>CM053785.1:1122403414-1123620914 GCA_028749045.1 Cupressus sempervirens
GGTAGTCGTGGCTAAGGAAGAGACTGTATAGCAGTAACATTGCATACTCCTTGTGTTTTGTATTGGAACAATTGTAGGAGGCCACATCTCATTTGCTAGAGCTTAAATTTAATAGAGGCAACTATACTAAGGTAGAGAAGGAGTCATGTCATAGCAATACCCCCCTTACACGTGCCCAACAATCTGCACATTGTTGATGGCAAGGGTATTTATTACTTACGGTTGGGATTGGCAATAAAGAAAGGACATTTGGTGGTACAACTAGGAAAATTTGACTACAATCCAAGTGCCAATATTTTTCAAATAAAATACAAGATTTTTCTTACAATTATAATACAATTTTACATCCTCTTTCAAAATTCGTGTAACTATTATTACATGTTGAACTTGGGAAATATTGAATAAGTTAGAAGACATAAACATTGCAAACAATAAATTGTGCACGATATTCAAAATTGGGAACTAGAAACAGTTCTTTACATGTTTGGAGACCAATCCTTAAGGGAGCAATTATAGTTGTAGCAAGTACTAGAAAAGGAAGATTTATATAATCAAGACAACAGGTGTGTATTGACATCTTTAGAATTATTGTCGAAGGGGGATAAGATGTATTGATTAGGTCAAGCAAAAGAATGCATAGACAAAGTAGGAGAACTTTAGTGTGAGGGGGAGAATATATAGAAGAGAAGTCATGGAAGATAGAAGTGGAAACATTTTGTTTTCAAGTAATTATTGCTGAACAGGTTTGTGCATGAAGTCAAGAGAAGCATAGCATGTGTTGCAATCAATGTTAAAGGGGGAGATTGTTGGAATAACTGATGATGTGATGAGTAATGATTAGTAATTACATTATGCAAATTTGATTGCATGATGATCAATTATTGTGTTGTCATTGATGTCAACTATTGACCTAGTATTCCTAGTATGTTGCCAAGCATAATCATGGAAAATAGAGTGTTGTAGTAATGATAAATGGGTGTGAACATCAAGAAAGCATTGGGAATTTAACTTGAAGTGTATACAATGATTTTTATTGTTGAAATAAAATGTAAGTTGATCAATGAATTCATAGTACAACTACTAGAATAGTTAGTGATAGAAATAGGTGATTCTATTGGTTTCACAAATTCATGTTGAATGAAGTGAAGCAATTACAAGATGATGTGAATAAGTTAGTGAAGTTTATGTGGTTACAATAGGATCTCATTATCATTATACATAAATAATTTCTAGGATGGAAAGATGATAGTGATGTAGTGACAAGTGACCAGTGAAGTTGTGAAGGTTTGATGATCAGGTTAAAGAAGAATGAGTTCTTGGATAACAAACAATTAGTTGATGGTGGTGACCACTAACTAGGTTGCAGTGACTTTGGATGAGTCATTAGCAATCTAGTGATGTGGATGACCATCTAGAGGTTATGATTTTGCATTGCATTGATCAAGAACAAGGTATGGAGAAGATTCTAGAGAAAGCAAGTGGTTGGTCAAAACATGTTTGACCTATAGCACAAAGTTTTATGAATAATTTGGTGCAATCATGTAAAAGTATTGTAGAGCATAAGATATTAGCTTATGCTGGTTGGATCTAAGAAGGATATTGAATTTCATAACAATAATATGTTTAGAGTGTGGTTAAGTCAGTAGAAAAGGTAAACTGGTATAAACAAATGAAAGAATAGTTTTGTGTTGTTGATTGTGGTCCAATAAGTTCAATGAAGAAGTATAAGGTGCGAGTCACACAGAAAGAAGATAAGTGTGATAAAAAGTGAGTTTGAGCTTAAGTGGATCTAATTAGGTAGAGGTAGTGTTGTTATGGATGTCATTCTTTTTGTTGTTCCCTAATAGTTGCAACAAATAAATCCCTTAACCAAGTGGATCCTTACAAGTCCTTTTGAAAATCATTTAATAGAGTAACACTTTATCTAGTGTTCAAAGTCCTTTAACTAGGCTACCCTAATAGGGAAAAGCTCCTAATAGGGTTAGAGGTAAATCCCCTACTAGGGTGGCACCTGACAATGTCTTTGTAACTCCTAACATGGTTAAGCTCCTCACAGGGTGTATCTCAGAAGAGTACATTATTTGTGGGTACTAATCCCCACCATGATTTTGATCCAAGTTGGGTTTCCACATAACAAAAATATATGTGTCAAATATGTGGATGATTTCATGTGTTTCTATTAAGTTGATTATCAGTTGATGATTAAAAAGGTTAAAATGTAAATTATTTGGCTGATTATTGACCCTCTTAGTAATCTAATACTATTAACTAATATAACTTTTATATGATCTTAAAATGCACCACAACTACTCTGCAACATGGTAGATCACAGGAGAGTTCAATGGAAAGGATTGTTGCAAAGAAGGATACTGAAGATATGCCACAACATTATTAATTTTCCAATTTTTTCTTAACAATGTTATTTATCTCACATTTATATCCTATTATATTATTTTAATAAATATATTGAGAATTTCTAACTTGACCCAAGATAATTAGGCCACAAATGGAGGGCTCATTGTTGAACTGAATCACTTTGTCAATTAAGAGCCAATTTAACCAATCAATACACTAAATACATCTTTGAGGTCACTTCAAGGATTTGAACTTGGGTGTCCACAAGGAGAACCCTCCAATTGAGTTCCACCCCTTTGGTACATGCAATAACCCCACTTGGTTATAGCTTCAACAATTCCAATTTTTAAAAGAAATTTTTAGAAGTTTGACATTTTGTCAAACACTTGGTGCGCATCCCTGTTATAACTATATCTAATGTTTGAAATTAATTTTCTTATTAAGCTTTGTTCTTTATGATTTTATAAGATCAATTACATTCAAGGGTGAATGTTGAAACTAATGTTAACTAGTCAATAGATTGAATTATACCAATATCTCAAGATGCTATTACAATCATCAATCATGAACTCTATTTTTCTTGTAAAATGCAAATCTAGAAATTACATTCAATAATAATGAACCTAGATTATAGTTAGAAATTCCAATTGTTGTCAGTAAAAACCACATTATAACTGACGGGTTGAATTAGTATATGAAAGGTCATGTGATGGTTGAGTCACCCCTTCAAGAAGTATATGTACATCGTCTAAATGAATTCATGAATCATCATCATTGTAATTGGAATTGCATATCTTTTTATATGAATAAATTATATGTTTTGTGTTGCATTCTAATCTATTAATGCAATAAGTATTCATTTACCCTGTACAGTAAACATTTGGCATCGTTTCTTGTCAAACCTGGTATACAAGAGGTGTTATGAAGATTAATGCCAAATTTTCTCAATAAAGATAGGAATAAAATAAAAGACAAAGATGATATACACACAACATGGGAAGCATTAATTCTAACACAACAGGCAAAGAAAAGACAAAAGTTTCAACAACTTGCTAATGAGCACCAAGGGGGTGAAGGAGCATTGACTGACGAAGTATCGAGGACTTCCTTGAGGAAACATGATAGAGTTTAAATTTGGTAGAAGAGACAAGGGAGGAGTTCCTAAACTTGTATATGCCAAGGGTAAAGAATCTAAATGGAAGAGAAAGGAACTTGCATGGCTCGAGATATTGAAGGAGCACGAGTGTGGGGTGAACTCTTTGTTCCTAATACACCTAATGAACAGATACAAGTAGAGAATTGAACAACTTCACTTAAAGAAGATCTTGTCACACCAAGTAACATGGTTGTCCAAAGTAAGGTGGTTGTTTGAAGTAGCACAATTGTGGAGAACAATGTGGGTGCGTAGAAAGTACCACATATTCAAAAGAAATTCATAATGGCAAGACCAAAGGAAAAACTATCAAAGTTTAATGGTGATGGAACAATCAACCTAGTTTGGCATTGTAAAACATGTGAAACAGTCTGGACTACAAATGGTGTAATGGACCAAGATGATTGGGTCTAACAGTTTTCGGCTACACTACAGGGTGTAGCGATTGATTAGTTTTCAGACATCGATCCCTAGAAGTAAACTTCATGGCTAAACATCGAGAAATAATTTATAGAAAATTTTTGACTACTCAGGGATAATAATGAAATAGTAGTGGAAATCTATAGCACCAAGCAGGGAAAGAATGAAACAATCCTTGTATATGCGAGGATGCTGAAAGAGCTGGTAGGAAAAATGGAAAGCCAACCAACAGACGAGTTGAAGAAAATGTTTTTTACTATGACCAAGATTGAGGAAAAAGATGAAAATTATGCCTCTAGCATCATACATTGGTGCATATAATCATATAATGGACTTATAAAGTGAACATAAAATAAGAAAAATGAAGAAAGACAAATTGTCAGACTCAGAAGATTCATCCTCGGGAAGTAGCAAGGATGAGGAATCAAGTAAAAAGGTTTGGGTACTACAAAAGGACATATCACATATGATGGATTTCAAAAACATAAAAAGAATCTTGGCCAAGCAACAAAAGGGGAACTATGGTGTACAAAGTGTAAAGAGGAGGGCCACATAAAGGATTCCTACCTTGAGAAACAATTTTGTGATATCTGCCAAATTGCAAGACATTCCACCAAGGAATGCCTGTTCAATATGAAAACAAAGGGACACCAACAAGTATTACTAATGCAGGAAGTGTCCACCTTGAGAATAGGAAAAAATACAAATAATGACATGACAACCTCGGGAGGGTACCCAACTAATGCGGATGCGACAAAAACAAAAATAACAATAACAATAATGGGGTTGGAGCCCAATATGTTACAATCTGAGTGGATGGGAAATGATACAATGTTGTATGTGCAACCTCTAGAGCCACTTTGCCAAAGATTTTACTATGAAGGGAATTTTTGTGTAGATGGTGTGGTCCTAGAGACCATGAGGATTCAAAATGCTCGAAGCCCAGGGTGAAACTATTAAGTATAGAAACATGTGATGAGGAGACATTAGCCACCACTCGCATGCAAGTGAAAATGTACCTAGATCTGAAAGAGGAAAAGAAAAGGTTGCAACAAGTGTAAGTAGCATTAGAAAAAGAAATGGAGGCTAAAAAAATCCAAACAAAGGACACTGATGACACCTCAAGGAGGAACCAGTCAGAACAAAATATCATGATAGGTAATGCAAGATGAGGTTCCCATGAAGTTGAACAACCTTCTTGCAATGTCATAGTTATGAACTGCTATACTAAACATGAAACCATTCCTGAAGGTGATGGAAGAGCCAAGACACGATGCACAAGGTGGAGGAAAAATGACAACGACAGACCCAATGCTACTTATGGTCATTATGGGAAGATGCCTTGCAGTAGTAGAGATGGGTATTCTTGGAACCATCCTCATGAATACCATTGTTGATGGAGGGTTATAAGTGAACGTACTACCAGAAGAAAATGGAAGAAGTTGGGGCAACCTACATTTGAACTGCTCATTGTCGATCAACATGGGATCAAGCCTCTAGGGACTCTGATGGTGTAACTTGTAACCATTGGGACACAACCATTCTTACTAGACTTTGTGGTTATACCATTGAAAAAACAAATATATGATGCCATCCTCAGAAGGGGTTGGCTTGTTTAGGAAAAAGTAAAACATGATTGGAAAAACACCCTATCCATGGAAGGAGTTCAAAGATTTGTAATTGACCTACATACACAAAAGATCAATAGGTGTTTCACTTAGATGTAGTGGGCTCGAATGCAGTGGTCATAGTAGATGCAATGTTGTTAGCAACACCAGTAGCAGAGGAGTTGAGAAAGGTCTCAAGATATGAGCACATACTTGAGTATAAGGTTTAACCTCACACCAACACCACAAGAAATGGGTATCCATTCACCTATGTGAGAAGTAACCCTAGAAGGAGACCCTATTGGCACACAGACACAAGTGGAGGAGAGTCACCAATGTAGATCAATGAGATACCACACTCCTTAATAGATAACACTGCAAAGTGAATGATAGAAGTAATAAAGACAACTGTAGGTACCCAACAACCTATAGTAGGGCCAAATATATTAATGGGAGAGGATGTTGAGACAATTTTTAGTTGACATGGTTACTTGGGCTTACCAAGTAGTGATCTCTACATAGACACACACTTTGGATTCAATGGTGTAGAAATTGGAGCACATCATATACTTCATGAGAGTAGGGTGCTTAGCTTCCTTTTAAATTTACTTTGAGAAACATGGAAGGCCTAGAGTAGATATTTTAGAGATGTGCCAAGATTGGGCCACAACCAGAGAGCCAATTTTGGAGAGATGCATAGAGACTCTAACTCATGAGGTAGTCTAGATATATCATAATGCCTATTATGCTCTTCAGAGGAGTCAAGCAGATCAGGTAGTAGAAAAGAGGGCTTGGAGGAGTTAGCTACCAGATTAACATTACTAAAGGAAAAGTTGATTGTAGAGATAGTAGCTTGGGAGTCATAACAGATAGAAATTATGGCTCAACTAGATGAGGCTAGGTGGGAGAAGAGTTAGCTACAACAAGATTTAGTAGAAAAGGAGGCAGAGCTTGGGAAGATTTCCAAGATGATGCAATCAACCTTGGAGATCCAAATGCAGACCAAGGTAGATTTGGATATAGGGATCAAGCAAGTGTGTGAGCTACGAGTACAACTAAATGAGCTTAAAGCACAGGGAACATCTACCACACTAGGGACATATCCCTCTTCTTCGTAGTTTGTTTTAATTTTGATGTAATTAGTAGTTGAGTCAAATTTTGATTTTTCATGTATAAGTTGTCTTTATTTTATCATCTAGAGATGACTTTATGTTTTGGGGTATGATGTTGTCATTAAAACCACATTATAGCCAATGGGTTGAGTTAGTATCTGAAATGTCACGTGGCAGTTGAGTTATCCCTTTAGGAAGTATATGTCACTAATAAAATAGAAAGGCTATCAAAGGCCAAGCTATAGCTGATCACCTAGCAGATGCACCTTTGGTTGCAGATATTATAGGTCAATTTTCAAACTTTTATTTCGGCCAAGCCCTTAATTGGCTTGTTGAATACATTTTTTTGTTTCTATGCTCGGGTAGGTTGAAAGTTTGACCAAATTAGGTTTTCCCAATTTGGTTGAAATTTTGACCAACTCAGGTTCAAATAACAAAAAAAGAAAAGAAAAGAATTTCTTATTTCATTGCGGGAGGAGTTTTGGATGCAGTCTGCATGTGGTGCAGGAGCTATTTGAGGTAAGGTTTGTTTGACTTCCATTAGCCCTCTTCTTCAAATTCAAAATACTTCCATATGGATCTTCTCTGTTGAATTTTAATTGACCCTTTGTTAGAAAAATGAGCGAGAAGAAGCATATCCTTGGAGTCTTAATAGCTATACATCATGGGGTTTTCCTTTTTGCATATTGTCAATGCTTTGAGTCTGTATGTGCCTTTGTATTGAATCTGTATGCTTGTCGATGTTGGAGTTTGTATGTGCCTTTGTATTGACTCTCTACACAACTTGTAGAAGTCCATTCATATGTGTCTTCATGGCTATCTATTAATTTCCATATAATCCTAATTGTAGGTTGTCATATGGCCTCTTAACACTTGTCATATTCATGATTTTAGAGACATCATTTCACTTTTATATTTTTAATTAATGTTAGGGGATTTTAGAAATATGATATAAAACTTAATTTAATTACATTTAATATACAGAGATATCTTATTTAAGGTGCTTATTACATCTTAGCACAATAAAAAAATTGATCCAAATGCATACATATTCCAGAATCCAAATAATAAAACAATAAAACTCACTCAACCTGTGCTAAGTGACTTAACTCAAGATTCTACGCAAAAATATTGCAAACCAAGAAAAATGGGCAGAGTTCACAAGAAATTTTAAAAAAACATGTCATTCTAGATATTTTTAGAAAGAAACAAGTCATAACCCAGTTAAATTGGTCTAGTTGATGATTAGCTAGGTTGTTACAAATTCCTTTAGAATTTTCATTAGATTAAATACAATAAAATGAATAATCAATTGTTCCCAACTAGTAGGATCATATATAGTTTTCCAAGGTGATAAAATTGCATATGCAAATGCATCACTTGCATGTCAGGTGTGAAGCACATTCCCAAACTTATAATGAATGGTTGGATATAAAGGCTCCATATGCTAGCCCAACAATGGAAGCCAAGGATGTAACCTATGGATGTATTGGCATTGTCTCCCTACGAGCATCCCAAGTATCTGTTATTGCTATTATGAAGTACTGAATCTGGTATTAACTTCTCCCATGTACCAACACCAAGCTCCATGACATCCTCCATGAACCAACACAAAGTGTGTCTTTTCCCCTACCACTGCCTTTGCCTCCATCACTGATTTTCTTTAATGAATTGACTCTTTCATGAGAGTTGATTATAAGTAAAGGGAGGACAAATAAAATAGATATATGACATCATACCATCTTATGTCAATAGAAGAAAAAGATGAAACACATCCATTTCTCAAGTAAGTCAAAGAAAGTAGAAATTAAAGGTTATTTGCATCGCAACATGATTGAAAATAATGACCACTAACATGTGTCATTATTTTTCAAAAGAGGGACCATTAAAGGGAAAGGGAAAAAAATACAATGGATATATTACAACATTTCATATGAATTGATGAAAAAGTCTTGAATGATGAGATATATCCATATCACATGATCAAGTAAATCAAGAAATCAAAGATCATTTACATCGAAGTTGTACACTAGGATACTGATGAACTTTGTAACAAAATTAGTAGCACTGTAATAAACCTCATAGTCATCATCATCAAGTTTTTTAATCAACATGCTTCAAGAGATGCACTAAGAGATTTCTTAGGACATTATCACATAACTCAACATCTTCATTGATCTAGTTTATTGGTGACTTGGTTATAATTCTATATGTACTATAGCCCATGAAGATGCACTTCGCACCATTGTTATTCAACTTTTTTTTGATATCTTTTGTTACTAGTGCATATTCCACATACTAAAACACTCTAAAGTACTCAACTGTACACTTGAATTTCATATATGCCCATTGTGGAAACTTTTAACAAACTCACTTTGTGAGACTTAATCTATAAAATAAATCATTATTGAACTAGTTATACCCTAATATTTAGTTGGTATTTTTTTTAATTTTTCATAATCCTTACCATATCTAGAATATTCTTCTTCTTCCTCTTAACTACTTTACTTTTCTATTGATTTAGCTTTTTTCCAACTCCTCCATAGTACCATGATGCTTCCAAATATTTTCAAACATATTGGAGGGACTCTACACTTGTCTATTAGACATCATGACCTTGATGAAGTGTCTGCTTTCCTCCTTATCTTGGGTCTTAAATTCCATAATCATAAAATCTTATGATTTATGCTTTAAAATACATACATGTCCCTAATTTCTATAATAATCTATAAGGATCATAAAATATCAACTCTCTCCAATAGAGATGTTATGCAGATGACCACATAAATCAATGTGCACAAACTATAATGGTGTAGATTTTCCTTTAGAGTCTTACAATTGAAAGAGATTCTTATTTTATTTTAATATAATTTTGGCTTGGCATATACTAATAAGCTATAAAATTTATGAAAACACTCTAGCCATTTCATTTTTTTATGATAGACTCAAACTAATGTAGTTAAATTGTTCATACCCAAGATGTCCAAATAAAGAGGATTCTTGAACTAAATACTTGAACATTGATCATTGATGTATTTCTAGGCATGAAGCATGTGACTAAGTATTGATATTAAAAATTTTTTCTATCAAAGGAAATAGTTTTTTCTTTTTTCTTTTTCAGTACCACGAAAATATTTTCTGTCATTCTTGTCAATGAAGACACCTTCACATTTTCTCCATGAATACTTTATAGCCTTATTGTATCAATTACTAGACACTCAAGACTTGTAGTTAGTACAATGGGAAATATAAACATTATCTATCTTGTTATTCTTTCCATGCTTTGTGTCAATCCTAATAGGTCCTTTTTGTACAAGTAGAAGTGCTCTATTATACTTCATTTAAATCTTGGATAGGATATTTTCATCCATAAAAAATAAACTCATTACCACTTTGTATTTATTTTATTCAATGTTGAGATGCAAAAGCCTTTAAGCGATCAACATCAACTACTATTTCATCAATTATATTTATCCTCTTCTCTGTTTCATCATATTTGTTTTTCAAGATCTCCCTTAATGACCAATATTATTTACTAGCATAATAACATGCTACATTCCTTTGAATTTGAGTTTTTTAAATTCTTCTTGAACCCAAACAATGACTATGAGCTACTTTCTCCCTCTAATCTATTTGTTACTCCATACCTATTTATCGCATAAATTCCTCATTGAGACTTTCCTTTGCCTCTTATGAAATGTTACTACCTCTTCCCTAACCTCTTCTATTATCTCAAAGGTTGAAAGAGTTCTCTTGGGAAGGATTTGAGGAGAACAAATCAAATTATCCATTATCAATGCTAAGAATTCCTTCACTTCTTCAATGGAACTCAATATTGTATAAAATCTAGAATGTAGATTTTTTGAAAATCTATGATATAATTCTCTACTCTTCCATTGTTTTTTCAATTGTTATCAATGTATTTTAAGAGTCTTAAAATATCATTGTAGCATCTAAAACTTCACTAGTTTGACTTTATCACATTGTTTGTAATTTATTTAGAGAATGTCACTATGCTCCTATGCATAATTTGTTGATGCTATTGTAAATAAGTCTATCTTTTTTAGGACATCTTTCATTAAACTCAATGGCTTTAGATATTTTCCAATCATCTCCTTTAGATAGGCCTTTTGGTTGTTTATGAGAGCTACATACAGTGCTAGGTGACCTAAGTATACAATCCCAATCAATACAAGCTTTCAAAAGTCATTTCCTACCAAAACTATAATCTTCTTTGCATTGACACCATAATTTTGTCCCTTTAATAGTTGTTATTGTTTCCAACTTTTATTACCAATTGGTATGTCTCAAAATTTAATGTTTCTTTTGTTATATCTGCAAAAAAATTAATATTTAGCACAAAAAAAATGTCATTCCTTTTAAGACTTAGGGCTTTCTTAGAGCTAATACTAACTGTTACAATTAAAATCCCAAAACACAGACGTTGACCTACCACTTCACTTGCCAATCAACTGGCAATGTAGAAACCATAAACCCCAAATAGAGCTAGAAAAAAACCCCTATGATTTATATTAATCATAGACATGACATTTACAAACTTCTCTCAAACTCAGACTACAATATGATTCAAACTACTTCATCTAAATCAATTACAAGATGCAACCATAATTGACTTATTCAATTGACTAGAGCAACATCAATTCTCTATTCCTTTTCTCTGTTGGAATAGTAACCTTGTTGTATTGCAAACTCTTCTATTCTATGTTTCTACATAGTAACATTCACCTCATCTTCTCAGAATTGTTGTTCACAATACATTATTTTTTATGCTTACCATCCGTTGTCAAAAAAATACATTCTTTCTCTATGTCTATTGTTGTCCACTTAAAATGTCAATCTTCATGTCAAAATTTGAATTTAAATTTGCATGCTTCCTAATGTGCCCACAAAATCTTCAACAAATTACTTCTGATAGGTAGTCGGTTGAACGAGGATTTAGAGACAATTACTTTTCTAATAAATTTTTTATTGCATATTAGAAACTTAATTGGTGTCACGAGGGCTTAAGAGAAATAATATTCCAACAAATCTTCCATTATATATGAAGTGTTTGCACATTTTCTACTCTAAAACTATACCTATTCTTGAAATGCAGTCTACACATGCTAAAAATATGTTCCAAGAAAGATCATTTGTTCATCCTAAATACAACAGATCATGTCAAATGTATAAAGAGAGATAAAAGGACAGTTTAGAAATAGAGTGGCAAGTTTTTAAAATAATGAAGAGAAAATGAAGACTTCTTGTGGGTATCTGTGGCCACTCCAAATAAAATGTTGGAACCAGTTCAAATAAATATTTAGAGATCAAATTTAGTTAATTAAATGCTAAAATGGGGATCTATGTTCTCTCACCAACTGCCAAAGTCTCTCATATATAATGTTGTTGTGGAAGTGATAAGTTATTAGAAAAGAAGAAAAGAGAGGAAGAAAATTCTTTAAAATCAGACTGGGGAAGAAAATTCAGAGATGGAGTCTTCAAACTTGAAGGTGGAAGTGATAGAAAAGAAGAAAAGAGAGGAAAAAGAAATGAGAAAACAAAGAGAAGAGGTAAACAAGATAGAAGAGGAAATAAAAAGTTTGAGAAGGAAACATGAAGAGAATGAAGCTAAGTTGAGAGAAGGTAAAATGCAGAAAGAAGGAGTGCAGCAAGTAAATGTTGATAAGAAGAATAAAGAGGAAAGCCCTATGGGATTTCAGTGTGATAAAGTTATGGTTGGAACAATAATGTGTCCTTTGAAAACAGAGAAGAGTACAATGCTGGAAAATACTCATATGAAAGAAAGTTTGGAGGCAAATGATGAAGCCCTAAAATCACATAGTGTAGTGAAATGTGAAGAGGAATGGCATGAAGATAAAGCTAAAGAATGTGTAACAGCAAGTTCTAAAGAAGAATCTGATTTATGGGAAGATTTTGCAGCCATCATGGAAGAATGGAAAAGGAATGGTGGTAGTATAGAGACTTAGAATGACAAAGTTTTTAAAGAAGAGATATCTAATGAGGTTATGAAAACAGAAGCTGAGATTGAATGGGTTTATGAGAAGGTAACAAATTCTTATTGTGTTTATGACAAGGTTGAAGAAACTCAGATTGAGAAATCTAATTTGGTTCCAAAAGAAGAGACTATAGAAAAGTTGGTTAAGGGTTATGAACGGGATCAATTTTTTGCATATTCTCTATGTACGGAGATGTGGTATGTTTGTGTGGACAACAAAGAGCAATTTAATTGGAAAGTCTATTTGGTGGAATCACAAATGTATGTAGTAGTAAAAATCTTACATGGGATAAAGTTGTTGCTAGAAATGAATGATCAGAAGCAAATAGTTTTTATGTTACGAAATAGAGATAAACCAAAGATTAAGATGAAGGAAAGACAAATCCAAGGGAGTCAGAGACAAGAAAATGCAGGATTGTAACTGGAAGATGAATATAAGCTTAAACTAAAGATGAAGAAAGGTTTTTCTTTTCTAACATTCATTTTTGCAGATAGTTCTAAAAAGACTCCAAGGAGACAATATATTCAGTATCCAGTAATATGGAAGAACATCCTTGCAACAAAAGATATTCAGATGGACGAGGAACAAAGAAACAAGCACGATTTATCACTACAACACCTAATCGCAAGTGGACTTGAGATTCTTTCTATAGGGGAGTATGCTGCAGTAGCAGAATGGAAAATAGAATAAGAAATGTTTATGTTTTGTATGTGTATTTTAAATTTAATGTTTTCAATAAACGTCCTACATGTGGTGGCATACCTAGAGTAGCAGTTCGATGAGCTCTCCAGATATAGCCACCTAGGACCAGGTGTGTAGGTTCTTTAAATTAGAATAGTTTTAATGATTATCAGATTCCAATAATAGGTAGTAGGCAATTTTAGATTCTTATCCTTTTCTTGGATAGAAGACGAAAAAAAATTTCTCATCCTTTTATTAGAAAAGGAGAGTCAGTTTTAAATAAGCCGGTTGGCTATGTAAAGAGGCATTCGAATTTGGGTAATAGAGAAAAGTTTCAATTTTTGCCTTAGAAAGGATATAGATAATCGACTATGGAGTTTGGCAGCAATTCGATCTTGGTCTCTCTTGTAAAAGTGCAAATATATTTTCTTTGAGGACATTCTGGGTTAAAGATCTTGGTGTGCTGGTGAAGATAAACTATGGAGATTTATATATTCTGATTAATCCAATCTTGAGTTTGGTTCGAGTTTGATCCTGGCTGATTGATGTCGTGCCCCTTGAAGTAACTCAGTTGAGTGAGTATTCCTCCTGAACTTTCCAAGGTGTGGCTCTACATCATAATAAACTCCATAATAGAATTGTCAGTTTGAATGTACTAACAGTGACATGCATTTCCAAACCCACAATTATAAGCTTCACCATGGGAAAAGTGCTAGATGAATCAATAGGCACATTAATCTCACCATTCTCTATATTACATGAAACCCTTTCAGGGAATTTTTCAATATGAGATAAGATTCTCGGCCTCTCTCTTTTCTTCTCCAACTCTTGCACATTCTTCTCCAATTCATGAATGTAGAATGCAGTTGCCTCAAGCTGGTCTGATAATGAATGCTCTTCCTAATAAGTTAGGTCAAATTTTTCAGTTATTCAAGATTATATAAGGTTAGAAAATGGATAAAAAAATAGTTACATTAAGAAGTCAAATGTACTTTTAGATGTGTGGGAATTAGTGATGTTAGAATGGAGCATAAAATTTTCATGTCATGATGCCTCCTCTTTCTTATCATTAACGATCTTGCAGGATGCCAATAAAACTCTATTCTAATTTCCATATACCATTTAATCTAAGTTTCATCACATTTGGTTCCATAATTTTTGACATGATTGTACTTTATATGTGTGTGTGATCACATGAGTGTGTGTGTGCTCATGCAAGTGTGGGTGTGTGTATGATCGTGTGCACATTTGTGTGGTATTATAGAATGATAGAATCCTGAATCACATGAAAATACTAAGTCCAAATTATGGTGGAGGAAAGATATTAGGAAAGATGATTTGAGAAGGAATGTGAAAATTGGTTGGCCTAATCTTGTGAGCATGATTTGTGTGTATTTTTAAATCTTGTATAATGTTTTAATATTTTAATATTTTAGATTATATACAAGATACTACTAATGTTTGTATGTTTACATTTTGCATATTTATAGCCAAAATATTTTCTTGTGAAGAAAGACCACGCCTGGAAATATGAACCTAGAACAAAATAACCAGACAATTGCTAGATTGTGGTCTTAGTTCTGAAGAAAAGTTGATAAATGAAATTCTCCTTACAAAAAAGTGCAAGGGCTTAAAGAATCAAAGAATTCTAATCACAATAGCTTAGATTTATAGTAGGCAACATGGTCACATTGAATAGGACCACAATTTTCATCGATTGGTGAATGTGGATTTCCAACTGGAGGAACATGGAGGTGTGAATATCCAAGCTGAGGATAACACTTCCATGGAAGAAGATGATCCTATGATAGAGAACACAATTGAAGATAATGGTAGTGGCATAGTTGATAATGTGCCAAAGGACATGATTGAATAAGATGGTATTGGCACAGCTAATCAAGATGATCATGATGATGGTACTAGCACATATGATAATGATGATGAAGATGATCTTTCAATGTACCTATACTTGAGAAGGCATACGAGCTCCTATACCAAGGCTCCCAAAAAACTCTTCTCTCTACTCTAGTGTTGGTGAACTTGAAGGTTATGAATGATTTATCCAATGTAGTAATGTCACGTATGCTAAGGTATGCCATTTTTATCATCTTCAATGTTAGCATACCATTACTATTCATTATATTAACAATTCATATTTTTTGTTGTAGGTTGATAGGTGAGTTTTTGTTACCACTATCAAACATTCTGTCTCATTTGTACCAAGAATTATCTACCATTATGAATCAAATTGGAATGAAGTATCAAATAATACATACATGTCCCAATGATCAAATTCTATTTCATAAACAACATGGATTTGCAACAGAATGCCTTGATTGTCATATTAGTAGATATTGGTAAGATCAAACAATAAAGAAGGTGTCTTATAAGGTTCTTCAGTACAATCCCATTATTTCACATCTTGAATGATTATTCAGGTGCATGAGCTTGGCATAATTTATGGATTACCATGCATGTAATAGAAGTCAAGATGATATTATGTGAATACCTAAGGATATTTTTGCATTTAAAGAAAAAACATGGCCACACTTTTAAAAAGAACCTCATAATCTCAATATTTCATTAGCAGTGGATAGTGTCAATCCATTTGGAGATATAAGATTTATTAATATTCCTCTTTGGATCTCCATAAAGAGGGAGCGCATAATGTTGTCAATGATTGTACCAAGTATTTTTTTTTCATTTAATAGTTATCTAAATTAATTTACAAATAGTGCATCAAAATGGTCATAATAATTATGTAATGTTTCTATTCATTCAATTACTTAGTAAGTACCAAGTTAAAGATATGAACGTGTATATTGAGCCCCTTATTGATAAGTTGTTGAAGTTATGGAATGGGGTCACTATGTATGACATCTCTAAACCAATAGGACAAAGACAATTTAAATTTTATGCAATGCGTGTATGGACAATACATGATGCCCCTGCTAAGTCATTTTTACGGTATATTATATTGTTAAGGTCACATATTTTTGGTATGTTATAGTGCTTACACATTATTGTTGTATATTTAATTTATACATGATAATTGTACATGATCCAATTGTACATGATCTTTTAGGTCTTCAAACAAAGGAAAATTTGCATGTCTGTTTGTGGTCGAAAGATGAAATCTTGTCATTCAAGAAATTTAGGAAAGTAGGTGTTTGATGAGTTTAGACACTTTATCTACAATAATCATAAGTATGGAATGACTGAAAACCATTTTTTTAATGGGAAAGAAGAGACAACAACAAGGCCACAAAGAATGACACATCATCTATGGAAGTTTGAATACAATCGACTAAATCACTAAGGTAATGTTTATCTGATGATTTTTATTTAAAATTTATATTTTGATATTGTCTTTTATTTAGTAATGATGTAATTGATGCTCGTAAAGGTCATCAAGACATCAATGACCAACTTCTTAGAGGAATAAAAAGTTATCCTACTCAATTTAGTAGGTTATTGTACTACAAGGATCTCTCAAACGTGCATTTGTTTCATACTATGCATATTGGAAAGAATGTAACAAAGATACTATGGAAAATATTGGATTGAAGGTGTAATAGAGAAAAATTGTCAAAATTTCTAATAACATTCATGAATCCAATCATGCACTAAAATTTTTCATTAAATCAAATAGCAATGGAGACTGCATAAATACGGGTCTCCTTGCTTGGTTATTAATAGAGTAGCAAAGTGATGCATTAAAAGAAGTCATAAAAAAATTATCATAGGATTTGCTACAAATATAAACAATCTTATATCAAAGAAAAGTGATTTTGAGCTAAGGTTGAAAACACATTATCGACATACTTTTGTCAAGGTAAGTCATATTCTCTATTTATAATATATTTATAAATTTGCATGTATGTTTTATTGTATTATTTCATAATATACTGAAAAGATCATTTTTTAATGATTGTAGTACATCCTACCTCTATCCCTCCCACACCAATTTGATAACAGTATTAAACAAATTATATATAATCTTCAAAAATACATAAGGTTACAAGTGTTATTTCTTAGATTTGTTGTACATATATTATATTTATGACTTGCTTTACTTTTTATGTAATTTATTATATATTTTTATCTAAAATCTCATTTATATGTTCTTGTGTATTGAATCTCTTTTAGGTGGTTATCATCTAAAGAAATTGATAAAAAAAGATATAAAAAATTAGAAGAGAAAAATTCCACAACCTATGTGTGAAATGTAAAATTTTCTACCTTCAATTTTTTTCAATACTCAAGAACACTACCTCATACATTAAGTTGAGGACATTGAATTGTGTGGACCTGTATAAACTAGGTCAATGTGGATGGTTGAGAGACACTTGAGATTTATGAAGGGCTTAGTTTGACAAAGAGCACATCCTAAGGGTTCTATGGTAGAGGGATATATGGTATACTAGACCATGGTGTACATTAGTGAATATCTTCTCAAGATTGCATCAAAGATTTATGTAGATCGCATTTGGGATCCCAACTCTTTTAACGGATTCAAAGGGGAGTACTTGATGGGAAAGGTAGATTGATAAAAGTGAGAGGTAATTATAAGATGTTATTATAGTTAATTAATTCTTATCCATCATCAATATAAGTTGTTTCTAACTGGTCTATTTTTTTCTTTATAGTTGGTCATGAGTGGGATGCATTACACTTGTATATTGCAAACAATCTTGATTGGATGACGGTATGGATTCAATATTCTCAAGAAAATGGTTGCTCATTAACATGGAATGGTGTTGCATCATTGGTGAAACAAACTCATCATAATGGAGATCCCAATATTATGCCAATGGTACTTGATCTAGCATATAGCTTAAGAGATAGAAAGGTATGTATAAGATTCTTAATCATGACCCATAAGTTTAATATAAACTCACAAATTGATGCAAATAATTTTTATATGTTTGAATAATTGTAGATCAAATACTACAAAATTATGTACTACGATGGCCATAAATTTTGCACAAAAAATTTAGATGAAACAAAGAAAAATTATGATTTTGGGATAAGCATAGTCTTTGAGGTCACTAATGTTTCATTTAGAAATGACATACATCATCAATAATCTGAAAATTGACACTATAACATTTTGGATGATATACTTGAGTGCGACTTTAATTCATTTGAATTAGTTCTATTTGTCATCAAATGGTATAGGCTAAAACTAAAACAAAATGATCTCGATAGGACTATTAGTGAACATGATAGTGTATTTACAATGATCAATACAAGGTCATTTGAGTTCGTTGGAGATAAGCCCTACGTTCTTCCAAGCTAATGAAAGCAAGTGTTTTACTTTGGCATTCTATATAAATTGGGTTTGTCATTTATTGTAAAACATGATCCAAGAGGAAGGTCAATAAAGTATAATGTGATGGAAGAAGAAAATATTGAAGAATCAGAAGATGAAGTAAATAATGATCACAAATGAGAATTACACAATGATGAAGAACAAGAAGATGATGATTCTGGTGATGCTGACGATGATGGTGATGATGATCATGATCATGATAATAGTGATGAAGATGTTGATGATCAAGGTGATGATGGTCATGATAATGGTGATGAAGATGATGATAATGTCGATGAAGATGGTGATGGTGAAAATGATGATCAAAGTGACAAGTATAATGATGGCAATGATGATGATGACATGGATGAAGATGAGGATCAATGAAATGTATGTCAAGGTATGATCAATGTTAAAAATTATGGAGTGATTTATTAATATTTTTGTTTGACTTGTATGTTTTTATAATTAAGTTATTGTGTGTTGAACACTACTATCATGGAGTATATACAATGATTGAGCATAACTACCACACATAAACTAGAGGTAAGGAATTAAAAAATATACAATGATTTTGATGAATGCATCATGTAATTTTTGTCTTCTACATAATTTGTAGCATATATCATGTAATTTTTGGCTAACTTTAGACAAATGATTTACATATGTAGGATATTTAATGCATTTGACTAGGATCATGCATGGTGGCACGTATCGATAGGTATAAGTCAATAGACCCTATCAATACAATTTTTTATTTGCATATCATCTCTTTACCATCAGCCTCTACTTTAGTCCTAGAATGTCTCTCATTTTATGGATTTTAGCTATCACCAAATAGGTATTTGTCTGATATGTATTCCTCGAGTGAGGAAAATGTGGGAATAGAAGAAAAACGTGAGACATCTAGTAGGTCTAAAATGGGGAGATCAATTAGAGGTCAAAAGATTAGAAAAAATTTCAATAAAGGAATACAATTTTTTCTTGTTGAGGGGGGAATCATGTTCTTATGATAATAAGAGCGAAGGTGATAGGCAGGTTCCCTTAAGGTACACACATATTCAGAAAGGATGGGTACCCAAGGAACTACCTCCAGTTAACATTGATTTTTCTGTCAACGAAAGGATATATCGCATAGCTCCATCTTCATTACATGGTTTGGGCCTATTTTCCATAAATGGCATAAAGGTCAATTATAATAAAGTTGTTGAATTTATGGAGTATGCAGGACCTTGTTACAATTACAACAATTGGATGCAGATTGTGCAATATAATAAAAAGTATGCATAGGTATGAATTGTCACCAAATTATATATAATGCAAAAAAAAAATAGTAAAAGGCTCACTATGTATATTGATGGAAGGTCAAAAGAAACAAGGAATATTGCAAGATTTACAAATAGTTCTCAACCTATGTTAACTAATGAGTGGCTAAAATGTATATTCGAGGCATGTGAGGGAAATTATTTTTTTGCATGTGCGATCAAATCAATAAGTGTAGGGGAAGAGCTTTTGATAGATTACAATTTGAATCATGTTGATACAACAAAAAATTCACTATCATGGGACTGGTTAGTACAATATTTAAACTAATTGCCTCCAATTAATATTGACTCCAATAGACAATCTAATATTTTATTACTAATATTTTTTGCTAAGTATATTACTTTCATTTCACTACTAATTGCTAAGAATTATTAATCTTTGTCATAGGGCAAGATGGATCCACCAGAAGACACGGGCAAGGATCAAACAAACAACTTCTTTGACAAAGGTAAACCTTAATTATTGTAATTTTACAAATTATATAGAAACAAATTTCATATTATTATGTTCTTTTCTTTATGGCTTTGGAGTTATTTTGATGGAATTTTACTGATATTGATGCAACAACTTGATACTTATTAATGATAGGGAAAAGGAAAAAAAAAAGAGCAATCAAATGCGATGTAAAATTGAGGCATCATTTGTAGATGAAATCGCATATAGCACTAACCCCATCTTCATGGCTATTAAAATAAATAAATATAGTAATGTAATTCTTACCCTTTTCCTCGAACAAAATAAAATTGAGGAGATAGAGGCACTCAAAGATGAATTGATATGTAGAGTCAATTCTTTGAAGGTAAGCAGTAATTAATCTTAAGCAATAATAAAAGTTCAATAGAAGTTTATATTTTATACTATCTTATGGATCATGAACTAAAATATTATGTGTTCTTATAGGATTTTGTGACACCTATTAGATGACATGGTCAATATGGTGAGGGTTGTAGTGCACAACCTTCATGTAAATAATCCTTAAACCTTTAACCATTCATTTAACCTTTGGGATTCTTCTAGCTAGTATCTCATTTGATCTTTATCCATTGCAAATTTCTTTGCTAACAATGTATTTTTTAGCTCATGATGAAGTGTGGATGCCTCCTTTGGTTATCGCTCTGATATTGCCAATTGCATTAACAGCAACAAGGACTTTGCATACATCTTCTATACCAAGTACAACTAGTAAAACCTTGTTATGCTATATTTTTTATGTGACATCATGCATTGTTTTTTTTTGTTGAGTTGATTTTATACTCATGGACCTATTTTGTGCACTAATAGATATACCTACAGCTGATACAAGAATAGAGAACACTACTAGTGAAGTTCAACCATTTCCTGAATTAGCCTGTGTTACTAGTACCGGTTCATATGTCGAGTCATTATTGATGAACAAGAAAACTATGTTTCTGTTAAAAGTATCAAAGCTTCCAGGTGCTTTAAAATTGTTATTATTTACAGTGTAATTGTAGTTTAATTATACATAACTTATTTTAGATTGATAATCCCATGAAGTTTTTGTAGGAAATGATGTTTTCTATGATACTCTTTTTGAAATGACATTGAAGCTATTTGGACCCAACATATGTAATAGGTATGTAGTTTGATATCATTGCTATATTATTATTTTTTCTTCCATTTATTGTACTATATTAAAGTTATTGATCTAACAGTTTTTATTTTTTTCAAAAAAGGTGGAATGAACAGGGTCCTGAATTAAAAAATTAGCTCATTACATCTTTTGAGGACCTCTTTGGAAAAAACATTTTTGGCAATGCCCTACTTAAAAGAGCATCCAAACATATAAAGACTGCGAGGGACCAATATAGAAGAGCTCTAAAGGTTAACCCAAAGTATGAGCATCGTCCCATGATTCCACTGATGGAGTGGAATGAAATAATCGAAGATGCAAAAGAGAAAAGGCTGAAGGGTAGAGGAATTCAACTAGTAGACGAAAAAAGAAGGTATTTCATGATAGTATTAAGTAGAATGTAATCATGCACTAATTAGTGATCATTTTATTTATATAATCTAACATGTTTCAAAATTTTCATAGACTACAGGACACATCAAAAGCTACAGAAGCGAGAGTACAAAAGGTTAACCAACACAAACTTGGCTTTGGTGGCTATATGAAACTTCGCTCTCAACTTGTAAGTAGCAACAATGGAATTTCATATAATTTTTTAATATATAATGTTGCAAAAAAATTTGTTTAATCAAATCATACATGCAAAACTGATGTTATTAAGCCAAAAATACAAGGCACAAAATTCAATGCAGAGCCCACACATGAAGACAAAACAAATTTCCTTAAAGCAAGGCTATAAAGTCATGGCTGCATGCTTACATCGAGAATCTGAAAGCCATATGGAAGAATTTGGTGCACGAGATCAGACACAGGTAAATTGGTCAAATTAAAATTAAATCAGATCAAATAGTTGAGAAATTTCATCTTTGATGTTAATTGCAAACATTAATTGACTATTTATGTTTTAATTTATCAAATTATAATAACAATGTGCATAACATTTCACTGTAGCCTTCAAATCCTATCACAAAACCTGCACATGATGTGCATCAATGTGGTGGAGGTATTAATTTTCTATTGGAAATTAATTACACAATTATGAATAGAATTTAACATCTTCAATTACAATTTGTTATGTAACCTTTTTTTGAATATTTTAGAGCATGTTGAACATTGTGGTGAACGAGTGGAGCATGTTCGAAGTGTTCACCATGTTGAGGTAGTGGCCAATCAAAATGTTAGTGTACATGATGTGGCATTGTCAGGTAAGAAAAATGCATGTTATGTTCTATTGGTTAATGAAATACTTGTAAAAAAATTTTTAAAAAAAAGAAAAAGAAAAAACCAATTTAACCCATTTAATTGTTATTGCAATAAAGCCCAGTTTAGTGCAGCAGCCTCGTGCTCCTCAAAATAGGAGGAGACATCATAATTTGACATTACATGTGCCACAAGAGGAGGATAATGAGGAAGATATTGATTCTCCTATCAACCTTTTCCTTAAGAAAGCTAAGAAAAACAAAAACAAAACAAAAAAATTGATTTTTAAAAATGCTCTTTGATAGACTTTGTTGGATAATGAAAGAACGTTGTTTAAAGTAATTATCTATGAATGTTGTGTATTAATATTGATTTTTATGTCATGTCAATGAATATTGTTATGTGTTAATGAAGTCTTAATTAGTATTGTGTATTAATGGATTTTATATCATATTAATGAATGTTATGTTATTGTATTGATTGAATGTTATAGTTCATAAATGGATGAATGAATGAATGAATTATGTAATTAGATGTTAATGGGGAATTTAGATTGATGTTAGGGGGAGGGAGGGTGAGGCCAAAAGAGCTTCCACCTTCATGTAATTGGCCTTGTTAACTAGACATTATTAAAGTATTCTCGAAACCAAGTGAAGCTCAAACTAGCATACCTTCATTAATTAATCAATTTCATTCATTGTAGGTCTTTTCTTATAAGTGCATTTTGAATGTGTCACTGTTAGGAAACTATCAAATAACAAACTAGAAGACCCAATACTCAACTTGTCTAGCATGATTGGGCTTCATTTTGTGTAAGTATTCTCTTCTTGAATGCATCAAATCTACATGGTTCCTCTTGTAGAGATCAAGTTTTTGGTTTGACATGGAGATTAAATCCTTTGTATATGAAAATTATGCCATTAAGAAATACCAGACATGTTTTCTTTAATTTTACTATGGGTCTCTTTATTGGTGTTATGGTCATTGTTGCAGTTACAATTAGATTAAATTAAGACCACCTTCCACAATTGATGGGACATATTAGGAACATTAAAAATTTAATAGGTAAGATTTATTAGTATATTTTTACTTAACTTTGATTCATATGGCTTCACAATGTGCATAAACTTCCAAATTAAAAAATGCAACTTGAACTTGCAACTTTAAATTATTACTTCTACATAAGGATGCAAGGACCAAATACATTCAGACTATACTAGATATATTCTTGTTATCTACTCCACTAATGGGTTTGTGATATAGCTTATTTATGTGTGTTTTTAGTTTTGTAATGTCCCCTTTTTTATCATAGTGCTCAATGGAATCTTTATTAGCAAGTTGTTATTAAATAGTCTTGTTGACAATTAAATTAGATTGGAGTCATTTATTTGTGCAACTTGAAACTTTTTTGTCTTTATTTTTTGTAATTGGACTTGCATAAAGTCACTTAGTGTTTATAAACATTTCAAGATAGTATATTAGGTGTCCTTGTTAATGATAGCCCTTAGAGAAGATGCATTTCCCTTCTTGGCACAAGAAGGCATTGAATTATCAAATATGAGGTGTTTGAATGGAATAATACATAGGAAGATCTCAAAATCAATAAGACATGATTGCATGACGATAATGACAAAAAACTATGATAATATATGATTAAAATATATAACAATAATGCACAATCAAGGGTAATTTGGATCCACTCTTTTATCATCATCCAATCAAAAAAATCTATATTCTGCATAGACAAGAATATTAAACAAATCATCAAAAATTAGAGCAAATGTGTAAGAATTTGCAGTAGGGAAAAATCACCCAAGATCAAGGAACTCAAGCGCAAGCATAGAATAGACCAACAGAATATGATCAAAATAACAATATGATATTCAATTGATGTACATACACACTAGGAGTGCCTGAATATAAAGGTCCCTGGAATGCTTCTAGAATGCCTAAGAGTCAACACACTGATAAGTCTTACAACCAAGCACATGTCCACCAGGAGTGTATTATCCTCCATTAAGCACAGGAGTAAGTGTGATGATGAGAGGATAAGCCTACAAAGGTGTAGCATGTAAAATTATGTTGTAGAGACCATGTGCTAAATTAAGAGTGCAAATAACTGTGTTGTCAACATGACAACTCAATTAATTATACAAACTCCAATGTTGTAGACACCATGTGCTGAATTAGAGTTTCTTACTCTTGTGTTGTCAACAAGACAACTCATAAGAGTACACAAACTCCAAGGTGTCAAACTAATAAATAATAAAATAATGCATTGACCTAAGTAAACTTAAGTAAAGTGTAATAAGAAAATACTTATTTACACCAACAACCCCCCTTAAGTGCAACTTAGGGGAATGCACTTAAGCTTATGAAAGCTAGGATGAAAAATGCATGATGGATCCTAGCTACCAGGCCATGTTAGGTACCAATGTACAAAATGTAATGAAATCTCTCATAAAGTAGAGAAAGAGGGAAAACCTCATGGGAAAAACCCTCCCACAAAAAGAGAGATGAAAAATCAAGGTGCATGGATGGATGGAGTAATCATTACAACATACATCAAGTCTATAGAATAGAGAAGTATGAGAAGAACACAATCCCAAAAGAGGAAAAGGTCTCCCCCAAAAGAGAGAAGAAGAAAGGAGAAAGGAGACAAGGTAGTCCCCCACCAAATGAAGAATGTCGATCAGTGATAGCTGCTACAATATAGAAGCTAATCTAGGATAACTGAATAATGTTCCTCCCTTTTGGAAGAAACAATTCTATAGGTACAAATGAGATGCTTCCCAAATGTGTAGAAAGAACCTCGATGATGAATGGTGTCTTTGAAACCTTCTCAACTGTCCCTATGTTAATATTGACTGTCGCCCCTTCCAATACTATTGAAAAGAACAAGTGCATATCTAGCAAGGATGGATGTAGAACCTATCCCAAAGAACCCTCTCCTCAAATAATAAAGAGACCTCCTGCAACTGTTGTACATAAGAATCCACAATCATATCAACCTGGAAAGACTGATTATGTAGAGAATGGATAGGAGAGTCAAAGTGAGCCCTTGCAACAACTAAAGAAGGATCTTCTTCATCAAAGAGAAGATGTATACCATCAAGAATATCTCCCAAATATACTATGTGTGACTCCATAAACAAATTTGAAATATCTTCTATGTATTCATCCCCTATTGTTGGAACTAGAAGATAGGGCGTACCTAACTGTGTTGGATTACATGGACCTATTATTGTAGCAATGTATGCATGTGGAATGTGCAAATGTTGTGACCTCTTACTGCAAGTGTCAATAGGACCCCACATATCTGAATCTTTTGAATCACTATCACTATTGTCACTATCAGTTTCCATAATGTATGAAGTACAGAGAGGATTAGAGGATAAGCTAGGAGAACTTTCCTCAAAGTGAACATTTCTCTCTATCAAAATCTCATGAATCTTAGCATCCATAAGTCTGTATCCCTTAACACTATCTTCATATCCAATGATAGTACAAGGCCTTGGTGGTGGTGTTTTGCATTCCTTGGAAGAGATGTTTTCCCATGCTGAACAATCAAAGACTTTGAAGTGTTTCACAACTGGTTTTTTGTTGCACCATGCCTCAAAAGGAGTTTTTCCATCTAAGACATTATGAGGAGATCTATTAAGTATGTGATTAGGACTACTTATAGCTTTGACTTCAAGTGATGGATCAAGAGACTTGGCTTGAATCATGCAACTTGCCATAGAATTAAGAGTTCTAATCCTCATTTCTGCAACACTTGTCTTTTGCAGACTGAATGCTACTGGATTCTGAAGATCAATACCCTCAAGTTTACAAAAGTCTCTAAGTCTTAAGTTCACATATCTACTTTCATTGTCCATATGAAGAACCTTGATGGTTATCCTTGATTGTTTTTCAACATGACTCTTAAATGCTAGAAACTTATCAAACACTTCATTCTTGTGATCAAGAAAGTAGACCCATATGTAGCAAGAAAATTCATCAGTAAAAGAGAGGATATAGTGTCCCTTGCTAGTTGAAGTTATTGCAAAAGGACCTGCTAATACCATGTGAACCAATTGAAGAACAACTGATGTTCTTGAAGACTTCCCTTTATCAAACTTCTCCTCTAGATGCATATCTATTGAACAAGTTGAACATTCACCCTTAGAAAAGTTGATTGCAGGTAGAGCTTTGACCATATGTTTGAGCAAAGTTGATGAAGATAGCAGAAGGCAAGATGACCATACCACTCATGCCATTATGCACTTTTTGAATGAGATTGATTCAACAAGGCATGTGAAGGAGACTTAGGCACAAAGTGGGAAAAAGAATAAAGCCTTTTGTAATGATTGACTTTAGCCATTGCAACCAATGAATCATCTTTAAGATTGTGCACCATTACTGAATTAGGAAGGAACTCAACTTTATTACCATCACCATAGTGAGTGATTTGGTAGATTGAAAGGAGATTAGAGCTAAGGTTGGGAATATAGAGAACTTCTTTGAACTCCCCATTTTCCATCTCAACTTGTGCTTTCCTTTGAACTTTCATTTATCTATTATCCCCTACAAAGATGTGAGGTACCTTAGATTGCTTCAATGAAGAAAAGTCTCCTTTTGAAGAACCCATATGATACGAGGCACCTGAGTCAAGAATCCATTCCACTAAAGAACTTGAACTAGCCATAAGTGTTTAACCTTTTCTCTTTGAAGTGGGTGGAGTTGAATCCTTGGAAGCATTTGGCACATTCATTTTGTTCTTCCTAAGTAGGTTTTCCAACTCATCAATTCTCCTAGTCTTGTAATGATGCTCATCATGACTTGGTTTCTTGCAATATGCACAAAACAGTTTATCCTTCTTATCATTATTTTCCTTCTTGTTGGAAGAAGAATTGCCTTGCTATGAGAAGGAAGATTGTTGTGTCTTAGATTGTGATTTTTGCTTCCACTACTTCTTCTTGCTATTGGTAGAACTTTTTCCTTATTGATTTGATTGGTTCTCATTTCTAGCCACCAATGCCTTGGTCTTTGATGACTTGAGAATTCCCATATCTATCAACTTGGATTGTTCCAACATCAACATTTTTGCGAATGCATCAAATGTAGGCTTAGTGAAGGCACTTCACATGGTCAACTTGTGAGTGTTGTAACTTGAAACAAAAGATGCATACTCTGAAGGTATCCTCTTCAAGATGTGATGAATCAACCGATCATCCTTCATGGGATTACCACAATCTTTAAGTAGTGCTCTCAATTCATTGGCTTTGATGATATAATCTTGAATTGTATCAAAATTCTTAGGATCCACTAGAAGTAGGTCATCCTCAATTCGGAATCCCTTTTCCTCATCGACCTCACAATACAACCCTTCAAGTTTATCCCAAGCAGGCTTGGCTTCCTTAAAGCTAGAAATGTGGAAGAAGAGATCTCTATGAACACAACTCTTGATTATTCCTAATGCCTAATTGTCTTTAATTTGCCAATCAACTAGTGTTGTAGCATCAATGGGTTTTACAACTGTACCATCAACATATATATTTAAACCTTTTTCTATTAATATACTCCATACAATATCTTTCCATGTAGTATAATTGTGTGAAGTTAGAAGTGGAGTTTTAGGTGAACCCATGATGCAAAAAATGAAAAAAAGACACAAAATACAAGATACACCCCCCCATTCACTAAATCAAAAGACCCCTCAAAAAATGATGCTTTTGGCACTTTATATGTAGTGTATGTACAATAAGCCTCTTGTCAAAATGTACAAAGTGGACTTATGATTTTACTATTTACAACTGCCTTTTAAGGCTCAAATCTGTCACTAAGCACTGTAGCTCAGATGTACAAGAATTTGGAAGAGTAATCAATTCAATACAATGCAGAAAAAGACCTAATTCTAAAAGTGATATTTTTGTCTACACAACCCTATAATCTAATTGCAGATCTAGAAACTCAACAAAAAAATTAAGCACTTTTTAAAAAATGGAACTTGAAAATGTGTCTAGATGAGCCTGTATGGAGTGTTTGAAGTTGCCAAATGCAGGATTGGATAGGTATAGTCACCAAAAAATGAAATTTTTGACAAATCCATGTACCAAAACTAGAAAATAATAGCACTATTAAAAAGTTCAAGAAATTCTACTCAAAATATTAAAAAATTGCGCCTAATTTGGAGTTTGGATGACTAAGTTATGGCCCCTGAAAGTCAGACTATCAAATCAAAACTAAATCTAGAGAGGGGTTTGGGTAGAAAAACACTAGGTTAAATTTGACGGTCAAATGGCTATTGCAATAGTGTTATTTGGCCTAGAAATGCAATTAGATGGCCATCAAATTTAGCATAGTAAAATGTTGATGTTAACAAAAAAATCCCCCTTGCTGACATGGCTGGCTGACTGTGCATACGGACTAATATGGTCACTATACAGAATGACACGTGGCAGTATGACTACGTGAGGTGGCAACATGTGACTCAGTTGTCCACATGTCGGCTACTATACGTTGAGCTGGCATTGATGTGTCACTGTAGTGATGTGGAGGGTTACTGACTATATGCAAGCTCGTTGTAGCATATGACACATGTCTTTGACTCCATGTGGTATAGGCTATGTAGGTGCCCTCCACGTGAGCAAGTTCACAAATGTCATGTGTCCAAAAAACGTGGTTGGCTAAGAAGTTGAGGCACAAGGAGCTAAGAGTCAAGATCAGCCAGAATTGAGACTATTGTCGGGAGGAAGTGCCAAAGCTAGAGGGAGATCTCAATGCTAACAACAATAAAAATAATGGCCAGTGGTTTCAATTGTGGTCACCATAAAATATAAAATGCCAGCATGAGTTGTATTACTGCTGGCAGCGATATACAAATCATCCCCCATTCATTTTGGTTTTAAACTTGTTAATGTTTAAAGAAGGAAGTCCACAGATGAAGAATCAAAGCCACCGAGTGGTATGTTGTTTGGTTGTCGTGAGTTGTCGATTGATGGGGTTTGCTAGATTCATGTTTTCCCTCACTGAAAATTGTGAATTCGGTTGCCAGATTAAGGAATATGTAGAATGTACAAAGAATATGTTGAAATTCACAGAATATTCCCGAATCAACTGCAGGGGTTGGTATTTCACCACCCGATTCTTGCATAAAAAATTTCTCTACAGGCCCGACGAGCTAAAAAAGAATTTCCAAAAATTTGCACGAAAATGGTAGAAGTAATTTGATGAAAATTTTAGAAAATAAACTAATCTGAAAATAAATTAAACAAATCTGAACATGATCATACCATACTTGCAAATCGGGCCTTTGGGTGCCAGTTTGCAAAAATAATTTTGCCTCAAAATTGACTATGGCCCATCACAGGTAAATTTATAGTCAATTTTCACCAAATCAATGTTCCAGACACAATGGAGAGGTTTGCTTTGGCTCTAGACGCTCCCAATGATTGCAATACTCTGGATCTGGGTCAAGGTCCTCTAAGAGATGAGGCAACAAAATGGTCTCAAATGGCTATGTGAAGAGACATTCCCTCAACTCGGATACCATGTAAGAATTTACCTCAGGGGAAAATCACCCAAGATCAAGGAACTCAAGCACAAGCACAAAATAGACCAACAAAGTATGATCAGAATAAGAATATGATATTCAATTGATTTACATACACACTAGGAGTGTCTAAATATGAAGGCCTCTGGAATGCTTCTAGAATGCCTAAGAGTCAACACACTGATAAGTTTTACAACCAAGCACATGTCCACTAGGAGTGGATTATCCTCCATTAAGTACAGAAGTAAGCGTGATGATAAGAGGATAAGTCTACAAAAGTGTAGCATGTAAAATTATGTTGTAGACACCATGTGTTGAATTAGAGTTGCTTACTCCTATGTTGTCAACAAGACAACTCATAAGAGTACGCAAACTCTTAGGTGTCAAACTAATAAATAATAAAATAATACATTGACCTAAGTAAACTTAAGTAAAGTATAATAAGTAAATACTTATTTACACCAACAAAATGAAGTATTGCAATAATACAAAAAAAATAACTAAATTAAATACATGGGTACTTTTCTTAAACCTTAATGCAAAAAATTACTTTCATGTTAAGAAATCATTTGTTAATATTGTATTGTAATGTCCCCATTTGTTGCCAACATCAGAATTTTAGGGATTAGCCTAATATTGGATCCTCGTAGGCTAATGAGGATGGTTAGAGGGTCTTCTGAGGATCGATTCATCTCCAACATTTAGCGATTTATGAATTTGGCCTTCATTCGATATTAGTTGGACTCCATTTTCCATACTATGTATAGTAAGTTAGGAATAATAGAGATGGACCCTTTCTATTTTTAAAAAGTGTATTTGGTCACATGGGGAATTATGAGAGATTCATATTTCAGACGGCATGGCAATCAGACAAGTATTTCAAGAGATATTAAAAATTAAGTGACTTAAGTGATTTATTTAAATATTTTAATGTTATTATAAAGTTATAAGGTAACTTAAGTGACTAAAATAAAAAATTGACTTTTAATCCTACATTGCCTAGTTGTTTGTGTCTTCCCTCATATTGAGGTTATAAAAGCATGGAACTACATTGGGATTGACACCACGAATATATGTTATTACACAAATTCTAAATGGTTGTTTAAATGTGACTGTGCCTTCTTGAGGACGAAATCCCTTAAGAAGTTTAGGAAGCTAGACATAGCCCTAGTATTCCTTGTGAGATCTACATCAAGCTCAGAAAGTGGTGAACAGTATAGTACAATGGCTTTTGAGCCAGATTTCTTATGCTAGTCATAAATCATATTGGTTGAGTGGTTGTCTTTAGCAAGGTGGAGTAATAGGATCAGGAATCACGTGAGTGATCAAAAGGAAGAATACAAGGTAGCAAATGTAACTCTACATTCCCTCCTTACACGTACATTCTGCAGTATAGCAAAGTGGAGGCTCGAGTTAGAGGAAGAAAATATTCATATTGTTGTAGCAGTCATCGGGGAAGATGGATTGGGAAGTGGAATATGGGTCTCTCTAGAAGACAAGTGAGAAGCCAGACTAACTCTAGCAGTTTGATATAGCAGCAATTAGAGCTTCGAACACTGCCCCAAAGGATTGACAGAGGACCTGTACGTGGCTCATTCATTTATATATCGAGATTGGTACTTATCTAATATAAGTAAGGTGGCGTACAAGAGTAGGGAGACCATGGGTAAAGGTCATCATGCCAAGACAGATTTTAGTAGCCATTACGAGTAGTAGGGTGATTGGGCATGAGCAATTTTAGAATGGAGACAATTGAAGAGTATGTCATAGATGAGCAGTCCAGTCTACTAGCAGCAGCAGTATACAGGTTCCATTATTTCGTTGAATGTGTTTGTAATACCATGTGTTAGAGTTTTAAACATAATAAATATGTGTGAACTCATTCAATAATTATTTCTCTATAATCCAAGATACGCAAAATGTTGTTTGGGATTTGTTGTAGTTGAAGAGTAATATAAATACAATACTATTATTTTCTAAGGTTGTCACACCGTTTACAAATTCCATAGTCATATTGTGTGTGTGTGTGTGTTTTGGAGTCAGAATATTCAAAGCATTGCGGCAGTCATCAAGGAACATGGATTGGGAAGTGGAATATGGGTCTCTCTAAAAGATAGGTGAGAAGCCAGACTAACTGTAGCAGTTTGATATAGCAGCAATTAGAGCTCTAAACACTATCCCAAAGGATTGACAGAGGACCTGTGTGTGGCTCATTCATTTATATGCCAGGATTGGTACTTATCTGATATAAGTAAGGTGGCATACAAGAGTAGGGAGACCACAAGTAAAGGCCATCATGCCAAGATAGATTTCAATAGCCATTATGGGTAGCAAGGTGATTGGGCGTGAGCAATTTCAAAATGGAGACCATTGAAGAGTATGTCGTAGATGAGCAGTCCAGTCTACTAGTAGCAGTAGTATACAGGTTCCATTATTTTCTTGAATGTGTTTATAATACCATGTGTTAGAGTTTTAAACATAATAAATATGTGTGAACTCATTCAACAATTGTTTCTCTATAATCCAAGATATGCAAAATGTTGTTTGGGATTTGTTGTAGTTGAAAAGTAATATAAATACAATACTATTATTTTTTGAGGGTGTCACACTGTTTACAAATTCCATAGTTATATTGTGTGTGTGTGTGTGTGTGTGTGTGTATTCTGGAGTCAGACTATTCAAAGCGGCATCAGAGTTTAATGCCAAGTTTACATGCCAATTGTTTGACAAAATACCTCTAGCCAAGGTTTAACTTATTGATCATACTAAGTCAGGATTATTACATGTATAAATCTCTAAACTTTGTTCGATTGTGAATTTTTCACTCTACCAGCGGTTTGTGAATGATTTTTCTTTAATAGGCTTGAGAGGAATACAACAAATCGATTTACCTAGAGCTAGGAACTTGATGTAACACAAGGTAGGTCACTTACTTCAGCCCTATCTCTCCTAGGACTTGCTTAGGCTTATGCTCGGCTTGATAGGGTTCTTTTCTTAACCCTAACCTCTAGAGGGCCTTTGATCTATCCTCCCACAAACTTCCTACCAAGGTACACCAATAAATGGCTCAAATGCTTTCTCCAAAGGTACTCTTCCTAAGCACATTCATTTACCAATTTGCAACCAAATGGGCTATTTCTCTTTTCTACTTGAGCTGAGTGTCTCCACAAGTAATATTTTACCTCCCATAGGTTGCTAGTACCATTCTAAACAAGTTTTCAATACCCATTTTCCCTCCAAGGTTAGAACTACCGAAACAAACCTAATCAATTAGGCCTCTTAGTTAGGCTAATCAAGCTATATCCCAAAATTTTCTTTAGCAAGGTGGAAATTTTTTTTATATCTATGTACCCTTTTGGAAGACCTCAAGGATTCTCAAGGTTAGAGTTTCTCATGGCATCCATACAATGGAAAGCAAGATTTTAGCCTAATTTCTAGGGTTTCAAACAAGAAGTTGTAGAATCACCTAGGGTCATTTCAAAAGGACATCAAATTTGATCATGAGGAGGCCTCCTTTTGCACAAAGCATCATTGCTCATCCCCCTGCCTTCTCCAAATTTGGTTTGAACTCTCATCTATATTCAAACCCCCAAACTCTTCATATTAGCACTATGATTCCCTAGCCAAGTATCCAAAACTTGCCTAGGGCATCATTGGAAAATTAGCTAACTCCATTTGTAGGGCCCAAGCTTTATGGTACATTATATATAATGTGTCCTCTCCCATTTCCCTCAGTTCCATGATGATTCCATGGTGGGAACTCATGGGAGAGTCATCTTTGTGTGGACTGCCTAGGAAAGACGAGCACACAGGGTGATTTCAAAATAATTTTCAATACCTTAACAGATGAACACTTAAAGGAAATTTTATTGAAGCAAAAGGCACTATATAAATATGAACTAACTTAATCCAAAGCAAAACTTCAACGTTCAATCCATTATCTCAAACTTGCATTGCAAAATCCAAAAACTATTAAAGGGAAATGTAACAAAATGTTTGTATTCAAATGTGAGAATGAACTCTTCCAACATTGAACCAGTAGATTTGTCTTCTTCCAGGTCTTATAGGACCTCCCAAGGTGCGCATTTAATTAAACCAACCATATTGCCTTCCTCCAACACCATAACTAAAAAGTTGCACAAAAATGTTGTGGAGCAACTTTTAGAAGTTGTTAACCACATTGCATTTTTTGCATTTTTGTCTTCTAGACCCTTGAAACCTTTTTGAATGGAACCAAACAAGTCCAATAGAGGTGTTTAGGCATAATTTTCCCCCCTGGTAACTAATATGCCTCTTTTTGTCCCCTAGAACCATTTGAACAACTTCTTGACAACTTAGCAACTTTTGATATTTGGGACCCTAATCAACCAACATTACATTTCATGAGTTCCAAACACTTGAGCAAGATGCAAAATCATTATTTAGGACCTAGTTGGGTTATATCCCACTTACCAATGACTTGTATGGGATTTGACCCACTTTGACCACCTACTGTCTACTTAGTGTTTATTAGCTTGCACATACCTAAACAAAGCTTAGCCAAACCAACTTGATCTAAGCACACCAACACACCACTAACTTGGCTAGAGTCACAAACAAGCCTCAAAGCAACAACAACACAAACAAAGCCAAAACAAGGGTTGTTAGGTGCCTTGCATCAGAACTATAAAAGTGTGCTTCCAACTAGTTTTTTAAATCTTTAATTGCTTTAATCGCATACCATAACTTCCTTTGGCATGGTCTACATTCTTGTTACCTTTTTGTTTGGCAACAACTATATATTTATATTGAAGCAAAAAACTTTTATACAAGTATCTATCACGATATATATGTATGTGATATCCAAGCATTACCTGCATATACACTAAAGAGCAGAGACTACTCTGTAAGCAGTCTTTACTAAGATCAAACAATTTTAGTTTAGCATAATTTTTTAATTCTTGGTTTGTTGGTATATGCCATTTGTTTGTAATATAGCCTTAGATACTTCTATTTGTTGGCTAAGATTTTGTGTTCTTGAGGTTGTGTATTGCTAATGGTTGTGACTCTTCTCCACAAGTTGCACTTCTCTACATAGCTTTGTTTGCTAACATTCTCTGTCTTCCACTAAAAAAATTTCAAGTAAATCTAGTACAATATATTGAACGGTTTTAAGTTTTGAATTTAAAGTAAACATGATAGAATGAGTTTAAGTTTGCACTTTTTATGACAGTTTCCTGAAGTCAAGTAGAACACATTTGGCTTTATTTGTCACAATGAGGTATGATTTATACTAATGATTCTCATCGTAACCAAAAGTAATGATGTTTTTTTGTTTTAAAATTTTTTCAAGCTCATCAAATGAATTGATTTGAATTACTTTAAAAAGTTCTTTCTTGATCATCATTGGATTTTTGTTACATAAAAACTCCATAATCTGCATTTGCTTTATAAGAGTGGCTAATGCTAATTCGTGCCTACACATTTGCAATTTAGGTGTTTATTGGAGATGGTGCAAAACTTGTTCGAGATGCATTTCAGCTTGCAAAAGAGAAAGCTCTTTGTGGCATCTTTATAGATGAGTTTGATGTAATTGGAACCAAACATTTTGATAGGTACTGCAATTTTTAATTTTCATTCTTGTTGGTAAGCTCACAATGGTAAATAGTCTAAATAGTAAAATTGTATTGGGTTTTAAGCTTAAAATTTTCAAGGGATTTTCTTATTGTGTATTGGTTTGCAACATTTACAAATCAATATACTTTATGTTCAGAACACTTTAAGATCACTTGTGTATGACCTCAAGATATTAAAATGTCTCTTTAATCCAAGTTGCAACTGCAAGATTGTTTGATCATGGTCGAATTAGGACCATCCTGATGCAGAGTACACAACAAGAGCTTCTTTCTAATCCAAACCTTTGATATGGGTCAATGTGTTGATGCACTAACCACACAAACTTCTACCTTTCCTTCACCTAGGTTCCTACTTCACTATTTGGTTCCTACTTCCTCACAAGGCACTATAAGTTTCAATATGCTCAGCCAAGGCTTAGGGATTCCTATACTCATTCAAAAGAAGGATTTTATATTTGTTTCAATCACCAAACTGTTAATCAAAAGGCTAACTTCCTATATTGCATATTTGTGGCTTTTTGGCCTTCTTGTAGACTAGGTCTTTCCTAGCAACTTCTCTCCAAACAAGGTTAAGATTGTGGCTTCAAGACTTCTTGAAATGGACTTAACAAGTTCAAATACAACTCTTACTTTTCCCCAAACACCAACTATCAATTTCACTCTAGCAACACAAAACAACCACAAACAACACTTACGCCTAAGTGATCAAATTGGGCTAGGGCTTGCTAGAATTGCCCCAATTGAGTGTATGAAACTAATCTACTAATTTGGTGACCTCCTACAGACCAAGGTTGAACTATTCCATCAAGAAAATCTGACCCACAATCTTATTTTTCTTATCACTTTCTCAAGCAACATGTTCTAAGGCTAAATACATAGTTATATTTAGCCTAGGGCATCAAGTTTGAAGTGGCAAATTGGCTTTTCTTGTCCAGAGCCTTTGGAGTCTTAAAATACACCCTACCTACTTGCATTTCACTGAACAACATCAATTTCCCACAATGAAACTGCAAGTTAAGGCCATTTCTTGGTTCCAAACCCTTGAATTGAGGGTTTTAGACCTGCAGTCAAAGAAAATGTTGTGACTATCTCCAAACTTAATCAAATTCAACCAAACCAAGTGCAAATGAAAGCTAACACAAACATCTAACTTCACATGTGCATTATCTATCCTCACCAATCCGTACATGGCCATACAAGACAAGATTGCTCCAAAAAATAGGTTTTTCCTTCACAAAAATGTTGATTCTTCCGTACAACTTGATGATATTGTATGAGGGGGATACAATAAGTCTTAAATACCTTCATCCAAACAGTTCTAACCAACTCTTGATGGTTATGAACATTGGGAGGTTAAAAGGGACTTTTATGACAACTTTTTAAAAATTGAATTTTTGCACTTTTGTAATTTCTTGCTAAACATGACAACTTTTTGCATTTTTTATCCAAATTGATGCTAGATGATCCCAAACCTTTAGGAATGGTAGGAAATGTATATCTAAGGTAAAAAAGAACTTGCTTTCAATTATTGAACACCCAAAACACTCAAAACCCACAAAATTCAACCTAGTGAACTAAGGACTCTCTTGGCTTATAAAGTGACCACAAAGAGCCTTGACCACACAAGAGGTTAAAACACACACACAATGGATGGTGTTAACACATCACATCCTTATTACATCACAAGAAAAGAAAACAACAAGTCTTCAACAAGGAGATGGTCTAGGTGCCTTGTACCACATTCCCTTTGAGGTCAGCTGGATTAAGATCCATTAGTATGGACTATGGTTTCATTTGCATCCTCAAGCTCAATAGATGCTTCAATTTGTCTCAAGGTAATTTATTATATATCCATCTTTTGTGTTCTTGGTAATTCAAGTTCTTGTATATCAATCTACCGTTTTGGGTTCCTGCATACTCCTTGATTTGCATTTGGATTTATGATTTGCAATTGGGGACTTGCACTAGTAGAAGCAACAATATTCTTTTTTATTGGCAATGCAATTTTTGGAACATGACTTGGCCATGAAGTCTTACAATGCACTAGATTCTGACCATAAGAAGCACCGTATATGAGAATCTATGCACATATAGTTGTACGTATGCCTTATTTGATGTATGAAAATGTGAAAGAGTAGCTATTTGTGTTTATCCAACATTTTGGATAGTTATTGTCCAAAGATTCTTAGGTTACTTGAACTGTTTTTAACTATTGAGTGTGAGTCCGGGCATTACTTCTTTAAGGGGATGCTTGTTTAATACTTTGGCTATTGATTACAGATCTAAAAAAGAATTTAATAGCAAACGATCCACCAGTAGTTGTTTTTGGAGGATCTTATGGTGGAAGTAAGTTTGTTTCACTAATTTTGTCTTGTAACTTCAAATTCCAATGATGAAACCATGTTTTATATATATAATATATAATGAGTTTGTATTGTTAGCTGCCTAGTTTAGGCTCAAATATCCACATCTTACAATTGGGGCATTTGCATCATCTGCTTTGATTTTGGCAATCTCATTGTAGATCCAGCTGGTTTTGACAACATTGTCTCAAATGATTTTAGGGTATTATCAATTCTTTCTTCCATAGTTCATAACATTAGAATGCAAATTTTGGGATATAATGTGTTTGTTCATTTGATCAACATTTCTGATTACATTTTGAAAGCAACAAATCATCAAAAAAAATTCCTTTCATTTTCATATTTCCCTAATACTATAAGTGATTTAGTCACATAAACAAAAATAGTTTAACTTAAAACTTTGTTCTTTATAGTTGAATTCTGATAACAAATTACAATTTGATTTGTTGTGAAAATTATCCCCTACTCGAACAAACAGCAACATGTGAAGATAAATATCCAAACTAATCACCGACCAAGCTGCCGAGTGATTACTTTGGATATTTATCTTTAGGTAATTTTTTTTAAACAAATCATATTCATTGAAAGTTCAACCAATGCTGATCAACATTGGTCAAATTTCAACCAAATCACCGACCAGGATGTTGTGGTGGGTTTGGCATCCTGGTCGATCGAGGAAGCCATTTCGATCAATAAGTAGGAGATGATTTCCACAGCTAGTCAAATTGTGATGTGAATATCAGGATTTAACTGTGTGATTTTTGAGTCAAACTCGATGACCCATGTTTCATGAGTAGTGATTCAACATGAATCCATCTCTCATGAGAATAAATGGAACACTTAGCACACAGTTAAATCCTGCTAAGTGTTCCATTTATTCTCATGAGAGATGGATTCATGTTGAATCACTACTCATGAAACATGGGTCATCGAGTTTGACTCAAAAATCACACAGTTAAATCCTGATATTCACATCACATTTCGATCAAGTTTGGTTGAAAGTTTGACAGACTTTTTTGCAAACAAGAGAGGCCATTTTTGACCAAATTTTAAGTCAACATTCTGACATTAACAAGGATTGGTCGAAGTTTCAATGAGAAAAATAGTGACAAAACAATTTGTAGATCATTCAACCAACATGAATAGAAAATTCAACCAATTTTAGTCGAAAAATGAGTCCAATTCTATTAGTGTGTACATCCTGTGAATGGATTTATGAATCATTATCATTGTAACTGGAATTGCATATTTTTGCTTATATTAATAAAGTATCTGTTTTGTGTTACGTTCTAATCTACTGATGCGATAAATATTCGTTTACCCTGTACGGTAAACACCAATGTGGTTGCCATGAACCTCCTCCCAATTGACCAGTTAACAAAATTGCTGGCAGTGTGTATGTGCTTTAACGATGAAGCCTTGGCAAGGCAATACACTGACCATAATGCCAAAACCCATGTCCTTGACACAACCCGCCAATCTTCCTAGTTTACTTTGCAAGCTCCAATATATCTTGCAGTCCCAAATTTGCAGATGCCTTCTTCCAATTACTCACGTGGGTCTGTTGTTTGTGTTTGCACATGAATTGTAATAAAACGCAGGCCTGAATATTGAATCGCAGTCCCTATAGAAATAGCACCCAGCCTCCAAAGATTATTCTGAACCTTGTGAAAGGTTGCAGGCGTGATCAAAGTCCACAAGCCCCCTCAAATGGCATATGATACACAGAGGTTTGAAGATTTGGTAAAAACGCTAGTTTGAAAAGATGGAGTCAGTCATGTATGAAGGTTAAAAAAAAGAATAATAACAAATAGAAAGCCCTTAGACAGCACTATACGTGCCGTGTTTTGGAGGTCAAAATATTTTTAAAAGGAACCGTGTTTGAAAAATACAGGGGAAGACCGTGATAAGTCTTAAAATGGTAACAACCTACCAAACAGAGGTTTCATACACAGAGATATAAGTCTATATATAACAACAGCGGTACTAATTTTAAAAGGCCCGATAAATTAAGGAAGTAAAAGCAAAGAATTGAAACAATAAGGGAGTCCGCAATTACATAGTAGATGTTGGTATGTGGATATGAAACAAATCTCGATTAATTATGGGACTTATCATACACGTCATCAGCAAAAGTAGCGATGAGTGTGTTCATGGAATGAAATTATGCTAAAATCAATGTCCTATAGTGTCAAACAAGTTGAAAGAATTTACAATGGTAACAGCAGTGATTGCAAGCTAAAAATATCTGTGACAGGAGTACTATGAGACAAATCACAAAGAATATGAAGATAATCTGATAATATCATATGCTGAACAGTCGTTAGCAGTACTATGAGAATATATATCAAAATGCAGTAGCTTTGAAGAGATTATTAGCAGCAGCAATAGTCAAAACAAACCAAAATACACTTACAGAGACATCATTTGTAATATATCGCAGAGAAATGAAATATCAAGTGTCTTGGGTTTGATTAAACAAAACACATACATATCCATCAGCGGATGCCAGCCAGTACATGTTATCGGGAGTCTTCAGCAAGTATAAACTCACTTAGCACTGGCAGCACTATTCAAGCAGCAATAAGTCCAAAGGGATTAATGGGAAGAGGTACAGGTGATGTTGGTTCTGGAGACGAGCAATTCACCTAAGACGCACAACACAGTGAATCTGAAGACAAATTAAACTACTGCAGACATTTTATAGTATGCTTGATGTGCTTGAAAGGTGTGTAAATGAGGAGGGTGGAAGGATTAATACAATAACAAAAACAATATTAAAGTTTTCCATGTGTGCATCCAAATTGAAAGAGAATTATTTAAACATGAAAAGGTGCTATTAAAGTTTTTGAGAGCATAATAAGAGGACCTTATTAAATGTTTTGAAGTCTATAAGTTGCATCTCTTGGTAAAACCTTAGATATTTCCAAATGATATAAATGAAGATTTATTTATTTGAAAAAATGTAAGAAACGAGAAAGAGAAGTGTGTGAAATAGAAGATATAACTGGTGGAGTGTAGTACAAGGGAGACAGAGAAAATATATATTCAGATTTATCAAATCTGATGTGTGTGTGTGAATATAACAGAAGAAGAATATGAGAAAGTTATTAAGTGCAGTGTGAATTGAAAGGATAAAAACTATATGTACATAACGCTATTAATCAGAATAGAGATTATGGTATTGAAGAAAATATATGCACATATGAAGAAGGATTTAAACAGAAATAAATAATAGATTGAAGAACAGAAGTTTTTGAAAAGACAATCTCCATCATCAGTTGAGTAAGCAACAGTGCAAAGGTGGAGAGAGTTTTTGCAGTAGGCTGGTGCTCACGAAGATAGCAGAGGGAGTTGGAGCTTCCTGTAGGTTGGAGCCTGCGAAGTGTGGGAGATGAGCTTCATGTGAGTTAGTGCTCATAAACATAGAGGTCATAGCCTCTAGTAGGTTGGAGCCTACAAACCAATTTGTAAAAGATCAAGTTTATATAAAAGCAATTATTTGTAGTGGTTCTCTCCCACATTGGATTTCCACGTAAATCTTGTGTTATTGTGTTCAAGTGCATAGTTATTGATTTCAACATCTAAAGTTATTTGGATACAGTTTTAAGTTAGCAAAAGTTTTTATTATACCGATTCACCCCACCTCCCCCCACCCCCTCTCATGGCAAAAGTTTTTATTATACCGATTTCCTTCCCTACCCTCCCCCTCTTAGTATAAGCGTGTGCTCTTCAGGGCATTGATAGGCTAATATTATTTCACCTGTGGAGTGCAAGAATAAGTGCAAGAATAAGGGTGCAACAGTTTTTCAACCCATTCACTAGGCAATCAATTTATTAAGTAAAGTTGTTCAAATAAGATTAAACTTAAAGCCAGCTGAGTCAACCTATTATTCTAGATGCTTCTTGGAGTTCTTTATAAGGAAGTAAGGAGAAAGAAAGAAAGCTTTTTGGATTTGATAATTTGTTTGAAGCTTCATATGAAGCAAATCTCTACGGACAGAAACCTTCAGAAGATCAACAAAAGGGTTGGATGAAAACTTAGCTCTTCCAAATTGGTGGATTCGTAATAAAGTCTACATTTGTGCCAAATTTGTGAAGTCTCCTGTACGATAACTGATTCATGTGAAGTATGAAGTTAAGTAGATTTCATTTATTTAATTAAGGAGTAATGATTAATATGACCACATTGTCATTGATGTGGAATGTTTAGTCAATAATATTCACATGGAATTTTATCCACAAATGGGAAAAAATTTACAATGTTATAAATGATTTACTGCTTATAAGATTATGAGGATGAAGATGAATAATTTCTCCCTGTCAGCAGGTGCAAGAAATGATCAATCCTGCAAACAAAGAAAGAGTGTCATCTAAGAGAGAGGATGCATACACGTGGTTCAAAGATCCCCAACCGGATTTTTAAGGCAAATTGCTAAATGTTCTCTATCTGTTCGTCTTTGACCAGCATTTAGGAAGGTAGTCTAATTTATTTATTTATTTTTATATATATGGTTTTTTTTGGGGTGTTTTTCTTGATTTCTGATTTATTTTGTGATTTTTTATAATATGGAATGCAATACTTAAACGAATGAAAGAATTATTGGAAACGGACTACAGAAAGAATGAACACCAAATAAAATGGAATTGAATGACTTTTATTGCAATCAAGCAATGTTTTCACAGCCGTACCAGGGCTGTACAGTCCATAGTAGACTTGATCAACTTTGCAAATCCGCAAACAGCTCTTCAAATCTGAAATATAACTGACGCCCAAATCAGTGATATCCGATTGCAATGTAACTCTAACCCGCCCTGTGCTGACTTCCTAACCCTCATGTCAAGTTTGGAGATTTTGGCATTTGTCTGACTGTACGGCTACCTCTGAAACACTTAGCAAATGATTAAAGAATGCTTTAAAAGCTCCAATCTGTAACTGATGAATCCAATCTGCCCAACAAAAATAAATGAAGTAATTTTCTCTACTGAAGAAAGACATCAGCCCTGCCTGGGAGTGTACAGATAGGCTGGAGAATAAGTAATTATCATGAACTTGCCACCACTTTGAAGATCTGCTAATCTGATATAGTGTTGCTCTTCCACTCTGATCTGCAAATACACCTGTGAGAATGCTCCAATAATGCCCAATTGAAGACCCTACATAGATCTCCCTCAACTTTAAACTGGGGTTTCGTCCAATATACTCAAAACAAATTGTCCTCAAAGAATCTAATCTGTTGCAAATGGCTCCAGTCCTCGCATCCAAAATGATGTTGACAAAAATAAACCTGAATAACTGCAAAATGAGGCCCACAATCTCTTTTCCTCTTCCCTCCATATGGTTCAAACTTTTTAGGGTTTCTCCAATTTATTTTTAATGACTATTAAAATATATGCCTACTAAAATTCAAACTCCAAGTCATAATTCTACATTATAAACATTTGCCCCTTTTTTCAAACAATTGTGCCATGGCCTTAGTATAATATGAAGTGATTATAATAATTCAATTTATTATTTCTTTATTTAATCCAACTTAAGAAATATTTTAATATTTCTCAATTTATTAAATAATCGGCGGGTCTCAGAACTGGAATCTGACTGAAGACATCTGACCCAAGGATGATGTCCAAGTCTTCAGGCAAACTACCAATCCCCCTATAAAGTAGGGATCCTCAATAAAAAGTAGGAACTACCACCAAAGTCTCCAAAATGATTCTTGAGGTCTTTTGATGAGTATTAGTCAATCCCTAGAAAGTAGGTATCCATCCAAATCTAGGAAACTGTCCCAAACTGCTCAGAACAGCTCATAAAGTCCTTGAGAACTCTGTAAACCTCTGCTTGGAGAGCTTGAATAATAGGTTAACCATTTGTCATCTGCTACTCAGTAAATAAAGCAATGTTACAGTGGTGAAGGACGGAAATGCCCTCTGAGAAGGAACACATGACAAAATATCTGGTTTAGGTCTTGGATTAGGTAGTTGCCTTGATTATTTCGAGTTGGTTGTCATTTCTCATCTTTGTGTTTATTAAAGGAATAAATGACCCTTAATTAATCTAAGTGCATTTTTCAATCAGACATGGATTTTTTGTATCTTTTATTTTGTTACCATTAATATCAACTCTCAGCTTTGGCCCTTATCCAAAAAAAAAAATATAAGTGCAGTGGATCCTTTCCAATCAATTTAAAGCAACAACGACCATGTGTATGCATTCATGATAGTTGAGTAATTGAGTACAATAAGTGTAAATTGGCACTAAGCCAATAGTGTGTATGTACTTACATATATATATATATATATATATATATATATATATATATATATATATATATATATATATATATATATATATATATATATATATATATATATTTGTGTGTGTGAGCACTTGTTGATGGGCTCCCGCAAGTCAATCTATGTCTAATTAGTCATAAGGGAAGCACCAATGGATGGATGGACCAAAATAGATTTTGATGGAGCTTCCAAAGGAAACTAGAACTGTCTGGTGCGGGGTGTGTTGCAAGAGACTCTTTTTCTCGAAGCAGAGGATGGCAGTAGGAACAGCTATATAAAATAATAGGGAAATTTTAGATATTCATATAGAAACATAGATAAAGCATGCTTATATGAATTATAGAACCTTAACATTCAAAGCTTGTGTTAAACAATTTAACTTTAGAGTTCACACGAGAGTAGAAATCAAACAAATTATCAAAACTGAAACGTTAATTTTATGGGACAGCCAAGGGAAAGGTTTCCGGTAGTTTCTGAGTTTCTGGGACATCTCGGAAACAGGGATGGGTCAAATTTTGCTAGAAATGCGTCCCCAGGTAACACTAAAAATATGTGGAGGATTGGGAAAATATGATCAATTAGGGCCAGACAATAGAGGAATTTAATAAAAGTTAAAACACTCATTAAATTCTGAACAGTTGATTACTGGAGGCCACCACTACAAGCACAAAGGAAGCACAGTGGGACCATGATGCAGGAGCATCTTGCATGGAAAAATTATTGAAAAAAAATAATAAAAAATCTGGAGGAGAGAGAAAGTGACGAAAATCAGAGGAGAAATAATTTAAAAAAATAAAAAAGGGAAAAAAAGGAGAAAAGAAACGAAAAGGGGATTTCTATTTTCGAGGTGCATAGGTGGCATAATAGAAAAAATAAAATAAAAATGGTTGTCATTCCATTTATCGAGGTGTGTGGGTAGAATTCTAGAAAGTTATGAATATTGTAGAAAGTTGTGGATATTGTAGAAGGTTGTGGAGGAATTCTAGAAGGTTGTGGATAAGTCATGTATTGGGTGGTAAGTGCCTATTTAAGCAAGGCATATGAGCATTTCTAATCAAGCTCAAGGAGAAGCTTGAGAAGTGGAAGCTCGAGAAGAAGAAGTCGGGAAGTAGAAGCTTTGGAAGGAAAGCTTGGAAAGGTGAAAGTTGTGGAAGGTGAAGCTTGGAAAGCTTGGAAGGCTTCAAGGTGTGAAAGAGAAGGAGGAAGTGAAGAGTGAGTTTTCCTAAGTCTGTGGACAGAGCGCCGAATGTGAGGCAGTTTACAACAGGATTGTGGTGGAATTGTGAGTGTGTAGACAGAGCGCCGAATGTGAGGCAGTTTACACTTGGATCTTAGATAAGATTGGAGAAGAGCTAGTGGCTGCGGTCTAGAAACAAGGAGGTTGCTTGGTGGCTTGCAAGCACAAGTTGAGATCTCAAAGGTTTCTACTAGAGTGTGGATTTGGATTTGGACTAGAGTGTTGCATTCTTGGTTGTGAGTTGGTAAGGGTGGTGTGGCCCTTCGTTAGTGGTATCAGAGCATACCTTCATCAATGGTATCAGAGTGTACCTACATTAGACCACCAAATGCATAGGGACCGTGCCAACCCAAGATGTGGAAGAAGGGGTCATGGACACAACACAGTGCATGAAAGGGGTCATGTCGATTGGGATGGAGAGCATGAGGATTACAAGTGCAACAATAATAATGGAGGTCACATACAAGGCTCAAATGGTTGGGATCATCGTTGAGGATGCACTCCATAGCCCGGAGGTGGAGCCAGAGCTGCTAATCAAGACCCAGGTCCCTTGAATCATACAGTGTAAACCCCTACTACCCTTTGGTTTCCATTTCTAGATAATGCCTATTCCGAAGTCAACAAAAGAAAATTTTAATTTTGTATGCAAAATGAAATTCCATGATGCTGGTTGTCACTATTCCACATGATTGATGCATTTGACAGTCATATAGAAATTTTTCTGAGTGAATTGTATCTGGTTTCTCTATAGGACACTGCATGATGTCAACAGTCATTTTTGCAAAAGGAAAACAATATCATTTTTGTAGGGACATATAATGTAATCATCAAGTTATTATCAATAAAATATGAAAAAGTTTACCGATCAATATATATATATATATATATATTCATGTGCATCTTTGACCTAGAATCATCATTAGTATATTTTTACATTGATAGTTAAGCCAAATGTAAAGATTGAATGATAATCAAATCTTCTCATCAAAGGATACCTCTTGGGTGCAATGTACCTCTTCTTGCCACTAGATGGCAAGGAGTTACAATGCTTGATCAAGCCTTCATTTTCTTTGCTCATCAGCTCATTTGGAAAAAATTCACTACTGGTAACTGCATATTTTACTTTGTTACCATTGTCAAAGGGAAATCATCACAGTATTTTCTTATTGCGCTCATTTGGGATCACTGCGCCCTCAAACAATCAAGTATCTAGAATCAGCCTCAAGTTTTATCAAGCATGACATCCTTCTAATTAATCGGTAATCTCTTTGCTGTGTAATGAAATATATATAGATTTATATATAAATTGCACTGTCATTGAGATAATGGTCATGACTGTTTGCTATTCAATCATCAATGTGTTGTTAATTGCATGGAATATTGAAATATATTCATATTTAATTGATCAAAGCATACTGATCATGTTATTCAATTTGCATTTGAAATCAATGCATCTATTTTCATTTGAAATCCATACAACTGAATCATTCTCTAGCATGTTATACTGTTGTGCATCTACAAATTATAAAAAGGCATCATGCCAATAAACCATTTCTTTTTTCAGAGACATCATGCTAAAGGGAGTCATACCAAGGAATCATTTTTTTTTTCAAGACACATCATGCTCAAACAAGGCTTAGTCTGCATTCATTTTATGTTGTATGGCATCTTTATTCCAGAAAAGAACCAAGGAAATGCTACTATTATCTAAGGTACTAAGAAACAACAATATCACGAAAGGAAGAGTCCTCTAAACCAGTAAGAAGAAACAAGTCTTGACAGTTTATATCTGTATTTACTATTTACTGTATGTTGGCCAGTCTGGAATCTATCTGAAACTGAGTCTATTGTTTGATTGAAATTAATTCTGGACTAGGATAGATTACATTCTTTTTATGTTACAACAGTAAGTTGTTGTAAAGTCTTGTTAGAAAAGGAGTAGTAGTTGTTGATCAGTGTTATATCCTACAAATGTTGATATGTTACCTAATCTGAACCATGACAGAATTAGTTATCAGGGTAAATCATGATCAACCTAGCGACTCAGGTAAATGTGATCACACAGCCACAAATTGTTTGGAAACATAATTGCCATTTAAGATAGTGTGTCTGTAAGGTCATAATGACCAAATTTAAGGTTTCAAACGGACTCTAAAATGGGTTTGCTGGTGAGAATGACAACAAGAAATGCAAATGCTTGCACCTATAAAAACTTGACCCGAGTGGTACTACACCACAAGTAGTAATCATCAATCACTAGAACCAGAAAGGTCACTCTGATAGGTGAAAAAGTCTATAATGTGACAAGCTATGGCAGTTGTGGGCTATGCACCAAGCCTCAGATGGCATGAAAAATTAAATCCCGCGTTTGCATTCTTGGGTATGGTCAGGCTACTTTGATGAGGACGTTGAGCGGAAGACCATTTAGGTCAAGATTGTAAGATCCATGGTTGGGTGATTAAACCCCTAATGATACCCTTTCCCCCTAAAGAGATCAGAAGCTCAAAGCAAAGACAATCAAGATTGAACTATTAAGCTTATCAGGTTCTATGGTCTATGCTTCAATAGTTATTTCAGTTGATGATTTCCTTTATTTAGTAATTAAGAAGTTGAAAATTGTTAAATTCTTAATCTTCTTGACCCTATTGAGAATAGGGAAAATCAAATTTCAGATATATGGTTCACATGGTATAACAATCAAAAGGGTCCACAGAGATGTATTGCAGGCTTGATAGATTTTATGGTGATGCTAACTTTCTTTCCTTTGTTTCTCAAGTTGGACATTTCCCCATAAACGTCTCTCCTGCTTTTATATCTGATCATTTTCCTATCTTTGCTTACATTGCTTTTGAAAAGGATGCCCCACCTTCTAGAAGGTCTCAGCAGAGACCTTTTAAGTTCAATGTGGCCCTCCTACAGGATGATGATACTATAAATGCTTTAAAAATGGTTTCTTATCTATCAAAAATGTATAATGGTCACTTGAAGCTGAAGGAGCAGTAGGATGATCTTGTTAATGCTTGAAAAGGTATTTTTCAACTTACCAGCAAGAAAAAATGCATGGATTTGAACTTGAAGGAATCTGATGCTCAGCTTAAGCTTATAATATTGAAAAAGATCTTCAAGATAAAATGGATGATTTTCTTCTTGAAAGTGAACTTATCAGAATTAAAAATCATCTTAGAAAGATACAAAATTATAGGATTCAGGGTCAGAAAATTAGAGCCAAAATGAATTGGCTGCATGAGAGTGACAAAAGATCCAAATACTTTATCAACCTTATTAGAGCTAAGAATAAAAGAGAACTTATAGAATCCATTCAAATTGAGAATGTACACACTAATGACCCAAATGTTAGCAAGAATGCATTTTTCAATTATTACTATCAACTATTTTCCTCGGAGATATAAGGTTATTGATATATGAGAAAAAAAAATTATATATATATATATATATTATAAAATTATACTTTTTATTATACTAATTATCTAATTAATGAATAGACATGTCCTATAAAGGGACATGTCTATTCATGGCTTACTCTCAATATATAAACCTAAGAGGATGTTGCATTTGGAAAACACATACCTTAAATAGGCAGTGCCTTTACACTGCAGTGATCCTAAAACTTAACATGGTATCAAAGTAGGTTCTTTTTTTTGTCTTATGCCAGAAGTGACTGTGCCCTCAAAGGCTTATTCCAACCTGACCTTATTGATGATGTTGCTCTGTCATTGCGTTTTCATTAGATCTTTTCCTCATGAAATGCAAGGTTTTGAGTTTGTCGAGTATCGCAACATAATAATGCAGAGTTTTGTTTGTGTGAATGCATGAGGATTGATTTGGCTTCGAGTAGTTGTTCATAACACCTAACCATTATTGGGATTCAGAGTATAGCATGGTGTATTTTAAATCCAGTTGCCTCTTCATATAAGTTGTTGATTGGTTCTCTAAACACTTAGGGTGAAAAATCTGTGGAAGGCCATGATACCATTTTCTGGGTGAAGACAGAAAACTCATTGTTTCAACTTTGGAACAAGAGGTCTTCAAACTTTGGTCAAAGCTTCGTATGATGGATAGAAGGTTACCCATCGTGTCATATTTGGTAGCACATAACATCTGTTAGCAAACAGGGCTCCAATCCAATAATATGAAAAGACAATGAAAAAAGGTTTGTGGTGCAATACACAGTTCACAAATAATATACATGGCATCCATGTAGCATAGAAAGAGGTGAGGACAAGTCTACTTAATAGAAGACTTAGACAGGCTGACAAACATCGACGTTATAGACCCCAAAAGGTTTATATCGAACAAAATATCAAATTGCAAAATGGCAGTTTAAATGAATCGGCATCAGGAAGAAATGGTCTAAGACAAAATAACTCACATAGTCATATTTATGCCACGTAAGATAATGGACCCTCCACTAGCGAATGGATTATTAAATGAAAAGGGAGTAGAACATATTAAACCTAGCCTGGGACTCGACTTGCATAGAAGAAATAATTTTTTTTATTGGAACTGGAAAAATCAGCGAATTACATTTGCATACATTGGAAACAAAGGAACATTCATTAATGGTCAATTCAAGCACTAAGGAAAATGAATAATTCCGTCAAGGCAAGACCATGACATCAAATACATTTTTCATATAAGGTGGACAATAATGGAACAAGCATCAATAACATATTTTGTTTCATCTTATAGAGATAATATGATTTTATATAGAGAAAGTAGAAGAAATATAAAGCAAATATATTTATATGAAAGAGAATATCTATAGGAGAATATAGGATACTTTGAATCTTTGTAATGAAGAAATAATGAATGACTGAAATTCTACATATTATTAAGTGGAACACAACATAAGGAGAGATAAGTCCTTGTTATTATCATCTTGAAAACTAAATTTATTTATTTTTCTAGTTAATTTTTATTCTTATTTCTGTTATTATCATCTTGAAAACTAAATTTATTTATTTTTCTAGTTAAGTTTTATTCGTATTTCTATAAAAGCTATGTGCCTTGATCTTTTCTGATAATGTTCTTGTAGGAAAAGTTGGATTGATTTCAAGTTCAGAGGGAGTTTGACACTTCTTCAAAGGTAAAGAAGATTAGAAGATTGAGATTTAGAGGAAGCCTGATATTTTAGTAGAGGCAACCTTGAAAGAGAGGGAGCAGACAAAGGATGTTCAGTCAACCTTCAGTGATCTCGGTCTTATTGATTCAGAGGGAGTAAATCATGTTGAGATGGATTCTCCAGTGATCAATAAATTGTAATAGTCAAGAGGACCGTGATTCATGAATATACCTCGTGACTATGTGATTTTAATGGGCCTACCCCCTGTGTACATCATGAGGAAGTGACGACTTCCAAATGGCATCACTTGTATTTGCAGAAGTTATTATAAGGTGACGATCTTAGAATAACTTGTATTATGAGATCAAACAAATTGAGTATATGGTGAATGTCTTGCATCTCAACATTCTGGAAGACCATTACTGAAAGAGTATTTGATGAATATCATTGATATTTTGGGAGGCCAATACTCTTGATATCAAATCTGATATCAAACCTTATTTTGAGTACTTTGGTGAATATCATTAATATTTTGGGAGGCCAATACTCTTGATATCAGATGTGATATCAAACCTTATTTTGAATACTTGGTGAATATCATTGATATTTTGGAAAGCCAACACTCTTGATATCAGATGTGATATCAAACCTTATTTGGGTACATGGAAAATATCATATGTTGATATTCTGGAAAGCCAATACTCATAATATTGAATGAGATTTTATAGGTGGAAATCTTCTGAGGTATCCTTAAAATTGTTATTTGTAATATTACGTTGAAGTAATATTTATTCTTGTGTGGTTATCCTTTTGAGCTAAGAGAGAATGTTGATGTTTGATAGCTTCAGACAAATAAACCTATTATATATAAGATATAAATATTTGTTCTTTATATTTGAGATATAAGGTTACTATTATATGAGAAAAATTAATATAATATATATAATTAAATTTGTCATTATATTAATAATATGATTTTTGAATAGACATGTCCTATAAAGGGACATGTCTATTCATGGCCTACTCTCTATATATAAACCTAAGAGGATGTTGCATTTGGAAAACACATACCTTGAATAGGCATTGCCATTACACTTGCAGCAATCCTGAAACTTAACAGACTAGGATCTGCTACTATCTTTAAAGATCACATAAGGACATTCAGTATATTAACTAACACAGATCTATGCTTGACCCTGAGGAACTTAAGAAGGTGAATAATATGATGAAAGAATTCAACATTAAAGATGATCAAGGAAGTTCCAATGCCTGTCTGGAAGTTGATCCTAATTTGAGAAGCTCAGATGATCCTGTTGAGCTAATTGCTGATCATAGAGCGGCTAGACGAGATAGTGCATTTTGCCCTGCTGAAATAGTGAATGCTTTCAGTGCTAATGATGGCTGGGGAAGTTGACACCTATTGGTTAATTAATTTTGATACTATGGCCTTATGTGTTACTCTCTCCTGTAAACTCTTGATTCTGCGCATATATCTGCTGTGATTTTAATATTGTTTTTTTCTCCCCCATTTTGTAATTGTATAAATGAGGGGGAGTGTAACTGTCTGAGTTTCTTCTTGAAGAACTTCTGGTTATGCTGATACTTTATGACAGTTCCAAGTTGTAGCAAATGTTTAAACTAATCCAATATTTAAAAAAATGTTAAATTCCTTTTTATGTGATATTGGTTATTGAATTCTTTCCTTTGGCAATAGAGAAATGAAAATTTGTTATTTAAATTGTCTTTGATGTGAAGTTAGTTATTCAGGTGATTTTGTATCTTCTTTCAGTTATTTAACAAACTCTTTGTTATTCATGTTCATCGGAAAAGGAAAGCAATTATTTTTGTTTTAGAAGTTCAAACGAAAAGTTTCTTTTATTTCCCCTAAATTGTTCATTATTGGTTTAGTTATTAAGTAGTTAGATTTGGCATGTTACATATGGTATCAAAGCTATCAAGTTCAACTCTGAACCCAGGAAATCGCCTCCATACACCTAGTAAACTAAAACCATCATTGGTTATTTGCAGGATGTGGATCCAACATACACTATGAAAGAAAGACTGAGACCCCACTATAGTCTGTATTTTTGGATGATATGTGTGAAGTATTGTGCACTTTTGGGAAATAATAAAACTTTAACCAACTATATTTGCTGACTTCGAAAAGAGAGGCATAGGTGGCCATCTTCAGACAAGGAGACCTCTGAAACTAAGTGAACTTGCCAAAACTGAAGAATCACATGCTGAGAGTGTGCATCCAACAGACCAGTAGACTATGGTTTTCCTATTCCAGAATTCTAACTTATACCATTTATTTTGATGGGCAGGAAGAGCCCATTACCAATTGCAATGACTAATAAAGGGAGCACGTAAAAATCAACTTTGTAATCTATTAAATAAAGTTGTAAACTCTGGATTTAATGAAAGAGGAAAATTTATAAGTTCTTTCTAATAGAAACGAAGAGTAAAACTTGTATAGATTGAATTCTTTCCTTTTAATAATTAGGTAATTTATTTTGAAAGATGGACAATAGGATTAAGGGATCTGAAACCACCCCTTAGCAAAGCTAGACCAACTTCTTAGGATGATGCCCGACACTCAAGATCAAATCTTGAATGTAGGAAGGTCTGTGAACCACCAAAAACAACAAAAGATGAGTTGGAGTCTCAACCTAGGCAAGTGCCTCTAGGTATTGAACATACATTCCAAAGTGACCATTAGAGAGCACTTACAAAACCATGACCATTATGAAAAACATTACCAACTAATCATTAAAATCACACTAAACATGAGAAAGGTGAAACCTCCTAAATCCATTGGTTCCATCTTAGGAGGTGTTGCAGAGGAATGGTTGACAAAAATAGAAAAGCATTTCAAACTCTGTAACTATTCAAATAATTCCAAGGCTTCTTGAGGGGCTTATCAATTGGTGGGAGAGGCTGCTAGTTGGTGGGAAAACAAAAGAATGAAACTCAAACTATAAATTACTGAGGTTACATGGGAGTGGTTCATTAAGATTTTCAGACAGAGGCTACCCCAACCCTTGAATGACCAAAAGCTAATGGGATTTTAGAACTTAAGGCAAGATGACTATTATTCATGAATACTGCAAAAAGTTTATCAAACTCCTTAAGTATGTTCCTCAGTATCAAACAAATGAGAATTTTTATGAGAAATTCATCATGGGACTCAACAATTGCATAGAGGGACCTGTAGATGTGTTAGTTCCTTGCTCAACAAGCAAAGCCTATGAGCAACCAATTCAACAAGAACAAAAGATCAAGAAAGATGATGCAGCTAGAGACAAAGGGAAGAAGAAATTCAATTGGAAGCAATCTCCTCAAACTTTCAAGAAGGGGTACAAGGGAAACAATTCAAACTTTAGAAAGGACATAATAATTTCAAAAAGGAAGGTAATGGAACAAGTAAAAATACTATGAAGGGACTTGTAAGAGAATGTTCCACCTCTCGTAGAGACCATGATGCTAATCAATGTCTTACAAAGATGTCTAGAAGAAAACCACAAAGAAATTCTCTACCACCCCAACAGATAGTGTTCAAGAAAAGGATCCATGCATTGGTAGATAACTATCAAGCAGAGTATCAAGATACTCCCATTGAAACCACAGGTACAATTTGAAGCAATCCCATAAAAAAATTAATTGATAGGAGAGCTACAAGATGTTTCCTATCTCCTAGAATTTTGAGTAAATTTCCTAAGATTAACAGATTTATGACTAATGCTTGGTCAGTAGAGTGCACCAATCAGTTAAGGGCTAGGGTAGATCAATGTCTATTCAAAGCCAATGTAGGGTTCACTATAGAGGTAAATTTGTACATGGCAACCTTAGGGTCTTATGATGTAATTTTGGGGATGAATTGGTGATGGAAGCATAGGGCGAACATAGATAGTTATTTTAAGGTAATAGAGTGTTTAGATGACAAGGGAAATGAATTCTAAACCAATGGGGGTGCAACAGGGAATCCAGGTACAATAAATTTCAGCTATACAACAATAGAAACAAAAGGAAAGGATTTTAAATATTTGTAATTAAAATAAATGAGATAAGGTCTCCAAATAAGATAGTATATTTTGATGACAAAATGATTTATGCAACGTTCGCACCCCTAAAAAGATGGAGGTAGAAGATTTTGATAAGGCAAAGACCTTTGCAAAATCCACAAGAATTTTGAGACGTATTTCCAAAAATGCTACTAGGACTCCCTCCTAAGAGAGTGTTTGACTTCTCCATCGATTGTGTACATTGTGTAGAACCAATATTCAAGGCCCCTTATAGAATGTCTAAGTTCGAGCTAATACAAATGAAGGCACAAATCTAGAAGCTACTCACCAACGCTTTGATCAAACCTCGTGTACCTCCCTAGGGATCAACAGTTATATTTGTAAAAAAGGATGGAACATTGTGCTTTTGCATTCATTCAAAAATGTTTAACAAAGTACCTGTCAAAAATAGATAACCTTTGCCAAGAATCAATGATCTGTTCAATCAAATGGTTGTATTTTCCAAAATAGATTTGCAATCTGATTATCATCAATTAAGACTAATGGAGAAGGATATATACAAAACAGCTTTCTGAACTCGGTATGGACATTAGGAATTCACAGTGCTATCCTTTGGTGTCACCAATGCTCCAACTACCCTTATGCAACTGATTAATAGCATATTTAAAGATTAGATAAAAAATTTATGTTGTTCTTGGATGATCTATTAATCTAGTCCAAGAATGAAAGGTAACACTACCAAGACTTGCAGTTAGTATTATCGAGCTTGCAGGAACACTAGTTATAAAATAAGTTATCTAAGTGGTAATCGTCTGGCTGGATTTTTCTCAAAGGTTTCTTGTAATCTCCTTTGGTCTCTTTGCTCTAAAATCCTCAAAGATCATCTGATTGCTTGGTCTTGACAAACTTTTGGCATGCTTGCCTTTATTGGAATTTAAGGGTGTGATTCACACAACTCTGGCCTGATTTCTTTAGAGGCAATAGTGCCAAACATTTACTGCTATATCTGATTAATCACATACATGGAATAATCATACAGATGGTAGTGCATACTACATACTGAGAGAACGAGACAGAAAGACTGAAACTTTGATGATTTATTATTGATCATTAGATACAAATAAATGCAAAAGAAGATAGTTAAGATAACCATTAATTGCATATAGGAAGGAAGAGCAATTACAAATGTATTATGCCAACCATAGTTCCCAAACTCGGACTCAGCAAGGCTAACTTGACTTGTGACACGGCTCAAACTCGCCAACGACTTGATAAAATGAAAAACCCTTGAAATTTAGATATTTTTAATGATTTAACTTGTTTCATGCACCATTTATTGAATAAAACTTAAAGACACTATAACAGCATCAAAAAGGAAGCTAATTTGTCATCACATAAATAAACAAGGGACATAAATGATAAATCCATCATAGATGTAAAACATAAATTGTAGCTGCTTGTTAGGATTATGGAATTGAAACCAAAGGGATTTTGGATGAAATGAGTTAAGAACTTGAAATCTTTAGACAATTCTTGTTCTAGCTTCAGTTTGACCTTAGAAAGCCAAGATAGGTTATGGGGGGTTACAGTGCTGAAAGTATGTTGAATCTTAGAATTTGGCTGAGTCTATTTCTTTAATTTGGAAAACCCTAAAATCTAGATTTTACATCTTAACTCCTTTGAAGCTCAAACCTATCTCAAACATCCTGACTAGTATCTGGAATGGCAACTTCCAGCAGGCATTCAATGATGACTAATACTGCCCAATATATGGAATGGCAGCCTCCAATACATACAGCAGTCTCCAACAAACAAGTCGAAGGTATCTCAATGATCAGTACAAGTTTGCAAACAATTAATTCAATATCCAGCTCTTCAATCATTTAGGATATTGACCACTTGATTCTAAACAATAATTCACTAACCGGGGGTGTCTTACAGCAACAATAAATCAAAAATGCAATTTCCTCAACAATAACAATACTCCCGGCCACAGACAATAATAGTAAGGGAGATTAAATGACCAGAATATAGAGGAATCACTTTACCTCATTAGTGATTCAAAAACACTTCTCAACTTTAAAACTCTTATACTTTAACAAGGATACAGAAAGACAATATCCTCAACTAATCTCACCAAATCAACAAAAGCAAATGATATTCAGATGATTCATTTGCTTCATGGAGACACCCTTTATGATCCACTTGACTTCACCAACACACCTTTAATTAGAAGCTTTCATTAGATTTTTTTTAATAAATAACTTTTCTAGCACATGGCTAATAATAAAAAATTGCTGACGACCAAGGATGACAATCAAAAATTTTAGTAATCAACCCACTCATCAACTACAGAAACCCTAATCTCTATTAGTCTCAAAGGTCTGAAATATTTTGGCATAATAATTCTGCAATGCCAATTGTTTGACCAAATGTATGAGGAAAACTACATCATTTTTGTGGAGTTAGACGATGGATATTACAGAGACTAATATTGTTTAGCAATTAGCATACCTACAGCACCTTGGAGGATGTTGGGACGAGGGGACAAGTTTCCAGGCAGGAGAGACAGAGGGGTCTCAATTTGGGGACGATGGCAAGGGATTGGGGGGGTTTGTATATACCAAAGTAACAAGAATCAAAATCGGATCGGAATCGCCAAGGCCGAATCAAATCACGAATCGGCCATGAATCGGAATCGAATCAGCCACAAATTGGCCATGAATCGGAAAATTAAAAAATCATAGAAATTTAGTGAGTAAATTATTTCATAAACCCTTTATCGCTGATTCAGTTCATTGATTCACAATTGTTTGGCTTGAATCGAATCACCAAATCACTTGAATCATTGTGATTCTCGTTACTATGGTATATACTATATAGCATATGTTATAAATGTGATACTTAAAATGCTAGCTATAAAAATATATGACATGAAGATGTAAAATACTAATTTACTAAAATTAAAATACCTTAATATTGCATTGAACATTTAACAATAAATATTAAAATTTTAAATACTTGAAACGGCAAATGGAGAGTTCTAACTTCTATTACATAAATATTAAATAATAATAATCATAGATATCAAAGTGTGAGTTTCTCATCATAAAGACGATTACATCGAACAACATGATATGCAATTCAACACAACCAATAGAATATTAGAAAAATGTTTTATTTTTTAAGCAAACCATTTTCTTGGTTGGATAGGGGATGCCCAGCCATCCCCTCAAGGGATCAAGGGACTTGTTCCCATCTACTTGTCCCCTCAGAGGACATTAAAAAGTCCCCCTGTCTCCACAAGGGATGTTGGGACGTCCCCCTGTCTCTATCAAAATGGTGGCAAGCTAGTAGCACTACTGGAGACGCCAAAATGGCATCCACTCGTCCCTAGCACATCCTAGTTTTGGAGGCATTGGGATTTTTTAAAATTTTTTGGGGGGGGATGGGGGACGCACTCCCATGTTACTACGGTAATTAGCTCTTATCGACAATGTCAATTAAGATTGGAGACATTGAAGTACCACAAGATTGATATCAATCGGAAATAATAAAGTTGCAATTGTGGACTATAGTGGCTTCAGGGTTTATGCTGGTATTGTGAGCTTCATTCCTTAAGTACTATAGAGTTGAATAATTTGAAGACTAAAGCTAGTGTTAAATTCAAGACTCGTAAATAGTCTATGTGCCAATATTTCAAAGGTGTTCAGACATAATAAAGTCTAAAGATGTCATTTTTTTATGACTCATGTTTGTATTTGAGCGAACCAAAATATTCTTGGTGATTTATTAATGTCGAAGACAATTCAACAAGGTTGTGGGATCACTTTATTGTGTGAGATAAGGACCTTGCAAAAGGATATTGATTCAATCAATCTTTCGATTATACAAAGTGTCATGGATCACTTTTGCAACACAAGCAGAGCTCAAAGCCATTAAAGATCAAAGGACTTATTTGGTTTGAACAAAGTGAGTGGCAGATTGGTGGTAGTGTTGATATTTTATATTATGAGATTCAATTCCAAAAAGTGTATCTAATGCAGCTTATACCGTTAGTATTCCATTGTAGTGTGAGAATAGCACTAACATGTTTCTCAGGTCCATGAATTAAAGAAGGCTTGTTTTGCTAGGAGTTGTCATTTATCAACCACCAATATACTAAGAAGCTTTAGAGCTGTGAAATGGGAGGTTTGAAGCCTAACGGAAAAAAACTGACAAAATTCCATGAGATAGATCTAGTCCTAGTTAGATATTCCTGCCTCTTGTGGATAAATGCTCCAAGAGATTGATCTGATCCTAGATGGACGTTCCTGCCTCTTGTGGATTGGTTACTCCAAGACATGGATTTGAACCTGGTTGGGCATTCTTGCTTCTTGTGGATTGGTTGCTCCAAGAGATGGATCTTGTCCTAGTTTGACATTCCTACCTCTTGTGAATTGGTTGCCCAAAAGATGGATTTGGTTGGATAATCCTACCTCTTGTGGATTAATTGCTCCAAGGGATGGATCTGGTCTTGGTTGGACATTCCTACCTCTTGCAACTTGGTTGCTCCACATTCCTATCTCTTGTGGACTACTCCAAGAGGTGCATTTGCTCTTGGTTGGATGTTCTTGACTCTTATGGATTGGTTACTCCAAGAGGTGGATCTGGTTTTGGTTGTATGTTCCTGCCTTTTGTGAGCAAAGTGAGCTATGTCTATCTATATTCATGTGTATGCTCCTTGTTTTTATGTGCAGGCTTTGTGTTTGGATATATTCATTTGCCTACTTTGTGTCTTCAAACATTTATGTGTATACTTCATGTTTTACCTTTTCAAGTGTATGCTTCACATCTATGCATTCATATGTATATTTTGTGCTTTTTGAGTGATTCTTTGTGTTTTGCTCTATAGTTTTAGTTGATCTAGAAGAATAGACTAAGGATGAATCAAAATATTGATGGTATTTTGTCATGTTAACTTATGTGACTTTGCAAGAATGTGGATCTTGTATTCGTATGCAGTGTGTCAAGATTCTATCTGAATAAGTTGTAGTCGGAATAAAGTAAAAATTATGTTTAGTACTTGTTAAGCTAGTCGGGTTGGGTAGTTAGGTGGTGAGGAAATGTGTCAGTTGGTTTCCAACTAACCGACCCTTCTATAAATATCTGGAACATCAGTATTGTACTTGTGTGGATTTTTGTATTAATAAAGAAATAATTTCCTTGCCTACTGGTACTACAGTATGAATGATATATGTTGGCTTTTAATTCATATGCATCAATTGAACTATTTTTTGTGATTAGCATATCTCTGTATCTGTGAAACTTAAGTGATTCCCACCTTACATTTTTGGCGTCGTTGCCCAAGTCTAAACCTGGAGGTTGATAGGACAGAGTAATGGGAAGGTCCTTGTACCGCTCATCCAAGTAATCAATAGTGACAGGAAGAGGAGGAAATAACCAGGGAAGATCAGTTGACACATGATCTAGTGTCGGCCTGGGAAGTTGTGGTCAATCAGTACATATAGAGGGAAGCCCAAGAGAACGGTCCTTGAAGGTACGGTATGCGACGACCTTGCAGTGCCACCAGTGGTGTACGATCTCCTAGGAGAGATTCCTTGCCCATTAGCAAGCAATTTGTCATGCGTACAAGAGAAAGACAATAAGATTGATTCATGCCCCTGATTCCAAATATATATCCCAGATGGGTACAAGGAGAAGAAATCGAGGAAGAAGTCGCCTTGAGGGTACTACATCTCTAGCAGCAACAAGAGAGACGTCATAACTTAAAGGGAGGGCAAGGGGATTCCACGAGAATCCAAGAAGGATTGATTGAGCATACAATCGAAGGTATAGTAAATTTGGTCATCTTGGAGACACCAACAAGGAAGTTGGGAGAGAAAAATCCAAAGACGCCTGTAGGGAAAGATCTGCAACAGGAACAAAGGCAAGAAGATACTTTCAGTAGTTCCTCCTTAAGAGCGAACTTCCAATCAGGAGGAAGTGTTCCATACGAAGTTCACTCCAGAGGAAGTATTTCATCGGGAGGAGGTGTCCCATCGGGAGGAAGTGTTGGAAGAAGTGCTCCCACAAGAGAGAAAAAACCTCACGTAATAGCTATAGACAAACAAAAATTGCCAAGGTTCACAAGGGACGGCTCAAAGGATCTTGCTCGGCACTATAAAACGTGCATAACAATATAGCAAGCAAATGGAGAAAATGACCCAGCAAAATGGTTAAAAGCCCTCCCCGCCACACTAAGGGGCATTGCCATTGATTGGTATACTGACTTGGACGCAGCAAAGAAAAACACCTAGAGTAATATCCGCACAGCTTTTGAAGAGGAATTCAGACTGCTGAGAGACGATGATGAAATTGTAACTGAGATTTATAACACAAGACAAGGGAAGAGTGAATCTGTCAAAGCCTATACTAGACGACAAAAGGAGCTCATAGGGAAACTGGACAACAAGCCAATAGATGGACTAAAGAAACAATGGTTCATTAAAGGACTAACACCATCCCTTAGAAAAAAAAATGAAGATGTTTACTGCATAGATTAATTAAGAAATGCACACAGATAATGAACACGAACAGCAGAACTCCTTAGATTATTCGCATATGCCAGAACATTACATTATGCTTGATAAAATGAATGATGATTTACAATGATCCCAAACGGGATATAAATACTATCCGCCGAACCTTCCTGAAGGAGTTCGTCGGCCACAAACATTATGTCCACTACAAACTATTTACCCGTCGGCTACAAAATCTTTATCGACGATATCGGCTACAGAATACAAAAACACCAACAACAATCAAGTCGGCAGACATCATCCCCCCAAAAAGAAAAAGTCGTCTCCAGACGACAATTACAAAATATCTGAGACAAAATATATTAACGGACTGATTACAACAAGATAAATCTGCTTCTGACACATCACTTTCACCTTCGTCCCGTGCCTGTAGCCTCTGCTAACACAATACTGCCTTCTTAATGAAGCTGACCTTCATAGCCACCTATGTTGCTTCTCTATGTTCCACTCCTCGGAACCCTGAGCCAAGTGTTGCTGCACTGCCTCCAATTGGATGATCAGCTCCTCCCGAGCTCTCTACGTATCCACCAAGACAGCCTCTCGGCCAACACCTACTCCCAGTACCTTTGGTACACAGACACTCCATGCCTGCAGTAGCTTCAAGTCTTCTCAACTGATCACACTTCACATGACTAATATCCGCAATGACTGGGGGTCCAGGGGGCAACGCCCCCAGTGGGGTCGAGGGGCACTTGCTGCCAAGACCAAATTAGCACTCCGAAACCCACACAAAACTGCATGGAACACACTTTTTCTGTCATTTTCTTTTGATTTGATACTCTTTTTGGCAACCACTGATGCTTCCCCTTCCCTTTGACATCATTTGCTACTTATTCCGAACAATTTGAATCTATCGTCATGTTTTTTTTTTTTTTTTTTTTTAGCTCCTCCACTTCTCATGTGGCTTCCAGGCTTACACACACACCTCTTTCCTCCTCCTGTATTCTAATCCTCCGACGCCTCCAACTGAAATTTTCCAGTCCTCCACACACCTTTCTCACTCTTGACACTTTGAATCCCTAGGCCTTTTCGCCTCCCCTGCTCCAACTCAAATATGCATTTCTGGCACGACAAAAAGCTCCACTCAGATTAGACTGTCTAACCTCCAAACCGCGTGGAAGGAGATGAAGCTTATGCCTTCTACTACAAGAAATTGAAGGAATATGTAGACGCTAAGGCCACGTATAAGCTGGAAATCCAAAGACTTGCAAAGCCTGCTAAAGCTTACAGCAATCCTATGACAGTTTCCTTCAGCGTATGTTTCTTCGAAATGGAAAACTGAGGTTGAAAAATCACCGAGGATAGCAACTTAGTGCGCAATGCTGCGCCCATGGAGCATACCTCCGTGGACAAGTGCTTGCAGATAGTTGCCTATGGAGCAACTCCCACGGACAGATGCCCGCGGAGCAACCTCCCGCAAACAAGTGCCAGCGACACACAATTTTTTAATTTAATTTAATTTTTTTTTTTTAAATTAAAATTTTTTTTTCAATTTTTTCAAAAAAAAATAACAGCACCTCAATTTTGCCTCCAAGCATCGCCATTCTGCATCAAGGAGGGAGTTAGCTAGCCATTCTGCAATAGCGACGGAGTCTTCCTAGCACCATATATTTTCAATTTGGATCCGTTCACTGCGTGAGGTACCTCTTGCCCGTCCAACGTCTCCAACTTTGTCGCTCCATTGTTGTCGACCTCCCAAATCTAATATGGTCCAACCCATCTGGCCTTAAACTTTTCCCCTTTGATTTCATTCTGACTGTCGTACTTGAGTACCAACTTCCCTGGCGAAAACCTATTGAATTTGAGATGTTTGTCATGCCACACCTTACATTTGTTCCGTGTCACCTTCATCGCCCACTGTGCTTGCGATCGTCGCACATCTAGATTATTTCCTTCCTATCGGTACCCTTCAACTAATTTTATGATGCGATGCATTCTTTTTTTTCTATGCAGTCCGTTCACCGTGTACCAGACGATGGGATCTTTCTTTTTTCTGGGTTTGGACTGTATGTTCTTCTCAACTTCAGCCGTAACCGCCTTTCCTTCTTCCGCTTCTTTGTATTCTTTCGGACATTCATTTTTGTCTGTTTTCTCACCTTCATCGACCCTTAACATATTACAACTTGGAAACAATTCATAGTCTTCTATTTGCTAGTGGAGAAGGCTATTCACCGAGTCTAGGTCGTCGTCATTCGGTCCTCCTTCTAGTGTCAATACTCCTTCGTCCGATTCCATTCTCCTCTCTCCTTCGTTGTCACTTTCGGCTTCATCTTCTGAATCTGACGATGCTACCTCCTCACCTACCATTTGTGTGTGTGCAGGTCAATTATGAATCTTTTGCCTCCGCACTCCATTGATAAGGTATTACGTTTCCAATCATGTTTTACCTTTGCTTGCACCAACCAATTACGTCCCAGAATAGCATCATATCCTTTTCTTTTCAATAAATGACCATGAAGTCCAATAAAAATGGTTGCGTTCTAATAGTTACCGGTTGCGCCCTCAAGGTTCCTAACGGTTTGATCCCGTGTTGGTCTGCCGTGAGGAACTGGAATGTAGGTGAACACAACGTCGACTTTCCCAACTTCTTCTAGGTCTCCTCCGGTAAGGCATTTACGCCAGATCCTCCGTCGACTATTGTGTCTGTGAGAACATGTCCAAGGATCCCCATCTCGACAACCGTCGGATGCCGTCCAGATGTGAGTGCTAGCAGCATTGGGTCTGTTGTCGTCACTTCCCTACTGTCCCTTCCTGTGTCCTCTGTTGCTTTCGAAAACGGTGTATGATTCAAAATGGCCGTTTGTAACTGGGGCATTGTGAGAAGGTCACTTATCTTGACCGGTACCTTCGTTTGTAAGATCTATCGTACGATGTTTTGTTCCACATAGTTCCTTGCCAAAGTGTCGGTGATGTCTTTTAACTGAGATGTCTCCACGGACGATGCCTTCTCAATTTCCGCCCACACTTCCCCTAGTTTTCTCTTTTCTTCCGCCAGGTCCGAGTACACCTTTGCTTGCCTCCGTGTAATTGCCAAAACCTCCTTTTTATCCGTGCCGACAATAATCAAATTTACTCCAGACTTTGGGCACTTAACATGTTCATGGTCGCCGGGTCCACACCATCTGCATAATAATTTTGGTGTGTTTGCCGTTGTACAATCCCGCACAAAATGACCCCACAAATTACATGCTCAGCATTGAACAATCGGCCATCCATTTGCATCATACTGGATTCGACTTCGGCTGCCATTATTATTGTTATTGTTCGCATTGTTGTTGTTATTTTGCCCTCTGCTATTATTCTTGTACCCACCCGGAGTGGCAACATCAATGTTTGCATTTCCGTTCCCTCCTGACATGGAAGTTGCCTATGTAAGAAGCACCTATGGAGATCCTCTTGTCTTCATGTTAAAGGGGCACTCCTTTGTTGAATGGCCCATGATCTGACAAATGTCACAGAATTGGTTCTTTGGACAGGATCCTTTATCGTGACTGGTCTTACACTCCGTGCACCACAGCTCACTACCTTTTGGCTCCTTCTACATGTTTTTAAACTCCATCATGTGGATCATGTCCTTTTGTAAGGCGTGGACCTTCTTGCTACTGCCTTCATCGTCACTACTATCTTCTCCGGAGGGCTCGTCGTCATCAGAATCAAAGGAGCTAGTCTTCTTCTTCTTCGTCTTCTGCTCGCTTTCCAAGTTCAATGCTCTATTATAAGCTTCTGTGTATGACGACGACGGCACAATTTTCATTTTCTTCCGTAGGTTTGGGCATAGGCCTTCCACGAACCACCTTTTCTGAAGTTCGTTCGCCGGCTTGCTTTTCATTTTGTTTATCAAATCTTTCAATTTCCTGGCGTAAACACGGATAGTTTCATTCTTTCCTTGCTTGGTATTAAAGATCTCTGCTACAATTTCATTATCGTCTTGCAACAGTTGAAATTCGGCCAAAAACTCCTTTTTAATGTTATTCCAACTGTCCAGTTTCTGCGGATTTGTACTAGTAAACTAGTCAATTGCTACTCCCCATAGGGTGGCTGAAAATTGCCTCATCTAGTCGTCTTCATCACTTATGCCATTTGCCCTCCAGATCGTTTCACATGTTTTGCAGTGTCGAATGGGATCGACCGTACCATCACCATCAAACTTCAGCAATTTCTCTTTTGGTCCTGCCATCACGATTGGTTTCTGTAAACAGGCGTTGCTCGGTCCTACAACATTGGCGCTCTTCACTCCCACACCGGCGGTCTGCACTCCCACACCGGCGGACTGATCTCCCACACCAGCGGACTGTTCTCCCACACCGGCGGACTGTTTTCCCACACCGTCAGACTCAACAGCTGCGAACCTTGGTGAAGAAGGGTGTTCTGAAGTTGTCCCCTACGGAAGTATATCTTGGACGAAGAGTTCACTCCATGCTCTTGCTCTGTCGACACTCCGAGCTGTGCGAGTCGATGCTCTTCCATCTGGATTCTCTTCTCTTGGCGAACACAAATTCAAAAACTCCTCCTGTGCTTCTTCCACCAATTCCACCCGCTGCCGAGTTTCCTCCAACAATTCTTCCGTGCTTCGATTTTTGTCAGCAATCTTCTGGAATCTCCTTTGGCGTTTGGCTTGTGCCAAAATTAAATTCTCTTGTGTAGTACGAATTCCATCCTTTCCCTTGGCCTTATTTCTATCCTTGTTAAGTTGATTTGGCATTAATCTTCATTCCTCCCACCTTCCAAGTGCATAGGGCAACGGCGCCAAATGTTTACTACATAGATTAATTAAGAAATGCACACAGATAATGAACACAAACAACAGAACTCCTTATATTATTCGCATATGCCAAAACATTACATTATGCTTGATAAGATGAATGATGATTTACAATGATCCCAAACGGGATATAAATACTATCCGTTGAACCTTCTCGAAGGAGTCCGTCGGCCACAAACATTATATCCGCTACAAACTATTTACCCGTCCGCTACAGAATACAAAAACACTGACGACAATCAAGTCGGTAGACAGAAGATAGTTCCACCATCAACCTTTGGGGATGTGTGTACTCGTGCCATGGACATAGAAAGTGAGAGTAAAACCTCAAAGGCGAGAAGGCATGGAAGCTCCAGTGAAAGTTCAAAAGAGAGCGAAGAAGAATCCAAAACTATTCAAGCCTTAAGAAAAGATCTGAGACGATTGATGAAGTGGTAGGAAATAAAGAAGAAAAGAAAGAAGGGAGAGAAGTCTGTTGTACTAATTGTGAAAAGGAAGGCCGTACAAAAGGATCTTGCCTGAAGAAAGCATTTTGAGAGATTTGCCAGGTAATGGGGCACACAATTAAAGATTGTCCTTACAATTTAAAAACACGGAGCGCTCAAGTATTCCTAACCCAAGGGGAACAATCTACACCACCCTCCACTCCTCAGAAGAATACAGATATGGAAGCCTCACCAGGGGGATGCAGAAACAACGGGAGAGGAAGTAACAATAATAGCAATGACAATAGCAATAACAACACACCCCGGCGTCCACTTCAATATGATTCCAAAGGAAGACCAATAATCCAGTGTAGGAGATGCAATGAATGGGAATACTTTGCACAAGATTGCCAAAGCGGAGGAGGACAAAATGGAGGGATGCTCTATAAATGGTGTGGGCCAGGCAATCATGAAGATGCAAGTTGCTTGAGAAGAAAGGGAGTGAATATGTTAGACATTGAAGATGTAGAAGACAAAATTCTTGTGATCACCAGGATGCAAGCCAAAAAATTAACCTACCCAGATGCTAGTACGGAGACAGAAAGATTTCATGAAGCAAAGAAAGACATTCAAGATAGCATGGGGGAGCAAGGAAAGACAACGGCGGAAAACCCTACTTCCAGTAGGGGTATAACGAATATTGTGAGGCAAGTACTGGAAACTGCTATTCCAGTAAAAATAGGTGATTTATTAGAAATATTACCCCAATTGCAGGTGGCAATAACACAGGGCGCAAAACCAAAAGAGACAAACTCAAAGAAAGAGAAGGAAGAAGTACACACAAAAGACAATACCTTGTTCACCATAGGGATGGGGAGAACACCAGTGGTAGTAGAGATGGAGATACTAGGGTGCAAACTCTCAAATACTATTGTGGATGGAGGTTCCAATGTAAATGTTTTATTAGAAGAAACATGGAAGGAATTAGGGAAACCTAAACTCTGGCCTCCGACATTTCAATTGGTTGGAGCGGACAAACATGGAATCAAGAGTATAGGAACGCTGATGGGACAAAAAGTCATCATTGGTATGCAACAATTTTTTATTGATTTTGTGGTTATCCCTTTAGAAAAAAAAGGGTACGATGCTTTATTAGGCAGGGGATGGTTGGTTGCAGCAAAAGCTACCCATAATTGGAAACGGAACACGCTATCTATTGAGGCTGAAGGAAGAAAGTACATCATAGATCTCAAGAATCAGTCAGTAAGTCAGGATTTGGCATCAGACTCTGAAGGAGAAAACTATGAAAGGATGTAACCCGATGAGAAAGGGGTGCTCCGACTAAGGGAATGCTCAGATGACGACACAAATTCCCTTAATGGATTATTCCATTGGCAAATGGGAGACCATGAAGTTTTCCACGCAGAATGTAATATGTTACAAATACAAGACTCTCAGTCGGAAGGAAGGTACCAAAGGAGTACACGAAGTATAAAGAGAATGGAGTAGTAAAGTCATCTACTTTGGATAACAAACCTATCAAAGACCTAGTAATTGGGTAAAAGTTAAAAGCATACGAGAGACAGAATAAAGTGGCAAGTAGCTATTTTATAAATATAAAAGAGGAAAAAAGACGAAAAAGAAAAAAGAGAAAAAATCGAACCAAGTCCTTATAAAGAGACGAAGTTGCAAAACATTTCCCAAATCAGTACCTGGAGTGATGGAGAAGGGAGTGCCAGAGACAGAGATGACATCGATGAAATTGCAGAGATAGCAGCTAGACTTGAGAGAGGAGTGGCCGTACGGGCAGTCATACGAGTAGGAAGGGCAGTCGTATGAATAGCCGTACGAAAGGGAAGGATACCAAAACATGCCCATATGGGAACAAGGCACCAAAACGCATCCTTCTATACCAAAACACATCCGTACAAGGGGCAAGACAGAGTATAGCACCAAAATGCATCCGTATGGAAGTATTGCACAGTATGGCATCAGCAACTTCCATTTGAACAGGGCAGCATATGACACAACCACGTAACATCTGTATGGTACCCATCCACATTCGTACGACAATCATTCACATCTGTACGGCATCAAAGTCTAAGCTTTTCATCCCTACAACAAGGGTGTGTATGAGGCAGTTCCGTGTCCGTATAGCAATCATTTGCATACGTACGGCCTCACAGTCCAAGCTTTTTAGCCGTATGGCAAGGGGTGTACAAGGGAGTTCCATACGGCAAGTGGAGGTACCCGTACGGCAACGGTCTAGAAGAAAGCAGACAGACATATGGCAGCAATGGAAAACAGAGGTACGATAGACATTCCTAGTACCTAAGAAATCTCTACAGCAACTAGGAAAACACGTAGAAGTTAGTGGCAAACAATCACATCATAGCAACAGTTGGTACAGGTGGCACCACATACAAGCAGTTAAAGAAGAAGAGATAAGTGAGATGGCAAAGGGCAACGAAAGCATTGGCAGGTTATGGCTGCCACCTCTCATCAATGGGAAGCAAAAGGTGGTCATGGAGGAAGCCTGGAAGATAGAGAAAGCAGATCCAAGCACAAGGATGTCCTCCCATTCCTCTTCTTGAAGTCAAAGTTCTTTCTTTTTTTTTTTGTTGTTGTCATGTTCAGCAGTCGTCTGGAAGACGACTTCTTTTTTTTGGGGGGGATAGATGTAGTCAGAATAAAATAACTATTATGTTTAGTACTTGTTAAGCTAGTCGGGTTGGGTAGTTAGGTGGTGAAAAAATGCGTCGGTTGGTTTCCAACTAACCGACCCTTCTATAAATATCTGAAACATTGGTATTGTACTAGTGTGGATTTTTGGTATTAATAAAGAACTAATTTCCTTGCCTACTGGTACTGCAATATGAATGGTATATGTTGGGTTTTAATTCATATGCATCAATTGAACTATTTTTTGTGATTAGCATATCTCTATATCTATGAAACTAAACTGATATTCCCACTCTACATAAGTCAAATATATAGGGTAGAGTCATAGACTATTGTGCATGTTACCAAGAAAACATTGGTCTTTTGAAAATTCAATTGGCACCGTTATGTGATGGCCTAGATCCTTTTCTCTAGAAGATGAGAGAACTTGTCTTAAGTTATGTTGCCAAGTTTCTACTATCATTCATAATTCATATTCAAAATAAGGGAGAAAGCATATATGATAATATCTAAGTAGCATAGTAGAAGGTGGATTATGAAAACTTTCAATCATTGCTTGAGAACAAGCAATTTTGCGAAGGGAGAATGTAATGTCCCCTTTGTGTAATAGAAATTAATAGTAAATAATGTTAAGTTTGTAGCTTCAGTCAGATTGACTGGATCATGAGATACATTGTTGATGGTAATCTTCATTTAGATAAATATTGTTATATATAAATTGGTTATTTCTATTATTAATATCTTAATTAATGATGACTAACCATAGAGACATGCCTCACAAGAGACATGTCTCCTCTCATATTTATGAGTCGTCAAATCTGCATTTGGAACACACCAATAAATTATGGCAGTGTTATTACATTTGCAGAAAAGGATTCTATAAAATTCAACATGGTATCAAAGCCAAACTGCAAATGTAAGAATTTATACAAGAAAAGAAAATAGATCAGATTATGAAGATATATGTAAAAGAATATTACAAGGTAGACGTAGGAAATGAAGTTCTAGCCAAGCTCAAAAGTTATACACCCAACATCTCATACATCTCTGATGACACTAATGGATACTTTAGGAAGGCACGGGATCAACGCATACAAAAACAGAGAAACATATTATTTAATTAATTATTTGAAGAAACAATGAAAAATAACAATTTTATGTTGAAATCCACATTGCTTATAGTCTAACTATACTTCAATGCCTAAAGTGTGAATCTATCTCCACATGACAACTGCAGCTAATACCAAAGTTGTTACAACATTAATAATGAGGGATGCAAAAAATGTTGAAGCAGGTTTCAATCCTGCCCATGACAGTTCATAATTTTAAAAAAAATTGTTGAAGCTTTCATGGTCAGTTGGCATAAAGCATAATCACAATTGAGGGCTTGCACAGGGGATTGTCTTTGAAGATCACGATTCCATGAGAAAGAACACCACAAAATGCATTGGAATAAAAGTCCATCGACAATAGTGTGTAAGATTATTGCAGTTTGAAGGAAATTTAAATTGATATTTTTTTATTTTGTTTTGGATTCGATGGATAACATACTGCGACAGATGTGACTGTTAAGGAATCAGTTATATACATCTAGATCAAATGTATTAAAATGCTCATGCCATTGTTGACTAGGAATTCATTGTCGACTTCTTCTAGGTAGAGAGGAGCTTCATGGCAGTTGACTGTATCTTTGGATTCCACTTCCTCACAATCCAAGACATTTTGCAAGGGCATCTTCAAAAATGAATCTTGACAGAGACTTCTAGACCCCTAGGATGTAGAATTTGCTTTCTTCGACTATTGACAAATCATTTGTGCGTATGAAGCTTCCTGTTTGCAAAGATGTCCCCACAAAGTTCTTGTATGAAAACTCTGAAATACATTGAGACATTAATGGTTATCAATCAGAAAAATATTTTTGCTTTGAGGAAATTATGGGCAAATGTTTTTATTTAATCAAATATGTGGTATCGTGAATGCCAAAGGCTTAGCAGTTCTTCTCTGTAGTGAATTTTTTTTTAAAATTCGGTGGGTCTGGATCCAAACATTATTGGCATCACCTTGTTATTAAAAATATTTGAGGAGTCTGTTAAATCATTTCCATGAATAATATTTGCATAGTTATATTCAGCCTCTTGGAGTTTCAATGAATGTTTCATTGGAATATTCGATGTTATCAAAACTATTGCGGAGGGACTCCAACGCTATCATGTTAACTTGTGTGGCTTTGCAAGAATGTGGATCTTGTATTCGTATGCAGTGTGTCAAGCTTCTATCTGAAAAAGTCGCAGCATGAGCAGTACCGTCATCCAGAAGCAATTGGTGTTCTTGTAATTGTTCATATGGATGAGGAAGCAGTGATGGGTGTAATTGAAAAGACATGATTATCTTGGTATCTGGCAGCCATGAGTTAGGGTAGCAAAACTCATATTCCGGCATTTGTGAAGGGAGACTAGTCAGCATAGAATACAATCATCAAATTATAAAGAGGTAAAATCAAAGGGGCAATTCATAGGAAAATCAAAATTGAGATAGTAGTCGCATGACCAATGCAACGACTATGGAAAATCATTGAGCATATACGACTTAAGGAAGAGAACTTAAATGGAAGGGAATTATCATGACTAGACAATCATGGCCCTCCAGCATAGAGAATTACATATTAGAGAGCTCTCGAAAAGATTTGTGTGTCTATCACCTCCCATTGCCACCAAAGAGGATCTAAACTCCCAGAATAATATTTATTAACCATGTCAAAAATGTATAGATAATACCTTGTTTGTGGAAATCAAATCTCCAAAATTATTGATCAGTGGAAGCATAAAGTTAATATAAATAGAGTTTCTCAGTCAACAAAGTAATGCTGCAGCTATTATTAATAATTAAATGGTGTCATACTATCATCATTTGGCATTATCCATAGGATGGGTAAAACCGATATGGTCTCTATGTGGAAATGAAATAATGAATAGAATATATATCATGGAAAAGAGCAGTTTATATAATAAATTTTATACTCATCAAACAAGGAAGATCTCATTTCATATATGTGGATGAAATTATACGACAATCTTGAGGAACAAGCTTATAAAATATGGATGTTATAGTGTGTAGGGAGTTTAATATGGACTTTTGTCTAAGCTCGGAATAGAAAGATATTAACATTTCTGTTCACTACATCTTCAAAGGATGACAGATTACAATCTGTTGCTACAACTCGGACTCGTTATGAAACAGCTGGAACAACATAAAGACAGCTCAAAATGACAACTCTCAAACATGAGAAAGTCCATTGACCAAATGCTAGATTCTATGGCTCAAACATAAATAAGATAAGCATGAGCCTGATAGATAGTTCACTACAACTCTTGCTAAGTGGTGCCAATAACAGAAAGATAGCAATACAATTTTCAGAATAACAGAGTCTGAAGCAGTAGACCCAAATATCCACACAAAGAGTAACAGATGTTTGAGTATACAATTGGTGGGAGTAATGTCGATTCCACAACATTTTTTTTATGTCATTCAAGCTCACGCAAGTGAAACAAAAGGAAAGTGGCATATTAATGAAAATATCAAGCTAGGACATGGAGAAGGCAACAGAATGACAGCTTTGAATTATGTTGTAGAAGAAGCAAGAGAAAAGATTATTACCACATGCAATTAATTTAATTTCTTGAAGAAATCTGTAATGCCAAGGACTCATTCTCCGGCACATCAAGCTTACTCCACAAGTACACAAACTTGATAGAAGGTGTAGTCGGAATAAAGCAACTACTATGTTTAGTACTTGTTAAAGCTAGTCGGGTTGTTTAGTACTTGTTAAAGCTAGTCGGGTTGTTTAGTACTTTTAAAGCTAGTTGGGTTGGGTAGTTAGGTGGTGAGGAAATGCGTCGGTTGGTTTCAAACTAACCAACCCTTCTATAAATGTTTGGAACATTGGTAATGTACTCATATTGGTTTTTGGATATTAATAAAGAAATCATTTCCTTGCCTACTAGTATTGTGGTATGTTCTAAGGTTTTACTTCATATGTATTAATTAGATTATTTTGTGTCATTAGCATACCTCTATATTTGTGATATACCCACTCTACATTTTTTGCGCCATTGCTAGGAAACAAACCCGGGTCACCCACGTGACAGATGGAAATACTCCCCACTACACTACAACGGCACTAACATAGCAACACACAATGGTGAAACTAAGCATTGGAAATCCAAGCAAGGGAAACATTATAGACTCCAAAAAGAAGAAATTTGTTGCATTGCAAGCAATGGAGGTAAGGAAGATGACAAGTAAAGGGAAAGTGGCACAGAAAATCGCCACCACTGCTAAGAATATTATATTTGAAAGTGTGATGGGAAGCAAGTGCAAAACTTGGTGGGAAAAAGCAAAGGCAGAGCATTCGCTAAAGGAAGCATTATGTACAGCAAAGGTAGATAAAATCATTTTCATGCTGATTTTTGAATTAAAGGAGTTCGAGTCTATACTACAGAATTTAATCATAGGGTATGAGAAATCAGGTCATAAATCTGTAGTACAGCATTTCCAGCAACAGTTGAGTTTCTTATCCAACAAAAGAAACAAGTAGGGTTTCCAGAATTCCTAACAGAGGGCAAGAAGTGGAAAAAATTTCTATGATAGTAGCAGACAAGAATGAAATTAATGTGCTGGAAAGATCGTACAGGTTTGGAATGGGAAGGAATCTTGAAGAACAGTTGGGGTTTGAAGAAATTTTTCATAGCAAATGATGAATAGCACTGCATGGTAGATTTAGTTAAAGCAAGCTCACTACGGGCAGCCGCACTTCAGATATTGCCCTATGGATGTTACCTATAGTGGACGGATTGTACAAAGGGTGGATATCTAATTGAGCTAAATTTCTTTCCAATAGACTTCGAGAATTCATGGAGTTGAAACATAAAGCCTTTTATATGCCTCATCATACGGTGGCTTTGTTTTTAGAGGTAGTACGCACTTAGGTGAGCAGTGAACATCGAGGGACACTAGTACCGGCTAGCAAAATGGAACCCTACAAACTAGTTATGACCTACTAGCTCCATCTGGATACCATGGATGTACGATCTCACAATGGGGGTGCACCCAAGAAAAAGAAACCAAAACGATAGTCGTGATCGAAAAAGAAGAGGAAGATGATGACGAAAGTTCAGAAGAGGAAGGCAACGATATGGATTCATCCTCCTCTGACTCACAGGAGGCGGAGTTCCACCTAAGTTATCTCCAAGGGACTCCACAAGCAGTGACATTTTTACCCCCTACAGAGGGACCACTTCTAGCAGGGGTAACAGAACCTCTAGTGATTCTGACAGAATTGAGGCAATAGATACTTCCAATTCAAATTAGGCAAGAGTTAACAAAGGAACCAGTGGCAAGCAACAAATTTTGACATGGGGGGCTTCGAGAATATTAGTTTCGAAGATGGCGCCACTTACCTTTCCAGAACAACCCTCCCATACTAAAGTCATAGATTTGAGGTGCCAAACAAAGTGTGCCCATAAAGTGCGGTTTCAAACACCTCTTGGTCTAGAAGTAGTCCATCTGGTTGCTCTTGTGGCACAGCCGGTAGGAGGAAAGGAGAAAATTGGGAAAATTCACACCTAGGGCAACATGACGACCCTAGCTGGTGTGGATGCGACCACAACAAATACCATCCTAGAGGAACCAGACAAGACTCGAAAAGGAAGGCATGTTGTCTTCACCCATAGAGACAGTTGCGGAGGAGCAGACTAAGATACAAAGTGAGTGAAGGGAACCACTAGACACAGCCTCTTTTGCAGTCAAGGCCGAACTGTTCCTCATTGAGCTTCATGCCATAGAGCAGTCTACTGGGAGAATTGTGCAGCAGGCCAGGGCTCAGAATCTAGGAACTATCATCAGGGCAGCAGAGGCCTTGGCCGCCTTTATGCAGACTGACTGCCACATAGATTGGGGACTACTAGAACACGGTGGTTATTCAGAGGAGGACATGGCTACTACATGGATGGGCAGCTATATCATTTCCATGGAACAGGAACAATCGCCCCTCAAGAGGTGCTGACAGCAATGGAGGTTGCCTTTCAGGGAACCTTTTTGAAACTTCAAAAGGAGAGAAACCTAGCTAAAGTTTGGGGGCTAGAAAGAAAGAGTCTTCACGAGCAGTGGGCAGCAGAGAAAGTTGCTATGCAAGAAGCTTGGAACAAAGAAAAAATGGAATTGGAGAGCAAGATCGCCACGGCAGAAGTTAAAAAGATGGATGCACTACAGGTATTGTAAGGCATTCAAACAAAGAAAAAGACAGCTAAGCGAGACTTGCAACGACTAAGGGGAACTCCGAGCACAGGTTTGTCCTCCCATCCTTCCTCTTGAAGAAAAAGTTGTTTTTTGTTGGTTTCATGTCGACTTCTTCTTCTTTTTTTGGTGGGGAGGGATAGATGCAGTTGGAATAAAGTAACTATTATGTTTACTTGTTAAAACTAGTCAGGTTGGGTAGTTAGGTGGTGAGGAAATGCATCGGTTGGTTTCCAACTAATCGACCCTCCTATAAATGTTTGGAACATTGGTAATGTACTCATGTTGGTTTTTGGGTATCAATAAAGAAATAATTTCCTTGCCTACTGGTATTGTGGTACGTTCTAAAGTTTTACTTCATATGTATTAATTGGATTACTTTGTGTGATTAGCATACCTTTGTATTAGCATACCCACAGTACAAAAGGACAGTTGTCTTCAAATTGAAAAGAGACGGACCTACCCATGTTGTATCTAAGAACTAAGTTGAGACACTTGTCAAAGAGAAAGAATCTATATAGATTGTGATTAGTTTCTTCAAAGAGGACTTAACATACAAAAAGAAGTTTTTCCATACTTGATGTGATGCAAAACTATTCAACGATATAAGAATGTGAAGTTTACATTGTGGGGAGGAATAATAACCAATGTTCCATTCCCATTATTTAACTGATGCTTATATGAAGGCATTCTATGACTTGATTGATATGGACCTTCATTTAAGAAACTTGTATCAGGATGCACAAATAAGTATTCATTAGCTTTAAGTATTGCATTTATCTTCTCACTCTATTCTCTCTCTTAATTGTAAATACTATAAGAGTTATTTACCTTGATCTTTTCCTTTATGTCTAAGGATTTTCTTGTAGGAAAAAGAAGGTTAGTTCCTTACACATGCTACCAAGTATTGTGTAGACTCAATCTTTAAACAATAGCTCCAAAGAAGTGGTGATCTAGAATTCATTAGTCATCTGATGATCGAGTTGAATAAAGATAGGCTCTTGAAGTAAATATCTTTGATGATTGAGACTATGAGTACTCTTCTACATTAAGAGTGAGTCTGACACTTCTTCAAAGGCAACATAGAAGATTGATATTCAGAGGGAGTCTAAAAATACATGTGTCACTGCATGATTTTTTATGGATCTACCCTTGTATACATCATATGGAAGTAATGATTTGTCACTAGAAAGTCAAAAGATAAATATCAAATTCAGAGGGAGTCCAACAAGTATCTTTGAGCAAAGAGAGCCTCTAAGGGAGAAACTACAAGACCTAACTTCCCAAGCATCATTGTTCAAAGGGAGATTTTAGAGGTGCAATCCATTGTAAATGATATCTTCTCTATGAGGGAGAAGTTTAAAGTGAAATTCTTTGTAATGCATTCTATTCTGTGAAAGAGAAGTTGAGGTGAAAGCCCTTGTTCCACCCTCTAACTTGGTTCATGGTGGTTACTATTTTGCATATGTAGATTATTCATGAAAGGTGACAATCTTTCATTGATATATATATTTGGAGGGTTGCTATTATAAGGTGACAATCTTATCAATAGCTTGACCTGTTATCATGACAAACTACATTAAGTTGCTGTCTCGGAGTGCCAGTAGTCATGATAACAAACGTATCATGATCAGACTACATTAACTTGTTGTCCCGAAGTGTCGCAAATCATGATACTTGTCATGATAGAGTTCATGACATGTTAATTCTAGTTATTTGATCAACTTCATTAAGTTGTTGTCTCAAAGTGCCGAAAATCAAATAACTCTTATCGTACTAGGATATAACATCTTCTTTTGGTAGGCATCGAGGATTTGATGCCAGTGCACATACCAAAAGAATATAAGTATGGTAAATACAATATGATTAATAATTCTTGTTGAAACACACTTCAGATTATATTGAAAGTTAACATCTAAGTTGATGGATATATGTTGATATCCCTATATATGTTATTCTAAGAATATCATACTGAGATGATATCTCTTCATATACTTGAGAGCATAATATGTTCTATAACAATCCTCCTTGGTTAAGAGGGAGTGTTAAGTTTGTAGCTTCAGTCGGATTGATTCAATCACGAGATACATTGTAGATGGTAAATCATCATTTAGATAAATATTCTTATATATATTATATATTATATTAAATATACAATGTAATATAATATGTAATATATATGGTTATTTATATGATTAATATATTAACTAATGACGATTAACCATAGAGACATGTCTCTTCATGAGATATGTCTCCTCTTATATTTATGACTCTTCAAATCTACATTTGGAACGCACCAATAAATTATGGCAATGTTATTACATTTGCAGAAAAGAAAGCAATTTTGTGAAGGGAGAATTGTAATGTCCTCTTTGTGTAACTCATACTAAAATATAATATGATAAAATTACAAGTTAACTAAATGCAATGGAAGGTCAAGAGATATGCAATCTTTATAAAAGGCATTACTCTACCACTGGTTGAGAGATGTTTATACAACAAATTGAATACTCCAAGGGGAATGGAAGAATATCAGCAGTTCTCATAATAGTAGCCAGACCAGATCTGAACCACATTAATCAATTGGCAATGATATTATGATACTCTAATTCCTATGGGCAAAACTTAAGGTGATTGTGTAACAACCAGTTTTCCAAGGTCTTAATTAACAAATATCATACTCAAGGGATATAGTTATTACTTTGTTTCATAGGAAGACAATTATATCATTCATGTTCATGTGAATAAGATTTACCGTTAAAATTAGTTAGACAAAATTTCTTAATTATAAACTTGAAATTACCATCAAATGAAATTACTACAGAAATTGAAAACTACATACCTCAGAAAACTGAGATCGAAATCAAACTAGGGATGCTTTTGCAATCACTCGGGTTAGTCCACAAATACACTATAACAATTTCACATGATGACTATCATCTAAAAACCGCTATCTTAAAATCAAAAGATGATCACAATTAAATACCACTATATTTAAAATTAGGGAATCACTTACCACTGAAATCATTAGGGCATCGATTATCATTAGAGTCTTTTAGGACTTTTGATACTGTTGTATCACTTAGGGCTTCCGATACCACTGATTCAAATAGGGCTTCCAATACCATGGATTCAATTAGGGCTTCCAATACCGCTGGATTCAATTAGGGCTTCTAATACTGCTGTATCATTTAGGGTTCCAGCTATCACTCAATCAATTAAGGCGTCAAATTCCTTTCCTTCAGATTACTTAATTGTGACAGTATCTCAAAATTAGAAATATACTTATATTTGATATTCATATAAATGAAAAGCAATCCATGATTCTATCTCTTATATCTAGGTGTAAAATAACAATAACAATGAAATAACTCAATTTAATCTTACCTCATAAATAAAAGTGATAATACCTATTTTCGTTAAACAATTGACTGCATAGCTTATCTCTATTTGACTCACGACTAACATCTTGAGGAGAGGTGAAACCCACCCAACGTCGGACCAATTCTTATCCCCTCATGATCTCTAACGAGAAAGGCCCTCCCTACTCACAACAGACAAGGATCATCTTGCCATCCACTGGGCATCTTGGTATTTAACTCACCATACGACTTGGCAACATGAGATCACAATAACAAGAATATGCATAAGCTATTAATTAATTCATATTAAAAATGATAAACGTTGTTATGTCATATTTGATACTGATTAATATTATTGATGATTCCTTTCTCTCATCTCATCACCCATCTCCTTGGCTACACAACCGGGTAAATCCCAAGTATTCAGAATTCTCAGAGCAGACAACTCTGTCAATTATTCAAGAAGATTACATACATCCAGCATTTCACACTTTGTGATTACATAATTATGTTCTTTAAAGATTTCAAATGGAATATATAATTAATTAATTTAATCATAACTGATTCCTCTACCACGTTCTTGCAGATTAACTCCACCTCTTCACCTTCTCATGGCTTCTTTGCTGGTGAATTTCTCGGTGTTAATAGTATTCTGAATTTGCTCAAAAAAATTATGATAGCATATGCATTAATGTTGATTCACTAAAACAATCAAGTTTTTAAACACTAGTATTTGAATTCATAAATGATGTATTCTCAAGGATACTCAAAGATTGATCTCTTATTCACATTAGGAAACCAACAACTAGAGTATATATAGTTCTCAACTATTATGCCTAGCCAACTAAGGATGGATATCCAATCAGAAAAGAAAAGAGTTGGAATATATTTGATTTATTCTCTAACCTATCATTATGTACTGACTGAAAATAGATATTATACTCAGTTAAAAACAATCAAGAATTGCAATGCTTTACCTAGTGTTGGAAATTGTCTAGACAACCCTACATAGCATGACTGTAACATACCAATTTTTTTTCATAACTGTTGTAGAACAAATATGCAACTAACAGCAAATATTTTTCACATAAGGTATAAAGAGAAAAATAAATAATTCGAATAGGAACAGTCTTATGGATATCATTATAGTTTCCACCTTTCTTATCTATGACTATGTCAAACTTATGGATTATATTACTACTGGAAACATGATAACAGACCCTGTGATGATCCGACTATGAGACTTCACTTGCACACATTATCCATTCAACATTACATTAAGTGGACGGCAGCATCAACAATAAGACAGAACGCTGACTTAGGACAAACAGGAAATGAAAGAAAGGTAACCAGACTATTTATGGAAGGGTGAATACACGATTATGAATAAAGAACATCAGTGATATAAAAGACAACTTCCAATTCTAAAATCCATTTAATATTCCCTTGGATTCGGTGTAAAATAATTAGGCATCAGTGTTATGGATTCTATGCATCAATGGCACAAAAGATATAAGATTGGTGTATTAATGTGGAAAGAAAATACAAAAAGGAATCAGCAGTATATAAGTTGTATTCTAAACATTTCACCACAGACTTAGCATAAAGAAAGAACATAAAGAATTTGTGGTATGACAGTAGTCTTACTTGACACCTCCGTTATCATTAGGGATGCTTTGTGGTCGGGTGAATGGACTTCTCTTCCTGTTCTGAAATCCGCGGCAAGGAATGTGATGGAACTATGGAGACAGACGGATAAGCAGTAATGTCAATCATAATTAATCTCAATTGTTTTTGAGAGCCATCGATAGCAAGGAAAAAGAGTGAAGAAATAGTGAAAAGGCTGTGATGAGATACGATCATGAGACTCTAAATGAAGAAAAAGAAAAGAAAGAGCTTGGCTCTATGGCTTCCATCAGTTACAAGAAGACTTTTCGGTTCCTCCATAAATTCAAATTTGAAAGCATTAAATCGATTAAGACAAAAAGAAGGAAAGATAAATAAAAGGTTGAAAAATAAAGTTGAAAGAATATACAATTCAAATTGTCAAATATTAAATCAATTTTCATGCTAAGGATTAATCGGTTAAAAGTAAGAAATTATAGTTTGAATAATATAATTCCAAACATTATTATATTTTGAACATTATTATAATCACTTATTTAAATTATTAAATTATAATGATGCCAAATCAATTTTATATTATATGCATGTATATAAATCATTATTAAAAATAATATGACAAAAAATAAATTAAAATCCTTTAAGATACGTTTTATATTTTAAATCAATTATATTAATTAAATTATTTATTAAATAAGTCATGCGGGTCCTGCAAATGTATTTTGTTCCAAGTCGCTAGGTCCTCTACCCATCTGCTCAGTGATGGTGATGCTCCTGCCTAATTCTTTTTTGACAATGCTTCCACCCCACTGACAGATTGAAAAGACGAACATTGCGCATACCATCAACTATGCTCATTGTCGATAACCTATGTACCTCGGGGACGCGTCCTCAACCAAAAAATCTCGAGTTTTCGAGACGAGGACGTCCCCGGGACGAGGGGACGGGTATGGGATATCCCCCCACCATCCCCAAACTGCCTTGAAAATTAGGGGACATTTTCAGTATGCAGGGACTCCCAAGAAAAACAGGGGGACGACTAGCCATCCTCTTGATTGTCCTAGGGACGATCGGTTGTATTTGTTTCACACATTTTTTTAAAAAGTCAACAAAAAAACATATAAATAATGCCTCATATTTAGTTGCCCATGTGGACCCCACCCCTCCAAATGTCCTAAAAGGTTAAAAGAAACCACATTTTGATTGTTTTGTCATTTGCTTGGTTTTGCTAGTGAAGTTGGAGTGTGTTACAGTTGTCTGGGGTTTTCATTTTGCAAGAACAGGTTTTTTTTTGCTTCTAAGAGCTTGAGCAAGGATTTGGGCTTCTATTTTGTGCACCAAGTATGAAACTCTTTATGCTTTCATTTTCCATTTTTTAAATAGATTTATAGCTTGAAAAGTTTGCATTATTTTTTAAAATTTCATTTTCACCTCATATTTCCCTTGTATATCTAAATCTCCAAACAAAGCACAACGAGCAGCAATGGGAGTACTAGTAGTAGTGGTGATGAGGAAGAGATTGTGGTTGGAGTGATGTTGCTAGTAGTGGGACTAGGAAAAGAGCTGATTCTAAATCTGATTTGTTTAAATGCCCTTCCACCATCATGAAGGATTTTGTAAAAGGGTCCTTTCAATAGGAAAAAAACCTCTTCTCCAATATGTCACACCTAGGCCAAAAGATAAAAAGAATTCAAGAGGGACTAGGGTGTGGGACTGCCATGTTTATCTTGATGATTTTAGGGCAGCTATACAAGAGCGAAGTCACACTTTTCAAGTGTTGCATGCCATGGAGTCAAAGCTTGTCCTAATTTGACTGGTGAACAAAGATTAGAATGCAAAGATTGCACTTAGAGGCTGAAATGGAAGGGCAAAATTTGATAGTGACATCACCATGTATTCTGTCACAATCATCTAGGCATATGTCATCCACCATTGGTACTAGTGGCAGCCCTATTGAGTCTAGAGGGAAGAGAAAGATGAGTAGTGGTGAGAAGGACTCGATGGAAAGTATGTTTAATGCACAGACAAAGGAAAAGTGTGAGGCATCCATTGGTAGATTCTTTGTTGCTAATGTTATCCCATATCATGCAACCCGTTCCACTTAGTTTAAACAAATGGTGAAAGATATTTTGAATATGAATCTCTCATTTGTACCCCCTGGTGAGCATAAGCTATGAACCACCATCCTAGATAAAGAGTACTCAAGGGTTGCTTTGTTGTTTAAAGATATGAAACGCACTTGGTTAGGACAAGTTGCTCTATTGTTATGGATGGGTGGACCAATGTTAGACATTGGCCACTCATCAATATCATTGTCACATCCCCTATTCACTCTTATTTTTTGAAAGCCATAGATTGCACAAGAAAGAAGAAGAATGCAGATTTTCAATTCACCATTTTGAGAGATACCATAGAGGAGGTTGGGCCGGCTAGTGTAGTATAGGTTATCACAGATTCTGCACCTGTGTGGAAATCAGCTAGTTTGATGATAGAGGGTGCTTATAGGCACATCTTTTGGACCCCTTGTGTTCATGCCTTGAACAATGCATTAAAAGACATAGGGAAGATTGAATGGGTAAAACAGACAATGTTAGAAGTTAGAGAGTGCAAATGTTTATATGCAACCACCATGCTTCACTTGCTCTATTCCAATCCTTTTCTAAGGAGTTCCTCAAACCAACCGAGACAAGGTATATTTGCTTTAAGTTTGTTTTTATTTATAACTGTTAGAAACTTACATGTGATGTTTTGTTATCATTAATGTTTAACTTTATTTTAATTTATAATTGCCTCTATAGATATTGGACATATTTCATCTTGATGGAGAGGATGATTGAGGTGTATGAAGCCCTTCAATTGATAGTGGTGAATCCAAAGTGGGGACGATGGTCCAATTTTAAGCCCTTCGAAGGAAAAGTGGTGAAGAAAAGGATCCTTGATCAGAGTTGGTGGTCCACAATGAGGTAAGTTGCTAAATTTTTAATTTAATGTTAGTCTTTTACTTGCTGATTTTCATATTAATAGTCTTAAAAAATTTAATTTCTACTTATGATTTTAATTTTTGTTTGCATCTTGCAGATATATTTGATTTGTCATAGCACTCATTGTAGATGTCATTAAATATGCTAATATTGACGCTCCTAGTTTGGGAGAGATATATGAGACTAGTGATAGTATGTTGGGGAAGTTGAAGAGAATTAATGCAACAAAGGATCCTACATGGGGTTTTATGAGGAGCATATTAGGCATATTGTGACGCAGAGGTGAAACATGATGAATAACCCACTCCATATGGCAATCTTTGCTCTAAATCCCAAATGGTATGCATAGTTGGGTGGAAGGGGCCTCCCATATGATGATCCTGAGGAGGATGGCTTCACAAGAGCCATTGATAAGATGTATTCAGCTCAAGAGGCCTCTACTCTTCGTGCACAATTCCTTGACTTCACCAACCTTCGTGGCCCAAACTTGGGTAAGCCATAAGCAAGGTTAGAAAGATTTGTTTTGGTATAGAGAGATCCTATTGGATGGTGGATCTAGCATGGGAGAGATACACCTAAGTTAAAAACACTTGTCACTTGCCTCCTTGCATAGTTTGCTAGTTCCTTAGCTTCAGAGAGGAATTGGTCCACACATTCATTTATCCACTCTATCAAGAAAAACAAACTTGCCTCTAAAAGAGCGGAGAAGCTACTAACAATGCATCATGCCCTTCAACTTGTGGATCGTCAGACTCCAAAGTATAGGCAGACACTGGCTTTGCAGTGGGATGTTGAGCCTAAGGATGTGGCCCAAATAGATAAGGATGACACAGCACTAGGATGCCATCGGGAGTTTTAATTTAAAAATACAATGAAATTGTTTTATTAAAATAATAAAATGAGGTCACAAAAGATTATGATAATGACAAGAAGACAATGAACCGATACGGTTTAAGTAATAATAAAGGATGTAATTAAGTTTGATTTAAAACCAAAGTAACAAGAATCGGAATCGGATCGGAATCGGCAAGGCCGAATCGAATCGTGAATCGGCAATGAATCGGCAATGAATCGGCAATGAATCGGCGATGAATCGGCAAATTTGAAAAAACCCTTTAAATTTAAAGATTTTAACAATTTAAAACTTATTTCATGCACCCTTTATTGAATATAACTTAAACACACTATAACATCATCAAATAGAAGTTAAAACTTAACATACATAAACATGGAACATAAAATCCATCACATATGTAACTATGTTATCTAGAATGTAAATTGTAGGCTAGCTGAAGTAAATAGAAATCAAATGATCACAATGATTTAAATCATAGAATGTATGTAACATGATCCATAAGACATCAAATCATAAATGTATGTAAGAATCTAAGATGAAGATCCATGAATGTTTGAAACATATGTCTATCAATGATTCAATATCAATATCTGTAAACAAAATATAAAAACAAGGCTCCAGCTCAAGCCTCAGACTCATAGTCATCATCATCATCCTCAACATCATCCTGAAGCTCGGCTGCAGCCTCAGCCTCAGCCTCTGAGTATCCAGTCTGCCTAGTAGCAAGGCGTCTAATGTAGGTCCTAGAGGACTACCGAGCCATATCTCCCGCATGTAAGATGGGCTCATGAACGTCGCTAGGGCTTGTGCCTGTGCGTGCACGTGTGCGTCTACCAATGCCTGAAGAACGTGCTCTAGCTGCCACAGCCTCTATATCCACCTTGTCAACCCACACACAGTCTTCCTCAGTGAAGACTGGATCCAGAACCTCTGTGAGCCACTCTGATTCTGGATCAATCTCCTCCAGAATGATCGGAGAGGAGTCAGTGCCCAAAATCTGTCTGATCCTAAGACGGAGGTTGTAATGAACAAAGACAATATCATTCAACTTTTGCACTGTCAACCTGTTTCTCCTCTTCGAATGGATGTGCTCGAACATGGACCAACTGCGCTCACATCCAGAAGCGCTGCTTGGCTGACTCAGAATACGAATGGCAATTTTTTGCAGTTTTGGGGTTGTGGCCCCAAACATTTGCCACCATCTATCTGCAATAAGGGAAAAATTGAAAATAGAAACAATTAGTCTCATTTACAAATTACAAGTTAACTCTAAAATTACATAATCAATTTTAAGATTAGAATCTAGATTCATGAACATTGAATATATTATTTAATTTTTACCTGGCTGTAGTGTTGTCTGAGCATTTATGGCCATCCTGCCAGAGAAAAGTGGCCCCTCTTTATTGTTGAACTGATCTAGCTCAACAATCGCAGCAGCGCTATCTTCATCGCTACTCAACCTCTGAATCACTATGTATAAGCCAATGAGAACCTCCACATCCGCCTTGAACTCAGGACGGAAACGATATGCCGGATTCAGAAAGTAAGCTGCTGCATGGATGGGTCGATGGAGCTAATTCTGCCATCTCCTATCGATGATGTCCCAAATAGGGCCATACCTCTCCTGCACTCCTGCATATTGGGCTCTGATGGCCTCCTTGGCCCTATCCATGCCCTCATAAATGTAGCCCATAGAGGGCTTCTCCCCATCAGCAGTTCGTAGCAAAGCTACAAGGGGCTCAGTGACCTACATATAAAGTAAAACAAAAAACTTGAGTCAAAACTTAAATATAAAATAATATAACTTAAAGTAAAAGTAAAATACTAAATGTTAAATTGCAATAAATTTACCTGCAGGATTTCTCTAGCGGGTTTCCAAAAACCATCCTCATCAAATATGCAATCCGCCACATCTATCCCTACAGTGGTCGTAGCATAGGAAGAGGAAATCCACTCCCGCCCAACAAACATGCTCCTCAATTCATCCCTTGATGTCAACAAGGACTGCAAGGTGATGAAATTCGAGGCAAACCTCGTGATACTTGGGCGAGCTAACTCTTTGCCTTCTGTGTACTTCCTCATTGTGCTAAGGACAAATGAATGATTATAAATGAATTTGCATATGTTTTTTTCCCTTTCCACACATGACTTGACAAACTCAAGTTTGCCAATTTCCTCCAACATGAGGTCAATGCAATGTGCCGCACAAGGGGACCAAAATATGGTGGGGTGCCTCTCCATCAAAAGTTTACCTACAATTTTAAGTCAATTAGAAATTCAAATTTCAAAATTCAAATAAATTTATTTTCAAAACTTGAAAAGTTAAAAGTTTACCTGCAGCAACATAACTTGTTGCATTATCCGTCACCACCTGGATCACATTTTGTTCTCCCACCTCTGCTATGACTTCCTCAATAGCCTCACATAAGTATGTGGCATTTTTTACATGTGCGGAAGCATCAATGGATTTGATGAACATGGTATATCCTACAAGTAACAAAACAACGAATTAGAATATTAAAATTAAATGGATCATCAACAAATTAGCATTCAACAAATCAAAATTTACAATTATGTATGTAGGAAAGTAGAATGATCAATTACCTCCACAGGATACAAGAAAATTGAGGAGTGTTCTATTCCTCCTATCTGTCCAACCATCAGTCATGATGGTGCAACCCTTTGCAATCCACTCCTTTCGGTTCTCCTCGAGCTCAGCCCTCATGTCCTCTACCATCTCATCCAAGAGGTATCCGCTCAACTCAGCCTCAGTTGGGGCTTTAAACCCCGGACCACAAGTAGCAACCGCGTCTATCATGTTCTGCCAATAAGGAGCCCTGTCACAAATAAAAATTTAGATGTCAAAGACTCAAATTACAAAACAAATAAATATAATTAAAGTTTTACTTTTACTTTTAATTTTAACTTTAAAGAAAACAACGAAAAAAGAATCAATTACCTGGCTGCAATAAATGGAATGTTGCAAAAGTACCAAAATTTGCATATCTCCTTTCTGGCAGCATCATGAATTTCCTTGTTCAAACCCATGCCCTCAAGCGTGGGTTGGAAACCAGGAGTAGTGCAGGGCACAAAGTAACTATCCATTCTGTTTTTCCGCACTCTAGGCTGCAATAGGTTGGTGTGGGACTCTGTCTCAGTATGTGACCGACTAGCACTAGCACGAGCAGAAGAACTAGGATAAAAAGGAGGCTTAGAAGAACCCTCTCCAACACAACCTACAGATGCAGAAGCTGATGCAGATGCAGATGTGGATGCGGCTACAAATGCGGATGCGGGAACATGGGAGCCAATACCCCTTAACCCTTCAAGTTGCATTTTCCTATTGGCTTTGTCTTTTTCAATTTTTTCTAATGCCATTAAGCAAGTGCGTTTTGCCTCAGGAGTTTGGTGAGTGCAAATTGTAACATCGTGTCCAGGTATAGCAGCAATGTGGTATTTCAATCTATAAATACCCCCAGAAGTTATTTTTTCTTTACAAAAAATACATTTTGTTTGATATTTGGTTCTTCCAGGAAACTCTTCGTTATATTTCCAACATTCATCTTTTCTACCCATTGCGAATTTGCAAAAAATGAAAGCAAAGGCTGCTGCAATAAAAATTTATATGTAAAATATCAAAGTTTGAAGCTAATAAAAGCTACAAAACAACAAACCCTAGTTTGCAACTTAGTAAAAATAAAGAACATTCAAGATCTAAACTAAAAATCTTGAAAACTATAAAAATTTAACAAAAAATGCATAATACACTAACATGCAAAAAAAAAAAGAGCACTTACCTCTTGCAAATGAGTTGAGGAGTGTTGAGATTGGTTCCCTAATGCTCCCAATGCAATTGATGGCCTCCCCAAATGGATTGCTGATCTCTTTTGTGCTCTTTCTTCTTGCCGGTTAGAAACCTATGGCTTTTCTTTTCTCTTCTTCTCTCTCACTTTTCCTCTCTTCTACTCATGTTAAACAAATAGAAGGCCCTTTAGGGTTATAACAAAGAGAATAGGTCAAAAACAAAGTAAAAAAAAAAAGCAATTTTTTTAAATTTTACAACTCTATACTTTATTGGCCGCAGGCGATTCATGTCGATTTTTCAAGGCGATTCATGCGATTTTTTGTATGAATCGCCTGAATCGGCGATTCAGGCGATTCACCTGAAGAAATCGGCAATGGCGATTTCCGACTCCAAAAAAATCGCCATTGCTGAATCTAATCGCTGAATCGCCGATTCAGGCGATTTTATGGCGATTCTCGTTCCTCTGTTTAAAACTAATAAAGAAAAGTCACGACTTTTGGGTGAAAGGTTTTAAATGATATAAAAGATAGAACATAAGTGAATTGAAAAAAGGAAAAATAGAGAACAATATAAGAGTCAGCAGTGTGTGTGAAAGAGGAATATTTAACAAGAGTAAGGGGAATGTGGAGCAGATTGACAGGAGTATAATAGAATATAAGTTCAGATCTCTATTAAATTTGAAATATATATATACTATAATTGTGTCAGTATTATAAAAGAAAAAATAGAAGGATTGTTGCTACAGAGGTGAATATGAGTTCAATGCAGAGATATATATCAGTTTGAAAAAGGGTAAGTTGTACAAGCAAAATATCCATCATCAATTGAGTCGGCAAAATTATCAGGGTGGAACTGAAGTGTGTGTGTGGAGTGGATTGGTGCTCATAAAGATAGCAGAGGGAGTTGGAGCTTCCTGTAGGTCAGAGCCTACAAAGTGTGGGAGTTGGAGCTTCTAGTGAGTCGGTGTTCATAAACATAGAGGTCATAGCCTCTAGTAGGTTGGAGCCTACAAATCAATTGTAAAACAAAGTTTATATAAAAGTATTTGTTGTTGTGGTTTTCTCCCGCATTAGGTTTCCACGTAAATATGTGTTGTGTTCATATGCATAATTGTTCATTCCAACATTCAGAGTTATTTGAAGTTATTCGTGTGGATTAAAGTTTTAATTTGGCAAAAGTTGTTAATATACTGATTCAGCATATTTGTGTGCTCTTCAATGCTAAGTTTCATATGAATGACATGCATATTTGCAAATTTCAGCGTATATTTTAAAATTTTCCTATATATATATATAGCAGTCCCTATTTGCCATTCTGCCCCCGGCCCCGCCCTCCCCGTCCCCAAAATCACCAAAAAAAAAAATCTGTCCTGCCGTCCCCATCCAAGAAACTTGAGGGAACATAGCCGATAACCAACCAACCCTGAACACTCATTGCTAAGTTGCTAACCAACCCTGAACACTCCAAGAAGTTTGGAGTTCTCCCCAACTCACCAAAAAGCTTACGAGAAAATTCAAAAATTGAGCTAAATGCTCACATGTCAATTTTGCTTGAAATGAGGAAATTACATGTTCTTGATATGCTTGTTTAGCTCTAACTTGATGTACAACAAATTCACTATCAACAAATATTGTAAAATTTTGAATACCTTCCTTTATGTTAGTTAAAAACTTTGAATTATGTTTTATACATGAAACATTAGAAACATAGATGAACTAAAGCCTAAATGCAAAGCAATACATTAACTTTTTTGAAGAGAACATTGTCACACCAGCACTTGCACCAGACTTACTTCTTTAGCTAATGAAGCATAACTACCATATTTCATTAATGTCTTCTTGCAGATTCATAAGGTTGGATGTAGCTCTCTTTTTTTACACAAATATAATAACTGTCTATCCCTATTTCTTCTACGTCATTCTATGAATTAAACTGAAAGTTACTTCCCCATTCGACAAGCAAAATTTCTGCAAATCTCTCTAAATATTTGGCAACCTCATGAACAACACTATCTTCATCTAGGTCTTGTATGGTGCTGTAGACACCTAAATTTGATTACACTATTTTAGTAATCCTATTTAGTTATCTAAAAAGGGCATTATTAATTAAATTTCTATTTAATTAATCCTTTGTCATCCCCTAGTTGATTAATTTAATTAATCATCTATAGTCCTAATTGATAAATCAAATAATCTATTATTTATCAATTAAATCCTATTCTTCTATCTAATTCCAAAAATCCCCATTTATTAAATAAATCTATTTGATAAATGAAATCCTCAAATTCAAAAACCCCTAACCTATCTCTAATCCTCCATTTAGCCTAATCCACCCCATCCACCCATACTAACCAAGCTTAGCCACTAACTCACCCACCCTCATTAATGCCATCCACTTGCACATCTCTAACATCCCTAATCTAATCCTAAACCCAAGCCTAATCCACCCCCTAATGTTGTCACATTCCTTAAACAAGTTTAAGACTTTCCTAATCCAAACCAAAGTCTCCCCTCAAAAAAACCCAACCACTAAGTCATGAGTGCTCTTACAAAACATAAAGACTCTTACAAGCCCACTCATGACTCTTACACCCATCTTCCACACTCTTCCCTCTTCCACACTCATTCCTCTTACATCCCTCTTACATACTCAACCCCACTCATCATGACTTTAACCAACCCTTTACCCTACCCTCTCACACTCATCCTCCTTGTGACAAGTGTCACCTTCCCATTGGTGCTAAACAAGCACAATCCATGTGCTCCCCTTTGAGTGCATCTTAGCCCTCCTTAAGCCTTCATCCATCCTTGCATCTAAGCCCTCCATCTCTCTACCCCTTAGCCTATAAATTGAATCTCATCCCAAGCCATTTCATCAACAATCTTTGAGCTAAAGTTACCATGCTATTTTGAGAACCAAAGCCATCAATATTACCCTTACAATGCCAAATTGAGAGCTCACAAAGCTACCAATTTGTCATTACCCATCTCCATTGAAGCAACTTTTGAGCATCTTGAGCATACATCCATAGCAAAAGGACACATCTACAGAATCAAGAAAGCATGGATTGTTTTCTCTTGTGAGGTTTGCACTTCTTGTTTGCTTTCTTTGTCTAAGCATATATGTGAATTTAGTTTTTGGTTTGTGAATGTTTACTTTATTTGTTAATGTTCTTTGCACACTGATTCTGGTTCTACATTTTGGCACGCCCGGTGGGACCCCACTATGGGTCATTTAATCATCTATTTTCATCTATATGTCATTTTTCTAACCATCTAATGTTTGTTGTTGTTTGAGTGTGTTGTGAGGGTGTTTTGCTTGTTTTTGCAGGTTAAAGAACGCACTTAGGAAGAAGAAATACCATCTAAAAAAAAAAAAATTCGCATTTTTCAGCTTTTTTGGCGCAATTTTGGCGTCTGCAACCTGTTCTGTCTGCGAAAATCGACATCTGCGAAAATCCGCGTCTGCGCAAATCGACATCTGCGAAAATCCGCGTCTGCGAAAATCGACGTTTGCGAAAATCCGCGTCTGCGAAAATTGACATCTGTGAAAATCTGCGTCTGCGAAAATCCGCATCTGCGCAAATCGGCGTCTCTGCTTGTCACCTGTGTTCTGTGCTGCAAATCTGTTTTGTCCTCTTCGCATTTTGACAGACTGTCTTCTCTGCTTGCTTATGTTCCATTTCTGCTTTATTATTTCTGCACTTTGTAGCTAAAACAACAAAAAAAGTTAAAAAAAAATTTCCCATAGTTAAGCTCTCTTTTTTGAAGATTTTGGCTAACTAACTAAATTGCTTTTTTTTTGTCTCATTGCAGGTTGGAGCACATATGGAACCACTAACCATGTTTCTTGCAGGTTTTCATGTTGCTAAAAAATGAACTTGAATGTTTAACCATTTGTCTTTGAATGCATGTTGCTAAAAAAAAAAATGAACTTGAATGGTTAAACACATTTTTCATTGAATGAATGTTGCTCAAAAACACACTCTTGAATGTCATGGATTAAAATCAACTTTCTTTGGAATGCATGCTTAAAACAAAAAATCCAATCTTGAATGCCAAGGATCAATTAACCATTACAAATCTCATTTTCACATGCAATCTAGGTAAAGTTTGATTTTTGGACATTTAAGAAACTTTGTTAAGTTAAAATACAAATTTACAAAAATCAATTTGAGTAGTTCCTTGGACTCACCTCTTTTCTAATCACCCATCAAATATTAACCATTGGTTGCAATCTCAGCGCCATTTATGGGGATGGGTCTACTTGAAAAAGGTGTTAAATGTTCCACAATCTAACTCACTCACTTGATCTTTGAACGTTTGCTTTAACTTTATCAAAATTCTTAAATGGCCAAAACTCTAGATTAAATCGATCACACTTCAAGTTTGGGCACTAAAATTGAACAACTGACGTGGAGAGCCTCCGGGCGCGCGCTTGAAATCGAATCTCACACACTTTTGTTTTGGGCTTAAAACAAACTCACACTCAATCTTGAATGCCTTAAAGAAAATTAATCGATACTTGACGTGGAGGGCCTCTGGACGCGCGAGTTTGCTTTTGTTGACCCTAACTCTTCTTATTGTTTGCATTCTTCGATCGATTTACTTTTGTTGGCGCTTCAAGTTGGAATTGAACATTGTCTCTTAAACATGAGTGCTTGCAAAGTCTAGATTAGCACACATAAGAGTCAGTTGGTAAAAGAACAAGCGTGTTTTTTAGCCCAAGGTCATCCGAGTCTTCTCTCCCCTTGTCGTCTTTCGAGGCCATCTTGGGTGCATAAGATTAGGATCCAAAACCTTGTTTCTTTTTAAGAGACCTGCTTGGGGATTTCATCACCCCTTGGACGACCTCAACTCCAACGCTCCGGCGGAGTATAAGAATCGGGAGGTGAATCGGAAGACACCTCTCTTGGGATCAAGATTTTGTCATTCGGGCTAAGCCTCAAGGAACTTTATACCCTTGAGAAGTGAAAGAGAAGAAGTGGGTTACCGCTCCTCTCGGCTGTGTGACATCCTTTTGGTCTCATCTACGGATTTGGGCCTCACGTACCTTGCGTATATCGAGGACTCCCTAGCTAAACCAATTGTCAGCCTTGCAGAAAACCATCTAAGATGTTAATGTGTTTGGAGTGACTAATCGAAACATTTGTAGAACATACACACTCCTTGGCGCAAGTATCACATTCTGAGAACCACAAACTTCTATCTGGGTGTTCCTATCTATTGCTTGTTTTTATTTTATTTGTTGAATGAATGTTTGCCAAACTTAGTCAATCCTAGCTTAGGGCACACTTAGCATAGTCACTGCCTATTTTGGAAGTTGAACAAGTTGAAGCAAAACAACTGAGTTTTTTCCCAAAGCCAAGCAAATTCAGGAATTTATGTCGGAACAACCCAAACCCAAACAGAAGTTTCACAAGGTCAAACTCAAGCCATCTCTAGCATACCAAGAACTTTCAGCCAAGAGAAAAGAAATAACACCAAGCCCACGAATTTCCAAACTCCACAAAGCAGAGGACAAAGCTACCGACGAAGCACTTCAAGAGGCCTGGTTAGAGCGCACCATCAAATTTAGCCAACATCCAGGAGTTAATCCTGCTTATGCCTTACCAACTAGGCATGATTTCTATGATTAGACACCCTTGTTTCTCCACATCTTCTTGGATAAGCTTCACTCTAGAGTCATCTTTGTAGAAAAGCCAGCCATCTTAGCTTATCCCCTTAAGCATTATTAGCTCATCCATCTCATTTAGAATCATACCATCTAGCTAGTAATCGAAAATCTGCACATCTAAGCTTTCAAAATTGTTGTCACCTTGCTAAAAGTTTGCCATTCCTAAAATCTTCCAAATCCACCAATCTCACCAAGGTTATCCCTTTGACAGAGCTTTGTCTAAGGTAATCTAGCTTTGTCACTTGTTATCCCTCATCACCTTGAGCTAAAGGTTGGGATTCGCAAGTGGTCAATCTCGTGTTCTTCCTAAAGGATCATCAGTCTATCCTTAAGTTGACATAATCACCACCAAGCTTGCACATAGGAAAGCAGACCTTTTGTGCTTTGACAACATATCTTTGAAGTTAGAATCCCCAACCTGATCCTCCTTAGGTTTTGTCATATAGCTTTGCCTCAACCTAGGAAATCATTTGCATAGAAAAGCCTTCCCCCTTTTGCATCCATCAGCATTATTGCATCTCATCCCTAGGAGCATTTTTCATGCCACCCGTCACTCGCTTAGCCAAGAAGAAAGAAACAATGGAGCCCTATCATTTGGATCGAACAGCCTCACCCCCTTTGAGCACTCAGCCATCCTTCAGCCCAGAGCAAGCTATGCCATCACCTACTGACATTGAAGCTTTCATGAACCAACCAGGAAATGCAGTATTGGTAAACGCCATTATAGACAAAAACAAAGAGACAATCATGGCTAATTTTCGAAGGGACAATGTAGGAACCTTTGACTTTGGAAGACCCCCTCCATTATCAGATCCATCTCACCCATTGTTTGGGCAGCTACCACCACCCATAGGCTCTTATGATCCAAATTATCTTCAATATATTCCAAAAGAAGAGCCTCCAGCCAATCCATATGACCCAACAAACCCAAACATACCATCATCCACCCAAGTTGAAATCTCCATGCCGCAAGCCAACCCAGCCACCACCACTCCATCCTTGGTTCATAACTCTCCACTCCAAACCCCCTTTACCCAAAACATCTCACCGTTCACCCCCTTCACTATTGCTGCTGCTCCCATACCTAGCCTTCCAAATCCACCCATCTCCCAAATTAGTGCTAGCATCTTTGGCCAACCTCAGCAATATACAACAGGGATGCCACCCATGGGGCCAAGTAATCAACCTTTCATCGCCCCCAGCTTGTTCACCACAGCCCAAAGCACAATCCCATCATTTCCATTAGGTCTCGGGAGCTCAATACCACCAGCCACAAATCCACAAGCTACTACCTTCACTCTACAAAGCTATCAAAACCCACAAGCTATTGCCAATCTTCTACCAAGCTCCCAAGTGACCCCAGCTCCCACCACCACTCTACCAAGCTTCCAAATCCAGCCACAAAGCTATCAAACCCCATCAGTTCCATTCCCAAGCTTTCAATTCCCACCACCTCCACCACCAACTAATCCATTACCTCCAATTACCAACTACTTTTCAATGCCACTTCTAGGAGGTAATCCACCACCCCAGCCAACCACCAATTATTTGCAGATGCCATCCCAAATGGGGGCACAACCCACATATATTGGTCAAACCCCACAAGCCCTCCGATCCTTTCCCCAAGCCTCACAACCATCTTATACCTTACCTCCACAAAGCAATCCATTTACCCCACAGCCAGCTTATGTTCCTCAATCCCAACCTCAAATCCCATATCAACAGCAAGCCTCGCAGCACATGCAGCAATATGCGCCACCTCCCCCTCAACAACCCGTCATCCACCATGCAGCTGCCCAAACAATGTACAATCCCTATCAGCAAATCCCTCATAACCATCCATATTCAATGGCCTCATCCAGCACATACCTACCTCAAGGCACTCCTACATTGGGGGCACCCCAACCATCACCTATCAATTCAGAGTGGGAGCAAATGAAGACAGCTCTGAAAGCCATCCAAGAAGGGAATGATCCAAAGACATTCAAGTTTGAGAATGTGTGTCCTTACCCATTTGACAGAGCCATTACCACGACACCATTTCCCAAACACTTTGAGGTACCTAAATTTGACAAATTCAGAGGAAAAGGAGACCCTGTCACACATATCAAAGAATTTTACATGCATTGCCAGGACGTGGCATACAATGATGTCTTCCTCTTGCGCCTTTTTCCCAAAAGCTTGGCTGGACCAGCTCTTGAATGGTTTTATAGAATCCCCTATGGCACAATTAAAAACTTTGCTAAATTATCTGAGGCATTTGTAGCCCAATATGCCCATTTTGTTGAAACAGAGCTATCAATAGTTGATCTTGTCCACACCAAGCAAAAAGGTGGAGAAAGCCTTGCCGAATACCTGCAAAGATGGCAAACCCTTAACACCCGCATATCCTGCACCTTGCCAGAAGGCCATGTGGTGAAAATGTTTATTGATAATGCACATCCCAGCTTGGCTCACCACATGACCATGAACTGTTTGCAGACCTATAAGGATATCAAAGAGAAAGGAATGATCCTTGAGCAAGGACTCATCAAAGATGGTGTGGTAAAGATTTACAAAGAGGCCAACCAAAATCAATCACATTCCAATGACAAGTTTAGGTATTGGAACAAAAACAAGCATGTTGCAACAGATGGGGTTACTGACACCAGACATGTGAATATCGTTGGTCCTTCTCAAAACCAGTCTAACCCACCATATCAAACAAACAACCAACAAGCTACCAATTACCAACAACGAAATAACCAAAGCTATCAAAACCACAATACAAGACCCAACTTTCAAGGGTCTAACAATCAAGCTAATGCCATCAATGTAGCTGCAGGGCAAAAGCCCAGATTCCAACCTGCACCTAGAAACTATACACCCCTTGGTGAGCCATTGGATGTTATTTTTGAGAAATTGGCTAAGGAAAACCTCATCAAATTTCCTCCTACCCAGCAAATTGATCCAAGCCAATCCAAAGCTACATGGTACAAGGACAATGAGTATTGCAAGTTCCATAGGGTAAACGGTCACACCACCCTCAGATGCATGAAACTGAAAGACTATGTGCAAGACCTCATTGATCGGAAGGAAATCACTGTTGGTGCCCAAACCTCTCACAATGCAGGCTTACAGATTTATCAAAATGCTTTTCCTCCACACAACAACCAAAATCCTGGAAAAGCACCTATCCAAAACAACACTAACAACCGCCAACCAAACCAACAGCATGGGAAGAATAATGACCACACTTCATCCTATATAGACTATGGTAGCCTTATAGGTTGTATATCTGAGAAAGAGCCTTCTGTCAATGTTATCAATATCCGAGGACCAGACAATGAGTGTGCGGTCACCACTCGAAGAGCGCAATTTAACATCGCAGGCCCACCAGTTTCATCAACACCATCAGCTCCATCAAAAAGCCGGTACAATATCTTGGAACACCTTGGGAACATGCCAGCCCAAATATCCATTTTAGACCTTCTCTGCACTAGTCCTGTGTACAAAGACATCCTTGACAGTGCTCTCATAGAATCCCGTGTCCCTTCTGATATCAATGCTACTGATTTTCGTAATCTTGTTGGACACCTTTCATCCTCATGTGCCCTATCTTTCAAACCCACCGACATACCCGCGGTTGAGCCAGATCACACCCTTCCGCTTCGCATAGCCATCATGGTATCCAATTTTGCCGTGAAAAGAGTAATGATATATAATGGATCAGCCTTGAACATTTGCACCCTAAAATTCATAAAACAAGCTGGGTATACTGAGGCAGATATGATCAGTGAGGTTATCACCATCAAAGCTTATGACAACTTGGAAAGGACCACAGAAGGGACTATTTTGCTACCAATCAAGGTTGGGCCAGTCATTCAAGAGACAGTTTGCCATGTTGTTGATCTAAACCTACCATTTAACATCCTCCTCGGTCGCCCATGGATTCATGCTATGAAGGCCGTTCCATCCACCTACCATCAGTGCATCAAATTTCCGCATCAAGGCACTGAGGTAACCATCCATGCCGATCCAGAACCCTTTGCTTACTGCAATGCGGTTGAAGCTTCATATACAAACCATTGCCCTGGAATAGACATCGGCACAGCCATCGCCAGCTCATCCCACACTTGTAATGACGCAGAAACCATCCTTGCCTCCACCCTATCTACTGTAAAGATCAACAACAAAGGATGTGGAGAATATAGTCTATCAGCTGCATTTGCTGTCGGAGCAATCCCACTTGATCCACATACCCATGGACGGCCAACATATCACAAAGCTAAGGAGATTCCACCTCCTCGATACAAACAGTTTGGCCCAACCACCTTTGTGTTCTCAAAAACCCCTCTTCATGAGGAGCTCACTCCAGATATCAACAATTGGCTACATAAGGATGCACCTCCAAGAAATCAAGCACACCTTGATCACTTCAGCCAGAAGTATCCCCAACAACATAAGCTCGTCACTGAAAAATGGAACTATCAAGGAGGTGGACTAGGACCAGAAGAAAGGGGCATGCAATGTCCCATCAAAGCACATGATTGGGAAATAAAGTCAAGTCTTGGCTTTGGCATACCCACAACTGGGGGCACCAACGAGAATGGTCACGCTTTTTCGAACATCCGCCGCAACCTTGTCGAAATCGAAGACATTCCTGAGGAAGTTGAAAAGAGAGCCTACGACGATATCCCAGACCAAATCTTCCTAGGAGACTCTGTTCTCCGAGAACTATCCATCCATCTCATTGACCTACCACTTGCTCATCCACAACTCATAGATTGGGAACAACCAAGTGTCATACATATTGATGAGTTCGCATCAGAGGAAGCGCTTCTAAGATTCATGGGAGCTGAAACTCCTCATAAGAAGACAAAGCCAGATTCTGCCTACATCTACAAGGTAGATCCCAAGGGGTATTTTGGAGAAAATCCCCAACCTAGTTTCGATACACCCAAAACTGGAACTAAGGTAAATCTGGGACTAGCTAAGGCAGCGAAGAGAACCCCTCAGCAAGAAAATCCAGAGCCACAAGCAGAACATGAGGATTTAGTATTGCCTCCTCAAGAGAATCGACCAGAGGTGTCTTCTATTCTAATAGAGGATACTAGAGAAGTCAACATTGGTTCTTCAGAGATCCCTAGAATTGTTCACATTGCTGCATCCCTATCACAAGACCAAGCTGACCTCCTCTTTGAGGTTTTACGAGAGAACATTGGCCAATTTGCATGGTCATATCAGGACATGCCAGGACTCGATCCAAAGCTTGTAGTTCATCATCTTGCAGTCGATCCAAAGATCAAGCCTGTCAGACAAAAGCTTAGGAAAATGCACCCCAAGGTGGCATTACTAGTCAAAGCTGAACTAGAAAGAATGTTAGCTGCTAAGGTTATCCGACCTATCGACTGCTCAGAATGGATCTCCAACATGGTCCCTGTCACTAAGCCTTCCGGTGACATCAAAATCTGTACTGATTTTAGAGATCTTAACAAAGCTTGTCCAAAGGATGATTTTCCCTTGCCCAACATAGATATGATTGTAGATCTTACAGCTGGACATGAAATCCTGTCCCTTATGGATGGATTTTCTGGGTATAATCAGATCAAGATTGCAGAAGAGGATCAGCATAAGACAGCATTCACTACCCCCTGGGGAACCTTTTGCTACACCATGATGCCTTTTGGCCTAAAGAATGCTGGGGCTACCTATCAAAGAGCTATGACAGCCATTTTCCATGATCTTATCCATAGCATTTTGGAAGATTATGTGGACGATATCCTGGTCAAATCTCACACCTTCATGGATCATCTTGCTGACTTGGAAAAAGTCTTTGATAGGTTGGCCCAATATTATCTCATGCTAAATCCCAAGAAGTGTGTCTTTGGGGTCACATCTGGCAAGCTTCTAGGCTTCATAGTTTCTAAACGGGGTATAGAGATCGACCCCAAAAAGGTCAAGGCTATCTTAGACATGCCTCCTCCCCAGACACTGCAACAGCTTCGCTCTCTTCAGGGAAAACTTCAATCTGTCCGGCGCTTCATCTCCCAACTTGCAGATAAGTGTACACCATTTTCACACTTGCTAAAGAAGAATGAGAACTTCAAGTGGGATCTTTTATGTCAACGCAGCTTCGATCAGCTCAAGCAGTATCTCACCAATCCCCCTATCTTGGTTCCACCAGTTCCTGGTCGTCCCTTGATCTTGTATATATCAGCAACACCTACTGCTCTAGGGGCACTTCTAGCACAACATGATGATTATAGCAGAGAGAGAGCCATCTACTATATCAGTAGAACCCTAGTTGGTTATGAACTCAATTACACTCCTATGGAAAAAGCTTGTTTGGCAGTTGTTTTCTCAACTCAAAAGCTTCGCCACTACATGCTAAGTCATACCATCCAACTAGTCTCCAAGATTGACCCTCTCAAGTATATGCTCTCCAGAACAGCACTTACAGGCCGTTTGGCCAAATGGGTTATGCTACTAAGTGAGTTTGACATCCAGTATGTGGACAGAAAGGCAATCAAAGGGCAAGCTATAGCAGATCACCTAGCTGATGCACCTCTAGTAGATGCATATCCTTTGCTCACAGAATTTCCAAATGAGCATATTTGCCTAATTGAAGAACAGCCCCCATGGAAGCTTTATTTTGATGGCTCATACACCTCTCATGGATCAGGGGCAGGAATATTATTAGTTACACCTCAAGGAGATTACATTCCAAAAGCCTTCAAGTTACAATTCCCTAGCACCAACAATATAGCAGAATATGAAGCTCTTGTAGCAGGATTAAAGATAGCTGCAGAATGGAATATCACTGAGTTACAAGTCTTTGGTGATTCCCAACTCATTATCAAACAAGTCTTAAATGAATATCAAACCAAAGATGAAAAGCTATTACCCTACAAAGAGCTAGTTGATCAACTGACCCAGCATTTTACAAAGCTTTAGTTTACACAAGTGCCTCGAATGCAGAACAAGGCAGCAGATGCCATGGCCACTATCGGCTCGCTCTTGGAAATTCCCCAAGAAGCTACACAGTATGAGTTTTTAGTTGAGCAGCTCCTCACACCTGCCTATGCGAATGAGGATTCAAACCGTGTTTGTATCTTGGTTGGTCCCCAATCCCCTTGGTACCATGAAATTCATGCTTACCTTAACGATGGTATCATATCCCCTCACCTCACACGTACCCAACGCCAGAACCTCATCCGAAAATCATCTCGCTATGTTATCATAGCCAATACCCTATATCGTCGGGGTTATCACGATACTCTCGATGTTTAGATGAAAATGAGGCCGCGATGGCATTAAAAGAAGTACATTCCGGACTTTGCGGTGCCCACACGAGTGGTATTGTCCTAACACGACAAATCCTTAGAGCAGGCTACTATTGGCCTACCATTGAAGAAGACTCTTGTGACTTTGTCAGAAAGTGTCTCCCATGTCAGCAGCATGCAAATCTTGTGCACGCTCCAGCACAGGATCTACAGCCTATTGCACCACCTTGGCCTTTCGCTTGTTGGGGCCTTGATCTAGTTGGAACTATCACCCCTCTCTCATCTGATGGACATAAATGGATAATAACAGCTACAGACTATTTCACTAAGTGGGTGGAAGCAGTCCCCCTAGTCTCAGCTACAGGAGTTCAAGTCTCCAAGTTCATCTTGTACCACATTGTTTGCCGCTTCGGCATCCCATCCACCATCTTCACTGACCACGGAGGTAACTTTGAAAATCTCAACATGGAAGAATTATGCACTTCCCTCCGCATCCATCACCGCTTTTCTAGCCCATATTTCCCACAAGGTAACGGCCAGGCAGAGGCAACTAATAAAACCCTCCTCAAAATCCTAAAGAAAGTTGTCAATGATTCCGGCCGTGATTGGCACCTTCAAATAAATCCGGCTCTATGAGCCTATCGAACTTCCTTCCGTACATCCACAGGCACAACTCCATACTCCCTAGTCTATGGTGCCGAAGCGGTATTACCTATAGAAGTTGAACTTCCCTCACTACGCAATCTTTGCGAGGGCAAATCTCAGATGAAGAATACAGAGTAGCTTGACTCACCCAGCTAGATCTCTTAGACGAGAAGAGACAACAAGCCTATGACCATCTCACAGTCTATCAAACTCGTCTCAAAAGGAATTTCAACAAGAAGGTGCTCCCATGACACTTTCAGTCAGGTGACATGGTCCTCAAAGAAAATATGAAAGTCCAAGCAGATCGAGAAAAAAAAGGCAAGTTTGAACCTACATGGCTTGGTCCCTATGTGGTTACTGCCTCCTTTGGCTCCGGAGCCTATCAATTATCTACACTAGAAGGAGAACTCTTGAATGATCCCACTAACATCATTCATCTCAAGAAGTTCTATGCTTGAAGATCCTTGGTACACCCAGCTTTTGAAAAAATACAAAAAAAAAAATAGTAAAGAGAAATAAGCGTCCAATGGTGAAAACTTGGCAATTCAAGCGCCTTGGATAGGTACCTTGGTGAAAACCTGGTAATTCAGGCGCCTTGTGTGCTAAAGACTAATCCATTATCTATCACTATCCTATCCCTCATCCATCCACCCACCATCCCATAAAACACCTGCTTGTTCCCTTGGTGTTCCAATCAAATATCCAAAATCTGATGGAGCTTGTCAATACCTCCTGTACAACTTGTAAATCTTGTACCAAAGCTTGTATTATACCTTGTAAATCTTGTACCATACCTTGTATATATTCGAATCTTGTCCAAAGCTTGTACCATATTCCATCTTGTAAATGATCTTGTATCCTAGCTTGTATCCTATCACATGCACACACAGAATCCCATTTTCCTTAAGCTTTTCACAAACCATCTACCTATCCACCTATCAACTATTATAGACAACCCATCCTTCACAAACATTTCCATCTCACAAAAAACCAAAACATGAACAAACTTGTACATTTGTAACATATCTTGGTCTGTCAGCTTGTACATCCTCTTTAGCTTAGTATCATTGTATCTATCCGGCTTTCGTGTTAGTTCATCCTTGGTCAACATCTTGCACACATCGCACACCTTGGTTAGATATTCCAATGCATCCTTTAGCTAGATCTCCTGTCACCAAAGTGTTATCCTTCTTAGTTCAGCTTGCCAGACGCATCACTCATCCCGATCCATCAGCTTAGGTGCTCTCCGATAGGTCCTTGCAGGATATAGCTTTCCTCATGTCTAATCTTGGTTCGTTAGTACCTCGTCCTACCCATCTCGTTGGCAAACAGTTCTCTTTTGGATTTTCACTTTCTTTTGATTTGGGATCTTCCCTTTTGGGTCTTGAAATATCTTTTCCAAGCAATCTCCTTGTTCCCTCCTCAAGGTTGCCATGATCTTCCATATCATGGTATGCTGCGAATGGGGCAATTAGAGCGTAAGGTCTTGATCAGGTCTTTTGCTTGTTTTCTTTTTCTGCTTGTGGGTTACCTAGTGTCGTTTCCACGCTGCTTCCTCTGGGATTCATGTGTGATACTGGGGCAATCCTTGTGTGTTTGTTTTGAGTCAGTTCGTCAGTCCTCTGGACGGTTGGTGAAAAGGCCTTGATGTTCTTGGTAACCTTGGCAATTAACCAACAGTCTTATAGCAAATCTAGTGCTCAACTACATGGTGGTACTTCTCTTTGAAGTATCCCCCCGCTCAAAAAGCTTCAATGGATTCCCTTCATCTCCATTATCCCCCATCCATATCCTACATCTGTCGCTCCTACCCCAGCTTATGCATCAGTATCTCTTTGAATCACTCCTCACACTTAGCTTTAGGGATCCACAATCCTAGTCTTAGGGATCCACCAATCAAATCAATCCACCAAGCCTCATCTTTCGAGATCCACAATCCTAGTCCTAGGGATCTTCGAAACCCATCTTCCGCCAATCTGACTCTTTGAAATCCTGTTGCATCAGCTTTATCATTCTATCATCCATCTCCCTATCATGGATTCCTTTTATAGCGCTCCGCTCCTCCATCTCCCCCCCCCAATCCTGGAAAGTCTTAAGCTTGCTTTACTATTGTGCCTCTGATTTCCCTTTATCATTCTCCCGTAGTGAGAGTTTGAGCTAATTCAGCCCCTTTGCCAACCTGCGTCTCAGCTCGTCTCAATTTCTTGTACTTTTCAAGAAGTCGTCGACCCTCATTTCTCTCCCCGCCGCCTTCTTGAGGGGGCATCATCTAAGTCTAGTCTCTCCTCTTCTTATCCGAGACTGGGGCAACCTTGTTGCTAAAACATCTTCCTCGTGTCGTCTTCATTCAAACTTCTTTGAAATAGTGTTGTCTCAACACTATGTCAAAGAGGGGCAAAATGTAGACACCTAAATTTGATTACACTATTTTAGTAATCCTATTTAGTTATCTAAAAAGGGCATTATTAATTAAATTTCTATTTAATTAATCCTTTGTCATCCCCTAGTTGATTAATTTAATTAATCATCTATAGTCCTAATTGATAAATCAAATAATTTATTATTTATCAATTAAATCCTATTCTTCTATCTAATTCCAAAAATCCCCATTTATTAAATAAATCTATTTGATAAATGAAATCCTCAAATTCAAAAACCCCTAACCTATCTCTAATCCTCCATTTAGCCTAATCCACCCCATCCACCCATACTAACCAAGCTTAGCCACTAACTCACCCACCCTCATTAATGCCATCCACTTGCACATCTCTAACATCCCTAATCTAATCCTAAACCCAAGCCTAATCCACCCCCTAATGTTGTCACATTCCTTAAACAAGTTTAAGTCTTTCCTAATCCAAACCAAAGTCTCCCCTCAAAAAAACCCAACCACTAAGTCATGAGTGCTCTTACAAAACATAAAGACTCTTACAAGCCCACTCATGACTCTTACACCCATCTTCCACACTCTTCCCTCTTCCACACTCATTCCTCTTACATCCCTCTTACATACTCAACCCCACTCATCATGACTTTAACCAACCCTTTACCCTACCCTCTCACACTCATCCTCCTTGTGACAAGTGTCACCTTCCCATTGGTGTTAAACAAGCACAATCGATGTGCTCCCCTTTGAGTGCATCTTAGCCCTCCTTAAGCCTTCATCCATCCTTGCATCTAAGCCCTCCATCTCTCTACCCCTTAGCCTATAAATTGAATCCCATCCCAAGCCATTTCATCAACAATCTTTGAGCTAAAGTTACCATGCTATTTTGAGAACCAAAGCCATCAATATTACCCTTATAATGCCAAATTGAGAGCTCACAAAGCTACCAATTTGCCATTACCCATCTCCATTGAAGCAACTTTTGAGCATCTTGAGCATACATCCACAGCAAAAGGACACATCTACAGAATCAAGAAAGCATGGATTGTTTTCTCTTGTGAGGTTTGCACTTCTTGTTTGCTTTCTTTGTCTAAGCATATATGTGAATTTAGTTTTTGGTTTGTGAATGTTTACTTTATTTGTTAATGTTCTTTGCACACTGATTTTGGTTCTACAGGTGCAATTCATATTAATGGGACTAGGAACATATGACCCAATATGGCTTTTAGAAATAGATTCAGCCTTTATGGTTACCTCTTGTACCATATCTAGTCCTAAAAAGCATGTGAACCAATCTGAATAAACATCCACGTATTTTCATCACAAAAATCTATAGAAAGGCATAAAGTTAAATAGGGAGGAAGGTCAATGACTAAAATATCTTGAGGTATAGAAACATTTGGGCATGCCTGAATCTAAGATTTAGATTCTTGATACCCCTGTTGTGCTTAACAACAGTCCCATCTAGCTAGACAACTCCCTTAGTATCTGGGGTGTAAGCTACGTCTAATAAATCAACAACCTTCTTAGGAATTACATAATTACTAGCTCATGAATAAATGAAACAATTGTGTACAAGAAGCATAGCAATTATTAGGGAGAGATAGAAAGGAGTTGACTTCATGATTGTATTTGTTTCACCTTGTTTAGGCTAACATAAACTGATACGGGCAGCTATTATACCCTTACTGGTCCATGTGCCTGATAGAAATCCTTCAAAGCATCTTGCAACAAATCTCTCTGTGCTGGAATCAACAGTGCCTCCCACATATTCATATTCAAGTTAGCTCTCAAATATTAAAGTGAAATGACCATCCTTTAACTAATTTATTGTGACAATGGTCTCCTCCTCTGATTGGTGGTTAATTGAAGGTTGATTCTTAGATTGATTTATCTTACTAGAAGCTTGATTTGCTTGTAACTCAGAAGTGTTTATATTTGTACTCGGGTGATTGAAAAATGCATGCTTGACCAACAGTAGAAGTGTAAAAACTAAAAACCCTGTCTGGTTATATCTAACTTAAACAACAACTTCTTCCTACTAATTTATGGGTCTGACATTTCATCCAGCACTTGGCAAGCTTTCTGGATATCACTGAATATAAAGTTTCAAATTCAAGCTAAATAATGCAATCAATGCTTACAAGAAATTAGATGAATCCAATGAATTCTTGTAAATAAATAATCTTAGGAATGACAAGAGTTTCACATTTAATTTCCAAATGTTCTATGCTTCAACAATTTGTATAACAATAATCTAATTACCACCAAGAACATGGAATTTATATTTCGGTCGTCAAAGGGACTCCAATTAACCCATACGTTGCATATGGATGCCAGAAATTTGTCACCCATAACTGATCACAGGCCAGAGACTTGCAAGAAATTCCCTCTGTGATGTCAAATAACGGGTATCCAGTAAGTGCAGCCCCCCCAGTATTAAAATGATCCTCCCAAACAATACAATACCACCTGTTGTAGTGATCGCAGGGCTCCCAAAGGCTACTGCAAGTCATAAAGGAGCAATAACGCAGGTCCAGATATGGGTGATGGCTCACCTTGATCCAGCCACCAGCTTAGAAGGTATGGGAACTTCACAAGAGATGCCAGCGTCCAATTCCACAGAGAGTTAAATGCTAAATACAGTAACGTCCAGCTTCCCCAATGCAGAAATTGGACTCCAGGCCTCTGCAAGAAACAACACTAGCTGAAAGTCAGTGTTTTCCAAATTCCATGCCCTATTGTTACTGAATTCGCCCACACAGCCTTTCCAACACAATTCAATACACCACTATGCAAAACATTAGCTTTCCCAGGCAATTCGATTGTAATGCGAAACTCACCAACAAAACTCAGTCTCCAATTATCCTCTTCCACAATACAGATAGTATTCAGCAAACCAATCTCCGAGCACAACAGGAGTAATAGGAGATTCTCACAACTCATTATACCATAGCAGCGAATTGCACCCAAATTAAACTCAAATAATTCTCAGCCAGTTAATCATTAGAAGATATAATAATCAAGATTATTCTCCTTGACTACAGGAATACAGTAGGAGAATGTTAGCCAATTGTATATTGCAGCACAATTGCCAAAAGCTTCTCAAACGAGACCCTTATACTTCAGCAAGGGCTCACAAGTCAGAAATTAGGAAAAAGCCACAAAGGCACAAAAAGCAAATATACATTCAAGTGTGGCTTTCCCAATGAAATAAGCTCTCATTTATAAGCTTTCATTGGCCAAAGTTTTTTTAAAACTCCACTTCATAAATTGTGGAAGTTTCCCAAAAGAACTCAACACTAAAAACTTTCCAATGTGCTTTTTTTAGAAATATCTCTTAAAGTCATTATTATAATAATATAAACATTATTATAATAATGCAACTTAATGATTAATAAATAAATAAGAGCTCATGCAATTATTAACCTGATTAACTGCTGGTGACAACCAACTGCTAAGCCACCCACTACACTACCAAAAATAGCAACTACTAAAGAGACTTACCAAAAATAGCAAATTCATAATTGAGACCCCCCCCCCAAAATGTCCTGTCAGCTCACGAGGGTCGCTATGGTGAACTGGCTTGGCCAACTATACGAACCTACTAAAAATGGGGATATTATAAGAAGGTGATTCACTCTCCATTGCTCTTTTCTTATATCTTGCACTGTAAGCCTCTAAGTCAATGTCTTTACATGATGGCCCAACCTTATTGATATCACAAAAATCATTTCCATGCCTATTTATTAGAGTGGACATACCATATCCCTCTTCTTGCCTTGGTGCCCTTTTTTAATCTTATTCAACTTGTTGTTTGGGAAGTGTTGATGCACTTTGAGCCATTAGAGCTCGATTGAGAACTCCATTTTGGCATGAATTTCATTTGAGGGGTTGATTATTGGGGCAACACCACCAATGGTCCTGAAATAAATTGTTTTGCACTGAAACATAGCTTTGGAAGAGATTGCAACAGTTGAATTTAAGGTATTCAAAGGCTTAACATAGCTCATTTGGTTCTTTCCTTGTGCATTCCCTTGATAAGGCTTCTTGTTGGGTTTTGTAAGATTGATTAACAGGCTGATAAGGTCAATTACACTGGGCTTGTTGCATTTTAAGGTGACTAATTCATTCAAAAAACTTGTAAAAAGGATTTTACTTTTTAAAACTCATCAGAAGGAATCACAGAATGGGTTGATTGGCTGGTTGCTAGAAGTAAGTGGTCAAACTTGGTTGAATAGATGGTATCTCCAGTAATAGAAGCATTGGAGTTGTTGAGGTCATCAAACCAGCTTGGATTAGGCAGTTTTTAGCCCTTATAGTTCTACAGTATACCATAAGCATTAGGCAAGGTTATTCCTCCCATTAACTGTATCATGACAGCCATATCATTATCTAAAGCCCTCAAGTAGTACAAGAATCTGTTGCTCGGATAAGGCTTGACCAAAAACTCACTCTATCCCATGTGTTTTGGAACCTAAAGTTGAAATATCCCATAAAATCATGAGCAGCTCTCTTCATAGTGCTTAACCATTCCACAAGAGATAGATAGTCACTCTTATCTTCAAATTATTTATAAAGCTTCTCATCCAATTCATCCTGTTTATGTATTAATTTTGGCACCAACTCCCAATAATACTGTAATGCCTTACCTTTTAGAAAAGTGGAAAAGGGTCTAAACTCTATTTTCTTCTGTAATATTATGGATTGAGCATATATTGGCAATGTCCTCGATGTGTTCTATGGGAGTACTAGCATGCGCACCAGTGAAATAAGGAAAACTTTTCAGGGTTGCCATTGGAATGTCATTATGGTTAGCAAGGGCATGAGGATTTCCTCCAAACAAGCAACATATACTTGATTCCTTCAAACAGCCATAGATTATTTATAAAGCTTCTCATCCAACTCATCCCTGGTATGTTTTAAATTTGGCACCAACCCCCTATAGTGTTGTAATGCCTTACCTTTTCAAAAATTGGAAAAGAGTCTAATAGCTATATTGTCTTTTGTTATATTATGGACTCTGTGTATATTCGCAATCTCCTGGATGTGTTCAATGGAAGTAGTAACACTCTCAACGGTTAAATATAGTGTACTTTTCGTGGTTGCCATCGGAATGTCATTGTGGTAAGCAAGGGCAAGAGGATTTCCTCCAAAAATGACAATTACTTGATTCCCTTGAACAACCATACAAGGGATATGGAATAGTCTTGCACTGGGCAAGGAGAACCTACTAGAAGCAAGTATCGGTTGTACTCTTGAATGGACTCCTTAATATGGTGAGGATTGCATATTATGTCTTTGTTTGGTTGATGAAGATAAAGGTGATTCCAACAAACCAAAACACTTACCTTTTGGAGGTGATCTTGTTTGTATCTTTGGCATGCATAATTAGCACTATTTTGAGACCAAGAAACTTTGGACTTATCTGGTACTTGTAGAATGTGCCAATAACTGAAACTTGCTAAAAATAGAATCAAAGTTTTCAGTTGAATAATGTAAGGCTCATTAAACCCATCCCACTGGTTGCGCCAGAAATTGTTATCAGTTTGGAACTGTTCCTAGCATGTTTGGAAACCTGTCTTGGCTGCAACATTAAGTTAGCCTTCAATGTGGAACCTAGATTGGGATAAATTCCAAGAAAGGGCCGGTTCCCTTTAAAACTAGACCCCATTCACTCTCAAGGACCTAACTCTAATGATAGGTTGTTGATTAAGATGAAATGAGGAAAAGAAATATTTATAAATGAAATGATGGCAATGCAACAATGACAAAGAACCCCTGGACTTGTTTATCAAGCACAAAATGACTTCAAGAATATGATTTGCATCCACATAAACTCATGGAATACTTTTGCAAAGGTTAAGAGAAGAAAGATGTAGCTGCAAAATGGATTGATATCCAAAAGAGGAATCTGCAATTCTTCAAGAAAACACAATGAAAACATACAAGGGAATGCAATAATCAGTGCTTTTATTGATTATGAAGTCACAAGCGAGTGTTTCAGATTCAGTATACAGATATATATATACCAAAAGTCCAATGCACTCTCTTTTGCCTGATTGCAAGAAGATAAAGTAGAAGAGCAAATACTTGTGTGAGAGAATTAAGGAAGATGTTTTCAAAAGGAGAACAAGAAGCTTAATTGCCTCTTGAATGCTTCAGTTGGCTGCACCTTTTTCTAGGCGTAGAAGGGGCAAACATACTGATTTCTCTTATTGAAACTCTTTGATAATGTCAACTGATATCTAGCAGAAATTAGCTAGACCTTCTAGCATCAAAATCTCCTATAAGTACTCAGGAACTGCCACTACTCATTCATTCAAACACGAGTTTGTATTTCTTCCATCATTTCATGCATTCCTTGGTGGCTTAGGACTTTTCTCTTGAAATACTTTCTCTACTAAAACTGCCACCATCATATTGGCCCAAGTGAAACTCAATTGTTTTTACATCTTTCAACTTCCTCTAAAACAGACACCCAAGAGTGATGTGGAGATCCAAGAATAAATGCAATAACTAGGACCTGCAATAATGGCGAATATGTGATGGTCTCATTCAATGCTCAACGACATTAGTGGGATTCCCTTCTAATTTCATTCAACACCTTCTCTTAAAAGAATAGGCCTAATTTGTATCTTTTATCTTTGTCAGAGGCTGAAGGCATTATTGTCTCCAACTCTCCAATAAAACCAATGCCTTAACCATTAATCCTCCTGCATTGCTATGGAAGACATTTTTGAATCAAGAAGTGAATACATTACCACTTACATGTTCCTGACAAATCCCATGTTTTCATCTTATATTATTATCAGGCCTCATACATTTCTTGAGTTTCTGACAATTGTAGGACTTCAAATCTGACGTGGTACAAGTTACAACATTCCATCAAACTCCAACAAACATTAGTGACACTTGCCTTTTTTGCGTGGTTGAACTCGCCTTGATTTGTCTAAACTTGGGACTAAGTCATGCATAGACTCAACACCGTGATAATTTGGGCTTCCACGCTATGACCTGCACCTAGGATGGGAAAAAGATTACTTTGGAAGTCTAATAAGGGATTTAGAGAAGAGAGGTAATCTTTCAAGAAAGGCATGCAAAGGGAGGTGTGAGATGGGGGAAGGCTGAAAAGGGAACTCCAATAAGAACAAGTTGTTGGATGTCAAGATTGGGGACTCAAGACAGAGCTTAACTTGATAAATTGTCAACAAAATAGCCAAAAGTCCAACTTCGATATGTTATATAGATTAGTTGGTGGAGTTTCTAATTCTTAAGGCTTAGTAAAAATGGATACCCAATTAAGGGTAAAGCTGAAAGTCCAATCCTGCAAATCTTGGTAATTTTTTTGAAGTGCAAGGTATTGGAGCGCAAGAAGCAAGGATGACAAGGAAATGTATCGACAGATGGGATAGATAAGTCCAAAAGTCTAGCAGTTCAAGCTTTGAGGCTTGAGATCTCCAAAATTCTAACAAAATAACACTTAGATGAAATGTTAACAAGGACTCGTGTGGATTATTGAGACAGTTTGGAAGGTATGCAAGTATAGACAACTATAAAAGTCTGAAATGTTGACAGGCACATATAGCAGTAAGGAAAACACCAAAAAAAGCCTAGAATTAGACATTTTTATTATTTTTACATCTTTCAACAATCAGAGGACCCATCTTGGATGTTCTAGATAGGTAGCAATAGAGGGTGTATACGGTCAAATACACATGAAAACAAAACAAATCAATACAAGAAACGGACAGTAAGGCATTGAATGACGACATTTACAATTGTATGTTTCAAACCTCAATAACTAGAAATTTGGGAGTATATGGGTGGCCAAAATATGCAATGCTAAAGGACTTCATCTATGAAATGAAGTAGGGGTTGAGTTACAGTAGTAAAAAAATAAGATAATCAGTGTTGTAGGTTTTCAACATTTTGCATAAATGGGTTAATTACTGGATTAGTTCTATGCAAACAAGTGTAGGTGATAGATGTAGGCATTTTCAGAAATGTAAAATGACACAAGGAATGAGTCCAGTATGGGATAGAAGTCTCAATATTTTTGCCACGAAATTCAAGCCTTGTAACAAAAATTGGAGGTACAGAGTTGGTAGGCACAACATGTGCTTCTTTTGATTGTGCAGTAATAGTAGTCATGGAAGTAGAAGTGACCATATGGATAGTTTGAACTAGCATCAACATTGAGAATTGTGAACCGCTAATAGTAGATTAAGCATTTGTGGTATCTAGAAGAACAAACAAGGTCAATACATTGTGTACAAAGCCTTGAAAGAGTTCAATCCTTCAGAATGACTGTTTACTATAATTCAAATATTACTAACAATAGGTACTGCCTCCAAAGAAAGAGTGTCTTTTGCTATAACTTCTTCAAATTTGTCCAGTGTTGATCTAAATTTTGGGATTTGAGAATTGAAGGCTATAAGGCAGCTTCAAGATCAATGGTCACATCCATGAAATTTGTTCTATTTATTGCATGGTTCATCATAAAGATCGAGGTAAATTATGAAATCAGTCTTGCACATATAAAAAGGAATCTTCATTAAATTTAACAGACATTTTTAAATTACTCAGATTCAAGTGAAATGTAAATTTCAGAAAGTGATTCCAAACTCATCTTATTTGTGGCTGCCAAGGCATTCTCATGAAAAAACGTTAATGGCAACACAGCTCTGCCTGTGTTTAATTAAAAGACTCCACAGCTCACCAACCAAATTAAAAAGCATTAATGGCAACACAGGACTGCCTGTGTTTAATTATTAGACTCCACAGCTCATTTAAAAACTTTCAACATTCTAACCAAATTAACATCCTCGTGTCCAAATAGAAATGCACAAATGTGCATAGTTGTTTGTGGGAAAAGCCAAATTAGTTAAAATACAAGAAATTTAGCATGACAAATTTCATTTTAAAAAAAGAATTTGCTACCAAGTTTGACAGTTACAACAAATATTATGTATTCAATGCCCTATCTGCCAGAATATAATGCAGGCAATAACACAAACCAATCATTTGCCTTTGTTTATCAATGCCCTGTATAAATTGTCTGTCCATACACAGGGTCTGAATCCCTTTTCAATCATTTCCTCCATTAATGCCTCAGCCTCATTTGTTTTGTGTATCATGCAGAGCCCATGCACAATAAAATCGTAAGACCATGCATTTGGAGAGCAACCTTTCTGGGGCATATAATTGAATAAATCACAAGCTGCTTCTACTTTTCCTTCCTTACACAGGGCTCCAATAAGTATGTTGAAAGTAAAAACATTAGGCACAAAAATTTCTTCAATTAATTCTTGCAAAATGGGCACAAGATTTGATGTTCTAGAAAGCCCACCAATAAACATGCTTGCAATAGGGTGAGATCCTTGTGTGTACAGCAATTGAAAAATCACTCTGGACCAATCGATTCCCCGTACCTTCAAACTATAATGCAAGAGTACATTGTAAATAAAGGTGGAGGAGCGGCCACCTTTTTCCCTCATGTGTGCAAAAGTTTTTAGTGCTCCAGTAAACATGCCTACTTTGCATAAAGCAAGAATAAGATCCTCACAGCATTCAACCTTAGGGATCAATTCTTTACCATTCATTTCTTCCCAAAAGTTAAATGCCAATTCCACTTTGTGTGCCTTGCAAAAGCCACTGATCAAGACACTATACAATCTAGTGTTCAGACAATGAACCGTAGCAAGAAATTCAAAGAACTTTAATGCATCAACCAATTTTTTACATTTCATGTACCCATTTAATAGGACCACATAGGTGTTAGTGCTAGGTCGACATCCTTTTTCGTTTGTCTTCTTAAATGCCACTGTCGCTATATCAGACTGGCCTGCATTACAAAGGCCACCTATGAATACATTGTAAAAACTGACATTATTGAGCTTGCCTGATACATGCATATCTAACAATTGAAGAACGTAATCAGAATGGCCTGTTCCACATAGAACCTTAGTCACTGTTCTGAATATGTAGCGACTTGGATAGTGACCATATTCCTGCATCTCAAGCAGCAACTTGACAGCCATCTCTGAATTTTTGGTGAGACAAATGCTGTGTATTAAAGCACAATAAGTTTTTCTGGTTAGAAGTATGTCCTTCCTCCTCAGCTTTTTTGGGACCAAAATTTTGTCATCAACTTTACCAGCATTACAGAGAACAGAAATGAATGTTCTGCAAATGGAAACATTCGGTGCATTCAGTCTTCTGATTCCTGCATCAATGACCTCCTGCACTTCATCCAATTTCCCAGATCTTTTCAAAGATTTGGCAATGTCAAGATAAGTCTGTTTACAAATTTTGAAACCAGTGGCTAAGTCATTATCTATGACTTTGCGTGCTTGATCCAATTTTCCCACCCTGCAAAGTGTACTTATAAGAGCATTATAGGTCACATCACCTAGGGAAAAGCCCATTTTCAATAATCCATTGGACAAATCCAACGCCGTGTCTGACATTCCTCTTATCTGGCATAAGAAACAAATCAATTCATTCATGGTACAGTTGTCTGGAAAAATAAGCTGCCTCTTCATCTCATTCATCAAAATGTAGACCTTCCCAAGCCTATTTTCCTTCACATTGTTAACTTTCTCAAGCCTATTTTTTTTAAATAGGCCACTTACCAGTGCATTGTAGCATGATTCTCCAGGAACATAACCTTGACAAGATTTTGCCCCCTCAAAGCAATTCACTGCATGGTCCACTTCCTCCTCCTCCACAAGCCCTTTGATCCACGCATTATATACTTTAGACATTGAATTTATTTTTCCTTCTTTCCTAATTTCTTCAACCAAAGCCTGGGCTTCACCAATCCGCTTTGCTTTGCACAGTGCTCCAACAAATATGCCAACTGCAGATCCATTATTTCTAATCTTGCACAGCAACTCCTTGGCCTCCTCTAGCTTCCCCTGTTTACAGAGTTTCGTCATCACTATACAGTCTGTGGAACAAGAGCTCCTGAAGTGCACCCTTGAAATGGAAATCTGTTTGCAAATGGCGTCTACAATACTAAAACAATTCTCTTCAACTAATCTATTTAACAGGACATTATACCCAACTCTCTCTAAATCAAGCCCCTGAAATCTCATTCTCCCAAACATTTGCAGAGCCATGTAAGGTTGTCCTGTAAGTGGGGATAATTTAAGTAGGCATTTAAAGAAATTAATGAAGTTCAATATTAAAAAGATGCGCCAGGATTTCAAAACTTGAATGGTGAGAATTATCACTACCTGCAAAAGCATAACCCAGGATCAAAGTCTCATAAAACTGCTGACCCCTCACGTTAAACTGCTTCTGAAAGGAATCCAGCCAGACCAACAATAACTTAATTGCCTTGGCTTGAGAAAGCATTTTGAAAAAGCCATAATAGGCAGCCGTAGTATGGCGATAATTCCTTTGTCGAGCTGCCCAATCAAAAAACCGTGTACCTGACAATATGTCATCATTGCCAAGCTTCTTTAATACTTTGACAGTACATTCTTCTGTCAATCTGACTTTGAGCTGGACAAGTGCATTTTCTAAAGCCTGCGGACCCCTGGAATGTATTATGTGGCAAATATCTTCCACATTCCTATGCAACTTTTCATTTCTGCGGATGACCTCTGGGGGAAGAAGCCACTGTCTGTGAGATAAAGCAAATTCTTGTATTCTCTCTGTGGCATTTCCTTGAGCGGTTGAACTGCATCTGTACAAGTGCCGCCATGGTTTGGCGGAACTCGTTAGATAAGAAAGAGTAGGGTTTCTGTTATTCTTTTCCAGGCGGCAAAAAATTGTTTCGCTTATTCTGCATCTGCTCAACATGATCGTAGTTCCTCATGAGAACTACATTCACCTGCTCCCTAGAACGAATAGTCCGATGCTATGCATTTCATCTACATGAGATGGTAATGTTGGTTTTATTGCATCTTGATGGTCTTTTTGTATTCCATCAGGAGCTAATGGTTGCCTTGGGTTTAGACCCACAACTCAAGGAATTTGTCTCGTGTGAAAAAATAATTACAAATTCAAAGATATTTGGGATTCTAATACATTGGATTGGGCATTGAGCATTGGGCAATAAGTCAAAGAGTAGTAGGCTCCAGTGATAAATTTAAATACTTTTTTAATCTATTTTCATTTCTTTGTCCCTCTTGATCTCTCAATGAAACTTTGCACTTCAGAGAATATAAATTTGTCAAATATTAAAAATATTCTCATATTCTTCATTGTTGGCATCGTACTCTTCAAATTAATCATAAGAATCATAAGTGGCGATGTTTATTTGGTTATCCCCTAAATTGTACTCATGAAATTGGACAGCCCTACGCAATTTTTTATAGATTCATAGTTCAAACTCTCTAAGATAGGCATCCTCGAGACGTTTTTGAGAGGTAATTGTTGGTTATACCTTGGATTGGTCAAAGTTTCTCAGATTTCCATCAAGTTTTTATTAATCTTTTTTTTAAATAAGGTTTTTCTTCCTTACTTAAGTGTTCAATTTTTTGAAATCTCAAGTCTTTGTTAAAATATTTTTATGTTTTTTTTGTTTTTATTGTCTTTATATGTTAGGTCTTTTTCTTTTTGAATCTTGATCGTTTTGAGATATCACATACCTAAATGCATGTTATAACTAAAGAGACAATTAAGGTTGAAGGTACTTAGAATCAAGTTTGTAAATCGTGATTGCAAGTGGTCTCTATAAAAAAAAAATTTAAATGCTTGCAATCAAGCTTTTGATGCTCGATTACAAGTAGCTTTGTTTTTGAAACATCAATGCTTGGAATAGTTCATATAAAGCGCAATCTTGGGCAAGTGAGTTTTGTTTTTAAAAGAATTCTTACAACACCCCACTATAAATGTTTTATTTTATTTAAAAGCAAAATTACAATACCTTGTAATACAATGTTAAAATTGTGAATCCTCTTATATATCATCGTCTCTGTATTGTTTTAGTGTCCCACTATGTAATGCTTCCTCCAATGACATTTTCAAGTACACATCATTTTAGGAATGAAGGAGTTTTTTATTAAATATTTTCGTCTAGTTGGGCTTTTAATGCTCAAGTATATTATTTGATCATTATTTTGGTGTTCTTCAATGCTTGCTAAGGTGAAGATAAAGCCTGACTAATGTAAAAGGGTCAATATAAACTCAAAAGACATGCATCATTTCCTATATATAAAATGATTCATTTGCAAATTATTAATTTTAGTTCGAAGGGCATCATTTTTTACAAGCCCATTCACTTGCAAAGCTACATGCTAACCACGATAATGGACATTTAGAGAAATGTTATATCCATTACTAATTGCAAATAGATATTGAAAGCCTAGCATTGCTTGTCTAGGGTGAATCCAAATCATTTGCATTTGCATTTTCTTACACAAAATGTGGTTTTTTTCTGGAGTCGTTATTTTTAGCAAGAAATGTAGGTTAACTTGTACTTGCAACCACAAAGCCTGATGGTGGATTTCGAATGAGTCTTTATCTTGTTGGGGTTGTGGATTTCTCTTTTCAATCCTTGTCATCTCTAAAGGAATTCTTCATAGCTGAAAATATATTTATGAGGAAGAGATTTAGTCAATTTTTTCTTGTCCTAGATGCAAGATTAAGGTTTCTCATCCCTATGAGTGCCTAAAAGTGTGTAGTCTCACAAACAAGATTCAAGCAGCTCTTCTCTACACAATATCCAAGCATTTTCAAGGAAAGATCAAATAATGGATCAAAGTACAAAATGAATAAGTCTCCCAAGATTTTCATGTCAAGGGAGACTCTTGACTATAGTTAGGTGGAAGGGTTGGCATCTACTTGTCCTCACTTGGGTCATTCCTGGGAGCTTTTCACCTCATCAATAGGCCCGTTAATGGCATAAGTAAAGTGGATTAGCTCCAAGGCTTTAAATTTGTGATTCTTTCCAAGATAAAAGAGCATATGCCTCTTCTTCTTCATCTTTCTAAGATACAAAAAGAAAAGTTCATTTACGTTAGCTAACCCTCTTATGAAAATGTCAAAAGCTTTACATTTATGATTCTCGTCAAAGGAAAAGAGCATAATCCCCTCACTTCCAGCAAAATCAAGCCCTTATTTTCCCTACACACACCTATCTCCTAACTTTGTCTGGGTTTGTGATTCTCTCAAAGATGTCACTTCAAAGAGATAAGAGCATACTCTATTGTAGTTTATCAAGAAGATCAAGGAGAGCAATGATAATTACTAGACTCCTATTAAATTACTAAGCAAACACAATATTTCAAATCCGAATCAAAGGAAACATGTAAGCCAAGAATTAGTAGTCATGATTTTTTAATATAGCATTCTTTTACAAGTCTTCTATGTCAAGTATCTTGTAAACACATGTTAGGTTGTATAGATCAAACAAACAAAATCAAATCTTGTTGGAAATGTAGTATAGACTAGATGACTAAAAGAACCCAAAAACCTTCCAAAATAGAAAGTAAAATAGGGGTGGGGATGATACCCACAAGCTTTATTATTGCAATATAAAGTTATCCTATTAAAGCTTGCAATTGATCACTTTTGGTAATATGTCCTATTAGGATCAATAAGGATTGTTAGTCCACCTTGTGAAAGGATTTATACAATATAGTTAAGTAAGCACTTGGTTAGGAGATTTGCACAAGACTATTAGTTTACCTTGTTAGAGGATTTGACTAATGCACTTGTTAGAATGAACCAATAGTAGATCTATGATCTACAACTTTTTTTGCTGAATGAGATTCCTTTGATGTATAATGATCACCTTGTTGTGATAGATAAGACTCTACTTCTTCTTATACTATTTGTAGCCTTCTTCTATTTTGCACTCATACTCCTCTTTCTTTCTTTTCATTCACTTCTTTGGATATCACAAAATGTGTTACATATATGCCAATCCAAATCATTACCTTCTAGAGTCAGCTACAATACCCAATTCATCATAATTCACTAAGTTGGCCTGTTGTTGAAACTTGTGTTCTGAAGACTACTTGGATGATGTTCTGACACTTGAAAAGACTATCAACTTGGCAAGTTCTAGCACTCGATTGACACTGACACACGGTTCACATTGATCACTTGGTAATAGATTGAACTCGGTTAGCACTTGGTGACTTGGTTAACACTGAAGAACTTGGTAGACACTGAAAGGCTCAGTTGACTCTAAAGCTTGCTCAACACTACTTCCATTCTCCTTCATTAATATTGTCATCTTAGTAGACACTGATAAGCTCGGTTAACACTACATCCTACATGGTTTACACTGATGAGCTCGGTAGAAACTATGAAGCTTGGCTTACACTGCAAATTACCTTTGAAGCTTAGTAGCAACTGTAGAGCTCAATATACACTATAAACTGCCTCTAAAGCTCAATAGAAATTGTAAAGCATAGTAACAATGTAATCCAACTGATTAAGTGTTTAGTGAACTAACTAACAAATGATTTGACCATAAGGTCAACAATCTCCCCCTTTGGCATTAGTGACAAAAACATTTATCATACCAAATTAATAAATACTCAAAAATATAAGTCAAAACTCCCCCTATTATGCTTGGGTCTGCAACTCAATTTTGACTACAAGAACTACTGCTTGGTAAATTCTGACTCTATTTTTTAATTTTTCAAAATTGTTTTTGTAGCTCTGTTGTACATATTTTCTCCTTAGATATACATTTCCCCCTTTGAATATATATATATCCTCCCTTTGTATGATATAGCCTATATAATCCCCTTTTTTGACACAAATGCCAAAAAAATGCATCGTTGCAAGGTAAGACCAAAATGTGAAAGGAAATCACTATGTACCTTCAAAATTATGGACATGGTTTTGTCCTAATTCTCTTGCAAAACTTTTGAGCTATGCAAAGCTATATGCACTTCAACTAATAGTTCCATCACATGATCAACAATTGAGAAGTTTTTGTCATGGATCAATGTTTTGGCATGCATAGCATGTTTTTGCATTGCATCCATGTTGGAAATTATCGTACTTTGTATCTCTACAAGTGTATCCCTTATCCTTTTTGAAAATAATTGATTAATTGTGTATTGTAACAAATTTCCACAATCCATGCTATTCATTTTATGCTTCTGGTGAGATTGTGTGGAAGTTTATCAGCATCAACGTTTTGAATCATACTCAATGATCCATCATCAGGATGAGACAGCTAAGAAAAACATAATAGGTTGCAAACCTAGACAAAATAAAAAGAAAAGGAGAGGGGGCCAAGGAGGAGGACACACAAGCAAAGGAGACAAATGATTAAAAAAGAATGAGAACAAAGAGGCCAAAAATAAAATAAGAGAAAAAAAAATGATACCACAAAAGAACTCATAACACCATAAAGAACTGAATAGAAAGATATACATAAATAACTGACTAAAACTAAATAAGATATATATATATATATAGGAAACTAAGAAAAAATAAAGAACAAGAACCTAAGAGATAAAGAAGTATGCAATACTCAAATAAGGCGAGATAATAAGCAACTAATTCAAAAGTATCCAAGAATTAAAAAGGGGGGCAAAGGAGAAGGAAGAGGTTCCTAATTGAAGAATCAGAAACAAGAAAGGGGGGGAGGGGGGAGGGAGGGAAATACCAAAGGACACAAAAATCAAAAAAGAAGAGCCAAAATAAAATAAAACACAATAAATAATAAAGAAATGGTAATAATAACAATAATAGTGATAATAATAATAATAAATTAAATTACAATAAGTTAAAATAAAAACATAAAAATAACAAATAAATTAACTAAATTAAAAAATAATACTAATACTTAATAGTTTATGGATGATGGGAAAGATGTTTTGAGTTGGCAGTGAAGGGCAGATCACAAGGAATGTTAGTCTTAATGACTGATGTGTGGAATAAAAGGAAAGAAGACGTTGGCGCATAGTACTTGTTCTTTTAGAGGATTTTTTTGTAGTTTTATATTGTTCTTGATAAGGATCGTATGGTGTTAACAACGGTAAGCATTTAGTACACAATCGAGATGCAAGATTTTGCATGTGTCAAAAATGCATATATACAGGCTTTCGGAGGAGGTTTGCACATAGTGGGTTTCTTGTAATTAGTTGGGGTTGTTGCAAAGAAGTGAAACATTGCTAGCATGGAAGCCACCTTTGCACTTGATTCCAACAGGGAGATGAAGGCCTTCAAAGGGCCTGTGAGTAAGGAGCACATGAAAGGTCTTCTCAAAATAAAAACAAAGGCTATGGTGGAAGTGGTTTTGCAAGTGATGGGATCACAATTTCAGGAAAGGGAAGTTAAATGCTGCTCCAACCTAGATATCATAGCAATGGTGATCGCATGGGGCTTGGAGTTGAAAATGCTGATAGAAGAGGTGTGTTATGCGACAAAAACGTTGTTTGCGGAGGACATGCTTGGCAATTTGGACTATATATTGGATTGGTCAGTACCTAGCATAGGAGCAAACGTAGTTGAATGCTTTGAGCAGGAAGATGAAGGTTGAAGGTTTGAATACATTTTGTTTCTCAGATGGAGAGTGAAGGCCGATAAACCCTCCTTATACAAAGCTGCAAAGGATGCCTGAGAGATAATGTGGGAGGAAATCAACAAGAATAAAGGTGGGATGTCACAACCAAGGAACGAGTGGGCCACTTTCCCACGTCGCAAACGCAACCCATAAGGTCGTTGATCTTCACTAGAAAGAGGTAGGTAATCCCAGATGCTTGGTGGAGGATTTGTTCGTGTAGCAAGTTATGATATGGAGGTGGTAATATACCTAGTAGATATGTTTCTGAAGTTGGATACCGGATAACAGTTGATAGTCAGGTAGATGTTGGATGGTTTTTTGGATGTACGAAGGGATAGCTGGCAGGAAGGGTAGTAATAGAATGGTTATTGTAATAGGTGTTTTTTGGATAGGATATGGTTCGAGAAACTGATGTATTTAGTATTTGCAACTTCTTTTTATTATTAATATATTTATGAAAAATCATTATTGACCAAAAAAAAAAAATTTAAAATACTAATATATATATATATATATATATATATATTAGTTATTATTAATTCATTTATTCATTTGTTTATGTTTTAGATTTAACATTATTTTATTTTATTTATTTATTATGTTTAATTTTATTTCAGTATATATATAATATGTATATGTATATGTATATTTATTTATTTATATACAAGGCAATAGCCTACAACACAACAGTAAATTGTGAGCCTCTTATTAAAGAAGTCTTGAGTTTGAATCTACCTACGCTTAATAAAATAAAATTAATAATAATATATAATAATTAATCTTGGCTTCGGCCTCTTACCGATTAAAATATATATATATACACACACATGTATATGCATGTATATATCTATGTATATATATGTACATACATACATATATATGTATATACATATATATATATATACATATATATATGTATGTATATACATATATATATATATACATATATATATATATATATATATATATATATATATATATATATATATATATATATATATATATATATATATATATATATATATATATATATATATATATATACATACATATATATATGTATATGTATATGTATATGTATATACATACATATATATATGTATATGTATATGTATATATATGTATATACATACATATATATATGTATATGTATATGTATGTATATGTATATATATGTATTTACATATATATGTATATATATGTATTTACATATATATGTATATATATGTATATATACATACATATATATGTATATGTATATATATGTATATATAGATGTATAATATATATACCATTATATACATATACATACATATATATTTACATACATATACATATATATACATACATACATATGTATATGTATATATATGTAGTATATATATATATACATACATATGTATATATATACATACATATGTATATATATACATACATATGTATATATATACATACATATGTATATATATATATATATATATATATATATATTAGTATTAGTACTATTTTTTAATTTTGTTAATTTATTTATTATTTTTATGTTTTTGTTTTAACTTATTGTAATTTTTAAAAAAAAATTATTATCACTATTATTATTATTATTATCATTTTTAATTATTTATTATGTTTTATTTTATTTTGCTTCTCCTTTTTTCATTTTTTTGTCCTTTGATGTCTCCCTCCCTGCCCCCCATTTCCCATTTATGATTCTTCAATTAGGAACCTCTTCCTTCTCCTTTGTCCCCTTGGATCCTTTCTAATTGGTTGCTTTCTTTATATATATAATTTATCTTATTTAGTTTTAGTCAGTTATTTATGTATATCTTTCTATTCAGTTCTTTATGGTGTTATGAGTTCTTTTTGCGGTATCATTTATTTCTCTTATTTTCTTTTTGGCCTCTTTGTTCTCTTTCTTTTTTAATCATTTGTCTCCTTGGTTTGCGTGTTGTCCTCCTTGGCCCCCTTTTCTTTTCTTTTTATTTTGTCTAGGTCTGCAACCTATTATGTTTTTCTTAGCTGTCTCATCCTGATGATGGATTATTGAGTATGATATGAAATGTTGATGTTGATAAGCTTACAAATCTCACCAGAAGCATAAAATGAATAAGTGTGTATTGTCTTTGATGTTACACAAAATGTCATATCATTGCCAGTCAATGTATGTTGAGCTCACTTGGGTGATGAAGATAGTTTCTTATGTCTGTCAATATATGTTGAGCTCACTCGGGTGATGAAGACAGTTTCCTATGTCTGTCGAGCATTCCAGAGTTTGCCAAGTTCAGAAGATAGTGTCTACCAAGTTCACTCAGTCGTCAAAGGAAAGTTTACAAAAATTGAGTGTTAACTGAGCTCACTCAATTAATGAAGGAAATGTTGGATGAAACCAATGTTAATCGAGCTCACTCAGTTACCAAAGGAACTTTGTGAATATGTAGCATTAACTGAATTCACTTGATTAACACAAGAAAATCATTTCTAAGTCAATGTCTATCAAGCAAGGTCAGGTAACGAAGGATTTTCTTATTTTGGCATATTGAGTTCAATTGATTTAATTGTTGGTTCTAGCCGACTGAGGAGATGAATATTAAGTATTCTAAATTGTATTCAAGCTAACTTGACAATGTGTAAGATATAAATATAAGGTCAAGTTGAGTATTGAATGTGTGGAACATAATAGAAGATTTGAAGATGCTTAGAGGAAGTGAATTAGAAGGATAAGCAGAATATTCTTATTGAGCTACAAAGATACATTCGATCAGGAAGGATCAAGTATAAAAGCCATAATTGAGATATGTAATTAACAAGTCAGTTGCATCAGAATTCAGGTCATTTCATTATTACTCTCTAACCATTGTAGTGGTGATCTAAATATCTTAACAAAGTTGGCTACAACTATTTGTAAATCCTTTAACAAGGTGACATTTCTATTTGAAGTGTCTTGAAGACCTCTAACAAGGCCACTCCTAATAGGGTGATCAAATCCTCTAACAGGGTCACACCTAACAGTGTGTTTTGTAACCTTTAACAGGGTTGGCTCCTAACAAGGCTCACTTTAGAAGAGTGAAAATATGTTAAATCTTGGTGTCACTAGTGTTCATGCTATTTCTTTTATGTGTATGAAACTAAGTTAAACTTAAGGTTAATCACATTATCAGTATATTCAGTTATTTCCAAGTTAAAGTTGATTCTCAATATTTGCCGAGTTAGAACATTTGCTAGTGTAAACCAAGTACATGTGTGTTTGTCGAGTAACAATAGAATACAGTTTAATTAGAGTTTTTTTATTTATTTATATTGATATCTAAGGGATCTAGAATTTTTTTTTTGTAGCAATTGATTCACCCCTCCCCTCTTAGTTACTCCTTATATTTACAACAATTGGTACCAAAGCTTTTGGTCCTTGCAAAGAAGGTTTCAAGGACCTAAGCTAAAAGATCATGTCTTACAAAAGAGAGATTCCTAAGTTGAACAAAGACAACTTTACAACATGGCAAGACCTTATGAATTTGTATTTGGCAACCATCAGTGATTCAAGTTTGAAATACTTAAACACTACTTACAAAACTCCTACTAGTACAATGATTGTAGAAGAAATTGTTGAAAAGAAAAATCATAATATCATGATGATTGACATAGCATCAGCTCTTAACTATGTTGAATTTGATGAGGTCAAAGAATGTGCTACTACTCATGACATGTGGACCAAATTGAATGATATCTATGGAGGTGATGATAATGTAAAGAGAGCCAAGGCAGAAAGCTTGAGAGGCTAGTTTGATCAAATTAAAATGAGAGAGGATGTAAACATTGCAAAATATGTTGAGAGAATCAAAGCCTTTGGAGGAACAATTGAAGATGTAATAGTGGTAAGAAAGGTACTTAGGACCCTTCTTCCTATCTATGCAATTAGAGTGTATGTTATTCAAGAGATTAGATGTGATTCAAATAACAAGATAATTTTGGATGCTCCAGTGGGAAGATTGACAACAATATTTGAACTAGATAACTATGATAATTATACTGCTAGCTCTAGAAATCTTGAGTTTGCATTCAAAGCCAAGGTATATAACTTTAATAATTATACCCCTAGCTCTAGCAATCTTGAGTTTGCATTTGAAGCCAAGGTATCACTCAAGAAGAAAGCTAAAAGATCTAAAAGAAAACAATATGAAAGTGAAGAGGAAGATAGTTTTGATAGTGATCTTGAAGCCATTGAAGCATTTCTTGCAAGAAGGTATCCCAAAGGTAAAGGAAAGTATAAAGATAAAATCCCTTTAATTTGTTTCTCTTGTGAAGAAGTTGGACACACTGATGCAAGGTTCTAAAAGAGAGAAGACAAAGATTAAAAAAAAGCATAAGTACAAAGGCAAGAAGGATTTCAAGAATTTCAAGGACTACAAGGACAAAGGTATGAAATCTTGTTTTATAGCTAAAGATTTGGATAGTAGTGAAGATGATGAAATAGTATATATTGATGTAAAAGATGAATCTGATGATGAAGGAGATAAAATGACACTGATCTCTCATGTTAGAAATAATGATACATGGATTATTGATAGTGGCTGCTCACATCATATGACTACTGATAAAAAAAATTGAACACATGGAACATTATGATGGTGGTAGTGTGAGGTTTGGAAATAATGAACCTTCTTGCATAAAGAGAAAAGGTTGTATCTCACTAACCAATTAACTTAGATGTGATAATGCTTATTGGGTTGACAGATTAAAGCATAATCTATTGAGTGTGGCACAATTGAATAACATTGGATTCAAGGTGGAACTCATGAATGGAAAGGGCAAGCTGTTGGATGGAAAATGAAATATGGTTGGATCTAGAAAACAAACAAAAGGTAACCTATTCTACCTAGTTCTCAGTGAAAGTTCATATTTTATTGCTCAAGTAGAAGAAAGTTGGTTGTGGCATAAAAGGTTATGTTATGTTAACTTTGATAATCTAATCAAGATAAGCAAGAAGAAAAGAGTAAAAGGTATTCCTAGTTTGAGGAAATCTTATATGGGTATACGCACAAATTGTCAAATTGGAAAGCTGGGAAAGACTAGTTTCAAAAGAAAGAACTATCATTCAGAAGAAGTCTTGGAGTTGGTTCATACAAACCTTTGTGAACCTATTGGAATAGAGAGCTATAGTGGAGACAACTTTTTTATTTTATTTGTTGATAACTATTCCAGGATGATGATTGTACTGTATCTAAAAAAAAAATTGAACCTTTTCAAAAATTTAAGTGGTATCTAGCAAGAGTAGAGAAAGAAACTGGAAAGAAGCTAAAATGTTTGAGATCAAATAAAGGTGGTGAATTTATTTCCAATGAGTTCAATGAATTCTGCATTGAAAGAGGAATTAAGAGACAAGAGTTAACCCTTGGTACTGTACACTCGAATTGTGTCGCACTCTAAACCATTCTATCCAAACGATTCCATGAGTTCGAAATGCTTGGATGTCGGCTTAGAGCTCCCTATCCACGGAGTGCAAGAGAGTGTATTTCAAGTTCAAGGGCTCTCAGATGAGCCTTAGAGATACTCTTCTTGCTAGTAAACCATGCAATGGGAGGTTCCAAAGACGAGATGCAAGAATGCAAATGTCCCAAGGAGTTCCTCAAGAATGCAATGCAAATGAAGATTAAGCTAGAATGAGATGCAAAGTGGAGCTATGCTAAAACATGTATGAGAGTGTTAAAATACCATTATTAAGCTATGTGAGATTAAGCTACATGTAAAAATAAAAGCTAAGCTAAGCTAGAATGCCATGATGCCATGGATGAGAGAATGTAGACAAGAAGTAGAAGTTCTCCACAAAGCTCCAAAGAAACTTGTTAGAAAACCTGCAGCATAACAATATTCAAAATGAGGATGGATTGAGGGGGAAAGCTCTCTCCCTTTTAAAGATGTATGGACGGTAGAGATCAAGATGAAGATGGTGGATGATCAACGGTGGAATTCAAAAAGAGGAGTGATCCATGTGCACACACAAGTCAACCAATATAATATAAGTTGACTTGTCATATAAGACAAAAGTCACAAAGCCTTTTCTTTTAATTGCAAAATAGAAAAAGGACTTTATGTGTGCACTTTAAGTGGGTTAGAAGAATGGGGTCTTTTATTTAATTAAAAGGGGACATGTTCTTTTAATCAAATAATGAACTTAGGATAGCATAGTCAAACTATAGGTTATAATCAAATAAATTGATTATTAGCAATTTGGTCTAGGTAAATGATTAAATTAATTTAGCCAAAATGTTGAAAAGGGGGCTAATAGTCTAGATGACCATTTTTAGGTGATTAAATTTTCCCCTCTTTGACTAATGCATGATCGATCTGGGAACACATTATGTCAAAGAAAATAAAAAGTCGAGTAGGCAATGATAGATATAGATATTTGATTTCAAAGAATGAAATGTAGAAATAGATAGCAAGTCCTGAATGCACAGCCTGATAGTGGTAGTACTGAACACTAGGAAGATAATGTAAGAATTCAAGAAGAATGCTAACACTTAGCAAAGTAGATAGATCGAGAACAAGTGAGAAGATCAAACAAATGCTCCTAAGAAATAGATAGCTATAACAATCAGTAATAGAGTATTTCTGCCCCCTCGAGATCAAAATTGAAATGAGGTAAGGGGACATAGAAACAAGCTAGATATGAGAAAATCAAGAATATAGCAATGTACAAGATGATAGATTGAGAAAAATGTACACTCGAAAGTGTCCCACTCTAAACCCTTCTATCCAAACGATTCCATGAGTTCGGGATGCTAGGATGCCGGCTTAGAGCTCCCTATCCATGGAGTGCAAGAGAGTGTATTTCAAGAATAAGAAGGCTCTCAGATGAGACTTAGAGATACTCTTCTTGCTAGTAAACCATGCAATGGGAGGTTCCAAAGACAAGATGCAAGAATACAAATGTCCCAAGGAGTTCCTCAAGGATGCAATGAAAATAAAATTAAGCTAGAATGAATATGAAAAGTGTAGCTATTCTAAGCATAGATGAGAGTGTGACAATACCATTATTAAGCTATGTGAGATTAAGCTACATGTAAAAATGAAAGCTAAGCTAAGCTAGAATGCCATCATGCCTTGGATGAGAGAATGTAGACAAGAAATAGAAGTTCTCTGCAAAGCTCCAAAGAAACCTGTTAGAAAACTTGCAGCATAACAATATTCAAAAAATGGATCATTTGAGGGGGAAAGCTCTCTCCCTTTTAAAGTTGTACAGATGGTAGAGATCAAGATGAAGATGGTGGATGATCAACGATGGAATTCGAAAATAGGTGTGATCCATGTCCACACACAAGTCAACCAATAGAATATAAGTTGACTTGTCATATAAGACAAAAGTCACAAAGTCTTTTCTTTTAATTGCAAAATAGAAAAAGGACTTTATGTGTGCACTTTAAGTGGGTTAGAAGAATGGGGTCTTTTATTTAATTAAAAGGGGACATGTTCTTTTAATCAAATAATGAAGTTAGGATAGCATAGTCAAACTATAGGTTATAACCAAATAAATTGATTATTAGCAATTTGGTCTAGGTAAATGATTAAATTAATTTAGCCAAAATGTTGAAAAGGGGGCTAATAGTCTAGATGACCATTTTTAGGTGATTACATTTGCTCCTTTTTGACTAATGCGTGATCGATCTAGGAACACATTATGTCAAAGAAAATAGAAAGCCAAGTAGGCGATGATAGATATAGATATTTGATTTCAAAGAATGAAATGCAGAAATAGATAGCAAGTACTGAATGCACAGCCTGATAGTGGTAGTACTGAACACTAGGAAGATAATGTAAGAATTCAAGAAGAATGCTAACACTTAGCAAAGTAGATAGATTGAGAACAAGTGAGAAGATCAAACAAATGCTCCTAAGAAATAGATAGCTATAACAATCAGCAATAGAGTATTTCTGCCCCCTCGGGATCGAAATCGAAATGAGGTAAGGGGACATAGAAACAAGCTAGATATGAGAAAATCAAGAATATAGCAATGTCCAAGATGATAGATAGATGATTAGAGCCCAAGAATGACTATAAAAAAATTGATAAAATGCCCCAGTTTGACTAGAGTTGACCTTGAAGGATATAGCATAAAAATTAGGTCGAAATGAGTAGAAAGGTGATTTTAGACATGAAATAGTGAATTGAAGTAGATATGAAGTATGGAAATGATGAAGACATGAAGAAATGAAGATGCCTCAGTGATGATTCAGAGATTAGACCTCAAAAGGTCAGCTAACTGCTCAGAAGAAAGTAGAATTTTAAAAGACAATTTTGACCATCAAGATGAACTCGAATTTGGATTTTGATCCCGAAAATGAATCTAGGACATTGAAATTATTTAAGAGGTCAAAACTTTATATAATGTGATGATAAGATAGAAAAGAGATGAAGTGAAAGATTAAGAAGGTGAAAAGATATGAACAAGAAGAAAATAAAGAAATACATGAAAGGAGTTAGCTAATATGTCCACAAAAGGATGAAGAGAGAGCTCTCCCCATATGCAAGAATGCAAGACTAAGCTAGAAAATGAACCTAAAATGCAAGCTAATATGCAAAGTGGTTTACCAGTAAGAAGCGCATAACATTTAGACTCTTAATTTCATCATTGAGCATTTATTAGGGACATCATGAGATCATACAACCATCACTAGTATAACTATGAGGATATGAATATGATCGATATTAGATAGGTATCTGGAAATCCAATCTAAGCATCAGAGACATGTAAGTCAAGATAACTACACGATTAAATTTCCTAAGTTTAATTTAGCAAGATTACACCTATATCAAGGCATAAGCGCCAGGATAAACCCTGAGTGTGATCTTGCAAAATAGTCAAGGATGATACATTTGTAAGTCAAAATGTTGAATAGGACAAGCATAAATGCTTACAACACTATAGACAAACAAAGTATACCCACAGGTAGAAATCAAGAAAACATGCCCCATGCCCCCAGTCTTCTAGTCAATGACATCCTTGAAAGACTATTAGGGAGGGAACACATAGCAAAGAAATCATCATAGACAACACACAAAGTAGATAAAGATTAGCATAGCTCAGTCATTTAAGTGTTTAAAGTGCATGTGTGTAAGTCACTTGGCCATTTCTTCAAGACTTGATTCTGATAGTGAGAAATATTGCGACATCGAAGACTGTAGGTAAACTATCTGAAAAGTGTTGAGAAACACTTGATGTCAAAGTGGGTGGGGGTAGTGTTGAGAAACACTATTTTGTGAGTTGTCAAAGAAACCCTAATGCACAAGAATACTTCAATAGGCTAAGTAGCTATGCCCCCAAGACAAGGACAAGAAACAATTCCAAGTTAGGAAATGTGTAGCAAAATAGGTGATTGAGATTGATAGACATAGGTACAAGGGTCTCAAGTAGTGCCTATTTCTAGGTTTTCACCACTTGATAGATTTTTTCAAAAAAATTTGTATTTTTGTATTTTTTATTTTTTTGGTGATACATCAAAGTGCCTATTGCTAGGTTTTCACTAAGAAGATCTTTTTTTAGGACATTTTCTGATTTTTAGGATTTTTTTCAGGATCATATATGATTTTTTGAATTTTTAGAAGGTTTTAGAGATCACTAGTTCTCAAGCAAGATCACATCATTTTCTCCCAATGTCTAGCAAGGTATAGGACATGATGGAGAAACAAGCCGATGGATAAGCAAAGATTCATAAGAAAGGAATGTGAAGCAAGTGAAAGTGATGCTCAAGGATTGACTCCTCAAGAGTACCCAAGCTAGGGAAAGAGGTGAAATAGTCATATGAAGCATGTTTTGGATAAGCAATGGAAGTAATGAGAAAGATAGAGTGTAGGATAAGCAATGAAGCCAACAAGTGAGATAGCATGAAGTGTGTAGTCCAAAAGAGTAGCCATGCCAAGAGACCTATGAGAACCATGTTTCATTTATTATGATCAAGACCAAGGGCTCAACTAGATAGTATAGCAATGGGATAGAGCAATAAGAATAAAGCTCAAGATAGAGGCTATGAGTGAATGGGAGAGCACAATAGAAAATCTAGTGGATAAGATAGCCAATATGCAAAGATAGCTCAACATTGTCAAGATCAAAGAGAGAAGAGGGGATAGATGGATGATGGAAGAATTATGCATGATGCGTATTTGCTAGGTTTTCATCATGGTACTTATCTAAGGTGCCACAAGAAGTAGTTTTCACCATAGGATGCATTTATTTCTCTTTACTTTTGCTATCAAGGTGCCACAAGAAGTGGTTTTCACCAAGGCACATTTTCATTTTTTTTTTAAATTTTTTTTTTTGAATTTTTAGAAAGAGTTCAAGCTGTTTGTAGATAGTGCTCCTATAGAAAAGATAAGTCATGATAAGCCAAGACCATAGAAAGGTATGTTCAAAGATGTTGATAGGGTGATGAAAGAGAAATGGTAGTAGGAAGAGTATATGGAGGATAATAGTTTATGTATAGAAAGTAAGTTAAGCTTTAGAGGATTTCATGAGGGTAGCTGAAATATTGGACAAGATCAACGTTGACACACACCTTGAAGGGTATTGGAATGATGGAGGAATCATGGATGAAGTAGCTTGAGGTTTAGATGTATGAGGTGGTAGAAGAGATTTGAAAAAAAGTGGAGTGGAAGGCTTTGGAATATTTTTAGGAAGATTTTTGGAAGAAGATGGAATAGAAGCCTTTGGAAGCTTGAATGTCAACTTTGAAATATTTTCAATATTCAAGTCTTCTAAAAGAGACTTGGGAATCCATATAGCTTTAGATTTTCCTTTGGATACTTCAAAACACATTTCTTCAATAATGAGTTTAGGAACCCATATTTTCTTTGATTTAGCTTTTTTAATAGTGGACCTTTGCGATCTCTTTTGTGCATTCTCCTTCTTAGCATTCACATGTCGATTAGATGGGACATAGTGATCTTTCTTTTTCAATGGATTCTTATGTTTATTCTCACTTCCAAAGGACTTGGGATTTGTGGATGAATAAGGATGATATGACTGGTTTAGATGTATAGATGGGTGAAAAGTCATCAAGGATGAGTGTCTTTGTTGATCTTGAGGTATTATAGGAGAGCTAGGGAATGAGCTATGAGTGAATGTAGGAGATGGAGGAACATAAGGCCCCAATATGGATGGAAGGTTTGAATGCTTTAGCTTAGATGGATAAGGACCAAGGATAGATTTAGAAGATGCAAAGGGATAGTGGGAAGGGATATCAACATCTTTAGAGTGAGCAACGTGGTCAAAGCCATCAATAGACTCATGAGTAGCTTTGACATGAGCAACATTTTTAATAGGAGCACTTGAAGCTTGAGTAAAATTTTGAAGTGGATATGGAGAAGTAGAACATGAGGGGACACTTTGATCTTGACAAGTAGCTTTGGATAGCATAGGAAGAGAAAATTTCTCATAATTTTCAGTAAGCTCAAGGGAGATAGTGGAAATGATATCTTCATAATACTTAGGAGGTGGACAAGATATAGGATATGGAATGGAAAAATCTTGAAAGAGATGAACAGGTGCTTGATCTTGATCTTTCTTGACATTTATAGCTTTTTCTTTTTCAGAGTCCTCTTGACATGGAGCCACTTCTAAGGACAAGGGAGAATGAAGAGTGAATGGAGTAGTGCTTGGATTAGGCATAGTAGTGCATGAAGGTTGAGGATGTTTAGGATTAGTAGCATGGAAAAGGTTTGCAGCCAAGTGAAGGTTAGCTTGAGTTTCTTTTAGAGGTAGCCCTTGAGGATACATGTAGTCAATGTGGAAAGCATTAGGTTCTTTATTTGATAGAGGCATGTTGGAAAGATTTGAAGTGTTGGGAGATGCATGAGTGTTGGAAGAAGTGGAAGATGTAATGGAGCCACTACTAGACATAGGTTCATCAACATAATCTTGCTCAAGAGAAATATCCTCAACACATGAGTCACTAGAGGTTCCAATAATTCCATTATCAATAAGATCTTGGATTTTATGTTTTAGCTCAATGCAATCTGAAGTACTATGCTCATTATGTTGATGATAAGCACAATAGATATCCAAGAATGGGTTTCCATATGAGCTAGACTTAGGTAACATGATGATCTTATTGCTAAGAAGTTTTTGCAAAGTGTCATCATAAGAATCTTCCAAGAGAGCAAAAGTTCTATCAAAATTATGTCTAGAGTCCTTGTGTTGTTTCTCATGTGAATGGTATGCATCTATGTCTTCATAATTATCTTGGTCAAAGATAGGTCCATCATGAAATTTTAGCATAGGTTCAAAGGAGGTATCACTTGCTTGTTCTCTAAACAGGTCTTTAGATCTAGAAGAAGAAGACATTTGATGTCTTAAAGTAGAGCATGTAGACCTAGAAGAAGAGGATGACCTCAAAGAAGGTGACTCACATGCATGTAAAGACCTTAAGGAATATTCATGTAATGATGCAATCTTCTCCTCTAACCTTTTCTCAAGTTTAGACTTCATTTCTGTCATGTGCTTAGAGAGATGAAGGTAAGAAAGATCATTTGTGTCTTTCTAGTTCTTTGTATTGTGCATATAGATCTTGAAACTCTTTAGTGACATGGAGGATATCATGATCATCTAGATTTTGTTGAAGTTTGGTAGCACAAGGTTTAGATCCCATAGTTTTAGATGCAAAGCCAAGCATAAAAGAGCCTAGAGGATAACTTGATGTTGAAACTATAGGAGGTAGAGCGTTCACTTGCCTAGATAGTAGAGAGAGATTAAAGTGACTTATCAAACAATATGTCCAAGAAACTTATGACATGAATGACTCAAGTCAATAGCTAGGCAAGATGCCCAAATAGCCAAATAGATAGAGCAAGCAGGGTGACAAGTGAACAACTTTCCCAACCCAAGAGTGTAGTCAAGAAATCAAGGTAACCATTTTAGCAAAAGGATAACTAGCAAGCATGCATAGACCATGAAGATAGAAAGACCAAGAGAACCAAGACCAAAGAGTCACTTTAAGAATGTTCAAGAACTAGAGACATAGAAAATAAAAATCAAATGATGAGACTCCCCTTAGCAAGCAACACAAGAAAATGTTTGCATTTGATGTTTTGACTTGGTTGGCAAAGTTTGACAATAGTTGATAGCATAGCAAGTTTGATGTTCAAAAGCAATTTCTTTCTAAGCAAGATAGTGACACATAGAGTATTCTTCAAACAATCAAGCAAGGGACAAAGCAACCTTGCATGATACAAGCATATGTGACATCTCAAAAGAATTCTCTAGAATTATTGTCATGTGTATGTTCAAAAGATTTTCACTGGTATACCACATTTGAGAACACATCAAGCAATATCTACCTAAAGGACATGGTTCATTACTCAACAACTTGGCCCACGCTTGATGCTCCTTTACCTCACACCAGGTGGTTTCCCACAAGAGATATTGGCTTTGTCATGGAAATGCCATAAGCACAACCAAGGGAACACATATGGTGAGTTTAAAATCTTGGGGTAATCCGGGTAGTCCACTAGGGTCAATCCTTGCACCAAGAAGTTGAGCGGCTAAAAAAGGGTAGTTACTAACTTAGGGTGTTTAGATAGGGCTTCCATTTATAGTGTTCTTCTTGCTCCCAATTACGGGACACCTCACCTTGCGATGAGTAACCGATCTTACGATCACAAGAGTACCTTAAGCATTCTTGCCTAGTGATCTCCCTATGGTCAAAATTCCATAAGCGATCACACTAGGTGAAGATAAACACTACGTCTACCAAGGTTTTGTGTCTTTGATAGCTTTGAGTTTATAGTGGGTTGGAAGAGCTAGGTAATCGGCTTGTCCCCACTTGGGTCGTTCCTCTCAGGTTATCCGAGAGCAGGCCCTCTAAAGGATTCTAAACTACACAAAGAGTGGATCAACTTTTGGAAGTCAAGATTTCTGATTCACCACAAGGGTGGAGAGCATACTCTCCTATTCCAATTATTTTCTTTAAACCATGCCAAAAAGATTTAGTTGCCTCTTACTCTTGAAACCAAATGGTAAGTCAAGATTTCCGATTCACCACAAGGGTGAAGAGCATACTCTCCTATCACCAAAAGATCCCAATAGTAAGTTTTAATGTGCCTAAAAATAAACAACTAGTATGTGCCACACATGTAAAAGTAAAGAACAAGAAAAATTGGGTTTTTATGCATTGGGTAACCCTGCAAACAATCGTTAGTAGCCCTTGTGCATTTGAAGCATTGACATGCATTCTTTTTATGCAATGTTTCAATTTTTTTTCACAAGGATGGAAACCTGAAATCACAACTTATTAGCACCACAAGTTAGTGTGAAATAACATAAAATAATGAAATAAAAAGTGGTTAGTTGCCTCAAATATCCAAGTTACCTTCCAATCAAGTGTATGCAAAGAAAGGGCAAATTAATCACAAATGCTCTCATTTTTACTCTTTGCTTTTGATCTAGTCAACAAGATTAGACTTTTTTGCTATTATTACGTATCCAAAACTAATAATGAAAAGAAGAGACCCCTATTAAAAATCAGAGAGCTTTCCAAAAATGCAATAAATTTAAAAAAATCTCTTCATTTGCACTCTAGAGATCAATTTTGTCAAAACAAACCAAATTTATCAAATTGAGTTTTTGATCCTTAATACGACCTCAAAATTTAAAACACAAAGAAAGAACCCCTCTTAGAATTGAAAACTCTTTCTAGAAATGTAAGTTTTTCTGAAAAAGACGCTGATGTGCGACCAAAAATGACTTTTTATGAAAAAAAAAGAAAATATCATAACTTTCGCAAATCACGTCAAAATTCTCTAAAAATTGGATTGAAACATTTTTGATACATACCCAACCTACAAAAAAAATTTCAGAATCAAAATCCAAGTGGTCTAAAAGATACGATCAAATCTTTAAACCAACTAGATTTTTGGCCTTCAAACCAATCTACTTATGGGTTGGCCTTAAAATCAAAGTGATAATCTTACAAAAGAACTTAATTAGATCCAATATACTATTGTAAAAAAATCAGAGATGAAAAATAAAATAAAATGGAGCTAGAAACTTGATTCAAGCCCCATGGTGGTCGCCAAAAATGTACACTCGAATTGTGTCACACTCTAAACCATTCTATCCAAATGATTCCATGAGTTCGAAATGCTTGGATGTTGGCTTAGAGCTCCCTATCCACGGAGTGCAAGAGAGTGTATTTCAAGTTCAAGGGCTCTCAGATGAGCCTTAGAGATACTCTTCTTGCTAGTAAACCATGCAATGGGAGGTTCCAAAGATGAGATGCAAGAATGCAAATGTCCCAAGGAGTTCCTCAAGAATGCAATGCAAATGAAGATTAAGCTAGAATGAGATGCAAAGTGGAGCTATGCTAAAACATGTATGAGAGTGTTACAATACCATTATTAAGCTATGTGAGATTAAGCTACATGTAAAAATAAAAGCTAAGCTAAGCTAGAATGCCATGATGCCATGGATGAGAGAATGTAGACAAGAAATAGAAGTTCACCACAAAGCTCCAAAGAAACTTGTTAGAAAACCTGCAGCATAACAATATTCAAAATGAGGATGGATTGAGGGGGAAAGCTCTCTCCCTTTTAAAGATGTATAGATGGTAGAGATCAAGATGAATATGGTGGATGATCAACGGTGGAATTCAAAAAGAGGAGTGATCCATGTGCACACACAAGTCAACCAATAGAATATAAGTTGACTTGTCATATAAGACAAAAGTCACAAAGCCTTTTCTTTTAATTGCAAAATAGAAAAAGGACTTTATGTGTGCACTTTAAGTGGGTTAGAAGAATGGGGTCTTTTATTTAATTAAAGGGGACATGTTCTTTTAATCAAATAATGAACTTAGGATAGCATAGTCAAACTATAGGTTATAATCAAATAAATTGATTATTAGCAATTTGGTCTAGGTAAATGATTAAATTAATTTAGCCAAAATTTTGAAAAGGGGGCTAATAGTCTAGATGACCATTTTTAGGTGATTACAGGTACACCATAACAAAATGGTATAGCTAAAAGAAGGAATATATCCATCATGGATTCCACAAGAACCTTGATGATAGAAAAGAATATTGCAATCAAATACTAGAAGGAAGCAATTAGTATTGTAGTGCATACCTTGAATAGATTATAGTTGAAGAAAGACTCAAATCAAACTCCTTATGAACTATGGTACAGCTACAGACCTAATGTAACTTATTGAAAGTATTTAGTAGAAAATGTTATATCTTGAAGGAATCTAAGAAAGGTAAAATAAAAAAATTGATCAGTAAATGGCCAATGCCATGATGATATATTATTACTAATAAAATAATTACAATAACATTCCACTATTCAAACAAGCACTGGTAGGAAAGAACAGAGATTACAACATAAAGGGGCATACCCAAGTCAGAAAATCCTAATTATACATTACATTGTAAATATTTGTTTATAATGACAATAAAATACATGGTTCTTTGAAGCCACCAATGCCACTTGGCAAGGATTCCAATACTTTCTTTTTATTTATGTGTAGAGACCAAATGCGATCATCCCTATCTAACTATCTTGCAATCAAACTAGTTAATAATAAATGTTATAGAATCTAAGATAAAATTATATCTAATACCGAATCAATATTGATAAATCCTAACTAAATAACGAAGATAGGACATCAATAGATGCAATTATAATCTCCTATATATATCAAGAAAATAAAACTAATTTAGCCTATCCAAAAAATGACAATAAAGGAGGATATTAACTTAATTAAAGAATCTAAAATGGAGATCATAGCATCTACAAAAACAAGATATAGCTTTAAGATTCGACTGCTAAATTCCAGCAGGCAAGACTGAAAATATCCATCAACCAATTTGTTCTTTCCATACTCGGGCTAGCACCACAAAACTGTATGCCAAACATTTAAGATACCAACACAGAGAGATGCCTTACTAAATATAATAAAAGTTGCATAATAAGTGTAGAAAATAGTCGAATTGGAAATAGAGAAATAAAAACATAAATAGAAGACCAAATAAGGATAGTGACAGACAGTAGAGTGCCATAGCATTAAGAGCAATACACTATGAATTCTCCAAATTAAAGTCATCTACCATGCGAGGGAAATGGTGAAAAATAGATAAGGAGAGATATGAGGCAACCATCCCTATTTATCATCCAGAACTCTAATCAACTAGAGATAAAATAGAGTGCCTTCCTTTAACTGAAATCATAGAAACAACCTCCATATTTCCCAAGAAATTTTGATAAAGAATTGTTAAATCTAAGTCGACAATCTGGATCGATTCTAACTCGAGAAGCTAATTGCCTATTGTAAAATAGACATCCATTAGAGTAAATCAAATAGCTATAAACATAATCAAAGCTAACACACATTGTCTAATTGAATATTTCATGAATAATCCATCAAACAGACTACCATACTTCCATCCATATTCACACTATCTCAACTACCTTAAAATGAGCCTTTCAAGCTTGATTAACAAGACAATAAAACACATTTCATGAATACTGTAGAACTAGAGCCACCCAACAAACATTAATATCAAATATTATTAATATCATATTATGCCTATTTACATGTCCATGATAAAAGAGTTTTCAGAATCTACATATGCCTATGACCTAGAATAACATGCAAAAGAAAAATGCTTAACTTCAGCTAAAATTGATGAAACCATGTTGATAGAGTTAGTAAAGGTAAATTTGATGTCAAAGGTGATGAAGACATATTCCTAGGATACTTCTACAAAAGTAAAGCATATAAATGTTTGAATCTGTCCACTCATAAAATCATAGAAAGTGCACATGTGAGAATAGGTGAGTTTGCAGAAAAGAGTGAAGAGGAAAGCAACAAAGAACTTGAGGATTACAAATGGTTTGTTTACTATGAAATTGATACATTGCCAAATCTATATGGAAGTCAAGAGACCTCAACTCCCGAGTCCCCAAAATCTCCAAAAGCTATCAAGTTGCAACTAGTGTAACCTAAGTCACAGTCTGAAGGACCCGAGTCAAAGTCAGAAGCTACCGAGCTAGTGCAAGAGCAAATCGAGTCAGATGGACCCAAGTCATAAACAGTGGGACCCAAGCTTGATATAGAAGATCATGAAGAGGTTAGTGGAACACCTTCTAAATCCAAAGTACCTATGTTAGCAAGATATGTCGGAAGGCACCATGCACTTGATTAGATCATTGGAGACAAATCAGATGGAACAATGATAAGAAACAAATTGAAAGGTACATGTTTGCTTGCTGAATTTGAACATAGAAATGTTAAAGATGCTTTGGATAATGAAATTTGGATTGAAGCTATGGATGAAGAAATAGAACAGATAAAGAGGAATAAGACTTGGACTCTTGTTCCTAGACCCAAGGATAAAAATATAATCGGCACAAAGTGAGTTTTCAGAAATAAGCTAAATGAAGATGAAAAATTTTAAGAAACAAAACAAGGTTAGTTTGTAAAGGTTATTCTCAAGAAGAAGGTATTGATTATGGTGAAACTTTTTCTCTTGTTGCAAGATTAGAAGGTGCTAAAACTTTACTAGCATATGCAACACACAAAGGATTTAAAGTTAATCAAATGGATGTAAAATTTGCATTCTTGATTGGAATTCTTGATGAGGAAGTCTACATAGAACAACTAAAAGGTTTTATGGATCATAGCAAAAGAGATATGGTCTACAAATTACACAAAGCATTTTATGGTCTCAAGCAAGCTCCTAGAGTTTGGTATGAAAGACTTCATAACTACTTGATAAAGATTGGTTTTCAAAGAACAAATGATAACAACAACCTGTATATCACATAAGGACTAGACAAGAAGATTGTATTGGTAGAAATCTTTGTGGATAACACTTTATTTATAGGAAATAATGATTTATGCAAAGCATTTTCAAAAGAGATGAGTAAAGAATTTGAGATGTCCATGTTTGGAGAGATAAAATTCTTTGTTGGATTGTAAATCCAGCAAAAGAAAGATGGCATCTATATTAATCAATCCAAACATATCAGGGAGATACTAAAGAAGTTTGAAATGAAAGATTCAAGACTAGTTGGAACACCTATGTCTACTAGACATAAGCTTTCCAAAAATGATGGTTCCAAAGAGGTAGATCAAACCACATACAAATCAATGATTGGAAAATTGTAGTATGTAGTGCACATAAGGGCTAATATTGCATTAACAGTTGGTATGGTGGCAAGATTCTCAGTAAATCCAAAAGAAAATCACATGATGGCAATCAAGAGAATCATGAGGTATCTAAAAGGTACTAAAGACTATGGATTATGGCACAAAAAAGGAGGTAATTTGGATTTGAAAGCATTCACAAATGTTGATTGGGAAAGAAGTGTTGATGACAGAAACAACACCAGTAGTAGATCATTCTTTCTTAGTAAAATACTAGAGTCTTGGACAAGAAAGAAGTAGAATTGTATTTCTCAGTCCACAGCTGAATCAGAATATGTGGCAGTAGCAGTTAATTGTTCCAATGTTGTTTGGTTCAAGCAATTGTTGGTAGGTATGAAGGTAAAGATCAAGGATCTAGTGGTTATCTTCAATGATAACACCAATGCAATTAATATATCAAAGAATGTTGTGATGCATACCAAAACCAAGCACGTTGCTACATTTTTTGAGGGAATTGGTACAAGATAAAGAGGTAAGATTGGAATATGTGAATACTAAAGAACAAATTGCAAACATATTCACTAAGCCATTACCTAAGGATGCATTTTTGTATCTAAGAGGTAAGTTGGGGGTCATTCCCCTATTTGGAGTTCACTAAATGTAGTTTAGTGATGCATCAACCAGAGCATGTTGAAGATTAGACAGTTGATGTGATATTGATAAGGCACATTGCAAATGAATCAATACATGGGGTACGTTGATATTCACCAAATATTGTCTTTGGCATGAGATGTCAAAGAGGGAGAAGTTTGTTGTCATATCTCACATGAATTTTATAAAGATGGAGAGTATATATTTCACATAAATTTTAATACTTCCAAAGATGTCAAAGAGGGAGAACTTGGTCTGATATCAAAGAAGGAAAGTTTACTATCAAAAGATGTTGAAGGCATAATTTTGCTAATAAAGGGAGAAATTGAAGGTAGAGGGAGTTCACACTAATAGAGGGAGTTTTCATGGATAAGAATCAAAATGAAACTAAGGATATGATATTTAATTTATTCTTTCTCTAAACATTTCATTGTATTATGACATGTTGTGTTTCCATTAATGCCAAACACGGAGACTGTTAAAAATAATTGATTAATTATGTATTGTCTTTGATGTTACACAAAATATCATATCATTTCCAGTCAGTGTATGTCAAGATCACTCAAGTGATGAAGAAAGTTTCCTATGTTTCTCGAGCATTCTAGAGTTTACCAAGTTCAGAAGACAGTGTCTACTGAGTTCACTCGGTCGTCAAAGGAAAGTTTATAGAAGTTGAGTGTTAATCAAGCTCACTCGATTAATGAAGAAAATGTTGGATGTAACCAATGTTAGTCAAGCTCACTCAGTTACCAAAGGAACTTGTGACTATGTAGTGTTAACTGAGTTCACTTGATTAACATAGGAAAATCATTTTTGACTTAGTGTTTACCATTCAAGGTTGGCTAATGAAGGATTTTCTTGTTTTGGCATATTGAGTTCAATTGATTTAATTGTTGGTTCTAGCCAATTGAGGAGATGAATATTAAGTATTCTAAGTCATATTCAAGCCAAATTGACAATGTGTAAGATATAAATATAAGGTCAAATTGAGAATTGAATGTGTGGAACATAATAGAAGATTTAAAGATTCTTAGAGGAAGCGAATTAGAAGGATAAAACAAATATCTTTGTTGAGCTACAAAGATACATTCAATCAGGAAGTATCAAGTATACAAGCCATAATTGAGATCTATAATCAACAATTTAGTTGCATCAAAATTCAAGTCATTTCATTATTACTCTCTAACCATTATATCAGTGATCTAAATCTCTTAACAAAGTTTGCTTAACAACAATTTGTAAATCCTCTAACAAGATGATATTTCTATTTGAAGTGTCTTAAAGACCTCTAAAAAGGCCATTCCTAATAGGGTGATCAAATCCTCTAATAGGGTCACACCTAACAGTGTGTTTTGTAACCTTTAATAGGGTTCGCTCCTAATAGGGCTCACTTCAGAAGAGTGAAAATTAGTAACTAGTTGCAATTGGTGGTTTTTCCCAAATTGGATTTCCATGTTAAATCTTGGTGTCACTTATGTTCATACTATTTCTTTTATGTGTATGCAATTAAGTTAAGGTTAATCACATTAAGATCAGTATGCTTAGTTATTGCCAAGTTAAAGTCAATTCTCAGTATTTGTTGAGTTACAACATTTGCTAGTGTAACAATAGAATACAATTTAATCAGAGTTTATGTTTTGATTTGTATTGACATCTAAGGGATCTGGGATTTATTTTTGTAGTAACTGATTCACCCCTCCCCTCTTAGTTACTCCTTATATTTCCAACAATCTTGGATTCGTCCCTCAAAAACTCTACTTGTAAATTTGTCAAATATTTGATCTTCACAAAATATGTAGAATTAGTGCTAGGATCAAGTGACAACTGGTGTGCACTTGCCTTCAAATCAGCATCAATCTTTGACAACTTGTCCTTTATTTCTTTGGTGAAACTTGATGTATCATTTAATTTCACAAATAAAGAAACAACATTATTTATAAAAAATTCAAAATTTGCAAGAATAGTGGACAACTCCATTTGATTAATGGAAATCTTCTTTGCCACTTTCTCCAAAAATTTGTTCTCAAATTTCCTTTCTGCCCTTTGCAGAAGTTTGTCCTATCCACTCAATTCTTCATTAAACTTGTGAACAATTTCAACAAGTTGTTCCAATATGGGTTTCTTCTCATCAACAGGTATACTTAGTGCATCAACAAATATGCCTTTGATGTCTTCAAGTACTTGGTTTTCTTTTTCTTTTCTTCTCTGAGCTTTTGTTGTCTAGCCCTTTTGTTTCATAGCTCAACAAGGCTATCCATTTGATCAGGAGTACGATTGGATATATCCCAATCCGATATTACAATGTCTTCCTCTAGATCAATTTCTTCATTTGAGGCTTCTACCTCTTTGCCCTTTTCTTTATGAATAGCAAAAGGAATAATTTCCTTTCCCTTGCTCAAATCTTTAGTGCTTGGTTGAGGCTTAACCTCAGCTGTCATTACACTTATGATAGTAGAAGAAACAATAGTAGAAAAAGTAGTATCAATTATAGGAGAAAAAACAATAATAATAGGAATATATGTAGTACCTTGCTGAGACTCGGTCTGTCCTGATGTTGGGAGGAGTGGAGCTTACTACTTGGTAGATGAAGTGGTGAGACTAACACCCATCATTTCACTTGGTAAATTAGTTTCAATAGCCAATTGGGTGCCTGGTTTAATTGTTTTTACCTCAATTGACTTAGTAGCAACCTTCTCTTAGTTGGATGACACTAAGGCTTTGCTTGGAGAGAGTGGGAGAGAGGCCATTAACTTTGCTACTATCTTCTCAAGATCTGAGTCTTGAATACTCTGAATATCAAGAAGATCTCCACTTGTTGCTTGATCCTCTTCATCCTCTTCATCAACATTATCTATCTCCTCATCATCTTTCTCCTCATCCTCATCCTTTTCATCATCTATTTGTGCAACCTCCTCAGTGATTTTATACAATCCATATATGTTCTTCCATGTAATTCTGTTAAACTTCACAATTAACTCAATATTTTTTGACAAGATCAGGAATGCATTGAATTTGTGGGTCAGCTTTTGTTTATTTTTCTTCAATGATTCCTTCACTTCCTTGTTAGAAAGATTTAGCATAAGCTATCTGAAGGTTTGTTCTCTAATGTCTTTGGCCACATTTACTACATTATCCCATATAGGTGTGTTAGTAAATAGTTTTTCTCATATGGGTTCATATGCAACAACAGAGAAAATTTGTATACCAACAAATGAATTCCTACAAAAAAAGACTAAGGAATTCTCTGCTTAAATTTTTCTTAGTGAAAACAGGCACAACTACCTTTATTGCAATGAGAATTTTCTGATCTAAAAACTCAACAAAAAGACCTTCTTAGAATACAATCTGTTGAAAGTGTTAAACCAACTTATTTCATCTCATCAATATAAAAAAAACTTTTATGCTGAGAAACCACTTGATTTTAATTATCAAAATTATCCACATAATTGAAAATTAAGTAACCAAATAGGCAAATTGATAGACTAACTTCTCACAACATTCCAAGTTTTAAATCACGATCTCAGAATCCATAACACACAATCAAGAGCTTTGCATAAACAGTATTTTCAAAAATACTAATGTAACCAAGGAAACAGTAGTATCTACTTACAAATCCATTAATCAAAATCAAATTGTAGAGTTTTTCTTCGTATTAGCAGAGTTCTGATATGCTACTCTTAAAACTTGAAATAAAACCACAAATAGAAATAGTTCTATCTATCGATCTGCTAGAGAATTTCTTACCCCTACACCATACTAGTTATTACATATATATAGGCATGGGGCTGGACCACAACCAAAATTACCCAGCCAAGAGTTAATAGTCTTTTGGTTAACATAACCATTAATTGAAAATGCAAGAAAAACAAAATGACAAAAGAAACTACAACTAAGCGACTAAGTGTAATTGCTTCTCTTGATCAGGTAGAATTGTCTCCACTGGCCGCGCCTCTTTCCATCTTCCACATTTCATAGGTAGTTGAAAAGGCTGAAATAATAGACTGATGTGGCAAGCCAATATAGGCAAACTGTTGCTTCCAAATCTCTTTCATCTTCTTTAGTTCAGCCACCATCTCTTCGAGCATTTCCAAGTGCTTTTGATTGATGATTAACATAGCTTCAGTGTGCACCATGTTAGAAAGCTCTTGCTTAGTTGGTGCCTTCTTGTCCTACAATTCTTGAAACTTCTTCTGAACTTCTTTGATTATCTCATCCGATTGGGCAGAGGAGTTGTCTTCCTTCCTTGTGAATTTTTTGGTAAACCACTTAAGGCCACCTTGGATAATTTGGTGTATAACCTTAAGTTCTTACAATGTCTCTTTAATTTCAAATACCCCCTATATTAGTGCTTCATTCTGCCATTTGATGCAATCTTTAATGACATATAGGGCCTTTTCATCTAGACCAGCTACAGGGCATTCGGCCTAGAACTTCTACAAACCAAATTCTTGCACGTCTTCTAACCACATCACCACCTTTGCCCAGTTGTTCTTATCCTTTTCATATCCTTCATTGCTTGTCTCCACCTTCTTAGTAATGTTTGATATTTATTTTGAAGCATGGTCCAAGTGGCCTATGTGTTTTACAGTGTCATCCAGAACATCTTGAACCCATTCACCTGCTATTTTCACTACCGCTTTACACTTGTGCAGGTTCTCTAGTGATTGTTGATTAGTCACAGAGGACACATCAATGATTGCTGACATTTTACTAATTGGCTTCACTTCAGGGTGAAGGATAGTATTAATGTACTATGCCATGTTTTTGATTGTTTCCTTCATTTCATACTTGTCTTGTCCATCTTTCCATACCCTATGTGCAATATTTTTATTGGACGCTTTGTAGAATTCCATGTCCACTTCGCGATTCCCTTTTCCTAAATCAACCTTTGTTATTTGGTAGTCTTGAGGACCTAAGGAATCTTGCGAGATTCCATCTAGTTGTGTAGCTATCTCTGCTGACCAACATCCTGAATTCTTATCAAAATCAATCCTTGCCTCAGTCCTTTCCTTCTTTACTTTAGGTTTTTTGCCAAGGCACTTGCTGACTAAGTCATCAATGGGCATGAATATTGGGATGATGATTCTCTTCTTTTCCATTGATGTCTCTAACCATTTAGGCATAGCCTGGTCCTTTCCTATGTTAGGGGAGAATTTGGCTAAGGCGAGGGTACTTTCCTAGCCCTCGGTAGTAGCTGGCAAGCTCTGAGATTCAGGTACATTATTAGCCATAGGTGGATCTTTTGTAACCTCTAGATCAACGGTTATAGCTCCCTTGCTCTTGATGGCTGATTTTTTTCTCATGCTTGAATGGGTCACCCTCCTGGTCTTTGGATTTGCCTCTTGAACTTGAAGTTGAAGTGGCTCAGGAACTGCTTCAAGTTCAACTTCAACCAGACCTGCAATAGGATCAGGAACATCTCAATTAGTTCACTTTTTGGGAGTCTTTTTACCTTTGTTAATTGAAAACTTCCTAGAAAGATCATGATGCAAGAGCATCCAGAGGTATAAGGGAAATCCTGTGTCACCCAAAAAAATGTACTTAGACTTAGTTTCTATTTCATGTGTTTTCATTTCTGGATACCCATTTGGGTCAAATAAAGGTTCCAACTCTCACAGTTCCACAATCAGTGTTCTAGGATAGAGTATTTGAGAACCTTTGGATATGTGTAAATGCTAATAAAATAGGAGTATGTAATTGAGCCATAATTTTGGTGAATTAGAGGGTGTAAATTGGCCAGATGAATGTAATTGTAATTTAGAGCATTCTAGAAAAAGAATCAGGTCAAAAGGCCCCACGGTTTGAAAGTTATCACAGTTTTTTCAATTTTTGGAGACCTCCTAAGAATGTTTCAAAGTCAAGTTAGGGGCATTAAATGACCTTGAATAGGGATAAAAAAATTGGGGGATGAGCAAAGCTCCTCCATAGGGCTATAGAGCGCTTTGAGAGCTTTTCAAAAATGTAAACTGTTTGTCAATTAGAGCTACGGTTCAAAAGTTATGCCTCCCAAAAGTTTGGTTACTATTTTTGGATTCTTGTAATTTTGTGCTGACTTTAATGTGACTTCTAGAGCCTTCTATTTGGTCAGTGGATGCCAACTAGGACTTTCTAGAATGTATTCCTAATCCTTAACCCTTTTGGGGTCTATTTAAGAACATTTCTGGCATTGTAAAAGGCAGTTTGGAGTGGAGTTTGAGAGAAGGTACTGGGAGAAGAATTTATCTCTAGATTTATGCTATTATAAGCCCATAGGGCATGTTTTAGAGTTTGCTTCTTTGCACTAAGTGTACTAGCATATTTTCACAGTTAATAAAATTTTCCCTTTCTTATTGTGTCCATTATGTGCTTGGGTTGTGTCCCCATCAGATTAGGAGTGGCAACTGTCTTTAATTTTATCCATTTTGTAGTCCTAGCTAATACATCTTTAGTACAAGAGTAGATGTCATATTCTTCCCTTTTTCCCCAATCAATTTTGGGAATGGGCATGCACTCAATCTAATCAATGTAGAATGGATCGAGCACCTCTTCAAAATCTTCATCCTTTAGTCCACATGTATCCAACTCCATGTGAAACATAGTAATTTTTTTAATGGTTAGGCACAACCACAACCTCCTCCTCACCTCAAATTCATTGGGGTAATTTTCCCAATAATCTTCTAATTGTGGGCTGTGAACCAAGGATGTTGCATTCTTAACATTGTTTTTGAAAAAGCCAGTATAATCAAAATCTAATCAAAGAATGAAGGGTTCAAAGCACAAGTGGGCTAATGATCCTTTTGCCAACATACCTTCTTTTAGACTGGGGCATCTATAATGTCCAATCTTAATAGGGAAGAATACTGAAGAAGACCTTTTTGAAACTTGAGAAGACTCTACCATAGAAGCAAATTGCCTACATATCTCAAATAACACTATAGAGTCTAAACAATAACGTGGTAACTTCAAGGGTTCACCAGAAAAGCCACGCATTCTAATATATGTGAATCTAGGAAATTGAATGAAAAAGCAGCCATAGATTTGCACAACCTGCATAGCTTCTTCTAACATCCTATCATTCTCATGACCTTGGAGTTCGAATACCAGTTTCCCTAGAAAGACATCATTTAACTTTCTAAACTCCTTACATTGAGTGGTTTCCTAAAGATAATTGTAATACTTGTAAATGGGCATTTCTTCAACCCAAGGTGCATGTGGAAGATGTTCCCATTCCTTAGATGCCACTAGGATGTAAATCAGATAAGAAGACAAGAAAAATGAGCCAAAGTTTTTAACTACTATTAAACCCTTATGCAAATTTTCTGCTATCAGGTCGGCCCAATCAATGAATTTACTCCCTTCAACAATTTTCTGTATGAAAAAGTACATCCAAGACTCCTAGTGGAAAGCATTCTCATTCCCCTTAACCCTATTCAATAGGAGGACAATAGCCATGATTTTCTTTATAAAATGCTCAATAGTTAATGGATTAGGCAATCTAGAACCCCCTTCTACAAGTTTGAGGAGCCAGGACTGAGCTACCTTACTATCATAGTTGCTTTTCATTTCAGCATATAGGCCCCCAGCTTCTTCAAACATCCATGGCTCATAGGGTTCTTTACGGGGAATTCTAAAAGATGAATTTACATTGGTTCTACTGATTTTAACAATCACCTCTCCTGAGACTTTCTTAATGCACCTAGAAACAGGGTCATAATGGTTTGCACATTCAATGACAAGTTCTAGACATGTGATTGCAGTGAGAAAAGCGACAGCTTCTAATAACCCACTATCTGCTAACTTTTGGTAAATGAAGCTTGACTAGGGGTTTTTGGTTCTTTCAATAATATCAGATAACTTCTTATTTACTAGAAACATATCACAAATTTTGGCAATGAACTGAGCAAAAATGGCTTTCCAAACTTGGGCATTTTTGGACGAAATAGCATCATGATTGCTAGGAAAGACATGTTTGAAAGATACAGCTTGAATTACCTTGAAATAAAGAAAACACAGTTGAAATTGTAAGGGTTATGATAATGCACTTACATTTCGATAGAGACATAGCCTATGATTCGCTCTCCCTACCCTACAGCGCTGGAATTTCTTTGCAAATGGCAAAATGAGTGGAAAAAGCTAGAATGAATGCATTTAAGGAATAATTTACACAGGAAATCATAGGACAAATTTGGTAAGTTAATGCAATAATTAATTATTCGTGTATCATGCATTGGAAAAGGCCCTGAGAGTGTTTTTCGTTAAATGCCCATCAAATCTGCATGCTTACTGACATGTCGTGTCATCATGAAGTGACAAACTTAGCCTTTCACCAACTTTTTCCATAACTGAACATGTGTCACCTTAGGTCCTTCATTTATAATCTCACATGTCTTGGGAAGCACTAAACTAGGACCCACATTGCCTTGGCTTGAAGATTTGAAACCTACATGCAAACTAATCTTATTATGTAAAATTGACACTGAAGCTGAAGTTGAAGTTTTGGTTGATAGGACTTCAACTTCAACTTTGAATTCACTAAGACCGACTCAGGAAAAGAAGGGACTTGACATATGAAAGACTGATGCTGGTTCGAACTTGAAGCTAAAACAAACCAAAACTTCAAGTTCAACTTCAAAATTAAGGAAGACTTGGGACCAAAATGTGCTAGGGCAGGGAAAAATATATGTAGTAACAATCGACACTAGTTGGGGGATGAGAGTAGAAGGATCATAGAGGAACCCAGGGTCTTAGGTTTTGTAGATTGATTCAAAAAGAACACGACACAAAGAAAATAGAGCGAGAAAAGAACACAACCAAAAAGGGTGGTATTTACAATGAGATGGGAAACAAACTCAAAGATGATACAACTCAAGATCATGCCTGTTATAGGATAGGAGAAGTTCATCTCCATTAAGGTATTGCAACTTGAAGGCATTTGAACCCAACTTCTCAGATATTACAAACGGACCCTTCCATAGGCTTTCAAATTTTGAATGGGCTCCTTTAGGTTCTCTCCTCTTATCCCATAATGGCCCTTGGTCTCCCTTCATAAATCTCCTTGGCCTTGCCCTTCTATCAAAAATCTTTTTAACCCTTGCTTGATGGGATGTGATATGGTCAACCAATTCCATTTTTTCTTCTTCAATTTTTTGGAGGTATAGGATTCTCTTTTCAATGGAGGATTGAAACATTTCATTTTCAATGGCTTTTTGCAGATTCAATGTAGCCAACACCAAAGGCAATAATTGTGCCTGGACTCCATACACCAGCTCAAAAGGTGTCATGTCGATGGCTCATTTGGGAGAAGTTCTATCTACCCAAACTGCTTCATACAACTTCTTATGCCAATCTCTTCCTTTTTCATCAACCAGTTTTTTCATAATGTTGACCAAGTTTTTGTTTGTGGATTCTGCCTATCCATTATATTGAGGGGAGTAATCTAAAGAGTGGGACAAGTGGACGCTATGGTCATAACAATACAATTGAATTTCCCAGGATGAAAATTTTTGCGCATTATCAATGAATATTTTGTTGGGAATACCAAAGTGGGTCAACATTTTTTTTTAAAGAATTTGCACACCACCTGTAATGTTGTTGATTTAACAGGGATTTCCTCAACCCATTTAGTAAAATAATCAGTGGCAGTGAGGAAATGAGTGTGTCCTACACTCAAATTTGGATTAATAGGCCCTATAAAATCCAATCCCTACTACTGGAAAGGTTCTTCTATGATCACTAGTTTTAGAGGCAAAATGGCTAATTATGGTTTGCTAGTAAACAATTGGAATTTTTCATAATTTCTAACCCAATGATAAGCAACTTTAAACATTCCTAGTCAATAATACCCACTTCTCAGGATTTTAAATGCTGTCACTGTTGATGAAAAATGGCCACCACAGGCTCCATCATGGAAAGTTCTTAGTAATTTATCCTGTTGGTCAGTATCAACACATCTTAAAAACATACAATCTAAACCTCTTTTGTATAAGATGTCATCAATAATAACAAACTTGGCTGCTCTAAGTTGGAGGGTCCTCTATTCTTTTCCTTTCAAATAATCAGGACATCTTCCATATGTTAGGATATAAGCAATTTCTGAATACCACTCATCTTTAAGACCTATAAACAAAAAACTGGGGTATGGTTCCTCTTTTTCACCTTCTGCTATGATTTTACACAATCCTTGTCCTTGAACCAGTTTAGTTGGTTGGATATCCAGATTAAATTCATGAACTTTTGCTACCCATGTTGCTTGATTGTTGACTGCTACATCCTGTTGTGTGAGAATACTCTTAACCACGGTGGATGGAACGTACACTGCAGAATGTGAGTGCAAAATATAGTACCTAAAGTATTTTACTGCTTTTACAACAACGAAAGCTTGTTTTTCAAACAAAGAATAGTTAAGCTCATGTTTCTTCAACAGGATGCTCATAAAAGAAATAGGCATCTCTTTTGCTTTGTCATTCTTCTAAAGCAATATGCCTGACATGGTATGCTCAGATGCATAACAATAAATTATAAAATCCTTTTTAAAATCAGGATGAAAAAGCATTGGGGCTTTAAAAATAACTTCTTTTACTTCTTTGAATGCTTTTGATGCTGGTTCATCCCATTTGAAACTCTGCTTCTCATTGAGTAGTTTGGCCATAGGTTTAACAGATTCTGTAAAATCAGGTACGAACTTCCTCAAGAAATTAATTTGTCCAAAAAAGGATTTAATGCCATTTTGGTTGATAGAAAGACATAATTGTTGAATGACTTTCACTCTTTCTGGGTCAATCTTGATTCCTTCTTTTGAGACCATGTGCCCAAGTAACTTTCCTTCTGTCACAGCAAAAATTGATTTCTTAGGAATAAAAGAAAGAAATCCCATGTTCACTACATTTCTCAAGCGCTTTCCTCAGATCTTTTAGATGTTTCTTTCACCTCCTTGAAAATGCTGTCATATCATCAAGGTACATTGTGATACACCTATCTAGTAACTTACCAAAAGTTGAATTCATAGCTCACTGAAATGTGGCATCGACATTTATTAGGCCAAAAGGCATTCACCTGTAGGCAAAGGTGCCCCATGGTGTTGTAAAGGACATTTTGTGTTGGTCCTCTTCAACAACCTCTATTTGGCTATAGCCTAAGAAACCATCTAGGAAGGACATCATTTCTGACCCAACGATTGTTTGAAGGATCTGATCCATTATTGGCAAGGAGAAATTATCCTTCAAACTTGCTTGGTTAAGGTTTCTAAAATCAACACAAATCCTTATCTCTTTTTTTTTCTTTCTAAGTGGCACAATGTTCACCACCCATGTGGAATGATGAATTGAAAAAATAATGCGAGCCTTGAGCATTTTGTCTATCTCTTTAAATATGGCGTCAGAAAATTTTGGATTATATGTTCTCAATTTCTGCCTGAAAGGAGTAGTACCTAGTTTCAGGGTAATATGGTGCTTGAATTTGCCATTTCTAAAAGTCTTCAAGTCATCATATGACCAGGAAAAGACATCTATATACTCTGTAAGGAGCTTAATGAATCTAGCTTTCTCACCTTCATCACAATAGGTTCCCAGATTGATAATTTTGGGATTATGTTTATCTCCTAAATTCACCTTTTCATAATTTACATTTGGATCTTCTTTAGGTGTTAAATCTTGAGCTAAGAAGGCATCTTGTCTATCAAAAAGTATTTCAAGCTCAACCAAGCCTTTAGGAATTACTTTCCCTTTTAGTTGCAGCACATCGCTGGACTTCTTATTAGTAACATTAGGACAAAATTCTCCACATTCAGATTCTGATCCTTCAAAATAATTAGTGGAAAACTTATCAATGCTTTGCAAAAAGGCATTAATATGAGCATCATCTTTAAATACTTGCCAGGAATTTTTATTTTCAAGGGCACTTGGCCCAAGAATGATTTCCATCGAGTATTTTTTACCTATAAAATCAAGATGAGGAATCAATAAAGAAGTTGATACCTCCAAGGAGTCTACTTTATCATTCTGTTCTCGAGGGATTGCTTCAATTGCAAAGGCATTAAAACCTTCAATTTTGTCCCATACACGATTTCTATAATGCTTCAACCTTTGATTTTTAACTGAAAACATGTTTTTAACTTGTTTCACTATTAACTTAGCATCCCTTCTTGCTTTTAATAGCTTGATGTTCCTCCTTATGGCTTCTTCTTTGCCTAGAAGTAGGGCCTCATATTTAGCTGTATTATTAGTATTTTCAAAGGCAAGTTTATAAGAAAAAGGGAACTTCTAACCATCAGGTGATATGAGAACTACACTAGCTCCAGATCCATTTGAACAATAGCTCCCATCAAACTCAAGAGTCCATAGCAGGTCTTCTTCTGAGGATTCCTCACTTGTTTTCTCATCTTCAGACAAAATTAGATAGTTAGCAAAATTAGTCTCCTGATAAATGATTTGAGATTTGAGATCATCGGATGGAAAGACTGTATATTTGGATTTTGCTTCAGGTAACAAGGTTACTTTCTCCTTCCCAATAGGTATCACAACTTGAGACCAGTCCATCTTAACTTCCCCTCCTACGTCTCGATAGAAAGTTTGACTAAGAAGCATGCCATAGCTTGTAGGGATATCTACTACCAGGATGGTGAGTTTAATCCTTTTCTGAGGGTAAGCAGCCAATGACACTTGGGCATCTTTAATTTGACCTACCAAAGGCACTTGTTTTGAATACATGGAATAAAATTTGCCAAATGTTTTGGTTAAAGGAAGGTCTAAAGCTTTTGCTACTATTGCTAGCATTATATTATCCAAAGCCGCTGAATCTATGATGCAATTGCTTACCTTAAAGCAATGGAGAAAGAGAGAAACATAGAATGGATCAAGTTTGTGGTTACAAGAAGGCTCATGACTCACCTTATCTAGTTGAACTATTTCTTCCCTATTATTAGGTGTCTGCACTTGAGGTTTCTCACCTTTTGAAGATTCTTTTGTCTACTTGGTAATTGTCTCATTGTCATCTAAAGTTTCAACTTCATTGATCTGTTTAGCTATTTTTTCAGGAGATGACTAATTAACATATTCAACCAATTTATTAAGTTCACTAGGGTTCATTCTCAAATATTCTACAGGAGAATTTTGTATCCTTGATGCTTTACAAAACTCAACAACATCAAATGTAGGATCAAAATCAGCCCTTTTTAAAATTTGAGGAGTAGTTGTTAAAATAGGTGATGACTTACCTTCAATTTATCCCTTTGTTTTTTGTTCCTTGGCTTGAGTAGGAGTTGTATTATTTTTAGCATGAGTATCAACTGTTGCGATTCTTTGCCTTCGAGTCGATACAGAACATGAAGCCTCTTCTAAGGTTAATAAGATGTCATTACCCCTATCAGAATCAAATTCATACTCAAGGTAATAGCTTATGGAGTCGTCAGGTCCCTCAGAAGGTTCTTCCTCTATTACAACATTAGTGGAAGCTACTTTTTCTGCTTCAAGTTACTGATATCTAATATTTTTAGGGCAAGAACTTCCCTCGTGATCATTCATAAGGTGAAAAACACACATGTTGTTTTTGCTAGGTGAAGCTTCAATTTGTAATTTTTGCTGACTTGAGGGTAATGTAAGTTGTTTTCCCTAATAATTACTTTCGCCTGGATATTTTCTCAAAAAATCTTGATAATGAGTGTTCATTTTAGGGAGTTGTTTCTTAATAGTCATTACATCATTAATGAACTTTTGGACCAATGGGTCTGGATTTTCTAAGGAAGATGGTTGAGTTTTAGAACTCTGCATCTCTTTTTTCCATTTCCCTGCAGCTAAAATGTCATCTTCTAGTTCAATGGCTAGTCTCTGGGCAGTTTGAACATCTGCTACTCTATTTCTGCTTAAGTGAAAGCTGATGTCTAGAGGCATTGCATTAACAAAGAATCCTTTATGATTTTCATCATTGGGTCTCTTAGCAATAGGGATTTTATGAATTATTGTATTGAATTTTGCTACAAAATCTCTCATGGGTTCATGTAATTCTTTTTTTAATTGAGTTAACTGAAGTAGCAAGGTATGTTCATCATCAACGGATATAAATCTATCTTTGAAAGCAGTATGCATATAATTCTAGTCAGTAATGGACCCTTGAGGGAGATGATGAAACCAGTCTACTACATCATCAACTAAGGTCTAAACAAAAAGCCTCATAGCTACATCTTCATGTGCAACAACAAGGACTACACATGTAGTATTAAAAGCATTAAGATGCTCATTAGTTGATTTCTTTCCATCACCATAAAATTTGGGCAACACTTCTCTAGCACCTTCAGAAAGTGGATGTAGATTACCTCCAAAAGCTAAGGGACCTACTTGTGCACCCCATGGGTTAGCGGCCATTCTTGGTGGAATGAAGCTCAAAGGCTGAATGTTTAAATGAGAAGGTATCAGTGTCCCTAGTAAGATTAGGGCTTGAAGGCTTACAGTTATAGGGGTAGGTCTCTAGGGAGATTTTTGGCATGCTTTTACTTTTATTTGACTTCTTGTGTTTATTAGAGAGATCAGGGGCAAAATTTAGGCTCTTTACAAATTCATAAGACTCATCAATAAACCCCTTCCTTTCCTCACTTCAAGTATACTTTCTACTAGCTAGATTATCACAATATAGACTAACATTCAACCCTCATAATGGTCTTCGGATTAGTCTATCAACTATTGCTTCTTTGTTAGCAATAGGTACACCTCTAATGAGTGTTGCCCTTTCTTCTTCTCTTTCAAGCACTTGATTGACCTGTGCAAATTGTTCTAGGCTTGTTCTAAGTTTCCAGGCTTGGGCGCTTAATTCAAAAATTATATCCTCTTGTGTATTATCAAACCCTAAGCCTAGTTGAAGTACTGGGAAATTTTCATTATGAGGCAAAACCATTTTATGTTTCCCCAGTGGAGTCACCAAAAACTATTAGTAAATAGTTTTTCTCATATGGGTTCATATGCAAGAACAGAGAAAAAGTGTATGCCAACAAATGAATTCCTACAAAAAAAGACTAAGGAATTCTCTGCTTAAAGTTTCCTCAATGAAAACAAGTGTAGCTACCTTTATTGCAATGAGAATTTTTTGATCTAAAAACTCAACAGAAAGACCTTCTCAGAATACAATCTGCTAAAAGTGTTAAACCAACTTATTTCATCTCATCAATATAAAACAAACTTTTATGCTAAGAAACTACTCAATTTTAATTATCAAAATTATCCACATAATTGAAAATTAAGTAACCGAGTAGGCAAATTGATAGACTAACTTCTCATAGCATTCCAAGTTCTAAATCACAGTCTCAGAATCCACAACACATGATCAAGAGCTTCGCATAAACAATATTTTTAGAAATACTAATTTAACCAAGCAAACAGTAGTATATACTTACAAAGCCATTAATCAAAATTTAACTGTAGAGTTTTTTTTCGTATTAGTAGAGTTCTAATATGCTACTCTTAAAACTTGAAATAAAACCACAAATAGAAATAATTCTATCTATCAATCTGCTGGAGAATTTCTCACCCTTACACCATACTAGTTATTACATATATATAGGCATGGGGTTGGACCACTACCAAAATTACCCTACCAAGAGTTAGTAGTCTTTTGGTTAACATAACCATTAACTAAAAATACAAGAAAAGCAAAATGACAAAAGAAACTACAACTAAGCGACTAAGTGTAACTGCTTCTCTTGATCAAGTAGTGCTATCTCTACTAACCACACCTCTCACTATCTTTCACATTTCATAGGAAGTCAAAAAGGCTGAAATAATGGATTGATGTGGCAAGCCAATATAGGCAAACTGTTGCTCCCAAATCTCTTTCATCTTCTTCAGTTCAGCCACCTTCTCTTCATGCATTTCCAACTGCTTTTGATTGATTATTAACATAGCTTCAACATGTGCTACGTTAGAAAAATATTGCTTAGTTGGTGCCTTGTTATGCTACAATTCTTGAAACTTCTTCTAAACTTCTTTAATTATCTCATTCGATTGGGCAACGGAGTCATCTTCCTTCCCTGTGAATTTTTTGATAAACCACTTAACATCACCTTGGATAATTTGGTGTATAACCTTAAGTTCTTGCAATGTCTCTTTAATTTCAATTACCCCTTGTGTCAATGCTTCTTCCACCATTTGATGCAGACTTTGATGACATACAGGGCCTTTTCATCTAGACCAGCCACAGGGCATTCGGCCTAGAGCTTCTACAAACCAAATTCTTGGACGTCTTCTAACCACATCACCACCTTTGCCCAATTGGTCTTATCCTTCATTGCTTGTCTCCACCTTCTTAGTAACGTTTGATATTTCTTTCAAAACATGGTCCAAGTGGCCTATGTGTTTTACAGTGTCATCTAGAACATCTTAAACCCATTCACCTGTTGTTTTCACTACCGCTTTACACTTGTGCAAGTTCTCCAGTGGTTTCTGATTAGTCACAGAGGACACATCAACAATTGTTGACATTTCACTTATTGGCTTTGCTTCAGGGTGAAGGATAATGTTAATGTACTGTGCCATGTTGTTTTATTGTTTCCTTCATTTCTTGCTTGTCCTATCCATCTTTCCATACCCTGTGCGCAATCTTTTTATTGCACGCTTTGAAGAATTCCATGTCCACTTCGCAATTCCCTTTTCCTAGATCAATCTTTGTTATTTGGTAGTCTTGAGGACCTAAGGAATCTTGCAAGCTTCCATCTGGTGGTGTAGCTATCTCTATTGACCAACATCCTAAATTCTTATCAAAATTAATCCTTACCTCAGTCCTCGCCTTCTTTACTTTAGGTGTTTTGCCAAGGCACTTGCTAAATAAGTCATCAATGGGCATGAATATTGGGATGATGCTCCTCTTCTTTTCCATCGATGTCTCTAACCATTTAGGCATAGCCTAGTCCTTTCCTATGGCAAGGGAGAATTTTGCTAAGGCGAGGGTACTTTCTTTGCCTTCGGTAGTCGCTGGCAGGCTTTGAGATTCAAGTACATTATCCACCATAGGTGGATCTTCTGTAACCTCCAGATCAATGGTTATGGCTCCCTTTCTTTTGATGGCTAATGGTTTTCTCATGCTTGAATAGGTCACCCTCTTGGTCTTTGGATTTGCCTCTTGAACTTGAAGTTGAAGTGGCTCAGGAACTGCTTCAAGTTCAACTTCAACCGAACTTGCAATAGGATCAAGAACATCTCGATTAGCTCACTTTTTCGAAGTCTTTTTACCTTTGTTATTTGAAAACTTCCCAAAAAGATCAAGAGTGGCAATTGTCTTTAATTTTATCCATTTTGCAATCCTAGCTAATATATCTTTAGTACGAGAGTAGATGTCATCTTCTTCCCTCTTTCCTCAATCAATTTTGGGAATGGGCATGCACTCAATCTAATCAATGTAGAACAGATCGAGTACCTCTTCGAAATCTTCATCCTTCAGTCCACATGTATCCAACTCCATGTTAAACATAGTAATTTGTTTAATGGTTAGGCATGACCACAACCTCCTCCTCACCTCAAATTCATTGGGGTAATTCATCGAATAATCTTCTAATTGTGGGGTGTGAACAAGGGATGTTGCAATCTTAACATTGTTTCTGACAAAGCTAGTATAATCAAAATCTAATCGAGGAATGAAGGATTTAAAGCATAAGCAAGCTAATGATCCTTTTGCCAACATAGCTTCTTTTAGACTGGGTCATCTATAATGTCCAATCTTAATAGGGAAGAATACTGAAGATGAATTTTTTGAAACTTAAAAAGACTCTAGCACAAAAGAAAATTGCCTACATATCTTAGATAACATTATAGAGTCTAAACAATAATGCGGTAACTTCAAGGGTTCACCAGAAATTCTGATATATGTGAATCTAGGAAATTGAATGAAAAATCAGCCATAGATTTGCACAACTTGTATAGCTTCTTCTAACATCCTATCATTCTCATGACCTTGGAGTTCTAATACTAGTTTCCCTAGAAAGACATCATTTCCCTTTCTAAACTCCTTACATAGAGTGGTTTCCTAAAGATCATTGTAATACTGGTAAATGGGCATTTCTTCAACCCAAGGTGCATGTGGAAGATGTTCCCATTCCTTAGATGTCGCTAGGATGTAAATCAGATAAGAAGGCAAGAAAAGTAAGCCAAAGTTGTTAACTACTATTAAACCCTTATGCAAATTTTCTACTATCAGGTCGACCAAATCAATGAATTTACTCCCTTTAACAATTTTCTATATGAAAAAGTACATCCAAGACTCCCAGTGGAAAGCATGCTCATTTCTCTTAACCCTATTCAATAGGAGGACAATATCCATGATTTCCTTTATAAAATGCTCAATAGTTAATGGCTTAGGCAATCTAGAATCCCCTTCTATAGGTTTCAAAAGCCAGGACTGAGCTACCATACTATCATAGCCACTTTTCATTTCAACATATAGGTGCCCAACTTCTTCAAACATCCATGGCTCGTAGGGTTCTTTATGGGGAATTCTAAAAGTTGAGTTGACATTGGTTTTGCTGATTTTAACAATCACCTCTCTTGACACTTTCTTAATGCACCTAGAAATAGGGTTGTAATGATTTGCACATTCGATGACAAGTTCTAGGCATGTGATTGCAATGGGAAAAGTGGCAGCTTCTAGTAACCCACTTTTTGCTAACTTCTAGTAAATGGGCCATGACTAGGGGTTTTTGGTTCTTTTAATAATATTAGATAACTTCTTATTTAGTAGAAATGTATCACAAATTTTAAGCAATGAACTGAGAAAAAATGGCTTTCCAAACTTGGGCATTTTTGGATAAAATAGCTTCATGATTGCTAAGAAAGGTAGGTTTGAAAGATACAACTTGAATTACCCCAAAACAAAGAAAACATAGTTGAAATTGTAAGGGTTATGATAATGCACTTAGAGTTTGATAGAGACATAGCCTGTGATTCGTTCTCCCTACCCAACAGAGCTGGAATTTCTTTGCAAATGGAAAAATGAGTGGGAAAATTTAGAATGAATGCATTTAAGGAACAATTTACATAGGAAATCGTAGGACATATTTGGTAAGTTAATGCAATAATTACTTATTCATGTGACATGCATTGGAAAAGGTCCTGAGAGTGTTTTTCTTTAATTGCCCATCAAATCTGCATGCTTACTAACATGTTGTGTCATCATGAAGTGACAAACTTAGTCTTTCACCAACTTTTTCCATAATTTAACGTGTTCTGCTTAGGTCCTTAATTTATAATCTCACATGTTGTGGGAAGCACTAAAATGGGACCCACGTTGCCTTGGCTCAAAGATTTGAAACCTACATGCAAACTAACGTTAGTATGTAAAATTGACACTGAAGCTAAAGTTGAAGTTTTGGTTGATAGGACTTCAACTTAGACTTTGACTTCACAAAGACAGACTCAGGAAAAGAATACAGACTTGACATATGAAATACTGACGCGGGCTCAAACTTGAAGCTGAAGCAAACCAAAACTTCAAGTTTAACTTCAAAATTAAGGAAGACTTGGGACCAAAATGTGCGAGGGTGGGGAAAAATATATTTATTAACAAGGTGCAACCGCCTTTAGTATATCATGAGGAACTTGAGTAGTTAGCTCACTCAGAGACTACTTCCACTTTAGCATTTTAGCCATTAGGGCTTCTTCAATTTTCTTATTTTCTTTTGTGCTCCTGGTATCATATTTAAGAGACTTAAAGTACGACATACCTCCACCTTGTTGAAGTTTTTATAGTCTTTGTTCTAAGGTAGGGGCAGTCTTCTAAAAGATAAATTGCTCATCTTCATCTTCTTCTTTATCTTGTAAATTTAGCTTCTTCCTAGATTTTTTAGGTCTTCTTGTGAACACTGTAGGAGAGGACCTTGTAGGCTTTGTGATTGTAACCTTCCCCTTCTTCTTAGGAGTTACTTTTTCTTCAGGTTCTTCTTTTACATGTTCCTCTTCTCCTTCTTCTTCCTCTATGTTATCTCCCTTTCCTTTTGTCAGCAAGAGAGGGGAGCTAGATTTCTTACTTTCTGTCAGTATCTTCTTCACCTTCTTTCTTCCTCTCTTTAGGGCTTGTGGAAGCTTGATTTACAAGGAAATCCTGGGCTTAGCCTCTTCATAAGTACTAAAATATGGTGCCTTAGGGTCCACTAGCTCATTGATGAGCTTTAATTATGTCTTTTGTATAATCAATATTAACCTCATATCCAAGAGGTTTCACCCATGAAATCCTTGGCCTTACTACTTGTATATGCACCTTGTCACAGTACACAAGAAAGCATATATCTTATTCATAGTCCTCAACCAGTTGGTTGGGTATCCTAAATCTTCTCTGCATTCTCTCTTTGAATGTCTCAAAGTATGCATCCATGATGCTCTCAAAATTTTCTCCCATATCAGCTATAAACTCATTAATCTGATATACTATAGGTATATCCTTCTTCCATACCATAATGCCCTTAGAAGGAAAGAACATTTGAACATAAAAGAATAAGCAGGTCAAAAGTGATCCAAACTTACATGGATTGGTCTTTGACACTCGAATGCTCTCCATGTTTTTGCTCAATTGATTCAATTGTAGCTCGGCAAGGTTGAATGACATATTGTTCTTGATCACCTTAAATGCTAGGTCAATAGCTTCACATGGAATGTTGTTCAATTTTCTCAAACTATAAGTCTTATGGACAATCACATGGATCCTAAATGTGATTTTCATATTTGTGACACCATTCAACTTCATACCTCTGCCATCCCACTCAGTAAGATTCTTTTGAAAGTTCAAACTGAGCTAGGGTTTTTGTTGTCTTTGCCTTACTGAGCATAGGTAACCTTGTTATCCTATGAATCATCTTCTTTGTGATCATAATGGGGTGATCAAGCCATAGCTAAATGTTGTGGACTTGGCTAAGAATATACCTAATCCACTTTCCATGAAATTCCCTCGGCATGTGCAAGATATGGGTTAAACCCTTTATTTCCAAATATTTGTGCTCAGGTTTCAAACTACCATCCACACACAATGCTTCATATGCCTGGTTCATTTCTAGGGTTCCTAATTCTTGAATTGAACAATGATAGAATGATCGAATGTCATGATTTAGGAGTACCTTAGGAGGAATTTGAGATTGTGCTCCAGCTAGGTCAAGCTCCTCCGCAATCATTGGATTCAATTTTAATGTTGGGGCTTTGCAATTGACACCACAGTCCAACATTTATGAACCTTTCTTCACTTTGTTGCTCAAAGAAGATGCCATATCACTCGATAATGCATAAATTAACTTCAACAAATGTTCTTTAATTGCTCAAGGGGCTCAAATATTCTCTTCATTCTTTGCTCTAAAATTCATAGTGAAATAATAGCCTTCAATTTCATCCTTATAATAAAATTCTACTTTTGAGTCACCATTAATGCATTGTACTTCAGGTAGCTCGGTAACATGCTATCCACCTTGGCTAAGTCATCAACAATCAAAAGATGCCTTTGACTCAGTAAGGTCAAGCTCCAAATAAAATTTTCAACTCAGTAGAGTCTCTAACTCACCATTTATATCCAAGCTCGGTTAGGTCATGCAACCTAACTTGGTTGGATAAGGTATTGCAACCTGGCCAAGCTTGGTAAGGTCTAAGACATCACTACAACTATCATCCAACTCAATAATCCTAGTGCATCTAAAATGTTGATTTTGATCTTCTTGCTTGCTAACTAAAACCAATTTAAGATGTCTCCTTTTGAATCATAGTTCCAGTATTATTCATAGATAACTAGTTTGAAATGGTTGAGTCACCCAACTCATTAACTTGGGTGTCAACATTTTTAGGACTCCAACTTGCATTCTTAGGAAATTTCCTTATCCATTGTTGCCTTATTTGACTTCTGATATTATCAGCCTTTGATTTCTTTTCATCTTCAACTCTACCTCAATTCATATAGTTCTTGGCAACATGTCAAAGTTTTGTACATACAAAACATCTCTTTGTAGTGTATCTCTTCCTCATGTGATGTTTTGTGCAATTTTCTCCAATATGCCCATACTCACCATAGTAGTGAAATCTACACCATGTGTTATAATCCCAACCAAATATGGCTTTGACAATTTGTTCTATTGAGTTCCATTTCTTGGGTTTGCATTCTAAAGTTTGTGCCCTTGTTTGTTGTAATTGAAACACTTTCCTTGAAACTTTGTTTTCTCTTTGCATTCACTTGCTCCATGTCCATGCTTCTTAAAATTGGAATACTTTCCACTGAGCTTTGATTTACCATTGCTCCAAAACTTGTTTGATGTATTCCCTATCTTTCCACAATGATTACGAGTAGGTCTTTTATTCTTTTGAGCTGCTTGCTGAGATGATTCACCTTCTTCTATGTATCCTAATTTAGCTTTGCCTTTGTGTCTAAATTGAGTTTTCTCATTCAGTTGATTCATGCTTTCTTGAGATTTCATCATTCTTTCATTGGTTTACTTTTCCATGCTGAGATCATTCTTCAATATTTTATTCTCTGTCCTCAAATTGATAAGCTCTTGATTTGCATCATTGATTTGATCAATAAGATCTTCTTGCTAAAGGGATAGCTAATGAATTTCATTATTCATTTCTTCTATATTTTCAGTTATTTACCCGCTTAGGAGAGATGCAATATACTGTTCACACCAGTAGGAAATGATCCCGCGGATGCAAGGGTCGCCCCGCCATGTGGTTGAAGCAATTGAAGTCAATCACCCAGTACCCCTTATAAATTATAGGCCCGGAACCAGTGATGTGTCAGTGCTAGTACCAACATCTCTTTATATTAGTTGTTCGAAAGCCATCATCTTGATGAACCAGCAGCACAATCTCTTTTCTTCTTTGGCTTGGTCCTTTTGTTCCATGTTTTCAAACATACAGACTGATTGAATTTCTTGCTCTCTTTTTAGCTTTCTGACTTCTTCATGAAGAGTGAGATTCTTCTCAAGTAGGTCCTTAATTGTTGTATTAGCTTCATCTGAACTTTTGTCTAGGAAAATGTCTTCAATTCTTTCTTAAATGTAAAGATTGTCATTCATTTGTGTTGCAAGATCTTTTCTTCTTTTCAAAAATTGAGAGAGTTACTCCTTCACTTTCTTGAATTGAGTCATGGCCAACTGTAGATCCAAATTTTCATTGTCAATTGCTTTCTCTAGTCTATACACTTCCATTGCCTCTGATCTTTCTCAAGCCACTAAACTTTTGATTTGAGAACCAAAGATCTGATACCAATTAATGGAAATGAAGTATAGACTAGGTGATTGAAAGGGGGGCAGGTGAATTAGGAACCAATAAAACTTATACTTTAATTCTCCAATTAAACCTTCACAATGTAATCTAATCTAATTGTATGCATGAAAGACTGAAAGCAATAAAATATTCATAACACTTGACACAATATTTGGTAACCCAAAAACCTTCGAAAATAGAAAGTAAAACTGGGGTGGGGATGATACCCACAAGCTTTATTACTACAATATAAAGTTAGCCTATTAAAGCTTACAATTGATCACTTCTGGGGATCTGCCCTGTTAGGAGTAATAAGGACCATTAAGTCCATCTTGTTAGAGGATTTGAATAATGCACGTGTTAGGATGAATTGATAGTACATCTTTGATCTACAACTCTGTTTGTTGAATGAGATTCCTTTAATGTATAATGATCACCTTGTTGTGATAGATAAGACTCTACTTCTTATACTATTTGTAGCCTTCTTCTAATTCACACTTATACTCCTCTTGTTTTTTATTCACTTATTTGGATATGATAAAATTTATTATATATATACCAATCCAAATCATTACCTTATGGAGTCAACTACAATACCCAATTCCTCATAATTTACAAAGTCGACCCACTACTAAAACTTGAGTTTTGAAGACCACTCAGGTGATGTTCTAACACTCTGCAACATTGTCAACTTGGCAAGTTCTGGCACTCCGTTGACACTAATACACAGTTCATATTGATCACATGGGAGTAACTTGAACTCGGTTAGCACTTGGTGACTCAATGAACACTAAAGAACTCAGTAGACACTAGAAGGCTTAGTTGACAATGAAGCTTAGTCAACACTACCTTTAGTCTCCTTCATTAACTCTACCAATTTGGTAGACATTGATAAGCTTAGTTAACACTATAGAGCTCAATTAACACTACATCTTATATGGTTTACCTTGATGAGCTTGGTAGACACTACGAAGCTCGACTTACACTACAAACTACCTTTGAAGCTTGGTAGGAACTGTAGAGCTCAGTATACATTGTAAAATGCCTCTGAAGCTCAGTAGAAACTATAAAGCTCAATAGCAATGTAATCCAACTGATTAAGTTTTTAGTCACTAACTAACAAATTATTTCACCATAAGGTCAACAAGTCCACCATTAGTCATAAGGAAATCCTTAATAATGTAGAGAAACTTACTAGAAATGACTTAAGAAGTTCCCCAAAGGCTACACTTCCCATAAATGACCCAAGAACTCCTGAAGGTGACACAAGATAACTAAAGATGACCCTAGAATCCCTAAAGGTGATTTCCCAGAAGAAACTCAAGATTTACCAAAAAGAACCATTCCTTGATAGGAAGCATAACTTTAGCCTGAAATTACCCTTTTGACTTTCAAAAATAACCTATTGACACTTGAAATTACTCTAGACCTACAAAAATGAGAGTTAGATCATGATAAACAACTCAAAGTGGAGAGAAATGTCCAAGGATAGGCCCCATAGTGGGTGCTAGGAATGTGTATCTGAATTATTGTACATACAAATGCAACAAAAAACTTCAACAAGATATTTGCTTGATAGTCCATTATAACACTTAACAAATTCAATTGAAATGAACATAAAAAAAATGTCTTATTTATCTCAATCTAAGAAGAGTGTGATTGAGATCTTTGAAATGCTCTCAAAATTCAAATCCTAACCAATGACATTAGAATCATAGAATGAGAGATTTAATTAAATTGTAATTCGATAAGGTGACTAGAATGGTTAAATGAAAGCTAAATTGGTTGATTCCATCGTGCAATTGAGAAACCAAGCTAAGTGATTGTACATATTAAGTAATGCAAGTAATACTTTTTACAACAATTACTTAAGTGCAAGTGAATGGGATAATTTGTGCTAAAAATTCATTCATTTTACAAAAAATGAGAGAAAATTAGTGGTGTAGATTGACTCTTAAGGAGTGATTAGGATAAACCCTTAAGTTATCCATTTGAGGTTATCTGTGGTTGTCAATTCACGTTGGTTCATTTACAACTGATTTGTCCACTTGTGACAAGTTATAATTTAGGAGATTTTATTAAATTCCTTTTAATTAATTATTTTATCCAAATGATTTAATGGGATTGATTTAATTAAATAGACCAAGGTTACTGGTTAATTAACAATGATTGAATGCTTGATTAGGGATTTTGATGAATTATGAGAGTAATAAAATAATCAAACTAGCATAATTAAGGATTAGGTAATAATTTAGGAAAAACGGGAATTTTGTTTACCAACTCCCTTTGGGATGATTATAGTGGGTCCCATGTAGTGGCACAATGTAATATTTTCTCTTTTATTCCCATGCTACTGTGTTGTATTGTGTCATCTGAGTTGGAACATAGTGGCATGATGTAATGTTTCTCTAGTATCCTCACATTATCAAGTTGCATTTTTTATTTGATTACAAGCTCACAACCATTTTCCTTAATTGCAATTTAGGCCTATGAGGAGGTGAGGGCAAAGGGATTCAACAAGTGTCACTACCTCATTTAATAATGACATGCAACCATACCAATTTTTTGACCATGTGGACATGGTGGAAAAAGACTATCAAGTACCATGTGTAACATCCTCACTTCCTCAACATCCAAAATTGTGTCCCACATAATAAGCTACGAGGTGAACACAATGAATGGTATCAAAAATTCCCCTCACTAATCACTATGAGGATGTGATAATACTTTTATCATTTCCTATGCACCTCCATGAAGACTCGTACATCCTAGCTATACAAAAAATTGTCACACGTTATACAATTTTTGTATGTGGAAACCCTTAGCTATAGGGAGAAAACTATGGTGGGAATAATACCCGCAAGTCCTTCACTGTAGTGAATAAATGTCCCTTGTTAGGAGATACAAATACCATTTCTAAGGATTCACCCTAATAGAATTATTCTTAAACATATTTAGGAGTAAAAATAGATCTATTAAAATCTACCTTGCATCATGTTACTAGACAGTGTGAGACCCTACAAACTTGAGGTAAAGCCTAGGTGGTGGAATGATGATCATTACTATGATAATCATAGGAATAAGAGACATAAGACCAATGAATGCATGAAGCTAAAGCATATCATTTAGGACTTAATCGATACTAAAAAAATTGAAGTGGATGGTCATGAGAACAATGTTGATCATAAGGCTTTATAAGAGCCTTTCCCTAAATATGAATAGGTAGAAGGGTCAAAAAAAAAGGTGGGAATACCAAAATCAATTTTTCATATACTAGCACTTATAATGTCATTAACATGTTGGAACATGTCTATGAAGCTATCAACATGTGATTACAATCAAATGAAAGAAGGAATCCTCCACTTTAGGCTCCTTTAATCTACCTCTAAAGAAAGTTGTTCTCAAAGGTGTGAACCCATTTGCTTTGCATATGCAATCTTATGGATTGAAAATTGAAAACTCAATGCAATGACCCAAAACCCACTTAAGGTCTTTACTAAGGGAGTAAGTTCCCTTTAAAAAAAAAATAAGTACTTGAGCACTGTGACACATATCTAGACTGAGGTCACCATCAAAGGTTGGTCCTTCAAAAAATTTAACTAACAAGAATGCAGGAACCTTGTCTTCCAAACACATATCCAATACTTCATTGGTTAATAAAAGCCTCATGGGCCACCTAAAATGTAAACCAATGCAAATCTTAATCTTTGGATTGCTATAATTATCCTCTATACATTAGGAAATTCTAGAGAAGACAATTCTTGTAGCTACCATCCCTAAGGACATTGATGTCGATCAACTCCAGATAATCATGAATCACTTGACTTCACCATACTATTAGAAAGTAATATTCACCCATAAAACAGAGAGGGTGGAGTGTAAATCAATTATGAGTCAATTAAGCTTATATCCAATTTGTTAAATCCAACTTCAATAACCAAAACAATGAAGCATGAAGACATGGAGAGATGGGAATGTGAAGATTGATAGGATTGACTTCTAGGTCAATAAAGGGGTTATCACCGAGGTCATTAAATCCCCCAATCAAGGCATAAAATTCTATAGGGATAAGAAAATAGCCTTGAATGTAGTGAAAGAATTTGTAAAGGACATGAAGGAGATGATGAAGATTAGTGCCTAGTATGAGCTCGCATCTATTAAGACACTATGGAGGTTGGTCCTAAGGGAAACTATTCCCTACATTATGCTTAATACAAGGTTTGATAGGATTTGAACCCACCATTTTGTTATCCTAAACCATTTCATGTATGGAACCAAAATTTTCATTCCATTCTACTTGTTTTTCTTTGCAAATAAGAGTATTATGGATTATAAGAAGAGAGTGTACACTAACCCAGCCTTCCATGAGGGTTTGTTATTACTCCTATATGAACATTTTAAAGCTCAAACTCATAGAAGGGTTGTTGCCCAGAAGGAAAATTCTTCAGAGGAGACAAAGAGCTCCTACCCCCTGTTGGATATAGAAAATAGTGCTAGTCTACACTTGGAAGATGAAAAGGAGGTGGATAAAATCATGAAGGATATGGGTAGGAAGAAGAAAAAGAAGCCAGGGAAAGGAATGGAGAGAAGGATAAAATAGAAGGAAAAATCGAAGGAGGATTATAATGATGAGGAAGAGGGGATGGACACAAATAAGGAGGGAATGTGAGAAAGGAGGGTACTAGTAAGGCATAGGTAAGCAGGAAGGTGGACAACTCGGTCAAAAGGAAAGGAGGAGGGGAGAAAGATGCTGAGAAGGTTCACGGTAAGGGTAAGGAGAGCACTACTGAAGCTCTAGAAGAGAGAAAAGAGGAAGAGGACTTGGCTAATACTATTGTAACTCTAGATGCAAAGGGAAATAAATCTGTATGGAGGAATTTTCATGCCATCATTGCAAAAATGGGTCTAGTTAGAGAACACATCAACCTAAGGATTCTGGAGGGAAGGGATGGCAAAATTTAGTTGGAAGAGCTAATTGACCTAGCTTTGGTGATTCTTAGTGATAATGCTTAAGAAATGGGGATGAACCTCCTAAATAATGCTTGCAACATTTTGGTAGACAATTTATGGTCCATTAAATGGATCTTCCATAAAATTGAAGAGATTAAGTTCAGGTTGCAAGGGTAGGAAAGGCCAGAAGGGAGGGACGAGAATGTCAGAATTGGCAAGCTGAGTGCAAGGGTTTCTAAGATTGAAAAAAAGGTTGAAAGGATGGAGAGCTCTCTCCATAGCTCAACTAACTAGAGGCTTAACATAATTAAAGGTCTTAATGATAACATCATTCAACTACACACGATGATGGAGGAAAGCAAAAAGGGGAAGGAGGAAAAGGACAAAGAGGAAACCAAGGTGATAGACGAGGATGCTTCTTTGCAGGGTGAGATCCTGAGTAAAAGAAAGAGAGCAAAAAAGAGGAAGAGGGAAGAGGAGGTATCCTTGTACGATAGCCAATCAAAGATCGATGAGGCTGAGGCCAAGGAAGAGTTGGAGCTCAAGACAGTAGAGTTGGCTAAAGAATTAGTGTCCTAATCATTTCTCCTGGTTTATGTTTGTTCCCTGGCTTTTGGCCTTTTGTTTTTTGTTTTCATCTATTGGTCAGGTTAGGTCTATTGTTTTTTCTATTGCTTGTTTGTTAGACTTGAACTTTTAGTAGTTTTTATGTTGTTAACTGGTGGGTTTCAAGAACCCCTATAAAAAATGTATTTTACTTAATAAAAAACAAGAAATAAACTATACAAAGTGACACAATGATTTGTTGACTAGGGAAACCCTTAATTAGAGGGAAAACCCTAGTGGGGATATTGCTATCTCTAACTGTTATTGTCTATTGGTATTAAACACTTAGCCATATACTAGACAGAATTAGAAGGTCATCACTATAATTGAGCTTCTCTATATAGGCCAAGTCATGTAAAGACTTCTGTATAAAACATGTAAATGCCAAGCTTTATAAGAGCTAAGAAAATCTTTGGTTTTTGAGTATTTTCAATGTAAGTTAAGTCTAATATCTATCAAGTAGTTTGAGCACATTGAAGCTGAGCTACATAGAATGTGCCAAGCATAGTAGAGATCGAGTAGCAACATCATATACGATGAATGCTGAGTATAAAAAATAGTTTGTGCCAAGCATCACAAAATTGATTTTGAAGAGAGGAATGATACAAACTTTGAGGCAAATCATTTTAGGTTGACAAGATAGGATATATAATACTCGTAGAGGTTGTTACATAGGTTATTACACATTTTATGATGCGGATAAAAAATCCCTATGTTTTTTGATGAACCAATTAGATGAAGAGGTGAAACAAGAAAGAATCTAGAAAACTCTTTATGAAATATTTAAATTGAGCAGATCTTAACCTAGTTTGAAATGGTGAAGTGTATGAAGATGAGAAGGAGCAAACGAGCTATTCATGTGATCACAAAGCATATTAAGTGTGATAATGTGAGCATTGTAGAAGAGACAAAGATGTTTATTATTTCATAATAGGAGAAGCAACCTAATCAAGTAGTAAAGGACAGTAAAGTTTTATCAAATCAAAGATCAGATCAGATTGAAGAGAGGAGATCTAAAAATAACTTACTAGAGAAAACCAAGGATCAATTACTAAATCAATTTTAATAGATTGATTCAAGGATAATCCCTTAACATAGCAATCTTAATAGATATTTGTAAATCTCCTAACAGAGTCCTTATTTTAATGTAAGTGTAAAATCTTTTAACAGGGTAGGACTTAACTATCTTGAAGCCTTTAACATGGAAAACCCCTCATGGGGTAGATCATTGGATATGATAAAAAATTGTAATCCTAACAAGTTAATTTTATTACTACAGTAGTGAAGATTTGTGGGTGTCATCCCCACCTAAGTTTTACCTTCACCTTGGAGGGTTTCTAGGTAACCAAAATGTGTGTTGTGTGTTTGCATTTCATGCATGTGATTGATAAACTAGATCTATATGTTATTAAAATTTGATTTTACAAGTTATGCATGTATAAGACATTGATCATGAGGTGATACATGCAGTGAACACAAGAGATTATTCTTAAAAGGGTTTAGGTGTTACAGATCTTGATTCACCCCTCCCCCCTCAGTATCTTGGTTTCCAATTAAGACTTCCAACAATTGGTATCAAAGCATCGTGGTTCTCTTGGAGAAGTTTAAGCAACTTGGAGTTTAGATTTGAGATGAAGGCTTATAAATTGGACAAAGTTATTGACAATAAGGTGATTGACATCCAACTCATGCCGCAACAACTTCAAACAACAAGACAAGAACTGAAGAAATCCTTGAAAAGAAGGAAGGAGTTGGTCATTCTACAAAATGAGTTTAATTACGAAGCAGTTGAAATTGAAGGATTGTTTGGAATTAGAAGTTCAAGTGAGAATGATACAACACTCATAGATCTACTAGAAAATAACAAAATCTGAAATGAAGAAGTTAGAGGACTAAAAAGAGAACATGAGATTCAGTTAGTAAGACTATGTGAAGTGATTGAGCAAAAGAAGAAAACTGAGGAAGACAAGGTTATTGCTGAAGAAGACAAAAGGCTAATGGAAACTAGACTTAAAGAAAGGATAACTGATGTACAAAAGCTTACCAACACTCAACTTGACAAGATGAATCAACTAATGCTTACAAATTAGGAGTTGAACAGAAAGGATGTGGAAATAGTAAATCTGGTATCAAAGAAGGACATATTGAAGAATGAACTAAAAATTGAAAAAGAACTTATGGAAATATTCAACAAGCCTAATGAAGTAATGAAATACTTGGAAGAAATAATGTGGTTATCCAACAACACTATTGGTTTAGGAAATTCATCTACCGGGCAAGGTGAATAATCCAAGAGTGGAGAACTAAGTAATGCAAAGTCAAAAGGAAAACCAACATGTTATCATTGTGGAAAACTTGGTTATACTACAAACATCTACAAAAGCAAAAATGGTATGCAAAACCATAAACCTAAGTTTACTAGTTATTATTTTTACTGCAAGAAATAAGGACATCAAATACATAAGTGTAGATCAAGAATGAAGAATGCACCTAATACAACTAGATAAGAAGGCTGTTGTTACAATTATCAAAAGTATGGACATAGAGAACATGAATTTAGATCATAGACAAAACCCTGTTGGACTAATCAAAGGTAGAACCATGTCCCTAACAATGTATGTTCCCATTGTCACAAGTTTGGACATTTGAACTATAATTGCAAGACTCAAATACCAATATAAAATCACAATAACACCAAGAGTAAAGGCAAAGTGGACATTAAACAAGAAAGGAAGGATATGAAATAAACATGGAAGAAAAAGGCAAAAGATGGAAATAGTGGAGCTAAGATCACCCAATCCGGTGGAGGAGGTGGTCATATCATCTTAATTTAAGCAAGAAAGGTATGTAAAGAATTGCATATTTAATTGATATATCTGTTGGTGTAAATACGTATTTACTATTTACACTTACTTAAATTTACTTAGGTTAATGCATTATTTTATTATTTGGCATTATTTTATTATTTTATTTTGTGAGACACTTAGGCGTTTGTGTGCCTTTTTGAGTTGTCACGTTGACAACACAAAAGTACCCAACTCTATTTCAGCACATGGTGTCTACAACACTAGAGTTTGTATCATTGAGTGATTTGTCATGTTGACAACACAATTATTCACACTCCCTTTTAGCACATGTTGTCTACAACATTGATTTACTTGTTACACACTTGTAGGCTTATCCTCTCATCATGACACTTACTTTCGTGCTTAATGGAGGATAACCCATATTTGGTGGACATTTGCTTGGTTGTATGACTTATCATGATGTTGATTACGAGGCATTCTAGATGAATCTCAGAGGCCTTTATATATAGGCACTCCTAGTGAACTTTGATAATACATATTGAATGAATATATTGTCATTCTGATCATACTCTCACTTTCTAGTCTACAATTGTGCTTGTGTTTAAGTTCTTAGTTCTTGGGTGAATTTTTCCCTAAGGAAAATTCTTACATGGTATTAGAGCTTGGAGATTTTATGATGACATAGTCGTTCAAGACCATTGTTGCTTTAGCACCTTAGCTTGAATCTGAAGTACTGTAGAAATTGAGAGCATCTAGAGCTAGATCTGACCTCACCATTGCATCCAAAACACTAATTTGGTGAAGATTGACTATAAATTCAGCTACCCTAGGCCAAAGTTGACCGTGAGGCAAATTTTTTTTGCAAATTAGCACTCGGAGGCCTCGATTTATAGTTCGGGTATGGTCATTTGTAGATCTATTTAATTATTTTTTCGGTCTATAATTTTTTCTCTATAATTTTCGACAGTATTTTTGGAAAAAAAATTTGCCCTTTGGGTAGGTAGCAGAGATTTTTTTTTTGCAAAACTAGGCTATTAGATCTTCACCCTGAGCAAAGGGATATTTATTTATTAGATGGGAATCTTCAATATTAATTTCCTGTGAGTATAGAATAAATTGCAAACAAGCTAAATTTGGCTTCAATATTCCTCCCATCGACAGATCAAGATCGGCCTGCGCCACCCACACCGGGGGCAGTTCTTTGTTTTAACACCATGACCCTTTCCTTAAAAAGTATGTAGACTTTAGGATTCAAACCAATGTGGGATTTTGTTTCACAAAACTTGGTGATAGCAATATAAAATCTAGCTCGCAGTATTATAAACTTTTGGCCATTTTACCTTTTCAGGCTCCCACCCGTTTAGTCTCTAATTGTGCACAATATACTGGCAACATCTCCATATTTTGGCCAGTGTAGTGAATTCTCTGGCACATGGTTTCATTTCTAGCAGACATTTTTCGATTCCAGCCCCCACAAGTCTTTCTTTAGCACCTACTATGAAAGATTCCAGTGCTACACGTCAGTCTCGCACCGAGCCATGTGGTAGACACCCACTAGGCAGAGTGACACGCAGACTAATTAGGAGCCTACACGCGAACTCTGTCACCCACTGCCCACTGTTGTTTTGACTTTGGGCCTGCAACTACCTTTTCTGGTGACATTCATTTCCTTGTTCTTGCCGTTATTTTTAGATTCAGCCCATGGGCCACCACACCTTCCCACATGGTGTACAGAGATGCCGCCACACAACCTTGTCATATCTACAACCCCCCTTTCAAACTGTGACATGTGGCATCCACTAATTCACCCATGTAGGCTATATAGCTAGCTCAGCGCACACATGTTAGATTGGGACATGTCATTGAGGTACCACATCACCTGCCAAATAGACTGCATAGTCAACTGCCATACCCTACCACGCAAGCACTTCTCGTACAACATGTGTCACCCACCGTACTTGCCACATCAACACAAGTAGATTTTTTGCTAACATCAGCAAATCACTATGTTAAATTTGACAATCATTTGACCATCAAAACTAGGGCTTTTTCAATTGTTGTGATGGTCGTTTAACTGTCAATAAGCAGAAAGTTTTTCTGCTAGATCCCTCTCCAGATTGATTTTTGATTTGGCAGCCTGACTTTATGATCCCATAACTTGGGCATCTGAACTCTGATTCAGGTGCAATTTTTTTAAAAATTGGGTAGAATTTCCTAAAATTTCTAATGGTGGTGTTATTTTTTGGTTTTGGTGCAAGGATTTTTTAAAAATTGTATTTTTTGGCTACTGTACCTGCATAATCTTGCATTTTGCAACTTCAAATGCTTCGTACGGGCACATCTGGTCACTTTTTCTAGTTCCATTTTTTTTTGAAAGTGCATTATTTTTTGTCTACTTTTTAAATCTATAGTTAGATTCTAGGGTTGTGTGGAAAAAATTCTCACTTTTAGAACTAGGATTTTTTCTGCATTATAAAGCTTTGATTACTTTTTAGAATTGTTATACATATGAGCTATAGTGCTTAGTGATAGATTTGAGCCTCAAAAGGCAGTTGTTAAAAGAAAAATAAGAAAGTCTACTTTGTTCATTTTGACAAGTGGCATTTTGATTGAGTGAAAAAGGGGGTGTGTAACTGTGTTCTTTTGTCTCTCTTGTGTGCTCCTTTCATTTTCTGCATCATGGGTTCATTTAAGTGTCCACCTCTAACTTCACACAATTATTCTACATGGAAAGATATTGCATGGAGTAGATTAATGAAAAAAGGATATAGTCTTTATGTTGATGGCACAATTACCAAACCTACTGATGCTAAAGAACTCATTGAATGAAAAAAAAACAAGACCAACAGGCTTTAGGAATTATCAAGGGTTGTGTATATAGAGATCTCTTCTTTCACATTGCTAGTTGTATAGGATCCAAACCTGCATGGGATAAACTTGAATCATTGTATGGTAAGGTGGATGAAGAAAAGGGATTTCAGATTGAGGATGATCTACTTCTCTTGGATCCAAAGAATTTTGATACAATTCAGGATTACATAAAAAAGCCAATGAGTATAGGGCACTTCTTAAAGATTGTGGAAATCCCATGAAGGATGAAAAGTTGATTCATCACATCCTAAAGAGGCTACCTTTAGAGTATGCTTCCTTTGTTTCAAGTTTCAATACTCATAAGTTGACCATGAGAACTGCTTATCAAAAGCCTTCATTTGATGCATTTGTAGATATGTTGATTGTTGAACAATCTCACTTGATAGATTTAGGACTTCTCAAGTCATCAAAGACCAAAGCCTTGGTGGCTAGTGATGAACACCAATCAAGTCAAGGAGGAAAAAGTTCTAGCAACAACAAAAAGAAGTAGTGGAAGTAGAAATCACAATCTGAGACACAATAATCCTCCTCACAACAGGGTGGTTCTTCTTCCAACAAGAAGGGAAGTAATAAAAAGAAGGATAATCTTTTTTGTGCATATTGCACAAAGCCAAATCATGATGAGCATCATTGCAAAAAGCCAAATCATGATGAGCATCATTGCAAAACTAAAAGAATTGATGAGTTAGAAAATCTACTCAGGAAGAACAAGACTCAAGTGCTAGGTACTTCCAAGGATTCAACTCCAACCTTTTCAAAGGAAAATGGGCAAGCATTTATGGCAAACTCAAGTTCTTCTTTGGAATGGATACTTGACTCAGGTGCCTCCTACCATATGGGTTCTTCAAAGGAAGACTTTTCTTCATTGAAGCAGTCAAAGGTACCACACATCTTTGTGGGAGATGATACCAAAATGGAAGTTGAAGGAAAAATACACGTGGAAATGGACAATGGGGAATTCAAAGATGTTCTCTATTTTCCAAACCTTAGGTCCAATCTCCTATCAGTTTACTAAATCACTCACCTTGGAGATGATCACCAAGTTGAGTTCCTTCCAAATTCAGTGATGGTGCACAATCTTAGAGATGATTCATTAATTGTAGTGGGGAAAGTCAATGATGACAATGGGCTTTATTCTTTCTCCCACTTTGTGCCTAAGTCTCCTTCACAAGTCTTGTTGACTCACTCTAATTCACACATAAACTTATGGCATGAGTGGTTTGGTCATCTTGCCTTTTGCTATCTTCAGAAACTTTGCTTAAAACACATGGTCAAAGGTCTACCTAACAACTTTTCTAAGGGTGAGTGTTCATCATGTTTAGTAGATATGCATCTTGAAGAGAAGTATGATAAAAAGAAGTCTTTACAAGCTCCAGTTGTTCTCTAGTTGGTTCACATGGTTTTAGCAGGTCCTTTTGCAATGACTTCAGTCAGCCAAAGCTACTACATCCTTACTTTTGTTGATGACTTTTCACAATTCACTTGGATCTATTTCCTTCATCATAAGAATGAAGTGGTTCATAAGTTTCAAGCCTTCAAGACTCGTGTTGAACACAAATCCAGGAAAGCCATCAAGGTTCTATGGGTGGACAATGAGAATAGATATGTGGATAGAAGACTTAGAGCCTTTTGTAGACTTGAGGGCATTGATCTTCAGAATCCACCAACATTCAATCTGCACAAGATAGATGTTTTAGCTATGGAGATTAGAACTCTTAAGACCATGGCAAGTTTCATGATAAAAGCCAAGTCTCTTGATCCTACATTAGAAGTCGAAGCTATTAGCAATACCACTCACATACTTAACAGGTCTCCTCATAGTGCCTTAGATGAGAAGATTCCTTTTGAGGCATGGTGTGGTAGAGAACCAATTGTGAGTCACTTCAAAGTCTTCGGTTGTCCAGCATGGGCAAACCTATCTTCTAGGGGTTGCAAGGCACTAGCACCTAGGCCTTGCACTTTCATTAGGTATGAAGATAGTTCTAAGGCTTATAGACTTATGGATCTAGAGACTCATGAGATCTTTGTGGAGAAGGATTTTCACTTTGAGGAAAGTTCACCCAGCTTATCCTCTAATCCTCTTCGCACTTCATACATAGTGGAAATCGATAGTGACACCAACGATAGTGCTTCAACAGATTCAAATACATGGGGTTTTATTGATAGTTGCAGTGAGAGGTCTTATCATCAGTCCAATCCACATGCTTATATTGCCACAGTGAAAGGTCCAGCATAGTTGGGTACTTCTTGTCTTATAGCTCTAGCTTCAGTTGATGACTACATGGCCGACATTGCAAGTTTATTTGTGGAGTCACATACCACAGATTTGGGAGACAAACTTGATGATTTACATCTTCTCTTTGATGAAGGTGATCCTTCTACAGATGTTGCGAGGGCTCACTTTGACCCTCATGTCTATTCTCTACATGATCAATCTTCACAAGTTGGCATGATTGTCTATCCTTATGTACAAAAATTAGAGGAGGTCTCTTTATTAGTAGAGGAGATAGATGGTTCATTGGAATAGATTCAATGGACATCCTTGCTAGATTTACATTCATTCTTTTTAGAACAGCTGGAAGGAGTGAACCGTATAGGGATACTTGAATAGGTTTTAGGACCACTATACATCTTCAAGATTGTACCTTTGCCTTTGTTTCTTCCAAAGGGGAGGAACATCATTCTGCACTCTTGTGTAACGCCCCACCAAGGGATCCAAAAGAATTAACCTAAAGTTTCACTAAGTTTGCTAAATATATATATATATATTTTTTAAAGTAAGAATGTATAACATACACTTCAAACACATAGTAGCGAAAGCAATAACATGTAATCATCGATAACCATACATAGCAAGTTACATTTCTAAAGGATCCCAAGACGTTGAGTCATGTTTAAATTTAATTAATTCTAAGTCTAACAATTATCACATACATATGAAAGAATAATCAGAAGTCCCATGTCCATAATTTACATTTGTTCCGAATGCCTCTTGGCAAATTAATTCGGAATGCTCAATCATCCACTGTACAAGCCACAGGGTATGAAAGGTTTAAAAGAATATACATATGTAAAAATAGAAATGCATCAACCTCCACGAATCCATGATACAAAGTACAGTAACAATATATGAAACTATTCACCATACATGATACATCCATACATCCATAATGATAAAACATCTATCATAAAATCTAACCATCCATCATAATAATCCAAGAACATAGTGAAGGTAAATGCCAACCAAGAAAACTCCAGCCACGGCGACCACGGATGGATCTCAATGGTAAGAGTAAAAGCACTACCACCCGACCGCGTGGAATCTAAATGGTCCACTCCCACCGCGCTGAGGAGATAGTCTCAAGTCCCAAATAGGATAACAAAACCTATAATCATAAATACTCTCTAAGTCCAGGAAATCCTATAAGTATGCTAACTCAAGGGTTCCTAAAAAGATCAACATCTAAACCCAGAGGTACCACAAGACACGTAGGAAACCTAATATGCAAGCGGGAAAGTGTCATCGCAAAAGTCACGTAGAAGTTACCCGAGCAATCCCTTAGGAATCCCGGGTCCCTACTGATCCCTGCGGCCACTAGTATCCTCTCGTACTGACGAGGCATACTATGGAATGCAAGGTCGTAACCAAGCATTCTTTGTACCCCATCCTAGTCTGTACTAGCACTCAAGGGATGGGAGAGAACATACAATTATCTTATTAGGTTCATTTTCCCTTATTTAGTGTAAATGTTTTCACTTATTAAAACAACTTACAATGGGTTACTCCAGGCAACCTCTTAGGGCCCCGATCCCCATTGCAAGCCACTTCCCGACACTACACATAGATAACCTACCCTAGGCTCATGAAATTACAAATCAAGAATCATAATAAAATCACCTCAGTCCTATACAAGCAATTGAAAAACATCATAAAAGATAAGCCACAAAATTACATCAGTTCTTCATGAGCAACAGATAAGCATCCAATAATAATCATATGATCACGACAGTTCTCTATCAGCAACTGAAGGCATCAATGACAAATCACAAAATCCAATGGTTCTCCAAGGAGCAACCAGAAAGTATCCCAATAGTAAATTACAATACTGATCGAAGACTCCAAAATGGTCAAGTCAAAACATGACATCATCAAGAACATAACAAACACTTCAGTCCTCTCAAGTGACCGAAAAGCAATCCAAGTATAACTGATCGAGACTCAAAAATGGTTATCAATATAACTGATCGAGACTCGAAAATGGTTAAGTTAGGTATCTCAAATACATACATCTCAACTTCACACAAGGAAACTGGAAAGCAATAACAAATAGTAAACACAATCATGTCATAGAGCACTTCATCACATTACCATGGTCGGGTTAAGAAAGATCGAGACCAAATCATCATGACATCACATTCACAATCCCGAGCCTCTGGTAACAACCTAAACTGGTCAATACTAGAACAACCCCAAAACACAGAGAACACAAAGAAAACGTCAAAGTCTCAGAGATTGGATTTGAAAGTATATTATTGAGTTAAGGTAAGGTTTATGTTTCAGTTTAATGTCGAATTCAAGTAACTAGGTTTTCTCAACTACCCTTTTACGATTAACCCATTTCTATAATAACTTCCATTAAGTCAATATTCTAAATCTGCCATTTAATCATTTGATATTCACTATTAATTAACTTTAATTAAACTAATTTTAATTAAATTAATCAATAATTACTTGTTCTAATTACTTATTTTAATCTATTCATTAATTGTTAATTTATTAATATTTAACCAAAATTATTAATCAATTAATATTCACAAACTATGTTAAATGTATTATTATTTAATTATTAAATATTAATAAAGATTAAAATATTTATTAATTTAAAATATATTAAAAATTTATTAATTAAAAATTTTAAATAATAATAAAATTTGTTTTTATAAATAATAAAAATTATATTAAAAAAAAAAAATGAAATAAACAAAACTTTAATACATACGTTTAAAGCCCGTCGGCTTTGCCGCAGTACCTGTGACGCAGGTACTGTCGGCTGTAGGTAGTGGGGGGTGGGTACGGGTGATCCCCTCCCCCCCCACTTAAAACAATAATTTTATATATATATTTTTGTATTTTTTTTTTTGTATAAAAGCAATTTGTTTTTAAATCGTTTTCTATAAATAAAGTCATGTATTATATATCGATTTCAAGTAAATTTACTTTATTAAATTTTATCAATCATAAAATTTAAATAAAATAAATCAATCATATTTATTTTCCAACTCTGAGTTTTCTTCATCCAATTTCAAAACCCTAATCTTATTAAATTTCTCAAATTCCATTTAATTCAAACTCAAATCTTGATTTAATTCTTATTTATTTCAATTGTTGACTGAGGTTTGTAAACAGTTTTTCAATCTAGATTTACAAATGAAAACGAATAGCAAAAGATTTAGAACAAAGAAATGACACATTCAAGAAGGTAAGTTCTTACAATCACGGAGTAGACAGGAATATCAAATTGCATAATTCAATCAGTTATCAAAACACAAGACCCTACCTGAACCTGATGCTATTATGCAATCTCCAAGAACTGTAAGAGAATTTGCTCCTCTCAATAACCTTCTTCTCGAAAACTTTCTTGGTATTAGCCTTCTGAAATTCGCTTCCAAAAATTGTCTCCCCAAAAATTCCCGTCCAAATACGTGTATCTCAAAAATGAACCCCCAAAGTTATGATAAGCAATTTCTCCTCAAATCGGGGCACTAATTGTGCGTTTACCTGAGAAGACTCTTTGCACAACTCAGTTAACTCCAAATTAACCTTTATTATCTTTTCTTTTATTTTGCATTCAACTTTCATGCACATTAAGTTGATTTATTAAATAACTTTATTTAATATTCTACTTGACTTCTATTTTAAATTAATTTATTACTTTAATCTCATGTGCACTTTTAAGAAATTAAAATAACATTATTAATTTCTATAATTTAATCTTTTAATTTATTACTCAAATTTAAACTCATGCTTAGATCATGCGATCTAAAATCCTTTAATAATTTAATGTCTTTCAACTTTTTAAATTAATTTTAGAAACTTAATTGATAACATATTTAATTAATTTAAATAACAATAATATTTAGCATTTATTTAAAAATGAACTCCAAATATATTATTATTAAATTAAATAAATATTATCCTGTTCTAAATTTATCTTTGAACTTTAATTTCCAAATTTAATTCTTTTATTTAATTAATTTCTCAATTAATTAAATATTAAAGATATCATATTAATTCTCCATTAAATTAAATCATTAATTAATCTTTTTAATTAGACTTAATTAATAGAAAACACATCAAGGACTCATATAACAACATACGAAAACCCTACATAGAAAAATACATACTAAATCAAACAAAAAGGGTTATAATCACGAAATTACATCCTTTGATGCATTCAGAGGGTACTTAACTCAGATACTTGTCCTAATTATCAATTAGGACAATTGGCTAAAGGGTTTAGGATTTGGACTTAAGAGTTTATCTCCCCTCTCTTACCATTGAGACAATGCGATAGGGTATGCTCATCCTGGCAATTCAGGGAAGTCGATACCCGGTACCTACAACCTGCATAAAATCCACACATGTACAAACACAATATTCTAAGCTAAGCAGACAATGGCAGGAAGTGGTGCATCGTGTAGATCCCGACTAGCAGGTGACTACGACTCCCTTCCTTAACCACATCAGAAACACCATACATAAATAAAAACAAACACGCACACCATACACATGCAGTATGGGGTAAGTATCCATAAGAAAGCACGTGTGATAATAAACCATCTAACTAGTCATCATCGATAACTGAAAACATTGAATAATCATCATACATGCATGAAATATAGAGTACCAAGTAATCTCATCATATAATAAACTGAGTGTAAAACAACATCTGATAATCTCTAAAATAATAATACTAATCATCCAACATAAATTGGCCTAAAAGAGTTTGGCAAGAAAACTGAAAATACGACTTAGGGGCAGGCACTACATCTTGGACTAGCTTCTTCCTTGGAGTGGCTTTCACTGATAGGCATTCTTCCTTTGGGGGGGGGGGGGACTACCTTTTCTCTCTTCCTCTTCTTTCTTATGGGGGGGAATTTTTCCTCTTATGAGGTTTAGTTCTTCTCATTCTTTAGTTTTGTATATACTAGATGTATGTCGTAATGGGGGGGTCTTGATTACTTCATCCATCCATGCATCCTTTTCATCTCTCTTTTTGGGGGAGGTTTTTTCTCATGAGGTTTCCCTCTTTCTTCGCTTTATGAGAGATTGCATTTTCATTATGTACATGGGTACCTAACATGGCCTACTAGTCAGGACCCATAATGCATCTTCATCCTAGTTTTCGTAAGCTTAAGGGCATTCCCCTAAGTCGCACTTAAGGAGGCGATGTTGGTGTAAATATGTATTTACTATTTACACTTACTTAAGTTTACTTAGGTTAATGAATTATTTTATTATTTTATTTTGTGAGACACTTAGGAGTTTGTGCACCTTTTTGAGTTGTCATATTAACAACTGTTGGCATTAAGTCATGTTTGTTATTAGTAACAACACTTATTCAGATTTTGTATGGTTATCGAGCTCTTCGATCAATCTCTAGGGTTTGTCAAGCATTCCAGTGGTTACCAAGTTTCATAGTTCATACCAAGCATTCCAGTGGTTACCGAGTGAATTTAGGTAGTGTGAAGTCCACCAGTTCAGACCGAGTAGTTCAGTGGTTACTAAGCTTCACAGTGACTACCGAGTCATCAATTATTGTGATGTGAAGCAAGTGTTAATTGAGTGATGGGATAAGTAGTGTTTACCGAGTACAGGCATGGTAAATTTGGAATTTAGTTTCTATCGAGTGACACTATATCTACCGAGTCTCTAATGTATATCAAGTTCGAAGCTACGTTGAGTGATTAGTATGGACCAAGCCTCTACTTCTACCAAATGCATGATGATGTCAAGTAATGCAATGGATGTCGAGTATCATAAATTCAACAACTTAGCTTTTAGAACCTGAGTTTCTACATTTGGGTCGACTCAGTAATATTGGTGTTATCTTGTGTATTGGTCAGCCTTGTAATTATGTGAATTAGGTTGGTATACATGTAATGTATTGTATCATACCTAATTGTAGTAATTTTTGAGAAGAGTGAAAGTGAATGTAATGATAAGCATGCGAATGTGAATTAATAACAGAGTAAAGTGCATAGCAAGGTCAAATTAGGAGTAGTCAAGTTACATCTATCACAAAGAGGTGATTAGTACTTCAAAGATCTAAGTCAGCAATTCAGTTGTAAGTTAGATCTACTGTTTCATCCTAATAGGTGAATCAACTTCAAATCCTTTAATAGGGTAGATTTAATAGTCTTTTCTTTAAATCTCTTTACCGAGTGCATACTTCATTGTATGCTTGTAAAACCTCTAAGAAGGTGGATCTAGCAATCCTAATTGCTACTAACAAGGAAAATCATTAGAAGTGATCATTGTAAGTCTTAACAGGTCAAATTTATACTATAGTATTGAAGTTTTGTGGCTATCATCCCCACCCCAGTTTTACTTTCTATTTGGAAGATTTCTGGGTCACCAAATATTGTGTTCAAAGTGTTTTGTGCTTTCAGTTTCTCATGCATATAGTAGATTAGATCTATTGATAATAATTGGATTATGTTATTAAGTGTTGAATTTGTCAAAAAAATTGAGGTTACTGATTCACCCCTCCCCTCTTAGTAACTAGCTAGTCTTGATTATTTCCAACAATTGGTATCAAAGCTTGTGGTTCTCAGGATAAATTTTGATAGCTTGAACAAAGATCAAGGACAATGGAGATATTTAGACTTGACAAAGTTATTGACAATGAAAAGCTAGATCTGGAAATGGCCATAGCTCAACTCAAGAAAGCAAAAGAGCATCTTTCCCAATCCCTAAAAAGAAGGAAGGAACTTGTAAAACAAAAGAATGACCACCAATATATTGAAGAGAAGATTGAAGAATTTTTCCCCTGAAGTAGTTCAAATGAAGCAAATGATGCAATCAAATAACTCCTAGAAAAGAATGGCTCCCTACAAGAAGAAGTAAGGAAATTGAAAAGAGAACAAGAAATCCAATCAATAAGATTGTGTGAAATCTTAGAACAAAGAAATAAGGCAAGAGAAGACTTGGAGGCAAGGAACAATGAAACTCAAAATCAATCCCTTTGGCAAGAAAGTCTTATCAATTAGCTCTCCAATGCAAATGAAGAAATCATGAGTCTAAGATCTGAAAATGAAAGGTTAAGGAATGATTTAAGCACTGAAAAGAAAATCAATGAAAGGTTCAAAGTTGATCTAAATTCTTAGAAGCAACTCAATGAAAGAATACTGAAATACCAAGTAGACATGTATTAATTGAATTAGCAAAATAAGCAGAATCTTTATAGGCAAAAGGGAAAAGTAGGACTTGGATACAAAGAAGAAGGTGAATCTTCCAAACAAGGTGCTCAATGGAATCAAAGACCTACTTGCAATTACTATGGTAAGTTAGGTCATACATGAAAAAAATGTTGGAGCAATGAAAATGCAAAATTCAATGGAAAATGCTACAATTGCAGTCTACATGGTCATAAAGCTAATGAATGTAAGGAGAAACCAAAGTTTGAAGGCAAATATCACAAATGCAAGAGACAAGGTCACAAGGCATGTGAATGTAGATCTAAACCATTCAATCTAGCTAAATAATTCATAAAGGCAATATTTGGTTGGGACTAAAATACATGGTGTAGAGGTCACTATTGTGGAGAATATGGACACATTGGCATAAACTGTGCAAGACATCACTTGAGAAGAAAGGATACTAAAATAAGATGTTACACATGTACTGAACTTGGTCACATAGCTAAGAATTGCATGAATATAGGTAGAGTTGAAGATGAAAAGAAAGCAAAAGTAGATAACATCTGGAAACAAATGAGATAGTAGTGGATTCCTAAATCTATCGAGCAAGATAGTTCAAGTGATGATGTTCTAGTTACTCAAGAAGTGGGTGACTCCACCATTTCCAATTAAGTTCTTAAGGAAGAACTAGAACTTTATTTTCAAGGGCAAATCTTAAATAGTTCCAATTGGAAGGCAGAAAAGATCCAAATCAGTATTCTAGATACAGAGGGATCAGAAAAGTTCATCATCAGTATTCACTGAGTAAGGTCATACCAAGTGAGGTTAGGAGTAACAAAGTTTTTATTTGGTTGCCAAGTTACAAGCTTCTACCAAGCAATCTGTGCAGATAGTGGATGACAGCTTTTCATGCACTATGTCATTATGGCTCTCATCATACCGAGCATTAATGGGAAATTTTTATCAAAAGGCAAGAATTTGACTTCATTTCCATTGTGATTTTAGCATATTCAGAGCAAAGTGGCTTGCAGATCATTCTAGCGATCTTGAGCATTATTTGCAACAATTTTTTTTGAAGAATTTTCTCAGTCTACATAGTGATCATGGCATCCAACAATCATAGTAGTAAGACAAAGAAAGGATAAAAAATGTTGGTTTGAGGCATTGAGTGGAAAGCTCCAAATTTCAAATTGGTGTCAGCGACTACATAAACCCTCGACCTGAATGGAGCTCAATCACAAATTCCACCAAAGGCACTTCTTATCAATGACATTCAAACTCATTTCAAGTGTACTATACAAGAGATAGGAACCCTAGAAATGGGTAGTGCCCTAGGTGAACTCTGTATGGATAGAACTCTTAAGCTCGAGCATAAACACCTAGAGGAGAAAGGCTTAACCCATATTTCTTACCTACCACAAAACTTTCAGATTAAATGGATTAGATATATCTTGAGCCAAGTCCATAATGGTTAATTATGGTTAGAGTAGCCAATTCTGATTATGAAGAAAATGATTCATAGAATTATTGGACTCCCTATGCTTAACAAGGTCAAACTCACAAAAACCCTAGGTTAGGATGAGCTTCAGAAGAAAACTTTAGCCGAGTGAGATGACATAGAAATGAAAATTAGCAATGTATCTAATGTAGAACTAAAATTTGGTATTCATATCATTGCTTATAAGATTTACAACTCTAGTCAACTCAATAGTGTGTCATGTGAAGCTATTGACCTAGCCTTCAAGGTTGTTAAGAAGAATTTGAAATATGACCTAGCAGACTTAATGTTGAAGCAGTTGAATAAGAACATGGAAAGCATTAGGACTTCAAAGAATAACCCATGCAAGTTTGGTTCTTTATTAACATGTTTGTTCTTTTATGTTCAAAAGTTTTTCCCTTCTAAAGGCACAGTGGTATGGAGAAAAGACACACCCATATTATATCAAATAAATGAGTTCATAGCTGAAATGGGCAAAAATTTTGATAGCATCATGGATAATTATTTTGAAGCTTTTAAGGAAAAGATGAATAATAGGTTCAAGATTCCACAAAAATTGGTTGAAGACTATAAGGATGATGTCTATTTTATGGTTGATAGTGATAGAGTATATATCTAAGCAGTAAGGCCTAGAATAGTGTGGGTGAAACCTCTTCCTTATGAGGTTAATATTGATGAAACAAAGGAAATAATTGAAGCCCTAGTTAATGAGCCTATAGATCCAAAGACACCTACCTTTAGAATCTATGAAGAAGCCAAAGCTAGAATAGAACTTGAGATTAAGCTTCCATAGGTAGTGAATAAAGGTAAGATGAGGATATCCAACCTAAAAATAGCAAGTGCCCCTCTTGTGCTTACCGAGGGAAAAGGTGAAGATGTGGAGGAGTCTAAGAATGAAGAAGAGGAAGAGCCTGTAAGGAAGAAATGCAAGGTGATTATCACCAAGCCACCCAAGCCCTTCATAGTTGTATTCACAAGAAGATCCAAGAAGAAAGGAGGCAGTGAATTTGTGTTTAGTAAGCCCTCTCTCACCTTCGAGGCAAGATTGAAGCAATTAGAAGAAGGTGCTGGTATTACAAATTTCAAAGCATTAAAATATGAAACCAAAACATATGCAAAAAAGATGCAGATTGAGGAGTTGGTACTGATAAATATGGGGAAATGGAAATATTCCCTTGATCAAATTGCACCTTAGATTTCCAATGAGCTATTAGTAAGTTTAAAGCCAAGATGGAATCGACCACTGACAAAGATGGGAAAATGGAAATATTCCTCTGATCAAATTGCACCGCAGATTTCCAATGAGCTATTAGTAAGGTTAAAGCCAATATGGCCAAGGATATATATGAGCAATATTTGAGATAGTTGTTATCAACCTTTACCAATGCTGAGGTAAAGGAAGCCATGAAGAAAAATGAAGACAAGATGACCATCAAATTTCATGCTTGTTTAATCTTGGTAAAAGACATAGAGCATGTAGTCATTAAGCATGGAGATAGCTTTAGCAAGTGTGATTGTGACCACAACAGACACATCAACTATCCAATCACTCTTCACTCCCTCTTAGCTCAATGTACCACTAATGGAAGTGTCTACCACTTCATCTACTAAGCTGCAACCTTCTACTTCTTTAGTGTCTGAGTCAGGATCATCAGTAGTAAGTGCAACTTCTAGTTCTACAGTTTTGGACTCTTTAGTTTTGTTTATTTCAGTTTTGCTTGCTCCAGTAAGTGCTCCAATTGTAAATACTTCTGTTAGTATTGCACCTATAATTACATCAATTTTGGGAAGTTTGTCTAGTACATCAGTTTTGAATTCTTTTAGTGCTCTAGTAAGCATTCCATCAATAGGCACTATATAAGTTTTTACTAAAAGCCCTACTATTTCTACTATTATTAATGTTTCCAAATCTAAAGCATTAATGTTAGAAGTTGAACCAAAGACACCACTAAAACTTCTAATTAGTGGAAAATAAATTGAGGATGACATAGATCTAGACAAGGAGATTGAGATTCTCAAGCTAGATTTTGACAATGCTACTGTAAAGCAAATGAGACTAGTCGGTCAACTTCTTGAAAAGAAGGCCAAATAGAAGCAACTAAGAGAAGAAAGAGATAGAGTATTTTGAATTATAGAGAGTGTTAAGAACATTTTGATAGAGGCTATAGGTGTGGATCTTGATTCTTCTCAACATATTTTGTTACAATTAGAAGAGGCGGTTAATAAATTCAATGGGGACTCCAGTGGCCATGAAAAGTTAATAGAAAAAGTAGAGAAAAACTTTGACAATAAAGTGCTTGAAAAAATTGCTCGACACATAGCTATTCATCAGGTAGATCTTTCTTTAATTTTGGCAAATCTTGAAACATCCTACACCAATCTAACATCTCTTTTTGCTAAGTTATGTGATGTTACCGAGTATACAAAGGAAATTAAGGGAAAATTGAGTAAGATTGATGGGGATCTAAAGGTCAGTACTCGGAAGTTGCAGCTTGACCCTAGTTCAAGCTCTGCACACCACATGAGAGTCAGATTGCTATCAAATATGTAGGCAGAGTTATTAAGAGAGGAAGCAAGGATTCGGTCTACACTTATAGACATCTAGAACATGATCCTTCCTATCATGGATACAATGCAAAAGCCCATTGCTTATTCTAAAACATTAATCCATGACAATAACTTTTCAATTGCAGATCATATGATTGAACTCTCTATAGTAGTCCAAGTTGCACTTCAAACCTGCAAAATCTTGCAAGAAAATTGGGACAAAACCCTAACTCTTATTCTTAAGGTAATATAGGTATGTTGTGCATAAATCTTTGGCATTATTGTCAAAAGGGGGGAGAGAGACATGTATATAAGAGAAAAGATATTTGTGGAGAGAGACATGTATATAAGAAGGAGAAATATTTCTATATGCACTCAGTATGTTATTATGCCTGATATGATATGTATATTGTATGGGGGAGATATATGTGCAAAATATATATACATTAGAGTTAGAAAGACAAATTTTGAAAAAAACAAAAATTAGCATGCCATGTTGTACATAAGTTTTGGCTAATAAGTGTTTTACACTTATTTAGATTTTGTATGGTTACTCCACTCTTTGATTAGTCTCCAGTGTTTGTTGAGCATTCCAGTGGTTACCAAGTTTCACAGTTCATACCGAGCATTCTAGTGGTTACCGAGTGAATTCAGGCAGTGTGAAGTCCAACAGTTTAGACCAAGCAATTTAGTGGCTACCGAGCTTCACAGTGACTACTGAGTCATCAGTTCTTGTGATATGAAGCAAGTGTTAACCGAGTGATGGGATGAGGACTATTTACCGAGTACAGGCATGGTAAATGTGGAATTCAATTTCTAGCGAATGACATTGTATCTATCGAGTCTCCAGTGTATATTGAGTTTGAAGCTACATTGAGTGATTAGTATGGACCGAGCCTCTACATCTACCAAATGCATGACAATGCCGAGTAATGTAGTGGATGTCGAGTATCAAAAATTCACCAAGTTAGCTTTCAAAACTCGAGTTTCTGTATTTGGGCCGACTCCGTAATATTGGTGTTATCTTGTGTACTGGCCAACCTTGTAATTATTTGAATTAGGTTGGTATAATGTATTGTATCATACCTAATTGTAGTAATTTTTGAGACGAGTGAAAGTGAATGTAATGATAAGCATGTGAATGTGAATTAGCAGTAGAGTATAGTGCATAGCAAGGTCAAATCAGGAGTAGTCAAGTTACATCTATCACAATGAGGTGATTAGTACTTCAAAGATCTAAATCAGCAATTCAGTTGTAAGTCAGATCTACTATTTCATCCTAATAGGTGAATCAAATTCAAATCCTTTAACAGGGTAGATGTAACAGTCTTTTCTTTAAATCTCTTTACCGAGTGCATACTTCATTGTATGTTTGTAAAACCTCTAACAAGGTGGATCTAGCAGTCCTAATTGCTCCTAATAGGGCAGATCATCATAAGTGATCATTGTAAGCCTTAATAGACCAACTTTATACTGCAGTATTGAAGTTTTGTGGGTATCATCCCCACCCCAATTTTACTTTCTATTTGGAAGGTTTCTGGGTCACCAAATATTGTGTTCAAAGTGTTTTGTGCTTTCAGTTTCTCATGAATGCAGTAGATTAGATCTATTGATAATAATTGGATTATGTTATTAAGTGCTAAATTTATCAAAAGTTTTGAGGTTACTGATTCACCCCTCCCCTCTCAGTAACCTAGCTAGTCTTGATTATTTCCAACAAACAACACAGAAATACACAACTCTATTTTAGCACATGGTGTCTACAACACTGGAGTTTGCATCATTCACTGAGTTGTCATGTTGACAACGCATTTATTCACACTCCCTTTTAGCACATGTTGTCTACAACACTAATTTGTGTGTTACACCCTTGTAGGCTTATCCTCTCATCATCACACTTACTTTTGTGCTTAATGGAGCATCTAGTGGACATGTGCCTAGTTGTATGACTTATCATGATGTTGATTACAAGACAATCTAGATGTATCTTAGAGGCCTTTGTATATAGGAACTTTATATACAGGCACTCCTAGTGTACTTTCATAATGCATATTGAATGAATATATCATCATTCTAATCATACTCTCTCTTTATGGTCTACTGTTGTGCTTGTGTTTGAGGTCTTAGTTCCTGGGTGAATTTTTCCCTTAGGCAAATTCTTACAATATCTTACATCAATTCCTAACATAAAATGGCTAAAGTTCATATTTGCATAAGTAAAGATGCTTAAGAACAAATTTATGAAAGGTTTAGTACAAAAGAATGATTTATCCAGATAGTGCCAACATCAGTAAAAATTGTCTATATTGACCGAGCATTAAAATATGGATAGAGTACTTCAGAAGTTAAACTGATGTATAGGCCAAGTTTGATGGAAGAGATTGAGTTGTATAGTGAAGATCTAGTTCAAAGGCACAATATCAACTGAGATAGTTGAATTTCACCTACCTAAGTACACAACATTAATGAAGACCCTAAATCAAGTATAAGGAAGTATTTATCAAGATTCAAAGACATTATTTCATACGTTGCATATAGATTGTGAGAGCACAAGAGCGATTGAAGTGAAAAGAGATCCTAAGGAGATTAAGAACGAACTTGAGATAGAAGTGCGATCAAGTAAAGATTTGAGTGGTGTCGAGTAGTCAAAGAGAAGAAGTTTTCAAACCCTAATAGAGAAATATGGTAGCTTCGTCATCCACAGGAAAGAGTCAAGGAGTAGAAGTTAGTAACATTCAATTGGTAAGGAGTGACACCTGTCTTCCACCTAAATTTCGTGCTATTCTAGAAATTGCAATGAAAGGTTGACTCAATGGGTCTGTTATCCTCAATACCACCTAAGGTAATTATGATATCTGATGAGAAAAGTTGCTACATGTATAAAATTAGAGAATTTGATGATTTCAAGATTTGAGAGGCGTATGAGAAATTGTGTAACGAAGGATTTCTGAAGGAGGAATTCAAAATTGTTGAGAGGAAAGGGTTAACTTGTTCCCTAGGATTTTCAAGGAATTTCAAGATTGAATGGATCAAGGTTATACTAAGAAGGATCCATGATATGAAATTATGGCTACACAATGGACCAGTTGAGATAACCAAGAAGATGATTCACAAGGTTACTGGTTATCCCAATCTAAACAAGAAGAAGATGATGTGATGTTTGAGTTGTTAGGAAGTTGAAGCTAATATAGGAGCTAAGTAGAATGGATGAGGGTTTTCAATCTCAAACATTCCAAATCCATTGATCACATTTGCAGTAAGAGTAATTTCTCACAAATTCTATCAATCAAGCAGATTGAAAAGTGTGTCGTGTATGGCAATGGATCAAACATTGAAGATTGTCATGAAAGATCATGAATATGATCTTTCTAAGTTGCATAAACTCTAATTGGTAGAGAGCCTAATATCCATTAGGAAGGCAAAGAATTCTACATGTAAGTTTGGATCACTTATCATATGTATTTTCTTTTACATTCAAAAGTATTTTCTTGGAATTAGAAATGTAGTGCCTACCCTAGTTGCATTTCGCTATGATTGATTTTCATATTTTTTTTCCTTGTGAGTCCTTGGTGTATTTTCTATTAATTAGGTCTAATTAAAAGAGTTAATTAATGACTTAATTAAATGGAAAATTAATATGATATTTTATTATTTAATTTTATTTAATTAATTGGGAAAATTAATTAAATAAAAGAATTAAATTTGGAGATGAAAATTATAAGTTCAAAGTTGGAAACGCAATAATAATTATTTAACTTAATAATAATATGATTAGTGTTCATTTTTACATAAATGTTAAATAATATTATTATTTAAGTTAATAAATATTTTATTAATTAAGTTTCAAAAGTAAAGTGGAAAATAAATTAATTTAATTAAATTTTTCATGATTTAATAAGATTTAAAATTAATAAACTGATTTAAAAAGAGTCAAGTGAGTATTAAATAAAGTAACATGCATTATTTTTATAGCTATTCACCTAGAAGTATGTGTACCTCCTTGATGCACGAGTTGTCTACTGCATGAGAGTTAGCATACTAATTAATCACAGGGTGTCTACAATTGAATCATTCTTATTCATCCAAAAGGTGGGATAAGGCTGGTGCTGAGTTGTCAACACTTATCTTATGCCCATAAGATAGACTTGATAACCATATTTGTGCTCGGTGCTTAGGGGGAACGAGAGAATCCAACTCAGCCACAATTGTCTTGGGCTATAAATTTATATGCTCTTCTATTAGCAAGTCACCGGGGTACGAGTCATTAGTTGGTGTTTGAGTACCTATGTGCTTTTGAAGTGAATGCAAAGCAATTTAAGGGAAGGAGTGGGGTGAGCCTGGGTAATCTGCTCATGGTATTAGGGTTTGAAGTCTTCAAGCTGATTCTTTGGGGTGGCCATTCAGTAAAAGAAGTGCAGTCCATCCTTTATTAGATCTGCTCCAATCTCTATTGATCTAATATGCTCTCCCCTCTCGAGGGTGCCCAGTGAGTTTAGTTTCTTTCTCTCAATTTTGATTCGTGTGTAGTTGTGTTGATTTTAACATAAATACATGGGATCCTTTACTATTGTTTTGTTATTATAATTACCAAGTAAATCAGTGTTTAGTATATGTTGTTGTGTTTGTGTTCGTGTTCTTGTCTTTTGGACTCCTCAGCTATGGTAATATTTTTTTCCATTTACATTTGATATATCCCACCGTAATATATGTGCCTTGATGGGAGAGTATGATCACAATATTAGTTATCAACAGCCTGCAGTGCACTTGCAATGTGGGGAACCACACAGTCTAATAATAACAACCGGTGATAGTATAAAACCCATAATACTAAATTAGAAAATGGTAATAATGTAGCAGTACCTAAGGATTCATGGCTCTGACTCATCGGAATGAGAGCCAAATAGTCTGTACCACCTCTTGATCTCGATTTCTTTCATAATGAGTAGTAGTATCGTTACTGGTACTAGCATGATCATTATTATCAAAAGTGAGATCCAAAGCCATGTTATCTCTGTTGTCTCTTCTATTAAAATTACTCTTTGTTTGATCTCCTTCATCGCTTCTGGTCATGGTGGGTTCCTCCTCTCCAATGCTAAGTAAAAGAGGTCTTCTTGAAGGAGAAACTTCCTCCAAGATGCTCCTCAGACATTTCGACTCTGCAAGCAGCCTATGCAGAGTCTACATTAGACCCCGTCGCTACAGTAGCCGCAAGCACATTGTCAAACTCTATGCTTAGACTTATGCTCTCCCCATCACTCGATATAAATGAGCCCATCGATGTATCTAACTAGTTCTTCTATTGAGGACACCTTATTATCTGATTATTACTATTTCTAGCTCTCGATTACTCCCGGTCATGTGAATTCCTGAACCTCATCATTGTCCTCATCTAAATCAAAACAATGGGTTGCATATTGATTTTAATGATTCATGAGATTAGGCATTTGAATTGCTACCATTAGTTCAACCCATCATTGAGCATTAGGAAACAATAAATTCTGCTCATGATATTTGAAAAGGAAACTGCCCTTTCAATCTCGCTCAGTTCTGAAATTTCTTATAGATTTAAAATAACTTTCCATTGTGATGTGCTTTCGTTATCTTGCCAAAACGTAATATCATTAGAGGTTGAATAAGTGTAGTTAATCAAGTCGCCACTTGTTTCTCTCTCCTAAGCAGAGATCTGGATATATTTTTAAAGTCCAACATAATCCAGTGATAAGTTGATAATTTCTACAAGATTGTAGGAATGAAAAATAGTTTTCAAGCCTCTTTTCTAAGGATATTAAGTAGGTTTTAATAGACAAAACAAACCCGACAATATATATATATATATATATATATTCTGTGTTTTGAGATGAAGTAATTGGTCCTCATTTTCAGTCTAGTACCGTGGGTAGCCGATCAGCTAGATGAAGCATTATAACCATTTTTTTTAGGGTAACAACAGAAATGCGATATTTGCATAGATTTATGGGAAAGACTTGTAGATCCTTACGTATTCATCATGGTATCTCAAAGAATGAATGTTTCATAACACAATGACTTCTAGGATAAAAATAGTTCACTTGGTCGAAGGATGAACAGTTCTGCTTAACGATATGTAACTTTGAAGCAAGTGGAGACTTAGGTGACAAATGTATCTCATACTCACATCCCATTATATCCGTTCAACTTTTGGTAATGGTGGTGAATGTATTGCACAGTAGAATCCACCTTATAATACCTTACTCGTGGCACAATGGATGCCAATTGCTTTTAAAAAAAATAATCCATGAGTCTGGAGTTGATAGAGGCAATTAGGGTGACATTGGATGAAACAGTCCACTCACTCCAATGCTAAAGATAGTTTCCATCGCCTGCCCCCCCCCCCCCCCCCACCCCCCCCCCCCCCGCCGCCCCTGATGCACTATCTGCATGCGTCGACAGTTTAGCTAGTGATAGGACCCTTGAATGACCACCCAACTATAATAACAGGCCAGCTGCCTAGTGATATAGTTGGTGGAGTTTTGTCTAAAAAGTATTATTAAGTTTCAAATTATAAAAGGGTTTAATATTAGTTTAATTATGATTAATAATGTTGTTACTTAAGTTTTAATATTACATCATTGTTAAGGATTCTATTAATAGATTTTCGTTTAAATTGACAAAGCATGCAAAACAGTTTATTAATAATTAATGAAATTAGTAATAATTTTATTAGTTATTGATAATTAATGACTACTGCGAGTTTAATTTAGACATTATATAATTGCTAATTAATTTAATTAATTATAAAAAATTAATTAAATTTAATTAACTTATGCGGGGTTTGATTTGATTTTTATGAAATCGTAAATTATTGATTTGAGAATTGAAAAGTGGTATTCTATTATTTTGAATAAATAATTACCTTTGAATACTACTCAAATCAGTTTTGAATAATAGCACCCATTATTTAAAATAAGAATGAGATTGACTTGTAGCATGAATGTGGGATCTCTTTTACCTGAAATGTTCTTTAAATTGGAAATGGGAGTTATGAATGATTAATAGGTAACCTGGAATTTATTTCCTGGTTGGAATTACATGAAAACATAAAACTTGAAATTCTTAGAAAAGTTCAAGTAAGATTAATTAATGTACGAGAGTTCTTAATGGAATTTAGAATTCACCATAATAATGATGACATTGACTTTGATAAAATCAAATTCATTTTTATTGGAAGAATAATCATTATTGTTATTCAATTGAATTATTACACTGGAGTGATTTCTACCTTTGACTCAAATAACTAGGTTGACTGAGAGATTAAAATGAAGAATCTTTTACACTGGAAATATACTTGATATGAAAACTAAAACATATGTTTGTACCTTGCTTTGCTATGCTATTTGTGTTTTGGAGTCTTTGATCAATATTGTTTTGAGATGCTTACCAATTATCATTTAATGCCTTTTAGTTGCTCGTAAAGAACTGTTGTGAATATTATGATGGCCTTCTTGGTGCTTTTCCATGACTTGTGGCAAACTGATGTGAATATAGAGGACTATCTTTCGATGCTTTCGAGTCATTTGTTTAAGACTGAGGTGATTATATGATTCTTGATTTGTGACTTCATAAACATACACTAGAGGTTTTGTGAGATTTCCTTTATAGTGTTTATGTGGATGGATGACATGATATGTCCTATGATTCAAATTGAAATTTATGTTTATGAGATTTGCCTTGTGGAACATTGATGTGTACTTGTATGGAAGTATCAACGTGTTTTTAGGTTGCCTGTTAAGGAACTGAGTTTGATTATGATGGATGTTGTGGTATGGAACACAACTATGATTTATATTCTTAAGAGAGGTTGTCTAGGTACATGTATTTGGGAGTGGCTTGTAGTAGGGGTCTAGGGCCCAAATTGGTCAGTACCAAGGTAACCTATTGCAAGTTAAATAATAAGTGACAATCTAGTAATTAATAATTTTGGGGAAACACAGTAAAAAGATAAGATAGGGATTTGACCCACCCATACCTTGAGTGCTTGTATAGACTAAGGATGGGAATGGGATGATTGCCTCGTCTTCATGAGAGGGATTTTTGGTTCCACATGTGCCATGTTGAGGGTTCAGGGTTCAGAGTAACCAGTCTAGGGTAACTCAACGCTTGAGGGTCCGGGGTCTATTGAGGGACTAGTCCAGGGTAACTCAAGCAGCCATGTGATGACACTCCCTAGAATGTAGCCTAAGTCTCCTTTGTAGAGTTTGTGTGTACCTCTAGTGGTGTACTTATTGTTGAATGTGTTTATTATGGTCATTTACTTTCATTAGTGATGATTGGTGATTTTTGGTTGATGTACTCTTGACATGTGGATTTTGACTCGAGCCTATCTCCTCTAGTGCCATCTTTGTTGGCATTTACCTTCATTTTGTTCTTGGATGTTATATCTTATGATGGATTTAAATTGCTAACATATTTCTTATATTGATGATTATCATGTGATAAATGATGTTATTTACTTACAGAATCATCGTATGCTTTATTTTGCATGATTAGATTTCTAATGCATATGTTGTAGCATGTTAGATTTCCTTCTGCATATTTTGTAGTATGTTTTAGGAGTGACCTCCCTACTATGATAATATTGATGATCTCTTCGGTGACTTGGGATGTTATGCGCGAAGGGATGACTAGGGCCCTCGTTGGTCTAATGATGCTATTGACAGTTGGGAGGAACCACACACTTAGATTAATTTTGTTTTATGATAGATGGTTATCTTTTACGATGATTGTTATATCCTTAGTGATGAATGGATGTATCATGTATGTTATTAGTTTCACTTACTTGAATGTACTTGTATCATGGATTTAATAAGGTTGATGAATCATTATCTTTGCATTTTTATATCCTTTTGAGTCATACATACCATGTGACATGTTCAGTAGATGATTGAGCATTCAAAATTGATTTGCCAAGATGCATTTAGAACAAATGAATATTATCAATTTTAGACTTTCTATAATTTATATGAATGTGGTGGTTGTTAGACTTAGTTTTAATTTAAATTAAGTGTGACTCAACATCTAGGGATCCTAAAAGAATGTAACTTGTTATGTATTCTTTAGATGATTACATGTCATTACTTCTACTACTTTGTGTTTGAGGTGTATGATGTTATCTTTCATGTTTAAAAAAAAAATTGTTCAGCAAAATTTAGGTTAATTCTTTTGGATCCCTTGGCAGAGCATTACAAGAAATATTATTTGGGAGCAAGGAAAACTAGTGACAAGGAAAATAAATGAATACATTACTCAAATAGGAGAGAATTTTGAAAATGTCATGGACACATACTTTGATGAATTAAAACAAAGAATGAGAATGAAGATGAGAATATCGAAAGAGTTAGTAATTAAATGTTACAATGATGTATTATTCTTAGTGGACATAGATAACACATTTATGTAGGTAGTAAAGTCGAGGAAGGCATGGATAACAAAATTTGACTATGAGGTTGATAGTGATATATTGAATGCAAATATTGTTGCATTATTAAAGGAAGACATTGACATTGAAGCCGAACCTTTTGCTAAATATGAAGAAGCTAAGGCAAGAATCACTATAGACATCAAAATAGCTTCTAAGGCAAAGAAAAGGAAGAAAGTGATTGAAAACCTAGAGGCAAAACTATGCACCTAAGACAAAAGCAAGGAACCTCTATAGATTACACAAGGTCTTGGAGAAGATGAAGAAAAAGGTAGTGGTGATGGGGAAGAGGAAGAAGGAGAAGGAGTAGTCAAGGGTAAAGCCCTATTCATTGTCTCACCACCCAACAAGAATTCTAAAACTACCAAAACTAGAGAAAATGAAGTTGCAAAGCCTGTGGTGACACCCCTCTCTCCTCCACCACCTACCAAACCAAGGACCAAGGCAACAACAACTAGTGTTGAGCAATCTACAAAGCAAGGAGTAGTGGAGACTACTAAGTCTAGCAGATCAAAAACTAAGAGGGAAAGATCTCAAGCCCATGTTAGTCAATCAAAGATGAGAATATTGGTTAAAGGACCAACCACAAGGAGACCAAAAAGTATTTATGAGGTATGTATTGACATACGAGGCTCTACTGGTTTATCTAGTTTTGGATATGTGAAATATGATACATTAAATGATGAGGAAAAATCAAAAACTGAAGAAGCCATGGTGGACATGATGACAAGTCACAAGTTGGCTACTTCTAAATTAGAGAACAAAGTTCCAATGGATTTTCATAGTAGACTTGACAGAAGGTGGCAACATGTAGTTGAAGTAGAGAAAGACACAAGAACTAACACATTAGAAAAAGTTATGCCCGATTTGTCACCAAAAAAAAAAACATTTTTTGAGAAATATACAAATTAATTTGCTCCTAAGTAAAATAAGACTAAAGTTGGAATTCAACAAAGTGAGCTACTTTGGAAAAAAAATGTTGGTCTCATTACTAAAGAAGTAACACAAGAAAAGGATATTAAGATGATAACAATTTAAGGCAATCAAAATGATGAGATGAGTTTAGGTCTACTGAGTCTACAAGGGAACATGTCACCAGCTCATGTTGACACCCCTGACACTCTAATTTTCGACCAAGAGAAGGGCTTAGATGTAGACAAGGAGGAGCAAGAGGCAGAGGAAACAAATAAAGACACTAGGGTAGACATTTCTACCGAAGGTCAAGAAGGACCAAATGTGTTAGAACCTCACATTGAGGAGAATAAGATTGTTTCGAGTACACCTGTTGTTGTTTCTAGCACTGATGTACAAGCACAACTGAGTGGTCACACCCCTTTGCCATCTCCTAAAGCAATGCTAAGCAGCAACACTTCACCCCATAGCAAAAGGAAAGCAATAAATAGCATATCTCTAGATATTCAAGTTAGTTTGGACAGAGTTATTGAGATGCCACAATTGGATTTGGCAAATCTCACTCTTGAACAAACAATTTTGTTGCAAGAGATTTTGGCCAAGAAGAAGAAACAAGAGGAGCTAAGAAGAGAACATCAACAAAGGCAGATATTACATGATGTTAAAGAGATTTTTGTAGAGGCATTTAATATACAAAATTTTGATGGGAAAGCCCCAATCATTTCCCAAATTTTAACAATTGATGAACAAATAAATGTTGGAGATATAGAAACAAATGAGAAATTGATGGATTGGCTAGCAAAGAAATTTGAGAATAAGGTTGTGGACAAAGTTTCAACAACCATTTTCGAGTAGAAAGTTCAATTACAAGAATGTGTACAAAATACAAAGGAACTTATACAAAAAGTACAATATTTGTATAATATTTTGTGTGATGTGCCAAGATTCACTAGTGATCTTTAGGAAAACATCCAATAGATTCAAGCTGAAATGCATAGAACAAGTAGCACTATTTCCCAGTCATCTGAATCTAGCTTAAGCCATTAAAATATAGCTGATTTGTTTCTGGCTTCGATCGTGTGTGTAATTTTTAGCATCAACATTTTGGATCACACTCTATGATCCATCATCAGGATGAGAGAAATGCAAGAATAGATAGGTAAAACTGGATAGTGGAAAACTGATAAAAATGCATTAAAATATGTTATTGAATGCTCAATGCAAATTGGTCAAGCTTCAAACAACTGATATTAGCATGAGATCAAAATTGATCTCCATTCAATCCATATTGATACCTCACTTAGAGGTTATGCAATGAGAGTTAAAATTAGCACAAGATCTTATTAATGAAGATCATAATCTTTTTGTAGTTGAAAGTTTGATTGATTTGGTAGCTAGGTTGGAGTTGTAGAATCATATTTCAGAATCAACGAGAACCACTTGGGATCATGCACTTGTTATGATCAACCAAGTGCATAAACCATTTATTGAAAAATACAGTTTGATTCCACCCATTCAACCCCATCATCAGACATAAGTGACAAAAACAAGGTGGGAAGAAGTAAATAAAAGGGGAATGTTTGATGATTACATATTTTGAATGGAGGTAATAATAGAGTGGTGCAGGAGCACCTAAGAAGAAAAGAATACCAGGAGGCCAAAGTTCATAATATGATCAATTTAATTTCATTTTGTTCATTCCTAATGTATTGTAATAATTTGAGTCAATTGGAATAATAATGTAAGGTTGAAAGCCAAAATTGTAAAAGTTGTCAAGAAAGTACAAAATTACAAAGTTGTAATATTGCAAATCTTTGCAAACTATTTAAAAAAGGAAGATGAAAGGTCATATAGATATTTGGATGGTTTCTAAATGCCTAATATAGTATAATACCATGCATTTTTCGTTCTAAATCAGAATGAGAAGAAGGACAACATTTTGGTATAAGTTTGTGCATCCATTCCTAGTTATTTTGAATGGTGTTTGTTGCCCCACTTTTCATCATATACAAATTTTGCAAAGTGGAGAGTGAACTAATATCATGTTCTATCAAGTCGGGTCAATAGGTCTTTCTTCTTTAGGTGCTGAGTTTCTCCATCGGTTTTTATCTTTTCCCTTCTCTCGTATCACATTTAGCCCGGGTGGGTATTTCTTGGTTGTCATGAGTCTTATGGGTAGTTTAGAGACATCCTCTATGGAGATTCTCAATTTGTGCTACATCTTTTGATTTCCATGCAGCTCATTTGATCTAGAGTTAGAGAAAATTGAATCGGCAAAAAATCAAGTTTCGGCTTCTCCTCGGCGAGTTTTCGCACCCTGAAGGCAAATTTCTGCAAAGACTGGCAAATGCTATTTGTAAGCTTCCTTAAAGTAAAGTGAATCATGTTAAGAAAAGATCATTCAAGTGATGTCATGATTTCACAGTGAGAACCATTTTAAAGCTTGGAAAATGATCGGGATTTGTGTTTTTCGAAAGCTTAAAATAAAGTGAATAGGGCAAAGGATGTAAAACAATGAATCGGCAGAAAAACAAGTTTCCTCTTCTCCATTGCGGGTTTTCGCACCCAGAAGGTGAAACTTCATGGTGATCCATAAACGCTATCTGTAGGCTGAAACAAGGAAAGAATAAGCATCGGTAGAAAACTTAGAAGTAGCTTCTCCTTTGGCAGACTTTGAAACAAAAGGTAAAATTTCTAGAGAGGCCTAAATAGAAAGGTAAAGTTATTAGGTGGGCCCCATTTTTCATTCGTGAAGCCTCTTTGGTGTTTCCCGAACATTTTTAGTAAAGTGCTTAGGGTTGAAAGGTAAAACAAAAGCTTAAGGGGAAAATTGGAAATCTGCTTCTCTGTTGCGAGTTTTCTACCCTCGAAGGCCATTTCCCGCACTTCAGAGAAAGTCATTCCTGCAAGCATGGTAAGTATGTGATTTGGTTGCAGATTATTTTGGGCAAATAAATAGAAGTGAATCAGTGGATTGATTAGGTTTTTGCAAGTAGAATTGACCTAAGCGAATTTTTCCTAAGGAAGTACTCTGTTCGTGTTTTTTGAAAGATGGATGAAACAGGAAGTAAATTGGTAATTAATGAGAGTTACTGTTGAGCCAACATAAACAGTGAAAAGACAAAGATAAATCCATTAGAACCTTTACATCCACCAATCCAACCGATTTACCCTTAATTTCGCTCATGTGGTGTGATTTATGAAATTCAACCGACAAATCTAAGGTTATTTTATAAAAAGGGAAGTAACAGATTTTCAAACTCCCATTTCATTGTTATACTATTGTACTAAATAGTGCTTTCAAGTAATTTTTGAGTTACAAAGTTTGCTCCTTGTATCAATTGCAATTGTTTGAACTGTTGCTATCATACATAAAATAGAATGGCAACAAGATTCATGGGTTTCAATGGATTGGGTGGAATTAAGTCAGCATGGTCGACTATCACAGATACTTCACTCTATTTCTATGATATGCAAGATTTTCAAAGGAGATTGAGAGCATAGCCAATCCACCCCATAATAGAGAAACTTTGGGGAAGCGAATTAGTAGAAGCAGCTGGGTTCCCTGTAGTAGTACAAGCCCTAGAGTTGATTTTAGAATGCATCAATCATTACAACCCAGATACAAGGCAGATTCTATTGCCTGACCAGATAGTGTTGATTTCAGTCGATCGACAATTAGTGGTGAATTGCTTGCGAATTCCAAAATGGGAGGAGTCCTCTGATTTGACGATGAGTGGAGCCATGTCTGAGTACTCTTTGAAGAAGATGGTTTGGAGGAGGGAGATCATGCAGTCTTGGTTTCAGAAGCCAAGGGGAGCTAAGAGTAAAGTCCCTAAAACTCTTTTCGGCATGGACCTCAAACCAAATATTGTTGACATTTTGGTTCTGTTACATTGACTCAAAGGTGAGGTAGAAGCTTTTAATTTTGTAGAGCAGTACTTCTTTTTGGTGCAAGTTATTTTCTCAAACACAGTATATTGATTGGGCACATGAGGTCAGTGAATAGCTTTCTAGGACTCTCAGTGCAGCTAAGTTTTATAATTCTTTTTATATGTCCTCATTCTTGATATACATGTTGGCTTCTCTTCAATTGTGGCCGAGACTCCCTAGAATTGAGAATTTCTCTAATAATGTAAAAAGTTATGAGTTTTATCCATGCCTGCAATTACAAAATAGTTATGTAGAATACATCTGGGTAAATGATGCATTCACCATGAGGATTTGTAGGGAACTACAGGGGTGCCCAGAGCGAAGATTTAGTCTAGAAGTGATGGCAATCATCAGCCAATTTGGCAGTTACTTCATCCAGTTCTCATCATTTTCTTCTTTGCATCTTGCAACATTTGACAGATTCCCACTGAAGCTGCCCAGGTATCCAGATGATATGATCGTGCTCGTGGAGATTGTGAGGCAAGCAATACAAGTGAACGTGTTGAGTGCCAGCTTGGGGAAGAAAAGGTATGAATTCCCTATAAAAGTGGGAGCATACAGTTGCGAAACCAAATCAGATGCTAAGAATATACTCAAAGCATTTGAAAGTAATTACAAATTGGAAGAGTATGAAGCAGTAAGGCCCCTATTTGATCCTAATAGATATGCCAGAGATGTGCTCCAGATTGGAAGCGTAATCAAATAAGTGACAACCATGGAGGATTATTGGGCAGATTGTAAGGATGAGCTGGAGAGTTGAGATCGTGCCTTTACCAGATTTACAATTGATTAGGTAAAGACATATGGAATAAATTTAGATGTGGAAGGGCTAGAGGATGACGATCAAAATATGTACACTAATACATATTTGACAAAATTGAGGAATACTCCCATTAGCTCTGAACCATATGTTGACATAGAAGAAAATTTTGATGTCATGATGGCAAGGATTATCAAAAGAACTGGGAAGTGGGTTGAATGGACAGCTAAGAAAGGCCAAAGCAAGAGCAAAGCTACTCAAGCTTCTCCAACTATAGCTACTCCTACTTCATCTCAAAGTGCCACTCCCAGTGCTACTGCCACAGCTGCTCAAAGACCAGCCCAATCTGTGGGAGGAGGTGACTAGCCCCCAGAGAAGCATGTTCTAATAACCTCAACTTGTCAAGGGGGATCACTACCAGTCATTGGAGCTCAAGCTAAAGCTGAAAAAGAAACAGAGGGACAACAAGATGGATCTCCCGCTCTAGTCTCACCTCTGCATGCTGCTCTTCCCCCATCTCCTCAAGCTTCTCCAACTCCATCTCTTCATGCTGCCCCTTTCTTATCCCCCCGTCATAGCCCTACTTCATCTGTAAGAGCTCTTGTTCTTAAGCCTGTTGGTTCTCCTATTCAAATAGTAGAGATTGGAGATGATAAAAGTAGTAGTAGAAAATCTACTGAGTCTGATGAAGCTGCCAAGAAAGCTCAAGAAGAAGAGAAAGCTCCATGTTCATCTCAACTCCTTTCTCGAGATCCAAAGACCCCCTTTTCTGCAGCTACAACAACAATGACTCTAGTAAAGAAGAAAATGTTCAGCATTGAATCACTAAAAACAACCTCCAAAGTGATTAATACAGAGTCTTGGCTTGAGGATACTTTGGAGAAGAAGAGGAAAAGAAAAGATGAAAATTTCCCTTCAAAGGATGTTGTATCTCAAGCGGTTCGCTCAGGATCTGCCTTAGTAAAAACTAAAAAGCAGAAGACCTTGTCAATATTGGGACGAGATCTAGAAATAGGGCACCTAACTATGGAGGTAGCAAAACCAAACAAGGCAGGGATAATTGAACATATGACACCAGAAGACTTCACTCTGCACTCAATCGATCTTGGAGAAGCTAGACATGATACAAAAGTAGGCCTATGGAAATCGAGTAATGAGATGATAGAAGAGCAATTGGAGGATCTCAAGTCATCAAAGGTTAGAATGAAAGCATAAATAGAGGAGTTGAGAAGATTCATTCGGCAATTAGTTGTTCCATTGGCAACTATCACTGGTGTGCCTGCCACTGAAAATCCTTTAGCAGAAGAGGTACAAGCCTTCATATCACAACTCTAGAAAGATAGGCATTTTGGTCAGATTGGAAAAGAATGGATTGAGAAGCTCAGTTTAGATGGAGCTGTTATAATTGATCAAATTGGGAATGTTATCCTTCAGTTAGAAATTGAGAAGGATAACATCACTTCTAATCATAACACTTTGGCCGCAAAAAAGGCAAGGTGCGACGAATGCATTTCTCTCCTAAATATGATCATCCAAATGAAGGCAAAAGAGGCAGTTGAAGCAAAGATTTTGAAGAAGGGAACTGCCTCTATTCAAATGGCTTCAAAACATGCAATTCAAGCAGAAGATGATTCAAGAAGTAGAGGAAGGACTCAAAGAAACAAAGGAAAAGGTGAAGAAGATCCAAGACAGAGCATTTGAGCTCATGCGAGGATTACACACTGACTCACAAAGCAGTGGGCAAGGAAAGATTCCCATTGAGATAGAAGTAATGAAGAATAACTTCTCCACATACTTGAGTAACCTATCTGGAATGACTTCAAGTAGTCAAAACAGAGTGGTAGAGTTGCAGACACTAAGTGGATGTGTGCATGTGGCAGCTGGAGAGTTAACAAGTCAGCTGGGTGCAGTAAAGGAATTAGCTTGGGAGCATTCAAAGTGGCTCTTGAGATTCACCAATGTACATGTGCCTAGTCACAAGGAGATGATCCCAATTATAGTGGCTGCCAGAACATATAGGGCAAAAATTGAAAAGGGAAAGAAGTCTAAATGACTTATTTAACACTCCTTTTCTGTTCTTTGATGTAAATGTTGCAAATTTTTGTAAATTTTGAAATTCGACAAACTGGCATCTTGCCATGTGTCATATTCAAAAGATGAACTGATTGAAATCCCATTGTAATGGTCATCTCTCAAATCCTATATGTATGAAATTCAATGATAAATCAAAGGTTGACAAATTTTGGTGTGAAGTACTATCTATTGTAGAGACAATTAAATAGCACTTCATTTCAATCATTTTTCGTTCCAGTAGGTACTGTAATTAGTTAGTATTTCCTTTCTGCGTTACAGAGAACTAAGAAAGAACAGAGTTTCTTTTCTCCTATTTTCTGGAATTCAAATGGATGTGATAAGTATTGTTATATTTCATTTGACGAAAGGATTCTGTTAGTTTTTTCGATTCATCAGTTGTAGTTCAGATTAAATTTTAACTTATTTTAGTCTTGCTCGGATGGACTTATGAATTCATAAGAAGTGTGGATACATAGATCTGTTTTGATATTGAGAAATTTTCCTTGCCTGAATTAAGTTCTAGTTAGGCTTAATTTGGTTTTCCTCTCCTGCTCTCGGGTTAAGAGCATACCCCACGGTAGGAATTAGAGATAAAACATAATTCATTGAATATCATTTACATAGGGAGTTGTACCTCAATTCAGAGGGAAACTAAATATTCTTAGAAATGGTTTCCCAACTTTTGTGTAAAGTTGTTCTTTGTTATAAATTTGGGCACATTAAAAGAGGAAAAGAAGAAGGACAAATCTATTTACCAACAGTGTTCATTACTTTTATTCTGTTTGCAAACCATGTAAAGATATTTAAATCCTATAAACCATATATAATTTATACATTTGGATAGTAGGATGAATTATATTCCTTTTTTTTTTTTTGGATTAATTTCATGCAAATTTTTGAAAGTTATGAGTATTTTAGTGAAAGTGTCTATTTGCAGATTTAAGATTCTTCGACAATAGTCATATTGGAGTATTTGGTACTAACACATATGGGTGAGTTATGAGCTCTAAATAGATTAATTGGAAAGATATTGAAATAATAGTTTATTTCCTTTTGGTTGGAGTAATTTTTATGAAGATATATCAAAGTTATGGATATTTTGGTGAAAACAGGTTTTTCAATATCTTCAATAGAGTTGCAGGCAAATATTTATTCTCATAGAATGATTTATGGATTGAAAAAATGAATGGATTTTATATTTGGAAACTACATTCATGAAGGTTTAATATGGATTTTTTTGGGGATCATTTGTTTTTTTTTTTTGTGTGAAAGATATTGGATTCCATATGCAGAGTTGCATGTATCCTTTCTAGTTTATGACAGTAAAAATGGGTCTCGATTTAGAAACCATAAATTGTAACCCATTAGTTGGATTAATCATTAATTTGGATATGTTTTATTAGGCCTAGTTTGGAATAGTTCATCCAAATAATTTGGAAATATATTGTCAAGACCGAAATTTATGATTAATGTAATCTGGAATAGAAATAAGACTATGTGAACAGAGAAATATTGATGAAATTTATCTTGAAACATGGTTTATTTTATCTCATGAGATGCCTCTAAATAATGAGATTTTTTAATGGATCATCATGGATCCTATGGATTGGTTAGTTTTATTTATTCTCTGCATCATTATTGGTATCAAAGCTTGAAGATCTTGAGTTTATGGGTAGACCACCAAATGAGGCAATCCACACTAGGACCTTGGAGATTTGGATTTCTAATTTTTGTTAATGAGTTTTGCTTATAGGTAAGTTCACTCACTATAGTAGGTGGACATGGATTTCTACCAAGAGGGCCATATAGGATGGTCCAAGGGCCTAAGGAGAAGGTCCATTTGGTAACCAAACTATTGGGGAGAGAGCAAAAGAGAGGACTCCTAGGCGAGGGGTAGAAGTTTTTGGTATGTTGAGCAACATGAAGGAGTGGACTTTGGAATGTGAGAAGCACCATTGGAGGCAACCACTTGAACTCTATTAATGAAATTACTTTTCACAATAGATAGAGCAATAGGAGAAGTATAGAAAAAAAGAAGAGATGAAACAGTTCCTCCAAATGATTTGGCCTAGTTTGGAACAATTACTCCAAATGATTTGGAAATATATTGTCAAAACCAAAATTTATGATTAATATAATTTGGAATAGAAATAATACTATGTGAATGGAGAAATGTTTATGAAACTTATGTTGAAACATGTTTTATTTTATCTCATGAGATGTCTCTAAATAATGAGATTTAATTAATGGATTAGCATGGATCCTATCGATTGGTTAGTTTTAATTATGCTCTGCATAATTTTTGGTATCAGAGCTTGAAGATCTTGAGTGTGTGGATAGACCACCAAATGAGGCGATCTACACCAAGACCTTGGAGATTTAGATTTTTTTATTTTGTTAATGAGTTTTGGTTGCAGGTGTAAGTTCACTTACTGTAGTAGGTAGACATGGATGTCTACCAAGAGGGCCATAGAAGATGGTCCAGGGTCCCAAAAAGAAGGTCCATTTTCTCACCAAAATATCGAGGAGAGAGGAAAGGAGAGGACTCTCAGGTGAGGGGCATAAATATTTGGTATGTGGAGCAACATAAAGGAGTAGACTTTGGAATGTGAGAAGCACCACTGGAGGCAACCACTTGAACTCTATTAATGGAATTAATTTTCACAATAGAAAGAGCAGCCAGAAAAGCATAGAACAAAAGAAGAGATGAATACAAAGAGGCAAATTTTCCTTAGAGGTTTCAGCAAGCACATTTCCATGAGACATGGAAATCTTTCAAGGCCAAGTTTATGGTGTAGAAGCACCTAAGAAGACAAGAATAATGGGAGGCCAAAGATCATGATATGATCAATTTAATTTCATTTTGGTAATTCTTGATGTAATAGAATAATTTGATTCAATTGGAATAATAATGTAAGGTTGAAAGCCAAAATTGTAAAATTTATCAAGAAAGTGCAAAATTACAAAGTTGTAATATCGTAAATCTTTACAAAATATTTCAAAAAGGAAGATGAAAGGTCATAGAGGTATTTGGACATTTTATAAATTCCTAATATAGAATAAATACCATTAATTGGTCATTCCAAGTCCAAATAAGAAGAAGGAGAACATTTTGGTATAAGTTTGTGCATTCGTTCCTAGTTACTTTGATTGGTGCTCACTATTTTCCAGGCCATGTAAAGATTTTTATGACTTGGAAAACATATATAATTGTATTTGGATGGTAGGATGACTTATCTTCCTTCTCTTTTTTTTTGGATTAATTTCAAGCAAATTTGTGGGAGTTATGAGTATTTTAGTGAAAGTGTCTGTTTAAAAATTTAGGATTCTCTGACAATAGTTATATTGAAGTATTTTGCATTGACACATATGGGTGATTTATAACTTATAAATAGATTAATTATAAATATATGCAAATAATCTTTCATTTCCTTTTGGTTGGAGTCATGTTTATGAAGATATATGAAAGTTATGGATATTTTGGTGAAAACTTATTTTTCAATATCTTCAATAGAGTTGCAGGCAAAGGTTTATGCTTAGAGAATGATTTATGGATTGAAAAAATGAATGGATTTTATATTTGGAAACTAAACTCATAAATATTTAGTATGGATTTGGTTTGGGATCATTTGGTTTTTTTTTTTGTGAAAGATATTGGATTCCATATGTAGGGTTGCATGTATCCTTTTTGGTTTATGACAATGAAAATGGGTCTCGATGTAGAGACCATAAATTGTAACCCATTAGTTGGATTGATTGCCAATTCGGATGTGTTATTAGGCCTAGTTTGGAATAGTCCTCCAAATGATTTGGAAATATATTATCAAAACCAAAATTTATGATTAATAGAATTTGGAATAGAAATAAAACTAGTGAAGGGAGAAATGTTGATGACACTTATGCTAACACATGTTTTATTTTATCTCATGAATGCCTCTAAATAATGAGATTTTTAAATGGATCAGAATGGGTCCTATGGATTGGTTAGTTTTATTTATGCTCTGCATCACAAAGGAAAGAAGCAAAGAAGGGAAGAGTCAAAATGAATAAGCATTCAAGAGGCCAGGATTCAAAATTCAGAAGGCAAACAAGGTATGACATTGAAGTAATCAGACTACTTAGAGTCACGTGTATATATCTATTGATACATTGTTTATTTGACATAAGTTAAAGTTTTATAGTTAAATATGAACTAAGTCATAGGCTTGGGGGGAGTAATCATATTACCATTGTAATGATGTAATTAGGACAAAGTATTTTTGCCACTAATGTCAAAGGGGGAGACTATTGGTATCTCTAACTATTGTTGTCTATTAGTGTCAAACACTTAGTCATATACTAGGTGGAGTTAGAAGGTCATCGCTGTAACCAAGCTATTCTATATAAGCTCAGTCATGTAAAGAGTTATGTATAAAACATGTAAATGCCAAGCTCCTCTAAGAGCTAATAAAATCTTTGGTCACCGAGTATTTTCAATGTAAGTTGAGTCTAATGTTTACTAAGAAGTTCAAGCACATTGAAGTCGAGTTACACAAAAGGTGTCGAGCATGGTAGAGACCGAGTGTCAGCAAAATATACAGTAAATTCTAAGTATCAGGAATAGTTAGTTAAGCAATACAAAATTGACATTCCAGTCAAGAATGATACAAAATTTGAGGTAAACCATTTTAGGCTGACATGAATATGATATATAATACTTGTAGAGGTTGTTACAGAGGTTATTGCACATTTTATGATGTCGATCATAGATCCCTATGTTCCGTGATGAACCAATCAGATGAAGAGGTGAAACAAGGAAGAATCTAAAAAACTCTTTATGAAATCTTTAAACTGAGAAAATTTTAACATAGTTTGAAATGGTGAAGTATATGGAGATGAGAAGGAACAAACAAGTTATTCATGCAATGAGCATTGTAGAAGAGACAAAGAGGTCAATTATTTTAGAACAGAAGAAGCAACATAATCAAGCAATAAAGGACAATAAAGTTTTATCAGATCAAAGATCATATCAGATTGAAGAGAGGAGATAAAAAAGATATCTTATCATAGAAAATTGAGGATTAGGTATTGAATCAGTTTTAATAGATTGAGTTAGGGATAATCTCTTAACAGAGTGGTCTTAACATATCTTTGTAAATCTCTTAACAGAGTCCTTACTTTTTTGTAAGTGTAAAATCCTTTAACAAGGTAGGACTTAATAGTCTTGAAGCCTTTAAGAGAGAATACCCTTCATAGGGTAGATCATTGGATATGGTCAAATATTGTAACCCTAACATGTTAACTTTATTACTGTAGTAGTAAATATTTATAGGTGTCACCCCACCTCAGTTTTACCTTCACATTGGAGGATTTTTGGGTAACCAAAATTATTTTGTTGTGTGTTTAAATTTCACGTATTTGATTGATAGATTAGATGTATATGTTATTACAGTTTGATTTTATAATTTATGCACGTATAAGACATTGATCATGAGGTGATAAATGTGGTGAATGCAAGAGAGTATTCTTAAAAGGGTTTAAGTGTTACAGATCCTTATTCATGACCTCCCCCCCCCCTCCCCCCTCCTTCTTAGTGTCTTGGTTTCTAATGAAGACTTCCAATAGGGGATGGTACCCAAGCGATAGTGTACTAATATAAAAGTTCCTTGTGAAAGGATGTGACTCTATTAGGAGACATATATAATGCAAATGATATGAAGGTCCTTATTAAAAGGTATATCCCTATTAGGAGACCTTGAATCCTTGTTAAAAATTTCAAATCATGTTAAAGGTGATAGGAAGACGGATGAACATGTTGTTGAAATATCTTTAGTCAATAATTAAGAGTAGATCTTCGTGATAATGAATTCAATATATTGAACTGACTAATATCGAAAATCAATTGCCAATACAACTCCTTTAGAACTCAATACCTTCAACCAACCCTATCTTTTCTCTTCTCTAATCAAATTTGCATCCTTTGACCACATCTATAATATTACATATGATACGATTTTACATCCAAGGAAAACATCTTTCCTTCATACCCTATTCAAATATCTAATTAGATTAGCTTGTTAAAGCTTCCCCAATGTAAAATTGATCACATAGGAATATATTAAGGTATACATACCTTCTAAATCATTATTAAAAATATTACAATAAGGTTCCCACACATTATAATGCAACTAACACAATCTCCAATAAGAATCAAAATATTTCCTTAACATAATTAACTACCAATAAAATATATTTCACATTTTACTTTTGTTACCTCCCCATAATGATCTTCAATATTTTCTATCATGAACATAGCTCCATGAATATTTCTTCAACCACAATCCGATCACGATAACCTTAGTTCCTCCTTAGGTTACAACTAGTACAAGATGATTAAAACTTCAAGATTCATGATCTATGTAAATTCTAAATCGAGACTCACTACTCTATGATAATTTGTATTTCTCCCCCAAACTATCTTTAAGAACTACCTAACCTAAGCCTAAACATCTCTACTTATACTTGCAAAAATGACTTATAGAAGATTCTAGATCTCTACATAAGATAGATTGATCTTATAATGGTCTACACACATCCTAGTGCATGATCCTTACATTAAATTCATGATTCAAACTAAATAAAAAATTTGGTTCATACTAGGAACCAATTATAGACAAACTTGACCAAAGAAGGGATTAAGCATCAACAAACTAGTGAGCTCACTCGACACATGAAGGACCTTGACAACCATAGGACTTGACCACTGATGTAAGTTAGATTGCTTGTTAGTAATTTCCTTCTCTAAGGAATCACTAGGCCTTCTTATAGCCTATTAGGTCTCTCATTTTTCACCCTAAACCTAAGAGGATATCTATCCTACCCTCCACACTTCATTATCTAGTTACACCAAGGTTTTCACACTTCCTTCCTTCCTAGTGTCATCTTCCTCAGTCCTTCAAATCATAAACTCACCAAAATTGCTCATCCTGCCTTCAACATGGAGTGAAAATTGCCTCTTAATGGTTTTTAGACTACCCCTAATGTTCTATACTCATTTTCCATAGGTTTCCTTATCGATTTCCTCAATCTTGACAAAACTGTCCTAAATAGTCCTAATAGGATTAGGCCTCCAAAGTTGGTTTTTGGGCTACAATTCCAAATTTTTCTTAACAATGTGGTAAACCAATCTTAGATATGGATACAATTTTGGAAATACTATGATATTTTGTGGGTCTCAGGTCCCCAACTTGTATGTACACTCCCTTGCTATTTTTATGCTTAAAAATAAGGGTTTCTAACAATTCCAAACAACATTCACTAGAGTTTAATAAATCTTATGAAAAAGATAGTTTTGGAACCTTATCATTTCACATGTGGTTTCCTAGAACATCCCTCCTCCTTCTCCAATACTTATATTGAACTACCTAATACATTCAATCCACACAAATCAACATGCCAGCTCTGTGATCACCTAGCCATACAGAAAAGGCACACCTAGGGCAGCACTTTAGAAATGGTTCCCAAGCTTTTCCAAGCCTCTCCTTTGCTATGTAAACTATAAAAGGGATACACTTTCATATCCCCAAAAACCATGATGATTCCACTGTGAGGATTCATGGGGGAGCCATTTTCCCAAAAACTATTAAAGCAAGAATAACGAACGATCTATGTACAAATGATTTCCTAGCTATGCACAAATGAACTCTAATCAACTCGAAATATACAATGAAAAGTACTATAAAAAAATTAAAAATAATAATCCAACACAAAATGATCCTTTCAACCTATTAGTCCATACACAAAATCAAGAAATTAAAAAATTGTCAAATTTTGAACTATATCTCATGGATTCACTTGTGAAACTATTCTTATTACAACTTCCAAACATTGGTATGGGTTCATTTCATGGTTTAATATATTTCAAAAGAGTTTTTATATAGTTATAATAACCATCAAACTTTTTTGTGTGCTATGTAACTTTCCTATCAACAAGTTGTCAAGCAACTTTTCAAAGTTGCTAACAACTTTAACAACTTTTCACATTTCTTAGCAATTTTGACTTCCTTCAGTTGGGAATTTCAAAATTTTTCCAATATGATCTATTAATAATGTATAGGCATGACTTAGACATTAGAACATCAATTCATATGATTTTGACCATTTTTACCTATTTGAAACTTTTACACAATTGACATCTTTCCCCAACTTTTATCAAATGACTTAGGTATAGACTCCAACCTATGCACATGGATGTAAAAAAATTATAGAGAAAATATATCTCAAAGCCACACCTTTCTTAGGTTGCTAGGGTATAAGACTCATAGCTCTAGTTTAGCTTCATGACACCCAAAACACAAGCAACCTAAGACAAAAAAACCTAAAACACCTAGAGTGGATTAAACCTAGTCAAATCCACCTAGGAAAAAACCCAACCATGACCTCCTAAGGTCCAAATACACCTAAATGACTTGGCTAGGGTTAGTATAATCCAAAAACCCAAAGGGTAGAGTCAAGACTAGGAGTTAGCCAAGGTGCTCCTATGCTATACTCCCCTGAAAACAAAAAGTTCAATCCACCCTTGGATTGAGCAAGTTGGAATCTATGCCCAAATTCTTGAAATCTCCTTCCTTGATCCAAGTAGCATCTACATCTTCTTGGCTATGTTACTTGACAAGATGTTCCCAATAAGTTGTAGTCTTAGTCTTCTTGTAGACCCATAAATCAAGTACTCTGACAACTGTTTTAGGGTGGATGAGTTAAGTTTAGGTCCTCTAATGCTTGAGTGACTTCCTTAATCCTTTGACCAACATCTAGAATAGGAACTTTGTAAGTCACTAAGTCATCAACATTGATAATGGATGATAATCCAATGTCTTCAAGAAGTTCCACCTTGTAGGCATTTCTACCATACTTGGCCAATATTTGGCAAGGTTCCAATTTGTTTTTTTGAAGTTTATGGGGGACTCCATTTTGTAGCCTAGCTTTGTTTAAATGAAACATTACAAGATCCCCAACTTGGAACTAGACATCCCTTTTACTGTCATCCACCTTATGCTTGAGTTTCTCAGCATTGTCAGTTAAGGTTTTCCTTACTTATTCATGGACTTCCTTGATGGAGTGGGCAAAGTCTTCAACATATCTACTGCCCTTGGCACCATCCTTCAACTCTCTTAATTCAAACACCCCTCTAGGATGCAACCCATTAATAATTTCAAAAGAGATCTTACCAGTTGATCTATTGAATATCATTATATGCATATTTAACCTTTCCAATGAGCTAATCCCAAACCTGACCATATCCCATAGTAAGACACCTCAACAAGTTACCAAAAATCTTATTAATGACCTCATTTTAGTTATCTGTCTGAGGATGATAGGCAAATCCAAAGGACAAATTTGTGTCTAACTTGTGCAACAAGGTCTTCCAAAAATAACTCATGAATTTTGTGTCCCTGTCTAAAACAATACTTAAGGGTAAGCCATGGATTCTTAGCACCTCTTTAAAGAATGAGTGTGAAATTTGGAAAGCATCATGTACTATCCTACAAGGCATAAAGTGTGTCATTTTACTAAACCTATCCACCACAACATAGATGCTATCAAATCCCTACTTGGTCCTTGGGAACCCTACAACAAAATTCATGCCCATGGTCTTGTAGGAATTGGTAGGGACTAGTAAAGACCTTTATTGGAAGATGCGCCTTTTCCTTTTGACACACCACACAACACTCCATATATTGTAGGATATCCCTGTTCATTTTAGTCCAACCGTAGAACCTAGCAACTAGTTCTTGTTTTTTATTGACTCCAAAGTGACCACTAAGTGCCCCATTATGCTTTTCTTGAATCAAATTCTCCCTCATTGATCCCCTAGGAACATCGAGTTGAGTGCCCTTAAAAAACAAATCATTTTGCAAAGTGTATTTAGAAAACTCACGATGGAATTTTTTTAATGCTCCTTGCATACCTCTTAAATGTCTAAAAAATATTCATTGTCAACATATAGGTCCTTGAAGCTATCAATCCCAATGCTCTACAACTTAACCTCTTGCATTGTGAGGAGTCTCTTGCTTAGTGCATCAGCTACCTTATTTTGCATCTCTTTCTTGTGCTTGATGTTAAAAGTGTAGGCTTGTAGATATTCCACCCATTTCATGTTTTTGCTATTGAATTTGTCTTGGGAGTTGAAAAAATTGAGGGCTTGGTTATCAAAATAGACCAAAGTCTCCTTTGGAAGAAAGTAATGCCTCCACTTCCTTAAATCTTGGACTAGAGCATACAAATCTAGGTCATAGGAAGAGTACTTACTCTTTGCATCATTAAAGTTCTCACTATGAACAACCATTGGCCTCCTTTCTTGGCTTGGGACTACCCCAATTGCCACATTGCTAGCATCACATTGAACTATGAAGAGCTTGTCAAAACTAGGTATAACAATAATAGGTTGAGTTCATATCCTCTTCTTGAGTGTCTCAAGCCCATCATCTGCTTGAGGAGTCTAGTGAAACCTTGTCTTCGTTCCACCTTTGATAGTGTCTAACATAGGAGCACATATAACACTAAAATATTTGATGAAATTTCTATAGTATTGGGCCACGCCATGAAAAAATCTCACCTTAGTTGCAACTTTAGGAGTAGGCTAATTGAGGATGGCATCCACCTTTCTAGGATCCATCTTGAGATTCCCCTAAGACAAAGCAAGCCCAAGGTACACCAGCTTCGGCTTCATGAAGTCACACTTCTCCAATTTTATCATTAGCTTTTCCTCATGCAATTTCTTGAAAATAAAATTTCAAATGCTTGATATGCTCCTCTTTAGTTTTTCTAAAAATCAAAATGTCATCTAGATAGACAAAAATATACTTACCAATGTAATCCTTGAATACCTCATTCATAAGTCTCATAAAAGTAGATGGAGCATTTGATAAACCAAATGACATTACAAACCATTCATACAAACCTTTGTGTTCTTGAAGGTTTTTTTCTATTCATCCCCTTTCCTTACCCTAATTTGGTGATAGCCACTTTTAAGATATATATTGGTAAAGTAGCTTGCTTCCCCTGAACAATCCATTAGGTCTTCAATCCTAGGTATTAGGAACCTATACCTAATGGTGATCCTATTTATGGCTCTTGAATTAGTACTAATTCTCCAAGCTCCCCCATTTTATGTGCTAAAATAGTAGGCACAACACAAGGGCTTATACTTTTCCTAATTAGGCATTGGTCTAAGAGTTCTTGGATTTGCTTAGCAATTTCCTCATTTTGTTGAGGGGTCATTTTGTAGGAAACTTTATTAGGAAAGGTGGCTCCTGGAATGAATTCAATTTCATGGCTAACAGGTCTTTTGGGAGGTAGGGTAGCAAGTTGTCCATCACTAACAATATCCTTGTATTCTTCAAGCATTTCTTGCACTTCTTTAGGCAGCTCTATTTTTTTTTCTTGCCTTATCAACAACTTCTTCATTAGGCTTCAACACTAGGGAAAACTTTACCCCATCTCCTTCCTCCAAGGTCTACAAGAACTCCTTTTCACTCACCACAAGGACATTAAGACTTGGGGATTTCACCTCTCCTTCCTCTATTAAGGACCAAATCTTGAATATTACACCATTTTTCTTGAATGTTTATGAATTTTTGGCTCCATCATGCATTGCTTGTCTATCAAATTGCCATGGCCTTCCTAGTAGAAGGTGACATGCATCCATAGGTAGAATGGCACACAACACCACCTCCTTATACATCTTTATTCAAAATTCAACCCATGTTTGTTCACTTACAAGAACATGTTGTCCTTTTTGAGCCATGTAACCTTGTAGGAATTACTACGTGGAATCATTTTCATATTTAGTTTGTTAGTTGCCTCCTTCGACACAATGTTATCTATGGAACCTGAATCTATGATGACCTTACCTATATTTCCCATCATCTTGCACTTCACTCTAAATATATCTCTTCTTTGGCTTGGTTATTCCTTGATAGTTTCTTTAATCAATGTCCTTCTTATCATTAGATTTTCCCCTTCTTCTAATTCTAAGGGTGCCTCAGATGGTTTGTTACTGCTACTAGATCCTTCTTTGTAATGACCCTTTCTGGTCATTCCCTAATTTTCCCTCTTTTTAAATTTGTATGCTTTTTTAATATTTCTCTCTAATGATCCCTTACTAAAATTTGCATTCAATATTTATATTTTTTAATTCTAAGAGTTACGTCTTTTCAATATAATAATTATATTATATTAATAATAATATAATTATATTATATTAATAATAATATAATTATATTAATTAATTATTTATATTAATATTTATATTTATATTAATATCACAAAATATATTATATTAATATTTATATTATAATATATTGATTTAATAATATATCAACTATATTATTAAATTATAATACTTTATTAATATAGTACGTTGTTGCATATCTTAATCATAATCATATTAGATTATTATTATTATAATACGATATGTATGATATTATTATATGATTATAATCTAATATTACTTTATAAAATATTATTATTTTAATATCATTATTAATATGACTTTATATAAAATATTTATTTATTATTTAAATTATATGCTAAAATGGGGACATCACATTCGTCCCCTCTCAAATTTGCTTGTCCTCAGGCAATTGATTTGATCCTCATAGTCCAGAATCATTCTCTTTCCTGCATATGTGTTAGACACTTGCAAAGTAAACATGTTAATACATAATAGCATGTACAAGAACATATGAATGAAGACACAAAGTAGACACATTAATGCATGAAGACGCGATGCAAACACGATGTAGACACATGAATGCAGGAAGACATGAAGAAGACATGAAGCAAACACATTGATGCATGAAGACATGACGTAGACATGTTAAAACCTTGCTTACAAATTGAAATAAGCAAAAGTAAGAAAATGTTTTACCACCTTGATCATGAATGTCATGCTCCTTTCCCCTATCTCAAAATCAAAAGTTATTAAAGATGCATATTTTAACAACTTTTCTATAGCTAGTACTATAAAAGGGGTGTATCATTCCATACTGGATGGAAGATTTACTGCGACTCTGAGTTTGGACACACTCAGCTTGGGGCTCCCTCAGATTTTTAATCCTTATTGGGATTCTCACACCCCAACGCGACCGATTTACTCCTCCCCTTGTGTACACTCCCTACCCACTAGGAACATACTTAATTTTTGATGTGGATGGAAGATTTACTACAACTCTGAGTTTGGGCATGCTCAGCTTGGGGCTCTCTCAAATCTTTAATCCATATTGGGATTCTCGTGCCCCAACATGACCAAAATTTACTCCTCCCCCAATGCACACTCCCTACCCACTAGGAACATAATTAATTTTGACGTGGATTGTAGATTTTTATAATTGTTTCCTTTGCAGTAGGTCCCATGATGAATGGAAGATTTACTACGGCTTTGAGTTTGGACACGCTCAGCTTGGAGCTCCCTTAGACCTTAGTCCATATCGAGATTCATATTTGCCCCAATGTGACCGATTTACTCCTCCCCCTGTGCACACTCCCTAACCATCATGTGACTAATACAAGAGTCAAATGATCTTATTTAATATTAAATTTATAATTGTACATTTTATTTTTAAAGGTCCTTTTATTTTATATTTATTATTACATGGTGGAAAGGATTAAAATCATATATATATGTCAAAGATAATATTATATTTCATATTGCATGGTGGATTGAATTAAAATCATATATATATATATGTCAAAGATTATATTTTATATTACATGGTGGAATGATGGAAGAGGAATAATCCATATATGTCAAGGATAGAAAATTACATACCTTGGAAGTTTCCACCCCCAGTCACACTAAATGTTTATTGTCACTTAGCCTTAACCAAGAAAATACGTATGTCTAATATACATGGACTTGGCTCATGGGTGGTACGCTTTTTGTGACTGATGTTCCTTTTCACAAATGATACATTTCTTGTTATGCAAAGTTGTTTCCTCAGCTTTAAAATCAGTTCGTTGTTGTATTCTATTTCCCCTCTCTTAACTGTGCAATGTATTTTTCTAAGACCCTCATTTTTTAGGGTTTCTTTCCTTTTTAGGGTTTTTTTGTTTTTAGCAACTTTTAAATGGCTCACAAAGTACTTCAATGTCTTTTGCTTGTTTCCAGGATCCGTTGATATATGCATAGGGCATGTTGGGAAAGCAATTTATATGGTTTAGGAAGGGTTTTAGATAATAAAGAAGCTCTTTGAAGCTGCAAGTGTTGTTTGGTTATATGTGTAGTGTTTAGTGAAATAACTATGTGGAGAAATGCTATGAATTGAGACTAGAATATGTTTTAGTCAATTGTTTGCCCTATGTAGTCAACATAAAGTCTAAATGATTGTTCAAGTGAAGTCTAGAGTTGGTATAAGTTCGTATTATTGTAAGAATTCACAGTAATGAGATATGTTAATATTGGGATTGGAAGATTGTTGTAGCAGTGCCAAAAATGAATTAAGTTATCATTGGTTTTGGGCCATAAAATGCCAGACACATCCATTTTCAAATATCAAACCTCACAAATTTCCACCTCACGGTTGCTTAATGTTTATTATTCCTTGAGCCCAAATATCTTCAACGTGTCAAACTTTGTAAGGAACATGTGAAAATGCTCCATCAGGATCATCTTTAGTAGATTTGTGTGGATGTTTCTTGAATTCATACCATGTCATTTATTATTATTTTTAACAGTAATAACCATTGGTGTATCCATTGCTACCAATCAAATTACCACGATACGAATCGATAAACACCTTTGTCAATGATGTTAGGTTTTGCAAGAAATTTTTCCGCAATGTGCATGATCTCAACTCAAATCTCCAATTCTTCTACAAGCTCGTTCACACAGTGGCAAGGTGTCAATGATGACATAAAATGCCTTTTTATTGCTTTATATGCTTCAAAGATTTAGTTCGTAATAATCCTCAAAGCTGACATGCGATCCAATAAGATTGCTAAGATGGACTCATGATTTAATTCTCCTTCTGTGACATTGATTGCTTCCATCAATCTTACAAATTTAGGGATGAGGTAATATTTATCTTTGGAAACTTCTACTCAAGTCCATGACCTAATTTGTTAGGTAAAGAGATTTTTTACACCGAAGCTGGTGCAATATATATTGTAGAATCAATCTGTTCTTTCCTTACTCATGTTTTATTTATTTCCTTTCCAACTCCATCAACATCAATTCCTTTACCCTTATTGTTAGTTCTCATATTATTTCTTTCAACCAATCCATTCCTTCTTATTCAAGCAACATTGTTATATCTACAATTTCTAGCATATGACCAAAATTATTGCATCTCAAACATATAAAATTTGGATTTCCATGCCTCTAATTAGCTTGGTTTGATCTTAGTTTGCATTCTTTAACTATATACCCCAAGTTGTTGCATTCGAAACATGTAGTGCTTTCATTGTTCATAGGTTTTTTTTTCTTGAGTCTGTATTGATTTGATTTATGCCCATAGTTCCAACAAGTAAAGCAATAACCCAAAAAAAAAGGTGGTAAAGTACTATTTATTTTACATTGATTCACCTTGTGACCAAACATATTGAAAGTAAAGCATCTTCTTTTCATTTGATATATTGTTTTCCATTATTATATACAGATTGGCAGGATCATTGCTCTGATACCATTTGTAATGAGCCTTTTTGATCATTCCCTAATTTTCCCTCTTTTTTTATTTGTATGCTTTTTCAATATCTCCCTCTGATGATCCCTTACTAAAATTTGCATTCAATATTTATATTTTTTAATTCTAAGAATTATGTCTTTTCAATATAATAATTATATTATATTAATATTAATATTTATATTAATATCACAAAATATATTATATTAATATTAATATTATAATATATATTGATTTAATAATATATCAACTATATTATTAAACTATAATACTTTATTAATATAGTACATTGTTGCATATCTTAATCATAATTAGATTAGATTATTATTATTATAATATGATATATATGATATTATTATATGATTATAATGTAATATTACTTTATAAAATATTATTATTTTAATATCATTATTAATATGACTTTATATAAAATATTTATTTATTATTTAAATTATATACTAAAATGGGGCCATCACATTCTTGCACAAAATTAACTCTTTTGTACTCCTTGAAGTAGAGCCTTTCTCAAGGCACCTATATGCAGGGTTATGTCCCATTTGATTGCAATTGTAGCACTTCTTGCTTTCAGAGTAGGATCCTCTACCTTGATTTTTGCTTCTTCCTCTTGCACCATTTTTGTAGCTTCTTCCCCTATGAAAACCCCTTCTATTAGAATTCCCTTCTTCCTATTCAGTTCACTTATTCTCCCCTTGGTTTCTTGAGTCTAAACCTTTGCCACCATAACCTTTTGACTCCTACCATCTTTGTCCTCTACCTCTACCTCTACCTCTACCTCTACCTTTGAAGGTGGAATCTAATTTCTTCTTATTCCTCTCTTCCACCTTAAGATCTAATTGGAAACATTTATGGATTGTTCTAAGCGTCCACAAATTGATTTCTTCTTGTATGTTCCACTTCAAACCACCTAAATACCTAGCCACCTTAATAGGTTCTTCTTCTTTAGTCCCTAGTCTTAAATATAACTTCTAAAACTCCTCATTATAGGTTGCTCCATCCATTTTTTTTCTTTAAGCTCTACCTCTTCTTGTGTATTTGGATCTCATAGTCTTTAGGTAGGTGTTGTTCCTTTACCTTAGTCACCATGGCTTTCCAATTTGAAAATGGTTTCTTTCCCATCTTCTCCCTTTTTAGTGTTGACCCTCTTAGCCTAGATTTGGCTACCTTAACCTTTTGTGCTTTAGTGACCCCCTCACACTCAAAGTGGTTTTCCATCCCTTCAACCCATTCCATCACCATTTTAGGGTCCATCTTCCCACTTAACAAAGGAAATCCTTCTAGGGCCTTTCCACCCAATGCCTTAATGGCTTTTAGGAATGGTTATTCATTTAATGGATGTTCTGGTTTAGGAATGAGATATTTCTCTTCAATCATCTCTTTACCCTTATCACTACTTTCACCTTCTTGGTCTTTCTTCTTAGCTACCTCAGCAACTTCCTCTAATTTTGTTTTCATTTCTTCTAGGGATTTTTCAAGAACCCTATTGTAAAAACAATTGTTCAATTGCATGTTGTCTTTGATGTTACATAAAATGTCAAGCCTTACCAAGCAAGTCAGTATCTGTCAAGCTCACTCAGGTGATGAAGATAGTTTCCTGTGTATGCCAAGCATTATAGTGACAACCAAGTTCAGAGTTAGCATTTGTTGAGCTCACTCAAGAATTGAACGAAATCTAGTGTTAACCAAGCTCACTCAATTAACAAAGGAAAGTTGGCATGGAACCAGTGTTAATTGAGCTCACTCAGTTACCAAAAGAAGAGTTGGCAAAATCCAGTGTTAACCAAGATCACTTGGTTACCAAAGTAAAGTCTTTTTTGAGTAGTGTTGACCGAGCTGGGTTGACTAATGAAGGATTTCCCTATTATATCATATTGAGTCTGATGGATTTATTTGTTATTTCTAGCCAGCTCAAGGGTTGATTATTGATTTATTATAAGTGTATTCAAGCTGACTTGACAAGGAAATTCATATAAGGTGAAGTTGAGGATTGAAAGTGTGAATGTGTGGAACTAAAGAAGATGAATTAAGGAAGAAAATTAGAAGGACATCTTCAAGAAGGTATAGTGTTTGAGTTAACCGAGCTACAAAGAACATTTTGATCAAGGAGGATCAAGTAATCAAGTTAGAACAAAGATCTGAAATCAGCAAGATAGTTGCACCAACAATCAAGTCAAGTCATTGTTACTCTCTAATAATTGCAACAGTTAATCAAATCTCCTAATAGAGTTAGCTTAACAACTATTTGTCAAATCCTCTTCAAGGTGGCATTTCTAGATCGAAGTGTTTAAAGACCTCTTGCAAGGCCACTCCTAATAGGGTGAACTAACTCCTTTAATAGGGTCGCACCTAACAGTGTGTTTTGTAACCTTTAACAGGGTTGGCTCCTAATAGGGCTCACTTTAGAAGAGTGAAAAATAGTAGCTAGTTGCAATTGGTGGTTTTCTCAAATTGGGTTTCCATGCTAAATCTTGGTGTCTCATGTTTTCATGTTATTTGCTTTATGTTTTTGCAATTAAGTTAATTAAGGTTAATCACACTTGATATCTTAAGTTTTACATTTTTAGTATTAACTGAGTGTTTACCGAGTAGCAATAATTCTTAGTGTAAACTGAGCTATACTTTGTTAACCAAGTGATTCTGTGCTAACCAAGTTACAATAGTTTCAACAGAGTTTTGGTTTTGTATTATTGACATGTTAAGGGACTTGGATTTGTTTTTGTGGTAACTTCTTCACCCCTACCCTCTTAGTTACCCCTCTTATATTTCTAATAATTGGTATCAGAGCTATTGGTGCTTGCAGATAAGCTTTCAAGGACCTAAGCTAAAGATTAAGATGACTTTTAGAAGCGAAATTCCTAAGTTGAACAAAGATAGCTTCAAAGCATGGCAAGAACTCATGAAATTGCATTTGGAAACAATATATCTATGGAGGAGATGACAATGTAAGGAGAGCTAAGGAAAAAAGTTTAAGAGGTCAATTTAATCAAATGAAGATGAGAGAAGATGAAAACATTGCAAAATATAGTGAAAGAATCAAAGAAAGTGTAAGTGTAATTAGAGCCTCAGGAGGGAAGATTGATGATGTGATAGTGGTCAATAAGGTGCTCATAGCTCTTCTTCCTATTTATGCAATTAGAATTTTAGCTATTCAAGAAATGAGATGTGATCCCAAAAATGATATAACTTATGTGATCCCAAAAATGATATAACTTTGGATGCACTAATAAGAAGGCTAACAACCTTTGAGTTATACAACTATGATAACTATATTCCTAACTCTAGTAGCATTGAGTCTTCATTTCAAGCTAAGCTATCACTCAAAGACAAAGGTGGAAAATCTAAAAGCAAATAATCTGACTGTGAAGATTAAGTAGATTCTAATGATGATCTTGAAACCATTGAAGCACTACATGCAAGAAGATTTCCTAAAGGAAAAGGAAAGTACAAAGGTAAAATACCTTTAATCTATTTTTCTTGTGAAGAGGTTGGTCACATTGTTGCAAGGTGTCCAAACAAAGAAGGCAAAGAAGAAAAGAAGTACAATAAGTACAAAGGCAAGAAATATTTCAAAAGCTACAAAGAGAACAAGGATAAAGGTAAGAAATTATGTTACATGGCTAAAGATTTTGATAGCAGTGATGAAGATGAAATGGTTTACATTTCTATTAAAGATGAACTAGATGATGAAAATGATAAGATGACCCTCACTTCTCATATTAGCAAGAATGACACATGGATCATAGATAGTGACACATGGATAATAGATAGTGGTTGTTCTCCCCACATGACTAGTGATAAATCAAAGTTTCAGAACTTGGTACATTATGATGGTGGAAGTGCCGGATTTGGTAATGATGAACCTTATTATATAAAAGGAAAAGGATGCATTGTATTGACCAATGAACTCAGATGTGATAATGCTTACTGGGTTGAAGGACTGAAACATAATCTACTTAGTATGGTATAGTTGAATAATATTGGATTTAAGGTAGAATTCATAAATGGTAAGGCCAAGCTTCTAGATGGGAAAGGAAATATGGTTGGGACTTGCAATCAAACAAAAGCTAATCTATTCTATCTAGATCTAACTTAAAGTTCATGTTTCCTAGCTCAAGTAGAGGAAAGTTGGCTATGGCATAAAATGTTATGTCATGTGAATTTTGATAACCTTGTCAACACAAGCAAGAACATAAGAGTGAGAGGCATTCCAAGCCTCAAGAAACTTGATATGGGCATTTGTAAGAATTGTCAAATTGGGAAGATGGGAAAGACAAGCTTCAAAAGCAAGAATTATCATTTTGAAGAAGTTATGGAGCTGGTTCATATAGACCTTTGTGGATCTATAGATATAGAAAGCTATTGTGGAGATAAATACTTTATTTTATTTGTTGATGATTATTCTAGGATGATGACATTGATGTACTTAAAGGATAAATTAGAAGATTTACAAAAAATCAAGTGGTATTTGGCTAGAGTTGTTGATCTAATTTTGGTTTTGATATATGAGTGACAATACACTTAAATCATTACTTAATAGTACTTAGTGCATGCTGAGCATAAGATGTCAGAAAATGCATGTTGAGCAAAATATATAGTGTGTGTCGAGCACTAGTATGTGTCGAGCAGACAGTCACTCTAGTGACAAGCAAGCTAATACATGTCGAGTGATTCAGATGTTGAGTGAATAGTGGAGGCCGAGTCTTTTAGAGGTTGTTTTACAACATTGAAGATATTGTGGATGTTGAGCATCAGAGGCTTTAAGTGTCAAGTAAATAGTTTTGGACATAGTTGTTTGTAAAGACACAAACTCCTATGTAAACCATTTTTGGGCTGACTTAAGCACTGTTTTATGATTATAAAAGATAAGAACGAATCTACATTGAGGATCCTTATGTAGTACATGCAACTAATCAAATAAAGGGATATACCTGGACTTGATAAAGCCAATTTTCTCTGGCTGCACAATTAAAGGAAAGAGATGGCACATTTTAACAGAAATTGCCTTAGCAATGATCTTATAGAACACATTAAGCAAGGTAATGGGCCGCTAGTTACAAATATCCTCAGGATCACAATCTTTAGGTACAAATTTGATGTTTCCTTTATTGATAATAGCTCCTAAGCCTTTAGAATGATAAGCTTCAAGATAAACTTTGTGCAGGTTAGGACTAATAGACTTCTAGAGGTGTTTGTAAAATTCATAAGGAAACCCATCACACCTAGGGGACTTGTCATTAGCCATGGAAAAAAATCGTCTCCTTGAGATCTCGGATGGTGAGAAGTTACTCATAGAAAGCACATTGCTCAATCGCTAAGCAGTTTGGAGTAACAAAAACACATTGTTTGAGGGCTTCTTCCCAAGCAACTAAATTTCCCTATGAAGCAAACACATTTTTGTAATGGTGAACAAAAGCTTGCTGGATGTTAGGGAGACTGGAGAGAATAGAAGTGCCTTGCATAATTTTTTTAATTACAAAATTGATATGACGGGCTCGAAGAGCCTAGAAGAACTCCTTCAAAGCCTTATCACCCACCTCCAACCAATGGAGTGAGCTTTGATTTGGGCCCCTCAAGCAACATAATTATTCATAACTTGTTTGTCACGATGAAGTCTGGTAAGTTGAATTTGCAAATCAACATCAAAAGGGTTAAGGGTGAGAGCCTCTGAAGCTTTCTTGAGAGCTATGGTAGCAGACCCATAAGACTGTTGTCTAAAAACCACCAACTATCCCCCATAAATGTCTAGAAATCAAGCGGTTCAGGTAATGGCATCATTCTACCGCTGAATCCACCTTGTCTAAGAATGCGAACGTGGCTCCAAAATTCCAAACACATAAGATATGAGCAATAGTGGAAGCATGCATCAATACTAACGTATTGAGAAAAAACTAAGTCCTGACAACCCACTAGATAGTTGTGCCATGAAATAAAAAAATAATGGGATGGTGATTTGATAAAGTCACATTTGGTAAAGGAATGATAGGTAAATCTCAATCCTCAGAAAAGGAAAAAAGATTGTACAGTAATCAAGACATGATCAAGACGTTTTAAAATGCAGTTAGAGCCAACTTGAAAGTTGGACGAAGTGTGCCAAACCCCCCTATGCTAGCGGCTGTTAGTATAGGGATAAAAAAGGCCCAATTTATTACGCATGTAGTACCAAGCTTCCCTTTCCCTAGCTATCCAGTGAAAAGGTAAAATGTCATCTTTATTAGAGGCTAGCTCAACCATATTGAAGTCACCACACATAACCCAAGTAGCTAGAGGCAAGTTGTTAGCCATCCAGCCTCACAATTGAGATCTTTCCATAGCATCATTGGAAGCACAGACATTAACTACTCCAAAAGAATGATTGTTGATAGAAAGTAAAAGCCAAATGATTCTGTGCATGGGGTAAAAACCATGCGAAGTAATAACAGAATGAAGACAGGGTGATAGAAGAGTAATTACACCACCCCAACCAGAATCGTGCTAAGAGAAAAATATAATGTCATCCGACCAAATGACGTGACATGCAGAAGAAAGCATGAAACCATAGATTTGAACTTCTTGCATATAGAGAAAATTTAAATTACCAAGTCTATGATGGGTATCCCTGACATAGTACTTTTTGGAGAGGTCATTAATACCTCGCATGTTCCATGATAAAAAATTCAAGAAAATTCTTCCATGTCTTCCTCATCCTCAAGAAAGGAGTAACTATTTTGCAAGAAAGTTGAAACTTGGTTAAAGCCAGAAGGAAAATCCTCTAGATTGATAGCCCGTTGTTTCTCCTCTAGTTTCTCAGCACGTCTGGGAGGACTATGAGAATGCCACACATTTTGAGTCACAATGGAGGAAGCAACAAAAGGAGTGTGAATCACAATCAAGGTGTTAGCCCTTGCAGCCACCTTGATCCCTTGGGAACTATTAGGGTTTGAAACCTGTGAAACACCAGGGTTTGGTTTTGAAAAAATCACTCGCGTACCTATAATGGCTGGGGTTTGCACTCTTGTTGAAATAGGAGGAATCGAAATGACAGTTGCATATGGTTTTTTAGGAGCCAAAGGAGCCTTGCCCTTGCACCCAACAATAGTCCATTCTTCTTTTTGCTTCCCTTCTGCTCGTTTGACAGGGGCCTCTTTAGGCGGGGGTTTAATCCTGGGCACAACCAAAGGGCAATCCCCAATCTTGTGTTCCACTGATTGACACCTATAACAGGTGTTGGGCAAGTTCAAATAAAGCACCTTTTGAGAGAAGGTTTAAGAACCAATTTGTATCTCCATAGAATCCTTGGAGAGATCAACCTCAACACATACGTGTTTTTGAGGACGAGCATTGAATTTTTTTTCATGCTCCTTTGAAATAACTTTGGCAAGAGTATTGGCAATGGACTCAATAAAAGGCCAACACGACACGGAAAAACTCGAGAACTCAACCCACACAGGAACCCTAAGCTTTTTGTCACCAGAGATAGTGAAATCTTTTGACCATCTTTGAAAAACTAGTAGGGAGGAATGCACTAACCAAGGACCATTGCTAAAAATTACGTCTGCCTAAAACGGGTTGGCAAAGCGAAATAAAATAAACCTTTGGTAAGGTTTCGCACATCGTCAAGGCAGACTCCATAAGAGGTCCAACTCTTGTTTACCCATTCTCAAAGCATAGCTTTAGGAGAAGTCCTACCCACAAAATATCCTATTAAGGTATGTTATTCTAACCAATCATAAGCAACATTAAATTCTTCCAAAAGAAGGATAATATCAGGAATACCTTGTAAAAGACCTTCGGGACGAATTTGCAAGAACGTTTGTTCAATGGAGGCGACATGGCTTTCCAAAGCAGCAATGTGAACACTAGTATCAACAACAAGGTCACCACTGACTGAGGCCATTATAAACTAGCCTAAAAACATCCGTAGTAAATGCGATTTGACAGGGAAGGAAAGCTCAGACAGAGAGCTGTACATAAGGAAACTCAAAGATCACATGAAACCCTAGCAGAGAAAAAAAAAAACAAAACGTTTATTTTTAGACTCAAGCAATATACTTCAGAAAAGTAAAAATTATCTTTTAGTGAATAGAATTAATAACATATTTTAAAGATTTGATATCCATTAGTTAGCCGATAGTTAGATGAAGCGATCACTGCCACTGGAATTACCGATCTGCCGGCGGAGAGATCGTCAATCGATCGCGACAATTATTGAGATAAGTTCTTATTAGTTTTCCTGTTCAGAAGCGGATGTGAACACTGGATACAGACCGAACAAACGTTTGCACCATTCATGAAGCCAGCGTCAAACATTTGCACCATTCAATAAGGTATTTGTTAGTGTTTCCTATCTATTCTCGCATTCTACTAAGCGATTGACGTGAAGTATAAAATCTAAACTTACCAAAACCATGGGCTATATAGCTTGCTCAGTTTGTAGAGGGAGGCACCACTACTTTAGCGGATGTAGAGAGATTGGTTTGGTTTGTTTTATTTTTATGAAAAAATCTTTGGTAGGGTTTTGTAATAATATTTCCCCCAAATTCTGCCCATTTTTCTTCATTGGCACAGTTGATATCATGGGATGATTTGTGCAGAATCTTAAGGTAAGCCATTGTCATGGTTTCAATGAGTTCTCAATCTGGGAATATGGATGTGCAGCTTTGTTTTTATTTGCTGATTGAAGATGTTGGTTCCATGATTTTAGTTCAATTTATATTTGCCTCTCATAGGTTTAATCCCCAAGTCAATTGAAAATACAGTTTTCTTACTTTTCAGTGTATGGTGGCCACAAGCTTATCCCTTCATATGCGAATATCTCTGTGTTTTCCCATTTATAACTTCCCTCTAAGTTAGACTCCACAATGCTTCAGAGGAAACGGAACTGGATGAATTGCATGCGAACTGTTTGTCATAATGCCTCAAGGTTGTGTCGCTGCATGTAATGAAATGAGAAATTTGTAGTATGTGCATACAATGAATTCAGTACAAAGGTTTTATATGGCATGCCCCGCACATTTTGTCAAACAGTTCACAGGCCTTGTCCGTGCTTTTTAGATTTTGCATACATGTCTAGCAGAGCAGCTGCAACACTTAACAAATTTATTTTCCTTTTTGTTTTAATGGATGTTAATAGCCTGTTCCAAATCTCCCAGATTGGATATATGTATACCAGTTGCATTTTCTTGAAATGTTTGAGGATCTCTTTAAAAAATTGACTTGTTCATGCCGTACAATCATTGCAGTCCATTGTACCACATTTCTTTGAGGTATTTTATGAAACACTTCAGATGCTTTATCGATGGTTCCATGTTTTTCATACATATCTACCAGTACTGTCTTATCTATAACATTTGACAAAATTTCACAATCATTTATGCTTTGATGGACATCCACACCCTTTTCCAGAATTTCCATTTCATGCGAGGTGGGAAAATGCTAGTAAAGGTTGTGAAATTTGGCCTTACACCAATCTATTGCATTTGCTTGAATGTTTCTAGAGTAGATCAAGATGGCTGTCAAAAAAGTATTCGAAGGGCAGAATGGCTAACAAGAATACAGTAAAGTAGTAAAGACCACAAGTACATGCACCACAACAATAAAACCCATGAAATTCTTGTTAAATCTGAAAATTTCATTCACAAATTATCTTAGTGGTCACCCTTGCCTCTTCCCACCTGCTTTCATTAGATTGACGAAGCCTCCATAACAAGAAATAATTTGTCAATAAACTAGCCATGCCATCCGCCATTTGGGGATTTCCTACATCATTTTGGAGAAATTTGATCTCTTCTTCACTGCTACAATTTGTACAATATATCATAACTATATATTTACTATTGGCGTAACCATTTGTTAGAAAGGTTAATCTTTCCTTGGATATATTAATTGGGATATTCCAAGGGTCCCTAAATATAGTTTGTCCTCTTGTACACATGTGGAGGACATGTCATTGTTTGTCCTTTGTTCCACATGTAAGGACAACTCTTGTTTATCTCTTTATTTAGTTTATCCTCCTTAAGAGGATTGTGACACTTTGCACACACCTATTATGAATGTGGCATTCATAGAAATGGGAGTTACAAATGCAACTCCTCTCTCATCTCTATATAAGAGATGCTCCTCCTTCTTTCTTCAACACACTCTTAGCACTTGATGTTATTGTATTGAGCTACTTTTGCTCCAACACTCTCTCTCTCTCTTCTCTAGGCATTTGCCTTCATTCATAATACTCACAAGGGGTTTTCTTTGCTTTCCCCTTATAAATCCTTGTCTCCATTGTTGAACCATCTTGGTGTATGCTCTTGGAGTTTGCTTATCTTATGGTAACATTGTTTCACACTTAACTTACTTGGATTGTTTCTCGTTCCTTGCTCAACATTATCATTTCTTACATGGTATCAGAGCTTGGCTATCTAATCCTTGTTTTAAGTTTTGTGGTGAAGGTTGCCATTCATTGGAGCACACCTTATTTGGAGACGTTATTGAGAGAAGAAGTTTGTGTTGTGATTTTAGCTCTTTTTAACAAATCTTGTGTATGCAGATTTCATATTTTTTTTACTAACCCTCTTTGGAAGGCTTGCCGCCAAAGGATTTTCTTGTAAAGTTTCATATTTTTTTTACTAACCCTCTTTGGAAGGCTTGCCGCCAAAGGGTTTTCTTGTTAAATTTCAATTTTTTTTTCCTTGTTTTGGACGGCATGCCGCCAAAACAAGAAATATTACATGAGTACAGTTTTAAATAACTCTCTAATTTTTATACTCCTTTTAAACAAAAATTTTCCTACTTTTAAATTTTTTTTTTTTTAATATATTCTTCTATATTTATTTATTGTATGCTCTTGAAAATTTCAAGCATACAACATACATGTTTTTTTAGGATTTTCATCCTTATAAATCTAATAACTTTGTTGTTTTTTAAAGCACACATTTATTTTTTTGCATTGCATTTGTTGGGCGGCCGCGCCACCCCTGCGCCGCCGCGAGCCACTAGCGCCGCCGTGCCGCCGCGTGACACCCTCACGCCGCCACGAGCCAGTTGCGCCGCGGCGCACCGCCGCGCATCACCAGTAGCGCCGCCGCGCCGCCACGCGACACTCTGACGCCGCTGCGAGCCAGTTGCGCCGCCGCGCGCCACCAGTAACACCGTCGCGAGTTTGCAACGCCGCCGACGCCCTCTTCACTGCGAGATCTGCAACTCCGCCGACGCCCTCTTCACTGCCGCACGCAATATAAACCCCGATCCACCGCTTCCGCCGCCCCCCTAACACCCGACGTAAACCTTTCGGTGCGGCCTGCGTCCAGGCCACGCGGCAACCGCCGCCTGCGCAGCCACGCCGGCATCATTATCCACCTTCATCCGTTTTTAAACATTTGAAACCCCGCTTTTTTTTTTCCACCGACCTCCACCGACCATCCACCTCTGCCCTCTGGCCACGCGGCAGTCGCCGCCAACGCTCCGCTCCTCATACATATCTCCGCCCAACCTTTTTTTATTAAAAAAAATCTTGTTTTATTTATTAAAACAAAAATTTTATAACGTTTTTTTTTCTTCTTTATTTTTTTTAAACAAATAAAAATTTAAATTTTATTAATTCAAAAAAAAACAAAAGATATATTCTTAATTTTATATATTAAAAAAAAAAAACAATTTTTTTTTTCTTTTCATTAACAAATTTTGTTTTCTCAATTGATTTTCAAATTAAGGTATTTTTAAAAAAAAAAAAGAAAAAAAAAGGGGGCAATTTTTTTTAATCATGTCAACCTTAATTCCAGAAATAAAACTTAATTATTCTAATTATCATTCTTGGAAAACTCATATCTCATTTATTTTTCGTTTTAAACACCTTTTTGAAATAGCCACTGACCCTTCTCTTGAACCCAGTTCAGCGGCTACCCAAGACGAGAAAGATACTTGGAAAGCTAAAAATGAAGAAGCTTTAGGGTTAATTGGTATTTCTATTATTCCAGATTTATATGTGTTAATTGCTCACTGTTCTAAAGCTCATGATGCATGGTCCATCTTACAAACCAAGTATGACAGTGGAGATGAATACCGCAAAATACAGTTGCAGGATCAACTTGAAGATCTCAAGTATGCAGATTTTAAAAGTATGGATGAATTTCTCTTAAAATTTGATTCTCTTAAAAGCCAAATTATGGCCTTAGGTGTTCAATTAGAGGACATTCGTTTAATTCATCTTATTCTTAAAAAATGTCTTCCTCGATAGTTTCAACAGTTTATAACTAATATTCATGCACAGCTTGCTATTTCTACTTTAACTTCTCAGTTAACTTATGTTATTTTTCAAACTTTATTAAGACAGGAAGAAGCTAAGCTAATTCAGTTTGGTACCCTTAAATCAACTGAACATGCATTTGTATCTAGAAATTCAACTAATAATTTTCGTTCCAATAATAATAATCATAATCACAAACAATATAATACTAATTCAAATAATTCCAACAATAAATTTCATGCCAAATATAATAATAATACCAATCATCCTAATAATACTCGTAATACTAATAATCAAAGGAACCATTCCAATTCCAAACCTCATTGTTCTTATTGTGGCAAAGATGGTCATATTGTCAATAACTGTTTTAAAAAGCAAAATGATAAAAAACCTATGAATAATAGTAACAATCATCAAACCTCAAACCATAGAAAAGGTAACTCGACTGGTTCTAATCCTCGTCATGCTTTTACTTGTAGTTTTAATCTTTGCAGACCTTTAGAATGGATTGTTGACAGTGGTGCATCACAACATGTCACTTCTCATAAAGAAATTTTTGATTCTTTACAACCTGATATTGCTAACATTCCTATTCAGTTAGCTAATAATCAGACTTGTAAAGTTGAAGGATTAGGTGATGTTACTATTCCTAATGGTAAATTGCATGATGTTTTATATGTACTTGACTTGAAAACTAATCTGCTTTCTGTTTCACAGTTATGTCAGAACTATAAAGTTGAATTCTACAAAGATACATGTTATATCATAGATCCTCAAACTCTCAAAGTGATTGCTCATGCTAAAATGGATAATGACAATTTGTTTAAATTCCATGAATTTGCTAGTGCACGATATTCTTTACATACTTCTATTGATTTCAATATATGGCATGAAAGACTTGGTCATTTAAATTCCGATTACATTACTTTCATGCAAAAGCATAATATGGTTGATGGCTTGCCTCACATTATACCTTCCAAGATTGCCTGTACAGGTTGTATGAGTGGTAAGATGCATAGGGAGCCCTTTCCAAGTGGAAAATCATGGCGGGCAACTCATAAGTTGCATCTTGTCCATAGTGATCTTTTGGGCCCCATGGAGAATACCTCCATCCAAGGTTCTCGGTATGCACTTACTTTTGTTGATGATTTTTCTAGACGAACTTGGATCTATTTTTTGCATAGCAAGGATCAAGTCCTTGATATATATATATTGAATTTCAGTTATATGTTGAAAGGCAATCTGGGTTTAAACTTAAAATTCTTAGAACTGATAATGGGAAGGAATATGTGAATAATGCTTTTCATTCTTATTTGAAATCACGTGGAATTAAGCACGAGCTTACTATTCCTTATACACCACAACAAAATGGTGTGGCGGAAAGAAAGCATCGGACCATTGTTGAAATGGCTAGAAGCATGTTGCATGCTAAGAATCTGCATTATAAATTTTGGGCTGAAGCCATGTTTTGTGCAACTTATATTCTTAATCGGACTCCTACCAAAGCTCTCAAGGCTATCACTCCAGAAGAGGCTTGGTCTGGTAGGAAACCTAACTTACATCATTTACGGATATTTGGTTCTATTGCTTATGTTCATACACCTAAACAGAAAAGGCATAAATTAGATGCTAAGTCATCTCCTTATATGTTTGTTGGCTATGATGAAAACACTAAGGGTTATCATGTTTATGATTCCACTACTAACAAAGTTCAAGTTGCTAGAGATGTTTGTATTGCAGAAAATGGAGTTCATGATTGCTCTACTACACATGATGAAGAATTCAGTGGCACTAAAATTGTGCTGGTGGAGGACCGACCTCCTTCTCTTAACCCTACTCCTTCTCTTAATCCTTCAAATCAAGTACCACCGATTATTTCTGCTCCTAAAACTCATGATACTCAAGTAGATACTAATGATACTTTTATTACTAATGATTCTTCCTCTACTGATAATTCCATCACAACTAAACGTAAACCTAAATGGGCTCAAAACCTAATCAATGAAGCTGATGATTATATTTCTAGATTTGGTGGAATTAAACATAGAAGGATTAATTATTGTAATTATGCTTTGATGACTTCTATTATGAATTCTAACGATCCTAAGTCTTTTGATCAAGCTAACTCTCAACCTCATTGGCAGAAAGCCATGCAAGAGGAATATGATTCTTTACTTGCTAATCAAACTTGGGACTTAGTCAAATTACCTCATGGCAAGAATCTAGTTTCATGTAAATGGTTATACAAAACAAAATTGAATACTAATAATGAAATTAGTAAATTTAAGGCTAGACTAGTTGCTAGAGGTTTTTCACAAATTGAAGGATTAGACTATAATGAAACTTTTGCTCTTGTTGCTAAGATGCCTACTATCAAATTAGTTCTTGCTTTAGCATCTAAAATGAATTGGCCCATTCATCAAATGGATGTTAAAAGTGCCTTCTTAAATGGTGATTTACATGAAGAAATCTATATGGCTCAACCTCCTGGATTTGTTAAGAAAGGTAGTGAAAATCTGGTTTGCAAATTGAACAAATCTATTTATGGTCTTAAACAATCACCTAGAGAATGGTATTCTAAAATTAATTCTTTCTTTGTTTCTCAAGGTTTTACTAGAAGTAAGAATGATCCTAATTTGTATATTAAACATACTAACGATAATATTATCATTGTTATTGTTTATGTAGATGATCTAATACTCACTTCTAGTTCAGACGCTTTGATTTCTGATATCAAATTCCAACTTAAACAGAAATTTCAGATGACAGACTTAGGTATCTTACATTATTTCTTAGGTATGCAAATTTTTCAAACTCCTCAAGGTATCTTTGTTTCTCAAAGCAAGTATGCTTATTATCTTTTAGAAAAATTTAAGATGAATGACTCTAACCATGTTTCAATTCCATGTGAATTAGGAACTAAATTAATGAATGATATGAATACTCCTTTTGTTGATGAAACCTTGTATAGACAGTTGGTAGGAAGTTTAAATTATTTAACTCTTTCTAGACCTGATATTGCTTATAGTGTTGGTTTAGTTTCTCGATTTATGTCTAAACCTCAACAAACTCATTTAAAAGTTGCTAAACTCATCTTAAGGTACATTAAAGGAACTATTAATATGGGATTATTTTATGATGCAAATTCTGAATTTATTTTACATGGCTATACTGATTCCGATCTAGGTGGAGATCTCAATGATGGGAAATCCACTTGTGGTTATTTTTTCTTTGTTGGTTCAGGTCCAATTTCTTGGAAAAACAAAAAAGAACACTCTATTTCCCTATGCTCAACTGAAGCTGAATACAAAGGTTGTACCAATGCCGCTAAGGAAGCTTTGTGGATTCGAAGACTTCTTGACGATTTGGGTCTACCTCAACACTCACCTACACCTATACATTGTGACAATCAAAGTGCTATTGCCTTGGCAAAGAATCTAGTGTATCATGCACGAACCAAACATATTTCACTTCAACATCACTTCATTCGAGAACAAGTTGAAGACAATCAAATTATTCTTCTTTATTGTAAAGGAGAAGATCAAGTGGCTGATATTTTAACCAAACCACTTTCTAAAGAGAGATTTCAGTTCCATTGTAAAAATTTGGGATTACAACCCGTTGATGTAAACTCCCCAAGTAAAGATTAAGGGGGGGTGTTAGAAAGGTTAATCTTTCCTTGGATATATTAATTGGGATATTCCAAGGGTCCCTAAATATAGTTTGTCCTCTTGTACACATGTGGAGGACATGTCATTGTTTGTCCTTTGTTCCACATGTAAGGACAACTCTTGTTTATCTCTTTATTTAGTTTATCCTCCTTAAGAGGATTGTGACACTTTGCACACACCTATTATGAATGTGGCATTCATAGAAATGGGAGTTACAAATGCAACTCCTCTCTCATCTCTATATAAGAGATGCTCCTCCTTCTTTCTTCAACACACTCTTAGCACTTGATGTTATTGTATTGAGCTACTTTTGCTCCAACACTCTCTCTCTCTCTTCTCTAGGCATTTGCCTTCATTCATAATACTCACAAGGGGTTTTCTTTGCTTTCCCCTTATAAATCCTTGTCTCCATTGTTGAACCATCTTGGTGTATGCTCTTGGAGTTTGCTTATCTTATGGTAACATTGTTTCACACTTAACTTACTTGGATTGTTTCTCGTTCCTTGCTCAACATTATCATTTCTTACACCATTGCACCTTCTTTTGGTACAAACACTAGTACATATTTCATCCCATTTAAAACTGTATTCCAATATTTTAAAGGACGTTTACGGCTTACTCTCATTTCTTTCCTAAATATGCTGACTCAGGCAAAACCAAACAGCCTGCTTGTTTTGGTAGGTTAAGTTGCAGTTTTTAATTCCTGCTATAGGCTTTTAGAACTATAGACAACAAACAGTTTTTAACTAGTTGAAAACAATGTAATTTTAGCCTATCAAATTGCTTCAATATTTTTTCCTAATAAAGTTGAAATTTTTTAACAAACCAAATGGTAAAAATTACTTTTTTCATATTTGATTGGCCTAAAACTTTGATATGAGCCCTTTATGTGGATGGAAGTGACTATAATGGGAACCTTAGCTGTTTTACAAAATCTGTGGCTTCTTTGACATAGTGTGCCTATTTTTAAGACTGTGTCAGTAGTAAGAGCACAATTGGAGTTTTTTTCGTCCTGTTTTATAGAGAATGGGCCTTGTTGGCTTTGCTTTCTTCTTGTTCTACGCTTTCAGTTTCCTATTTATACTCTTTGGGACCTCATTTTATGCTATCGGTAGTAACAAACTTCTGCAAAGGACAAATGCAAGCGTTAGTGCTGTGTGTTTTTTTCCTAAACTTTCCTTTCATTTGGTTTTGGAATATATTTTTGGGAAATATTATGTTTCTATGAATATTAGAGACATTTCATGGCTGTGTTGAATTTCCGGGATCACTGCAAATGTACTAAGCAATGCCATATTTGGGTGTTTCCCAAATGGCAGCATCCTGGTTGTATTTGTATGAGGAATAAACTAAGAGATGAGACATGTCCCATGAAGGGACATGTCTATTCATCAACATAATTAATTTAATGTAATGGCAACCTTAATTATAGTTTTGTGTGTGTGTGTGTATAGATGAATCATTGTCATTATATTAATTTTTCTTTGATCTCACATGTTTATCCTACTAAAGCTACCAAACCATCAACACTCTCTCTTAGCTAGGGAGGATAAACACATGACACATTACACCATTGGTATTATTAGGTATGACAAATTTTAATATCATGAGTATTGGTCTCCTATTTGTTGCCCCACTTTTTACCATGTACCAATTTTGCAAAGTGGAGAGTAACTTGTATTGTATTTAGTTGGGTCGAGTCGGTCCTTTATTCCTCAAGTGATAAGTATCTCCATCGGGTTTTCATCTTTTCCCTTCTCCTGCATTGTATGGTTAGGTGGGTTTTCTTTATCATCATGAGTCTTTTGGGTAGTCTAGGGCCTTGCCTGATGGAGATTCTTGAATTATGTTACTTTAGATGAACTTAGTTGCAGCTCATGTTGTTCCGAACATATGAAAAGTTACGTTGGCGGAAAATCTAGTTTCGTCTTCTCCTTGGTGGGTTTTCGCACCTACTCCGCCGAGATTCACAAATGCGATTTGCGAGCTTAAATGAAGAGAAGTGAATTATGTTATGGACAGATCATTCAAGTATTGCCATGTTTTCACTATGGGAATCTTTCAAAACTCACTAAGATGATAAAAAAAGGCATCGGCAGAAAACTTAGAAACAACTTCTCCTCGGCGGGTTTCGAACCAAGAAGTCAGTTTTTCGGAAAGGCATTTGTAGAAAGGTAAGCGGGTTAGTGGGTCCCATCTTTCACTTGCAAAGCTAGTTTTATATTTTCCGGAGGCTTAAAATAAAGTGATTAGGGTAGAGAAGGTAAAACAAGGGCACAAGTGGAAAAGTGGAAATTGCCTTCTCCTCCGTGAGCTTTCTACCCTCGAAGGCAATTTTCTGCATCCAACGGAAAATCACTCTTGCAAGCATGGTTATTTGACAAATCGATTACAAGAGGCTAAAAAAAGATAAGGGAAGCATGTGGATCACATTGAGGAAGGTATTCTATTCAAAAACTGGCTGAGCGGATTTTTACTCACGAAGTATTGGGTTCTTAATTCTCCACAGCTTAGTGAAAAACGGGAAAGTAAAATTGTAATAAAGGAAAGTAATCGTTGGGCCAACAGAAACAGTGAAAAGACAAGAAAGAATCCGTTGTAACCTCCACATTTACTAATCTAACGGATTTATCATTTAATTCGTTTGTGTGGCGCAGATCTTAAAGATTAACGGGTGGATTGGAGTTTCTATATAGAGATGAACATAACGGATTTTCAAACTACTGCTTACTTATTTGAACTGTTATGCTGTTGAGTTGACTATTGATTCCGAAATTCCCACAGTTACAAAGTTCTACTCTCTATCCTATTTTGAGTTTTAAGATTTCCAATTTATCTCTACCTCAGTCGAGATGGCAACAAGATTTGCTGGATTTGATGGATTGGGTGGAATCAAGTCTACATGGCAGAATATCACAGACACTTTGCTCCGTTTCTTTGACATGCAAGATTTCCACAGAAGGTTGAGGACGGAACCAATCCATCCCCATAACAGAGAAACTCCGGGGAAGTGGGCTGGTAGAAGCAGCAAGATTTCCCATAGCAGTACAAGCCCTGGAGCTAATTATTGAATGTATCAATCACTATAACCTAGATACGAAGCAAATCTTACTGCCTGATCAAATGGTGTTAATCTCAATCGATAGGCAAGCAGTAGTCAATTGTCTGCGGATTCTAGAACGAGGAGTTCTTTGAATTGACGATTGGAGGAGCCTTGTCTGAATTCTCTCTGAAGAAGATGGTGTGGCGAAAGGAGATCATGAGTTCTTGGTTCCAACAGCCAAGGGGAGCTAAGAGTAAGGTCCCTAAAACCCTTTTCGACATTGATCTCAAGCTTGAGATTGTGGACATTCTGGTCCTCTTGCATTGACTTAAAGGTGAGGTAGAAGCCTTTAATTTTGTAGAACAATACTTCTTTTTGGTGCAAACTATTTGCTCGGATACACAATATATTGACTGGGTGTATGAGGTAAGTGAACATCTGTCTAGGGCTCTCAGTGCGGCTAAGTTCTACAATTCATTTTATATGTCTTCTTTCTTGATATATATGTTGGCTTCCCTACAATTATGGCTGGGACTCCCCAGATTAGAGAATTACCCTGATGATGTGAAAAGCTATGAATTTTATCCATGCCTGCAACTACAAAATAGTTATGTGGAGTATATCCGAGTAAATGATGCGTTCACAATGAGAATATGCAGGGAGCTCCAAGGATGTTTGGAGCGGAGATTCAGCCCAGAGGCAATGGCAGTCATCAGTCAATTTGGTAGTTATTTCATCCAATTCTCATCCTTTTCATATTTACGTCTTGCAGCTTTCGATGGATTTCCCTTGAAGCTGCCCAGATATTCGGATGACATGATCGTGCTCATTGAGATCGTGAGACAAGCAATCCAAGTGAATGTGCTGAGTGCTAGTTTGAGGAAAAAGGGATATGAATTTCCCATAAAAATTGGGGCCTACAGTTGTGAGTCCTGATCAGATGCCAAAAACATGCTCAAGGCATTCGAGAACAAGTTCAAATTAGAGGAATATGAAGTGGTGAGGCCTATGTTTGACCCAAATGGGTATGCTAGAGATGTGCTTCAAATTGGAGGTGTGATCAAGCATGTTACTACTGTAGAGGATTATTGGGCAGATTGCAGAGATGAGTTGGAGAGCCGTGATCGTGCATTTGCCAGACTCATGGTGGAACAGATAAAGGCATATGGCATTGATCTCAATGTAGAAGGACTGGAAGATGATGGGCAAAATATGTATAGTAATACATATTTGACCAAATTAACGAATACTCCAATCAGTTCCGAGCCATATGTTGATATGGAAGAAGACCTTGATGTTATGATGGCCTGGATCGTCAAAAGAACCGGAAAATGGGTCGAGCGGACAGCAAAAAAGGGTCGGAGTAGGAGCAAGACTACTCAAGCTTCTCTAGCCGCTGCTACTCCCACTTCTTCTCAAAGTGCCACTCCCAGTGTTACAACTACGGCTGCTCAAGGACTTGCTCAATTTGCAGGAGGAGGTGACCAACCCCCGGAGAAAAACATTTCAATAACTCCAACTTGCCAAGGTGGTCCTCTACCAGTTTTTGGAGCCCAAGCTAGCATCGAAGAAAAGAGGACTGAAGAGCCGAAAGATGGTGTTACTGCTCTAGTCTCACCTCCTCATGTTACTGCTCCAGTCTCACCTCCTCATGTTACTACTCTAGTCTCACCTCACGTTACTCCAACTCCATCTCCTCATCATAGCCCTGGTCCATCTGCAAGCGCCCCCCTTTTGAAGCCAACTGGTTCCCCCATTTAGATAGTAGAGATCGGGGATGAACAGAGCAGGAGCAGTGAGTCCACTGAATCTGACGAAGCTACAAGGAAAACTCAAGAGGAAGAGAAAGCCTTGAGTTCATCTAGGCTTCTGTTTCAAGATCCTAAGAATCCTTTTTCTGCAACTACAGTGGCAGTGACTTCGGTGAGGAAGAAAATGTTCAGTATAGAGTCACTTTGGGGCTGCTTCTAAAGTGATTAGTACAGAGTCCTGGCTAGAAGACACCTTAGAAAGGAAGAGAAAGAGGAAAGAGGAGAGCATCCGTGCAAAGGATATTGTGTCTCAAGCAGTTCGCTCTAGGTCTACGATAGTGAAAGCTAAGAAGCAGAAGACTTTATCAATACTTGGGCAAGATCCAGAAACAAGACACTTAACAATGGAGCAGTGTAACCCAGGTGCGCACACCCGGGTCAAAACTCCGGCGCATCTGGTGCTCGTAAGCACCCGGTGCGGGTGCGTCACCCACCCGAGTACCCCCGCAGGAAGTTTTTCCGCCGCACCGGTTAAGCACCCGGGGGGGGGACGCGGTGCTTGGGTGCTTCCAGGGTGCTTGGGTGCACGGGTGCTTCCTGGGTGCTCGCAGGGTGCTTCCTGAGTGCTCATGGGGTGCTTCCTGGGTGCTTCCCAGGTGCTTGCGGGGTGCTTCCTGGGTACTCACTTTGATATGGCTATGATATATTATTATTATTTCACTGTTTCATGCTATTCGGCTCATTGTCATCATGAGCATCTTTATGATATATGATATTCATAGAATCATATTTGAAGAATGAATTTTGAATCTTGCAATGAATTTTGAATCTTGCAACTTCAACTAAGTTAATTTGTTAAATAGTCATTAGTAATAGGTATGAGGTTTCAAGTTTCAAGTTTGAACTTATGGTTTGTGAATCACATTTCAATTTTCTCTATTCATTGTATTCCACTATATTTGGTATGTTAATGCTATATAATATATTGAAGTATCATTTCATAATTAGCATTTTCACTCATACATATTATATATATACTATGCAACCCCCTCCCTCTACTCCCCCTCCTCCCCTACCCCCCCACCCCCCCTCTGCTCCCCCACCGCCGCACCCTCGCCGTCCCCCCGCCGTCCCCAAATTGAGGCTATTTTTTTCCCGCACCCGAAACTCGTCCCAATGTCTCCCCGCACCACTGCATCCTTGCGCCGGGGTAACACTGCAATGGAGCTAGCAAAGCCAAACAAAGCAGGGAGAATTGAGGACATGACACTCGATGATTTCACTCTGCATTCAATTGATCTTGGAGAGGCTAGACATGATACAAAGGTGGGCCAATAGAGATCAAGTAATGAGGTGATAGAAGAACAACTAGAGAGCCTCAAATTGTCAAAAATCAAGATGAAGGCCGAGATTGAAGAATTGAAAAGATTTATCAGGCAGTTAGTTGTTCCATTGGCAACCATTACTGGTGTGCCTGCTACTAAGAACCCCACAGCAGAAGAAGTGCAAGCTTTCATCTCACAGCTTCAAAAAGATAGGCATTTTTTGGTCAGATCGGAAGAGAATGGATTGAGAAGCTCAATGCAGATGGAATTGCTCTGAGCAATCAAATTGGAAATATTATCCTTCGATTGGAAACTGAGAAGGATAATATCATATCTAATCACAACACTTTGGCCGCAGAGAAGGCAAGATGCGATGAATGTATTTCTCTCCTGAAAATGATCATCCAAATGAAGGCAAAAGAGGCAGTTGAAGCAAAGATTTTGAAGAAAGGGACCGAGCCTCTATTCGAATGGCTTCAAAGTATGCAATTTAAGCTGGAGATGATTCAAGAGGCTGAAGAGGGACTCAAAGAAATAGGGGAAAAAGTGAGGAAGACCCAAGACAGAGCATTCGAACTCATGCGAGAATTACACACTGACCCACAAACCAGTGGGCAAGGGAAAGCTCTCACTGGGGTAGAAGTAATGAAAAACAACTTCTCCACATACTTGAGTAATCTATCTGGAATGACTTCAAGCAGTCAAAACAGAGTGGTAGAGTTGCAGACGCTTGGTGGATACATACATGAGGCTGCTGGAGAATTGACAAGTTAGCTAAATACAGAAAAGGAGCTAGCTCGAGAGCATTCGAAGTGGCTCTTAAGATTCACTAATGTACATGTGCCCAGTCACGAAGAAATGATTCCAATTATAGTTGCTGCTAAGGCATATAGAGTGAAAATTGAAGAGGGAAAGAAGTCCAAGTGATTCAGTTGACACTCCCTTTTCGTTTTCAGATGTAAATTTTGCAAATTTTGTAATACGAGAAACTGGCATCCTGCCATTTGTCATCCTCAAAAGATGAATCGATTAAAATTCCTATTGTAACGATCATCTCTCAACTCTATATGTATGAAGTTGAATGATTAATGAAAGGTCAGCAAATTTTGGTGTAGGATACTTGATGTTGTAGAGTCAATTAAAGAGTATTTTATGTTAATTATTTCTTGTTCCAGTAAGTTGATAGTTGTTAATTAGTTGGTTCGTTCTCTTAAACTAAGTTACAGTAGGAAGGAAAGGATTGTCTCATTCCTTTGTTTTGAGGTTGTGAATAAACCCAATAGGATCTGCTGTGAAATATTCGGAGAAGGACTCGTTAGACCTTTTTTATTATTATTCCATTTACATCTCTGTTAATAGTTGTAATAGATTAGTTGAATGTTGAGTGTATGAATTCATAGGATGTGTGAGTTCTATCATTTGGTTCATAGACTAGAAAGTTTACCTTGCTTGAATTAAGTTCTGCTTAGGCTTAATTTGGTTTACCTCTTCTGCTCTCGGGTTAAGAGCATACCCTGCATTAGCTTTAGGAACAAAACATAATTCCTTGAACATCATTCACATAGGGAGCTGTACCTACCAATTCAGAGAGAAGTCAGTAATCAGAGAATGGCTTTTCAACTGTTGTAAACAAATATTGTTCATCATTCGGGCATTAAGAGTCATATTTTCACAGGAAACAAGAAAGGACAAGTCTGTTTACCAACACTATTATACATGATATTCACCAATTACTCAATAAGGTTTGATATCACATCTCATATCAAGAGTTTTGATCTCCAAGAATATCAATGATATTCACCAAGTACCCAAAACAAAGTTTGATATCACATCTGATATCAAGAGTATTGGCCTCCCAGAATATCAATGATATTCACCAAGTATTGAAAATGTTTTGATATCACATTTGATATCAAGAGTATTGGCTTCCTAGAATATCAATGATATTCACCAAGTACTTTTTGAGTAATGGCTTTCCAAAATGTTGAGATGCAAGACATTCACTATATACTCAATTTGTTTGATCTCATAATACAAGTTATTGTAAGATTGTCACCTTATAGTAACTTATGCAAATACAAGTGACATCATTTGGAAGTCGTCACTTCTAGATGATGTACACAGGGGGTAGGCCCATAAAATCACATAATCATGAGGTGTGAAGAATAGTCCTCTTGACTGCTACAATTTATTGATCACTGAAGAATCCATCTCAACATGATTTACTCCCCATGAATTAATATTACCAAGATTTCCAAAGGTTGACTGAATCACATCCTTTATCTACTCCCTCTCCTTTCAGGTTGCCTCAAATGAAATGTTAGGCTCCCTCTAAATCTCAATCTTCTGAGCTCCTCATCCAACGTTGTCTTTGAAGAAGTGTAAAAGTCCCTTCGAATATTATATCAATCCTCCTTTTCCTGCAAGAACATTCTTAGAGGAAAAAGGATCAAGGCAAATAATTCTTATAGTACGCATACAAATACAAATAAGAGATTAACTATAAAAATAAATATGGTAGTTCTCAAGATATAATAATCGGAAAATACTTATCTCCCTCCTTATCTTAAATTCCGCTTAATGTTCTTTATAGGTAGTATCTCTAGATATTGTTCCTCTTCACAAGGCAATTGGATTACTCATACTTTGGCTTATTAATTTCATCACTTCATTTGTAATCAATTATTAAACTAATTGTAATTATAATCTTGTAATCACTTTAAAAGCATAACAACCTCTTTAAACCATTATTATTTTTTCCACAATGATAAACTTATCCCTTCAAGAACCAGCTTCAGTGGTTTCTTTGCCCATCCTCGATGGGTCATATAGATGAATCACGCCATCCTCTTCTCACTTAATGGTTACATACTCTCCATTTAAAGTGGTGTTTTTACTGTGATAGACAAGGCATGTAACCCACATTGCAGCTTTGCATCAAAGAGTTCATGTACAAGTCTATGACGCTTCAGAAGACCGAGTCCTAAAACTTTGGCTGAAACAATTTTGACATTAAAATGAGACTCCTTTGTTTGATCGTGCATTGTTGCATAACCTGCATGTTTATGTGAAACATCTTTTATCTCAAACACCATGGGCTCCAATTCTCTTTCTAATCTCTTCCTAATTCTATCCAGTCTAGAAGTTACAATTGTTTACTATATCTGGGTGGAGAAGTTCTAGATAGCACCCAACAACTATGTTAAAGATTATAGCTGCGATAGAGATCTTTAATGCTGATAGGCATTCTACAATGGCAGAATGGGTGGAGTGGGATGGTGTGAGGGTGTTAATGTTAACTTTTATTCTTCTAAGTTAAATTTGACAACCATCTACATTTCAAAAGTTTAAATCTTATTATAAACATAATATACTTTTAAAAATAATTTAATAAATACTATATAAAATATTTATTTAAGTTATAATATTTGGAGATATAAATTATCCATTTTTTAAGAAATTAAAATTAAAAGCTTAAGTAAGTAAAAAACTAAAAAATGGAGATAAAGGAAATATAAATAATTTTAGATGTAGTAAATTAAATTATTATTATTTTGTAGTGGATTTCTATTGGCATTTTTTTAGATAGATTTATATAAGATATCTATACTAGTTACCTTTGATATTGCCATTTGATTTATTCAATATGTCTTTATTGAGATAATGCCTCTGTATTGCACCAGCTGCTAGAGAAGAGATCTATGATGATATTTCTGTCATATTCCTTTGTATCTTTCTTATAACCAAGTGAGCACAACATGGTATCCAAGGTGTGCTTGGTGTCTCACCCTAAATATGTGATATTTTATTAAGAGAGATGCGACACACAAAGAGACATGTGCTTGGAAATATGAAGAGACTCGCATTTGGAAAATGAAGAGACTTTCGGTTATGATATGAAGTCTCTCTCAATTTAAGATATATATGATTGCTTTGTGTGATGAGATGGTATTAAGTTAGAAGCATTGTACTGACCTCTATTCTTTAATTAAAGAGATATATGTTTGGTTTGGCTGGGTTTTCCTAGGATAAATTATTGTGTTTTTTTTTGTTTCCATGTTCTTTATTTTGTCTATTGCTGCTTATCTTTATTTCTGAACAAAACATTAACAAGCTGCTCCAAAATCCCTGGCCACAACAAAAGCCTTACCAAATAAATGATTCAAACTTCATCCAGAGCATCAAGAAATTAGCCTGTAAAAGTGAATCCCAAACAGTACTACTTGGATGATTGTTTTATGTTCTCCAATTTTCGCTTAATTGCTTTGGTTTGAGATTCACTTATCCTATCAAACTAAATCTTTACTATTCACAACTCGAGAAGAATCTTTCCTTGGGTGTTGTTATTTCTCCAAGGCTTTGTTTAATCATTTGATTTAAAATGTCAAAGTTCTCATGGTGCATGTGTACCTGATAGTATTGTAGACAGATGATTCTATTTCTTCGGATGATTGAGGAATGGAGTCTACTATAGGGCATGCCCAATGCCACAAACCTTTCATCATCTCTAGGTGGAGAAGCAGTATTCCACAGGTGCTCCGATATCCATGGCTGCAACAAACTATATTTAGCACAAACATCTTATCAATGCTACAAAACTAAATAATAAATTTCAAGTTTCAGCGTATAGAGTGTCCAAGACATTAAATCTAAGTTAGCATTGAGTTGTCGTCAACCATGTCCTTGCATGTCATTTGTTATTTGGAACAACAATCAATGAGATTTAATAAAATAACTCTTCCCTGATTACTGTTATTTTTGCATAATTTTTTGTGCATCCTTTAAATTTTTCATTAATCCATTTGTGAACTTTCAACAGTTAATTGGGCATAAACAATTAACAGTACAAAAAAGAAAAGAATTTTTACTGATATAAACATGAATTATCCATCAAGAACTTCTTTTACAGAACTGGGTGGACTACCCTGCCTCTCCAGAATTCCAAATTTTCTATTTTGTTTCTTCCAGTCGATTTACAATCACAATTGTGCCAATTTATAAATAAAATTTTATTTCCTATTTGATCGTAATATTTTTATATCCTAGTAGAATTGGCAAAGCCTTATCTGAGTGGTAAGTTGTGTTATAGACACTCGATTGAATGGTCAATATTCAATGAAGAGGGCCAAGACAGTTTCAATGGTTGCTTATCAGTGTCTTTAAACAGAAGGAAAATTTAGGTCTAATATGACTGATGTGGTTCAAACGGTAGAAGGTTACCAAACAGCTACTTGCATAAACAACTGGATGAAGAGCTAATGTGCCAGCTTCACAAAACTCCTTAGAAGCAGCACACTTAGAGGAGCAACATCAAAGCTCTGGCATGAAATAATGGAAGCTTGAATAAAGATTTACAGAATTTGTTTATTTCAAATTGGAAATGATAAATATATATGATGAAACATTTTATTCAAAATATGTGCACATTAATATTTAAAATTGTATTTAAAGAAAGTATCAATATTTGTGAATTTTCTAAGCAATTAAGGAGAAATATTTAAGAAAAAATGTAATGAAAAAAAATATTTTGAAATATTTAAGAGGATATAATTATATGATGCTTAACCACACATTGGACAACAATATTGATTTTTTCATTGTGGAGTTAGAACTTGCTTCGGCTCTGCTGCAATGAAACCCAAAACAATTTTACACACTTCTGTATTAAGTTACTTGTAAAGCTGGTAGAGAAATTAGTTCAATGCAACTTCAGTGTAATTGAACAGATTGCACAATATAACTATTTAAACTTTCAAATTCATTTGCATAGTTGTAACAAACTTTCTAACATTTTGGCAGTAACTTTACTTCTCTCCAGACTTGTTTTAGGAGGTTAAATTGTAGTTTCTTTAGCTTATTTAATTTCCATTTTTTATGTTGAATACAATTAATTTTTTTAGGTTATCAGGTTTTCTGTTTGCAGCAAGTGCGAGGAGGTTGATACTATTCCAACCAATCTATGGAAGAGTATAATCCTTGGGATAGCAGAGCTAGGGAGAGAATCCACAAGCGTACCATTCATCTTTTTCTGTGTATGGCTGAAACTGATGAAGCCAATGCTTATGTAACTGCCTTACCTGGTATGTTGATTAATTCTTGTGGATTATTGGTATGACGTTTGATCATAGATACAATTATGTAGGTTTTAGTCATTTGTATTAATTTGTATAAGTTAATATTTATGGGATCTAATTGTGAAAAAATTATTTGAATTATATTAATATATTTTTTTGATGGTCAATTTTTGCATAAGATTGTGCCTGGTTTACTAATATGAATGACATTTTAATTTTAATCTCTGAAGGTTTAGGAAAAGGAGTTACGAGGAAAAAGGTCTTATGCATATAAGTGGAGAGCCTAAGAATGACTGGGAGAAACAACATAGTGTTTTCTCTCGTATCCTTCCCCTACCAAAAAATGCCATCTTGGATCAAGTGAAGGCTGACATTATAAATGGAGCGCTGAGAGTGACAATTCCAAAGGTGCCTGCGCCTAAGCCTGAGCCCGAGCCCGAGCCCGAGCCCAAGTCATACCAATCTATATATGTTAAAAACTAACTTACACTCTTATGTGATAATTTTGTGCAAGGAATGAAGCATATGGAAAATATTCTTGTTATATGAATGTAGGAGATGAAAACTCAATATTTTGTTAACATCGATATTTACTCTTATGTGAGAATTTTGTGTGGGGAATGAAGCATACAGAAAATGTTCTTGTTATATGAAAGTACGAGTTAAAAACACAATATTTTGGTTGAGTTTAGCATCCACTTTTTAATGAGGATACATGTATTTTTAAGGTCTGAAACTATCTACCCTATATACTACCATTATTGCTTTCCTTTTTAAGTTTGTATAGAACTCTTAACAAAATTTCAACTTGTTACCTGAGTTTTTAAACATGATTTTTTTTAAACTTTTGGCATCGAAGGCCTCAAATGATTGAACCAGGTATAAGTTAGTGCAAAATCTTTTACGAAGATGTTCCCATTGCAACTCCAAAATGCATTGTTGAAATACTTGTATAGAGAAAAAGTGGCTGACTTATGATTACGCACTAAAAAAACTCTTAAGGAAAGATAGTTGTTCGTCAATCATTTCGCAAAGTCTCGTAAGTTTCTCTAGGAGTTGATGAATACGTAGGTCACAGAATTGGCCAACTTCTGAAAATTGCCAATGTCAAAATGGCTTCATGAGCAAAAGTATGATGGGAAACAAAGACAACATGGTGGTTATTTTAACTACACACATTCCTCATTTGTATAAGAGGTAATTGGCACCATGGATTAAAAAATGCTGCAACAAAATGGGAAATTGTATAAGAGGTGATGAGAAATGATTGAAAGAATATTGTGATGAGCTAATATTGTGAACCGGTTGACAGATTAAACAATTAAAAAAGAAGTCAACAACAAAAATACCAGAGCGAAGGCTGAAAAGCAACATCTAAATCCAAATCCAAAGTTGAAAAGAAACATCCAAAGCCAAATCCAGCAACCAATGCTAAAAATGAATAGGTGGTGGCTCATTCGAGATATGCAAGCAACATATATTTTAATTATCAACTTCTTCAAATACCCAATTCAACAAAAGAATACCTCTTGCTATTGATGATTTTGGAAACTTATTTAAATCATTGGAATCTCCCATGAAAACAAAAAGTTTTCATTTAATTATCGAATGCTTCTAAATTTTGGATATGTTCTTGCAATATAGGTTATCCAAATTCTCACTGGATAGATTTTCAAAATCTTATACAGTCTAAAAGTTATGAGCAACAACTTCAGATGAGTTATTAAGAAGTGCATAATTCAGATTTGAACCGGGAAATATCTACTTTGTAAAGAAAAGTTTAGAAGCAGTAAACTTTCTATTATAAAAATTAGAGTAAAGGATTACAAAGAAAGATATTATGAAGGGAGATTATCAGATTTGTAAATGGTCTTATTTGGTATAAAAATTCTGTTTGATTGTGGATATGCAATTTAGAACAAGTTCGTGGAAGGACAATTTCATGGAAGGACAATTTCGTGGAAGGACAAGGATAGATGAGATAAGCTTTTACAAACCCTTTGGAAGCCTATAAAATCATTGAAAGGATGCCTATCAAATGTGATGGGAGGTGGATGGATTGGATCCACAATAATAATTAAACACAAAATACACACTATAGGTATTTATAGAAATTATAGAATCATTTCATTGCCTGATAAAAAAATATTACATTGTGTCTCTTTTATAGAGGTCTTTGATTGTTTTCAAAAACATCTAAATTAGCCGACATAAGACAAATAGACTTTTGTAGAATTATCTAAAAATAAATGCCTTCTAGAATCTAACTCTATCTAGCAATTTCTAGAATCCCGTATTGTGCCTTTACATTTCATTTGAGGGGAAATTACACATTTCAACAAAATGCAGTTAAGAATCTTTTCCTTGAAAGATGAATTGGTGAAGTGACAACAAGCAAACAAAAAGTATATGGAGAGGGGGACTACTTCAACAAGATCAAAAACATTGAACTCTTCTTCAATGTTACAACTTGTGAAGTATCATTTCAAACAATGACTTGTCTCACTTATCGTAGCTGAAATTAGAACTTGGGATCAATGTTTGTAAAAGTTAGGAAAGTCTTAACTTTGTTTTCAAAAGAAGTGACAAGCAGCAAACAAGTAGTATATGGAGATGGGGACTACCTTGACAAGATAAAAAACATTGAACTCTTCTTCAATGCTACAACTATAAAGTATCATTTCAAAAAGTGACTTGTCTCACTTATCATAGCCGAAGTTAGAATTTGGGATCAATGTTTGTAAAAGTTAGGAAAGTCTTAACTTTGCTTTCAAAAGAGATAGTTACTAGAAGTAGTCACTTAGGTAGTTACAAAAAGTAATCACTTGGGTGGGTATCTCAAGTGGTTACTCTAGGTAGTTATCCTCGGCAGTTACTTGAGGTAGTTATGGTGGGTAGTTGAAAGAAGTTAAGTGGTTACAAGTTGGTTATCACAAAGAGCCTATATATACAAGGCCATTTGTTATACAAAGTGGGGAACTTTTATGAAGGGGAAAGGCTAGAGAAATTTGTAAAGAGACTTTTAGATATGCATTATGCATTTGATGTTCTTGAACTTGTATATTTCAAGAAAATAATGAAGAACTCTTTCAACCCTATGTCTTGAATTTGTTCTTTTCTTATGTTGAGTTAGTGATCTCTTTTGCATTGATGCAATATGACAGTCTTCCTATTTGGAAAATCTATTAATTCCATGTTATCTTGTTTTGATACGTTGAAATAGTGTATTGTTTCGTATGTCAAGGTTTGTTATTCATGTTTTGTTATCATTACATTTATATTCTTGAAATCTCCTCATAATTGATTATTCACTGTGGAACCCCATTTGGCGTTTGTATGTATGCCTTTTGGGTTTCTTTTATTCATCTTATTTAGTTTCATGTTCTATCCTTTCATTCTTCCAAGTGAATAGTACATAAAAAACCCAAATACCCCTAGCATACAAGGGAGATGCCCCCCCTTAAATGTAGAAGAGGGTTGCAATTTGATCATGATCAGATTTAATCTCTCCAACTTTTGGTGTCACCGCTCCTTTGGTAAAATTGGGTCAATTTTGAATAAGTATTTGCAGTGACAAATATGTTTACCAACACGATTGTAGATCTATATTAATTTATTTCAATTCACATGGGTTTAACAAGTTTTGATAGTAGTAATTTTTTTACTATGATGTTTGATCAAATATTTAATTATGTAGTTTTGAGTCAATTTTTATTAATTTATAGACATTATTTTCTCTGTAAGGTTATTGTATGTACATACTCCTTTTTCAATTGCCTTCTCTTTATTTGATCTTCCTTGGCATGAATTGGATTGGTTCTTGATCTTAGGCTCAAATCCTCTTGTTGACCACAAGTTGCATCTACTTTCTATGCTACTATTTTCCAAATCATTTTGAGACTCTAGACATTAGTGCACCATCATGCTTGAGCATAGAATGACTTCATTGTTTCATGAAGATTCTAAATCAAGGGTGCAAAATAGAGAATTATATGGACATCAAATGATGAAAGTGAATCACATGATTCACGTAATGAGTACACATAATTTTAAGCCCAAAACATGCAATCATCTAGCAATTGAGAAGTAAATAGGGTGAATGATTAATATCATTCCTATAAGAAGAAAGACCTATATATGTGGATAATCACCATATATGTGTTGAAGCAACACCCCTCTAATAGATAATTTATATCGTGAAGGCATCCAACACATAATTATGTTCCAAAGAGGATCTTGCAAAAATACAGTTTGTGTCTAGAATCACGGTTGGTGGTATTTATGTTGCTTGTTCATTAAACTGTTACAACACATACACATCAATGGAAAGTCAGAGCAATTAGAAGGACTGATATTTTCCCAAACTGAGGTCATGTTTGGTGAGTGCATCTTGGGACATTCTTCAATTTTGCAGCAATTATAATGTCACTTTTAGTCATCATAGATTGTATGTCTCAAAGCTTAAATCATTCAGATACGTATAAATTTGAAGTTTCTCTACTACCATGTTAAATTTCTTGGAGGATGTAAATGTACTAACATTGTTTGTAATTTCTGTGTTCTCCAAATAACATTCTTAATGCATATGTGTATGTCATTTAAGAGGCATGTCTCTTTAACTCTCATTAGTTATGAATAACATTTGTTTATTACGATTAAGAAAGGGATAATAACTCTTATATATATATATATATATAATGAGTTTTATCCAATAGGGGCTACAAAACATTAATAATGAGTTTATTCACATTGATATTGCACTTTGTTGTGGTAGCATCTAAGGTGCAAATTTTATCATAGACTATTCATGGTAACAATATTTATGTCAAGACTAGAGAGTTCTCTTCAAAAGAGAGACAACTTTTTAAGATAAAATAAAAGCTTGTTGACAGGCATATCATGAATGTCGATAAATACTTAGAACAACAAAAATGTGTTTTGCAAGTCAAATTTCTAAAAGTGCATTTATTGTGTATGAGTATTTGTTTTCTCATGACTAGATAATAAAAGCGAGGTTGACTCATACATGAATCTCTATCACAACTCATTAATGAATCTCTCTCTCTCTATTAGATAGGAATCTTTAACATAGTTGTTATTTGGTTTTAAAGCTTATTAACAAATTTTGCTTCTTGGGGTTGGCTAACTTTTATCATAGATTTATGTTTGGGTTTTCACATTTTTCTTGGCCTTTAAATCAATCACTACAAAGAGGTGTGTAAGAAAAGTTCAAATGGATAGGCTCTCAACAACAAGCCTTTGAGGAGTTAAAATAAAGGTTATATTTTGCACTAGTGTTATCTCTTCCTGATTTACAACAATCTTTTGAAATAAAAATTGATGTATCAAAATATGCCCTTGGAGCAATTATTATGCAACATGGACATCTAGTTGCCTGTTATAGTGAGATTTTTTCTGATACTATGCATAGGTATCCCACCTATGATAAAAAAATTATATGCTATTGTTCAAGCTGCAAGCAATGAAAACATTATATATTGGGAAAGGAGACTACCATCCACATCGATCATGAACCCCTTCAATTTTTGCAAACACAAGGCAAATTATAGATTGATACGCACGAAAGGTGGTCAATAAATCTTCAACAATCTCATCTCACAACTTGTCATAAGAAAGGAAAAACTAATAAGGAAGTAGATTGTTTGACTAGGCCTCCAATTGCAACAATGAGTATTGTATTAGAATCATGTGGTCACCAAACTAAAAATTGGGCCCACTTGTATGGACATGTTAATTAATTTTTTGATGTTTATACTCATCTTGTGGAAGTTAAACATGTGAATTATTATTACTTGCAAGCTGGAATGCTTTTCCACCTTGGCCAAATCTGTGTACCTAAGGCAGAATGTAAGAAATTAATATTGGAAGCTCATTACAGTAAGGTTGCTGTTTATTTTGGGATAAGTAAGACTACTACTATACTTCAAAGATATTTTTAGTGGAAAAAAAATAAAAATGATGTAATATAATACAATCAAGCATGCATAATGTTAGTAAATAGTTTTTCCCATAAATGTTCATATGTAAGAACATAGAAAAGCATGCAAACTAACACATGAATTCCTGTTGAAGAGGCTTAGGAATTCTCTTCTTGATATTTCTTCACTGAAAATAGGCACAACTACCTTTATTATAATGAGAATTTTTCGATCTAATAAACTCAACAGAATGACCTTTACAGGAAAACAATCTGCTAAAAGTGTTGAATCAACTTATTTTATCTCATCAATACAAAATAAATTTTAATGCAAAAGAACCACTCGATTTTAATTATCAAGATGATCCACATATTTGAAAATTAAAACTATCGAGTAGGCAAATTTGATAAAACTAACTTCTCATAGCATCCCAAGTCTTGAACAGACAATTTCAAAACAAATAACAGACACAGCTAAAAGCTTAAACAATATCTTCAAAAACATTGATTTAAATAGGCAGACAGTAGTATCCACTTACAAAGCTTTTAACCATAAATCAAACTGTAGAGTTTCATTGTATATGCAGAAATTTTGAAATGCTACTACAAAAATAGTTTTGTCTATCGATCTGCTGGAGAATTCTAACCCCTCTACCATACTAATTATTACATATATAGAGGCATGGGGCTGGACTATTGCCAAAATTACCCCGCCAAGAGTTAATTGTCTTTTGCTAAAGTAACTGATAACTAAAATGCAAGAAAAACTAAACAGAGAAAAGAAAATATAACTAAGCGATTAAGTCTAACAGCTTGTCTTGATCAGGTAGTGTTGTCTCCACTAGCCATGCCTTTTGCCGTCTTCCACATTTCATAGGTAGTTGAAAAGGTTGAGATAACGGATTGATGCGACAGACCAATATAGGCGAACCTTTGCTTCCAGATTTCTTTCATCTTCTTCAGTTCAACAATCTTTTCTTCATGCATTTCCAAGTGCTTTAGGTTGATGATTAACATAGCCTCTGTATGCGCCACGTTAGAAAAGTCCTGCTTAACTGGTGCCTTCTTGTCTTGCCACTCCTGAAACTTCTTCTGAACCTCTTTAATTATTTCATCTGATTGGGCAATGGAGTCATCTTCTTTTCCCATGAACTGTTTGGCACACCATTTAAGGTCATTTTGAATAATCTGATGTATAACCTTAAGTTCTTGCAATGCTTCTTTGATTTCAATCACTCCTAGTGTCAATGCTTCATTCCTCCATTTGATGCAATCTTTGATGATGTACAGGGCCTTTTCATCCAAACCAGCTATGGGGCATTCAACTTGAAATTTCTGTAGGCCAAGTTCCTGCACATCTTCTAACCACATCACCACCTTTGTTTAATTGTTCTTCTCTTTTTCATATCCTTCATTTCCTGATTCCACCTTTTTAGTAATATTCAATATTTCCTTTGAGGCATGATCTAGGTGACCTATGCGTTTTACGGTATCATGTAGAACATCCTAAACCCATTCACCTATTAGATTGTGGTTACTAATCAGGAAAGTACTGTACATACTTCATAATTTAGGCATCGCCTTGAATTTCTTTTTTCGGGTACTATTCGCCATTCATAGATTTGCCACTAAAGTTATGGCTAATTATGGCCGACATTTTATAACCCGAAAGCAGTTTAATACTTGTATAAAAGGGTTTAGGGTTGGGTATTTTCATGATGTTGTGATGCGAAATTGCTTCTTGCAGCGGTATTGAGCTGTAAGGGATTACAGACTGTAATCAGGTTGTAATCACTAGATTGTAATAAGATCAGACTTGCTGTTTGGTGGACGTAGCCCAAGGATTGGGTGAACCAAGTTAAATCTTGGTGCCTTGTGTTCATTTCTGTGTGATCTATTATTTTTTGTTATTAGCTATATTTGCATGTAGTTTTTATTTCTGTCTGTGGTTTTATCCTAACATCACCTGCTACCTTGGCTACCGCTTTGCACTTATTTAGATTCTCCAATGATTGCTGATTGGTTGCAGAGGACACATCAATGATGGCTGACATCTCACGGATTGGCTTTGCTTTAGGGTGGAGGATAGCATTGATATATTGTGCCATGTTTTTTATTGTTTCCTTCATTTCCTGCTTGTCTTGTCCATCTTTCCATACCCTGTGCACGATCTTTTTATTAGATACTTCAAAGAACTCCATGTCTACTTCGCGGTTCGCTTTTCCCAGATCAACCTTTGTTATCTGGAAGTCTTGAAGAACCATGGAATCATGAGAGCTTCCATTTGGTGGTGTAGTTATTTCTGCTGCCCATCGTCCTGAATTTTTATCAAAATTGATTCTTGCCTCGGTTCTTGCTTTCTTTACTTTAGGTGCCTTACCAAGACACTTACTAACCAAATCGTCAATAGGCATGGATATTGGGACTATGCTCCTTTTCTTCTCCATTGATGTCTCCAACCATTTAGGCCCAACCTGATCCTTTACGGTAGTACCTGGGACCATTTGACCAAGGAGAGGCTACTCTCCTAGCCTTCGGTAGTTACTGGAAAATTCTGGGATTCGAGTACATTATCTGCCATAGGTGGGTTTTCTGCTACCTCCAGGTCCATGGTTATGGTGTTCTTACTTTTGAAGACTGATGCCTTCTTTGTGCTTGAACCGGTTACCCTCTTGCCTTTTGGAGTTGTCTCTTGAACTTGAAGTTGAAGTGATTTAGGAATTGCTTCAACTTCAACTTTGACTAGACCTACAATAGAATCAGGAACACCTCGATTAGTTTTCTTTTTAGCAGTCTTTTTATCTTTTCTTTTTGAAAACTTCCCAAAGAGGTCTAGAGTAGCCACTGCCTTTAACTTTATCCACTTGGCGGTTCTAGCTATTGCATCTTTAGTACGAGCGTAGACATCATTTTCTTCCCTCTTTTCCCAGTCAATTTTAGGAATGGGCATGCATTCAATCTGGTCAATATAAAACTGATCAAGCACTTCTTCAAAATCATCATCCTTTATTCCATAAGTATCCAACTCCACATTGAACATAGTGATTTGTTTAATGGTCAAGCATGACCACAGTCTTTTCCTTACCTCGAATTCATTAAGGTAGTTTTCCCAAAAATCTTCTAATTGTGGGGAGTGGACCAGGGATACCGCATTCTTGACATTGTTTCTGAAAAAGCTAGCACAGTCAAAATCTAACCGAGAAATGAAAGGTTTAAAGCCTAAACGGGTTAATGATTTTGCTGACAATATGGCTTCTTTCAGACTGGGGCATCTATAGTGTCCAATCTCAATTGGGAAGAATACTGAAGAAGATCTTTTTGAAATATGAAAAGACTCAATCATAGAAACAAATTGCCTACACATCTCAGATAACACTATAGAATCTAAACAATAACGTGGCAGCTTTAAAGGTTCATCAGAAAAATCACCCACTCTGATATATGTAAACCTGGGGAATTGAATGTAATAGAAACCATAGATTTGCACAACTTGCATAACTTCTTCTGTCATCCTATCATTCTCTCAGCCTTGGAGTTCAAATACCAATTTCCCTAGAAAGACATCATTGACCCTCTTGAACTCCTTGCATACTATAGCTTCTTGAAGATCGCCGTAATATTGGTAAATGGGCATGTCATTAACCCAAGGTTCATGTGGAAGATAGTCCCATTCTTTAGATGCAACTAGGATGTAAATTAGATAGGAAGACAAGAAAAATGGGCCACAATTGTTAACAGCTATTAAACCCCTATGCAGGTTTTCTGCTATGAGATCAGACCAATCAATGAATTTAACCCCTTCAATGATCTTCTGTATGAAAAAGTACATCCATGATTCCCAGTGGAATGCATGCTCATTTCCCTTGATCCTATTCAACAGAAGAACAATGCCTGCAATTTCTTTTATAAAATGCTCAATAGTCAATGGCTAAGGTAGTCTAGAACCTCCCTCTGCTGGTTTCAAGAGCTAGGACTGAGCTATCTTATTATCATAGCTATTTTTATTTCCGGCATACAAGCACTCAACTTCTTCAAACGTCCATGGCTCATAAGGTTCCTTGTGAGGAATCCTAAAGGCCGAATGGACATTGGTTCTATTGATTCTAACAATCACTTCCTCCGAGGCTTTCTTAGTACACCCAGAAACAGGGTCATAATGGCTTGCACATTCAAGAACAAGTTCTGGGTATGTGATGGCAGTGGGAAAAGTGGCTGCTTCTAATAATCCACTATTGACTAGCCTCTGATAAATAGGGCTTGACTGGGTGTTCTTGGCTTGTTCAATTAACTTAGATAAACTTTTATTTACTAGGAATGTGTCATGAATTTCAGGCAGGGAATTGAGCAAAGAAAGTTTCTCTAGCTTAGGCAATTTTGGGCGGAAAAGTGTCATGATTGCTAATAAAGACAGGTTTACAATATATGGCTTGAAATACCTCAAAACAAAGCAAACACAATTTGAAATGCAAAGGGTTATGAAAATGCACTTACAGTTTGACAGAGACAAAGCCTGCAACTCGCCCTTCTTACCCGATAATGCTGGGAATTTCTTCGGAGAAAATGGAATGAGCAGAAAAGGGCTAAAATGAATGCATTTAAGGAACGATTTGTGCAGGAGATCACAGGATAGATTTGGCAAGTAAGTGCAATAATTACCCACTCATGTGGCATGGATTGGAAAAGACGTCGTGTGTGCTTTGTTTTAAATACTCCTTCAAATCCGCACGTATGCTACTATGTTAAGTGATCATGAAATGACAATTTTATCCCTCAATCAAATCTTGTCGTAGCCAAACACGTACTGCCTTAAATCCTTTCATTCATAACTTCGCATGTCTTGGGAAATGCTATACTGGGACCCACCTTTATTTGGTTCAAAAATTTAAAATCTGCATACAACTTTCATTAGTGTGCAACATTGACGCTGAAGTTGAAGTTGAAGAATTGGGTGACCGGGTTTCAACTTCAACTTCAACTTAACTAAGACCAACTCGAGGAAAGAGATCGGACTTGACACATGAAGACTGAGGCAAACCTAAACTTGAAGTTGAAGTAAACTAAAACTTCAAGTTCAACTTCAGGAAAAGAAAACTCAGGACTAAAAACATATTAGAGTATGAGAAAAATATAAGCACTAACACATAACATGAGCCATTGCAAAGCCTATAGATCATAAGCTTGGTTTATATTTACCACTTCCTATTCTAGATAAACCTTGGCATTCAATTTATATGGATTTTATGTCTAGTTTTCTTACCACTAAACATGATTGCATATATGTTGTAGTAGATATATTTTCAGAAATGACAATCTTGATGACCCGTAGAAAGGCAATCTCTATAGAAGAAACTACTAAACTTTTCTTTGAGCAGTTTAGGTTTATTTTGGACTACCAAAAATTATTATTTAAGACAAGGATAGTTGGTTTCGTAGTAAATTTTGGTCTTTATTATGGGCAATGATTGGCAAAAAATGAATAAAGTCCATTACATTTCATCCTCAAACAAATGATCAAATAGAGGTTGTTAATTGAATGATTATTCAAATCTTGCGTATGCATCACTCCAAACACCTCCATACATAGGGCGAGAGCATTAAATATACAACATAGCTACAATATGTCAATTCATAGTTTCATTGGCCATAGCCCATTTGAAGTTTTTCTTGGATATCAGCCTCTAGCACCAATAAATGTATGTATACCAATTTTAGAACCTGACTTGGTACCATGCTTGGATAAGGAGAAGGTCAAAGTGATGAAGTTCATTAATAAATTTCATCATTTGCATCATCAAGTTCATAAAATTTTGGAGTAGACCACAAAGAAGTATAAATAAAGGCATGATGAGCATCAAACTCATAATTTTCAAGTTGGGGATAAGGTATGTTGCATTTCCATAAGGAACAATTTCAAGGCCCTCATAGGAAGCTTCATCCCCTTCGCTATGGTCCATAAAAAATCATCAAGAAAATTGGTCAAAATGCATTTGAACTCAACTTGCCAACATTTTTGGGTGTTCATCCAATATTCATTGTACAATTGTTGAAGCCATATTTCCCTCCTTTACTAGACATTGCAAATCTTGTTGAGGAAATGAATCACATTGACTTGAATTTAGAAGCTATTAATCTGCTCAAAAGTAATCAAATTATGGAGGTTGTTGTGAAGAAATTGAGGAACTAGATAATCTATTTGTATTGTGTTTTGAATGTGAATAATTTGTTCAACATGGAAAGTGGCTTACACGTGAACAAATCCAGCTTCATTTTCTTCATCTATTGCAAGGTGTGGATGAAATGAGGCCCATTTCCTCTCAAGGGGAAGGAATGGTTAGAAAATAGTAAAAAAAGATGCAGAAGATATTGGCACAAGTAGAATTGGGAAAATAACAAAATCTATTTTTACAGTATTTTCTATGTTTTAGTATTTTGCATTTTCTAAGGCCTTTGAGGAATTTTTGGACTTTGGCAATATCAATGTGGTGCATAAACCTTTGAGCACAAAATGCAATTTTTTTGAAGATCTTTCCAAAAAATATGGTGGTTTGTGATTTCAAGCTATGAGTAGAAAGTTATGTCTTGTACAAGTAGATGCAAATTTTAATATAGATTTTTCATATTTTTAGTAGTTTTTAGAGTTGATTTTGTAAGTAAATACTTGCAAACTTTTCATTTTCATTTCCAAAGGATAGTGGTGATCCTTGGGATCCATCAAACTTTGTATAAACTCTTTTTTCAAATTGAGTGAATCATTTTTGGCTTGCAAAACCTATTGTTGTTTCTCTAATTTTTAAAACTAATTACAATACCATAAGTTCTACACCAAGTATTGTAGTCTGAATTCTTAAATTTGGATCACCATCTTCTTTCATTGAATCATATGTTAGAAGAATCTTTCATTTTTCTAACTCCTCCATCTTTTTGTCTAACCACTCTTGAGTATGGATATAAACTGGGATCATCAAAGTATCTAGGCTAATATCCACCTCATTCTCCCAATTGATTGGTTCTAGTTCGTGGTTTGTGGTGGTTTTGAAGTTAAAATTCTAATTATATTGCCATCATATGCTAGCTGATTTGAGATCTATGTTCACTTATACCTCTTAATTTCATCTGGTATCAAACTTGAAATATCTTTGTCCTTACTTCAAATCATCATTTACATTGGTCAAATAGCCACATGGGATGTGGATGTGTTGATTCCTAAATGTTGTCTTTATCTTGCCCATAGGATTGAAATTAGGATGGAAATTATTCTTTGACTCATAGAGTCCTAGCCCATAATGCCACAATTCTCCACCCCTTGACTTTTTGTTGTTAGGGAAGGACACACCTCACATTAAGACTGAATAAGAATTTGATTCCTAGCTTGTACTTAGTTTTTTGAATTCTATCATATGAGAGAAATTGCCTGACTGCTTTCATGATAACAATCTTGTTGTTGGATACTTTGGCAATATACTTAGGCATTCCATATTTCAATTAGAGGAATGCATGTGAACTTATCATTTGGAATGTACCATAATCCATGTTTTTTGATTAGTTTCTTTGCCTCCTCCAAGGGCCTCATTTGTGGAACGCTTTGTAGTTGTCTTACAATCCACATGGTGAATAGACCACTAAATATCTTTAAGACTTTGTGATTACTAAGGTGAAGCTATGGATACCATAAATGTACTATGTATTCTCCTTTCTTGGATCAACATCTTCTCAAGGTCTTCAATCCCATAAATTTGAAAAGTCTTTCTATCATGTAAGCAAGGTAGAATGTCATATATTTTAAATTTATTAAGATCACTACAAATGTATTAACATTATCTCTTCGGTATATGTTTTCCACAATAGTATATTTCGGTGTCATTTTTGACCAAAATTTTTGATGGCAGGCCAATTTGGCTTGTCAAATTCATTTTAAAAAAAATATGATCTCGATAACATCAAAATTTTGACGATAGTTGAGTTTAGCGTCAAAATTTTGATGTTGTCAGGGATATAAGAAAAAAAAATAAAAGTGAAACTTCATTTATTCACGGGGCAAAGTGTGGGTGGGAGGGACGCTTCACAAAGATTTTACAATGTCGTTGAAGGTAAGGGTTTTTAAGAAAATAATTTGCAAGGCTTATTATTTCTCCACAACTTTGGTGTCTTTATAGACTGGCCGTTAGAGATACCCTTGAACAAGATACCCTTGTCTTTATAAACTGACCCTTAGACGAACTTGATTCATTCACATAGCAACAGTCTCTACAGACTATCCTTTAGAGATACCCTTGAATGAGATCGAATCTTTTCGGCATGTAAATATTGTAATACCCCAAAATTGGCACATTGCCATATTAACCAACTTTGGTTTATTCAACTATTCCTAAGTCCTATTTTACTAGACAATTCTAATTCTAATAATCGGTACTTGACCTAGGTGTCAAATGCAAAAAAACATAATTTGCATTAATCATATTATTTATTTAATTCCTAAATATCGGCTCAAATTAGCTACACAAACCTATCGATTTAAATTAATTTAATTATATATGTTCTACTTTAATTAATTTAAAATTACCTCTTTAGCTAATATACAAAGGAATTAAATACATTTAATTTAATAAGATATTTCCTTTTTTTAATTATTGAATTTAATTATTCAATTAGTTAAAGTTATCCATTTATGAGGTCATATTCTATTTTATTAAATTTGATATTCACTCAAAAAAAGGAACTAGTCAGCTCCTTTTATTGCTCAAAAGGTAGTTAGTTAGCTCCTCCTTTTATCACTCAAAAAGGACCCAGTTAACTCCTTTTATCACTAAAAAAGGACTCAGTTAACTCCTTTTATCACTCAAAGGCAACCAATTAACTCCCTTTTCATGAGGAAGTTGCCTTTATGACTGGCTCTCCTCTTCAATCTTGATTGTCCATTTCGGCTAATCTTAACCATCGCTCACCTCTTGGATTCTATAAAAGAAGCTCTCCATTCCTCATTACAAAGGATGGATTTTGGAATTTGCGTTGAAAATATGCTGAAATTCTTACTCACTTTGCTCACATTTGCATAGCTTTATTTCTTTCATTGTAATATCATTTAGATTTTAAATATGCATCCATTTAGCATACTGTGCTTCTTCATTTCTTAGATTAATAATTGCATCTCTCATCTAGATCAATTGCACTTTCATTTAGTTGCATAAATCCTTCATTGTAGAGGTTTGGTTGCCTATTTCTCATTTTGAGAGCAAAGGCATAATCCTTCTAGTTAGAAGGCAACAGGTCGCTCTGTTAGACTTTTTGAATAAACAATACAATGTTTATTTCAAGATGATCTCACAGGTAATGACCATGTTGAAGTGTATGTGAGGATCAGAGGCCCCCAATTTTGCATATACATTTCTAGTGCCCACTGTGGGGCTCTAAAAATCAAATTTTCTAGCCTCATTTTCTATATTTTTTGCATTTGTATTATTCTATCCATACAGGTTTTCAAATTTTCATGTGAGAAATGTAATTTTTTTGCGCGAAGACCTGAATATTTTGCATTTTCCTCTACACTTTCTCGAGCAAGAAAACTGCATAATTGTGCGGATTCTTGTGCGGTGCACATCATTTTTTTTTGCATAGGTCTGTGCATGATTTCACACGAAATTTTGCAATAGTAATGCAGAATACAATTTTTCAAATTCCAGTTTATCAAGTTGTTTTTTGAAGCATTTTTATTTCTATTTTTTTTTTTTTTTGTAGCTTAACAGTGATTTGCAGGACGTTTTGAAAAATCTATAATTAAAAAAACAAAAGAAGAGTATTTTTCGAATTTTAACTTTTGACTTTTTCATAGGTTTTGGCTTTTTTAAAGCTGTTTATGGGTATCAAAAAGAACCAAAAAAGTTAAATTTTATTTTTCCATAGTTAAGCTTCTATTTGACTGATGTTGTTTTCTGAAGCATTTTGTTTCTAATTTTTGGTTTTCAACAGCTTAACAGTGGTTTGCAGGACGCTTGACGAAGATACCTTTTATCCAAATACTTGGAACATACACTGACTATGCGAATGCAGGATGCTTGTCAAAGATATGCATAACGAAGATTTGTTTCAAACCCACATAAACGTTGTGTCTTCTTTTACTACTTTTCACACATAGTATAAATAGGGCTTGTGAACTTCGTAGGGTGCAAGACAGGGGAATAAGGGAGTATTCTCTTTACCACTTGGAGGTCATGACCAAGGGTAAATCAAAAACCTAGAAGCCTCTGAAAGATGACATTCAAGGGAGGCAAGCAAGTTAGTGGTTCACCCAAATGAAACCTTTAATGAAGAGATGATGATTTCCTTTTAGGGGATCAAAGTCTTGGAATAGGACAAGGTGGGATCGATTAAGCTAACTCAATGATTAACATGTCTTGCATTTTTGGGTGAGGAAATGAGGTAGAGGAGTATGCTCTTTCCCCTTGAGGGAAATCAAAAACTTTGACCTTTAGATCCGAACCACCAGTCCGAGTCAATCCTTTAGAGGGCCTGCCAGAGTGATCCAACCTCCAGGAATGACCCAAGTGAGCACACTCCTTTTGTCGAAGATTCCACCTCACTATAATAAATAAGCTTTATTGAGAAAAAGACTCCAAAGCCATATTAATTTCCTCTTCTTCATTCCGATATCACATATCAAGAAGAGGCTCTATAAACTGCACTAGTCGGCATCGACCCCAGTCTTGCTAGTCAAGAGTGTGCACTTATAGATGTTTGTGTGTGTTGCTGGCCTCAACTTCGCTTGCGAAGCCACCAGGGATTAGTATGAATGGAAGCCATGTAAAAACCTCTTAGTTAGTTGCTACCTGGTTCACCTTCGAAAGGAGGCATAATCTTTGTGCAAGGAGGGGGAAGAATCTCTCCTGTAGAACTCACCATAGACATGTAGCTGGGTGTTTGAAGGTGGTATACATGCTTGACCCCTACCACAAGGGTGTTCATTTAGCATATATGTTATTGAGCCCTTTGAATACACCAAAAACACAGGCACCCTCTAGGGGGTGATACGACTGTGTGAGGTGTGCGCATGCACATACGTTGTGGGACAAAGGTTTTTCCTTCTCTACCAATTTTCTATTTTAGGGATAAAAGCGTGTTTGTTATTGAGTCTTTAAACATTGTCCAAACTTGTCAAAAAAACTAAAACTCAAGACTCACCCACCCCTCCGAGTTGCTTTGTCCTCAGTTGGGTTGTTTGAGACTACTGCTTGCTTCTCGTGTTTATCTGGAAACCAATTGTCTTGTTCAAAACAACCAAAATGCTGTCCAAAACTTGAAAACAATCTTACTACCTATCTAAAATTTGTCAAAACAACCAACAATTTTTCCAAAACAATCGCTTCAAAATTTAGTATCTACTTGTGCTCTAAATTTGGTCTATTATCTACAACATTTCACCTCTTTTTTGTTTGCAAACAATGTCAAACAGTGGCTTCCTGCTTAGCTAATGACTTGTGACCTACACATAAACTTGTCTTGTCTCTTGTTCACTTTGTCCTTGGTCTTTGGTGCTTGTCATACTCTGTTTCATGATAGTCATAATCTTTGGTTGTTCTAGCCTTTACTTAGATGATTCATACCTTAGTATACAATACCCTTATCTTGCTTTGCTTTTGAGACTATGTTCTAGTATGGTCCTTGTTTAAGCTTTAGCTTTTTGTCCTTGTCTATGACTATGGCAACAAGAAGTGGCAAAGTGTTTTATCCCCAAAGACCTAGATGAGGTAGATCTAGGGGTGCTAATTGTGGTAGAGGTTGCTCTTTAGTCCATACATAGTCTATCTCTAGTTCATCTAGTGAGGAATCTTCATGATCTCCCTCACCTATTAGATAATCTTGGGTCCATAGATTGTTCTCTATAAACTTCCAAAAAACTAGGAATCCCTTGTATCAAGAGGATCCTAAAACTAGCTAAGGTCTCACATCTCCAAACAACATATCTGAATTCTTTTTCAAAGGACCTTTCCAATCACAACATACTGAAACTAAACACGTTCCAACAATGGCTGATTATGAACCTGAACATGGTGAACATAGTAGAAACCAAGACCAAACTAGGAATGACAAAGAAAAAGACCATGATATTGATAGGGAGTAGGAAGAGGTGGAAATACTTCCTAAACACATAGCAAAGTGTCATAACGACAAAAACTTTCAAAAGGTCATGGAAATTCTGCTTAACGAAGAGAAAGAAAAATACTTTCTCAAACTTGCCCAAGAGGGAGCTAAGCTACCCCATCATTTCAATGTGGAAACTATCATCATGCCTGAAGAGGAAACTGAGACTTGCAAACTCCAAAAATAACTGAAAATTATGCAAGACCGACTGGCTCAGATGATGCATGAGAAAGACAAACCCATGAAAACATACACCTTAGATGCTCTTTGTCCATTTCCATTTGACAAGACCATAGACATGCCTCCTTTTCCAAGAGGAGTAGAGTTACCTAAGTATGACAAATACTTTGGAACTACTGATCCCCAAGATCATTTGAAGGAATTCGGTGCCTTGTCTATGGAATTTATGCATAATTAGACGTATCTCATGCATTTATTCCCAAGAAGTCTAGGTGGTCAGGCTATGGAGTGGTTTTCAGACTTTCCTCCTTATATCAAAACATTTGATGAAATTGCCAGCTGGTTTGTCTAGCAATATTCTCATAACATTCAACACCCTATTAACATCTGAGATTTATGTAATCTTAAGCAGAAGATTGGGGAACCTTTGCTCACATTCCTTCAGATGTGGAGACAAATTTATACTAAATACTCATGCAAAATCCCAAAAATAGAGAAACTTGACATCTTTATGGATAAACTCCTACTTGCTTTTGGGTATAGAGTCCAACTTAAAGGTCCATGTACCTTTCAAGACATGGTCACACAGGCTTTCCACATAGAGGAATTCATGGTGAAGAAAGGTGAACTTACTTTTCAAAAGGACACAAAACAAGGCTCCACCTCTAATAAGGACAAACCCAAGTACATCAACAAGAATTGAGAAATTGTACATGATGGGTTTGTTGACAATGTAACTCCTAAGCTTGCTAAGGCAATGTTTAATCTCATAGATAGTCTCAATGCAGCCAAGAATACTGAGAAACCTCCTTCTGACAACAAGACATCTAGGAAAAAACCAAGAAACTCATGGGCTACATGCCCTAAACAAGAGTATACACCCTTGGGTGAACCTTTGGATGTGATTTATAAAACATTGCTCCAACACAAGCTTATTTCACCACTGGACAACCCTCGTCCCTATGATCCGCAACCATGCCCACCATGGAGGAATGAAACCTCATTCTGCGAGTATCACCAAAATAAGGGACACAAAACTAGCAACTACATAAACTTGTGCCATAAAGTCTAGGACATGATTGATGTTGGTGAACTTGTGGTAGATGGAAATAACAAGAACTTAGATCACAAGGCATTCAAAGAGCCTTTCCTAGCCTATGAAAAAGGAGAGACTTCACAACCAAAACCCAACAACAAGGTCAACTATGAATACTCCAATGATGACAATGTGATCAACATGGTTGAACCTATAGATTCTAAATACTATAATGTCATTACCAAGAAGGGAAAACAAGATAACGATAAACCCAAGACACCATTTGTCTTGAGGGGCCCTACTTCCAACACAATGGATAACACACCTTTGCAGCATTGTGCTAATGTTGTTACCTGCTCTCGTGCCAAGTTGGTGCTCAAAGGCCCTGTGCCTTCTACTCCTGATCTTGAACAACATAAAGACAAAGCCCTTGTTGGTCCATTTGGCAAAGGTGAAAAACTCACAATGAATTCAACAATAACTAGCTATAGTGTTCTCAATAAACTAAAATGAACTAATGCTCAAATCTCTATCTTTGAGTTGCTTAAAATCTCGCCTACTCACAGGTAGGTTCTGGAAAAAGTCCTCACTGAGGCAAATGTTCCTCAAGATCTTGATCTTGAGAAATTTCAATCCATGGTAGGTCACTTGACCTCACCTTATCTTATGACTTTCTCTGAGGAGGATGATAACTCATTGAGTCACCCACACAATCAACCTCTACACATCGAGGTTATGATACATCAGACACATGTTCGTTGGGTACTCATTGATAATGGCACTGGCTTAGATATTGTCTCTGCTACTTTGCTTAGACAATTGAATTATTTTGAGGACTCTATTGATCCTCGACACAAGATCACCATCAAAGCATATGGCGAAGTTGAATGAAAGTCTCTAGGTCTTGTGGTCTTACCCATTCACATTGGTCTTGTAGAAAGGGATGTCACTTGTTAGGTGCTCAACATTCCCTTGGCTTATAACATTCTGTTAGGACAACCATGGATACATGAGATGCATGTTGTGCCATCCACATTTCACCAATGCATCAAATTCCCATTTCATGGCTCTGAAGTTACTATTCCTTCCACTACTAGCTATACCTACAATATGTTCAAAGCTGCTAAAACTTTCATCCCTGCTAACTGGGAATCCACTGATTATCATGACAATAAGCTGAAACAAATTGAGCAGTCATTCAAACCAAAAGAAATTGGCATGGGAGAGTATCATATTGAATCAGTGTTGTCATTAACATCTCTTCCAAAGTCTCCTTGTCATTATGGGAGACCCTTAGAGGCAAAGAAGCCGTTTGTGCTTACACCTCAAACCAAGTATAATGGCACTTTTGTTAAGGCTATAGTTCCCCTAGAGGATGAAAGTGAAAATAGAGCCATTATTGCATGGCTTTACAAAGAAGAGACTCCAGTAGACTTAACAGAGCAAGCTCAAGAAATCACTCTTGAAAAATATGGGCCTGGTCTTAGACTCATGAAGTGTTTTGGCTACAAGGGAACTAGTTCTATTGGGTGCAATAACAATGGCCTAATTGATCCTATCAAGGTAACAACTCGAAGCAACAATGATACAACTGGTCTAGGATTTAAGAAGGTTCCTTTCCATTTGGGACGTAATAAATTCATACTAGAACCTGAGAGTTCATCTGGAAATGAGTCACAAGCTAAGTCTGATACTCAAGAGGAACAATTTGAAGATGAGGATCCCTATCCTTATCCTATTCCTCATGATCTTGATAAATTCTTTGCTGAGCTAGATGACTTTGTGCCATGTGTTAGCACTATGGATGGTACTAGTGATTCTTTTGAGGACAATATTGATTCACATCGTACCCATTCAGAAAAAGGTGAGTCTAGTTAGGTGCTACATATTGAGTACCTATGTAAAAATCCAAAAGATAAAGGAGAGTATGTCCTTATTACTGTTGGGGAGTTCTACAGTCTCTCGCCATGTAGCATTGATTCTAAGGAATATGAGTTTGACTCTCTTTTAGAAGCAACTACTGATAAAGACATTGACCAAGTTCATGTCTATGAAAACCAAATTGAAGTGGGTGAAACGTCTAGGATTAGGTCAGATGGGTCTGATCCAACTAGTGTCCTAGAGTCATCAATTGCTGATGTTAGTACTCAGAGGTGTTTGAACACATCTGTGGACAAAGTCGCTATAGGTCTTGAATTTTTGGTCCAAGCACTTAATGACTATATCATGAATGCAATCAAACCCATCACTACTCTTTCAGTCACACATCTTGAGCTTATAGACTAGAACCCTAGTGCATCTAGTGAAGTCCCCACATTCCAGAGTGACTATGCTCTTGCCTGCTACCTAAACACTGTCGAACTTGTAACATCTTCAACCAATGAATAGAGCATCAACATGATTGAAGCTAACATAAAATATCTCAATGATACAGTTAAAAAGAAAAAATGCAAAGGGTCCGATGGTGAAAACCACATTGTGGCAGTGTCGAAACCCAAAAGATTAAAAACAAAAGACATATCCAAGGGTGAAAACCTCTCTGAGGCACCTGTGGATGAGATATTTGATGCACTTCCAAGTCACTTTCAAGAGAGATCATCGGTGCTGATAGAGTCAACATAGCTAATCAACTTGGGCATATAAGAACATCCTCATATGATACATCTAGCATAGTCATTATGACCTAAAGAAAAGGAAGAGTTCATTGCCTTTTTCTAAGAGAAGAAGATAAATTTTGCTTGGACATATTCTAACATGCTAAGACTGGATCCTAATCTTATCATGCATCACTTGTCCATTGCACCAGGCATCAAACCAGTTAAACAAAAACTTCAAAAAATGCATCCTCATGTTGCATTTCTTGTCAAAGCAGAACTGGAGAAACTTTTCAAAGCTGGTTTCATTCGTGCAATTGAATATGCTGAATGGATATCCAATATTTTTCTAATCTCCAAGCATGATAAATCTATTAGAGTTTGTACTAACTTTCATGATCTCAACTTGGCATGTCCTAAGGACAATTTTCCACTTCCCAACATTGATATGATAGTGGACACAACGGTGGGCCACAAGATTTACTCACTAATGGATAGGTTTTTTGGTTACAATCAGATAAGAATTGTGCCAAAAGACTAGGAGAAAATCGCTTTCACATGTGCATGGGGAACCTTTTGCTGGAACGTAATGTCATTTGGTTTCAAAAATACTGGTGCAACTTATCAGAGAGCAGTAACTTCAATTTTCCAATACATGATGTATAAGACCATAGAGGACTATGTGGATGATACCTTGGTCAAAAGTGATAAATGCAATACTCATCTGCAAGATTTGGGACCCATCCTAGATCATATGGAAAAGTTTAGTCTTAGGCTCAATCCTAAGAAATGCGCATTTGGCGTCACATCAAGGAAAATACTACTATACTTTGTGTCTGCAAAAGGAATCGAGGTGGATCTAGAGAAGGTTCAAACAATCATGGATATGCCTCCACCTTGTAACATCAACCAGATGAGAAGCCTACAAGGAAGACTCCAATCTATCTACAAGTTCATCCCACAGTTGGTAGATAGATTGCAACCTTTTACAAAGACTTTACACAAGGGTGTCAAATACAACTGGAGTCAGGATTGTGAGCAAAGCTTAACACAAATAAAACAAATCTTACTAATCCAATGACCTTGATGCCTCCTATCTATGGGAAGCCTTTGATTTTGTACATTTTAGCAACTGAAACATCTCTGGGAATCTTATTAGCTTAAGAGGACAATAATAACAAGGAGAGAGCTATTTATTATTTGAGTCGCACACTAATCTCTTATGAGAAGAATTACAACATCATTGAGAAAGCTTGCTTGGCAGTTGTCTTTGCTTCCCAAAAGTTGAGACACTACATGCTTGCTCACACTACCTGGCCGGTGGCTAAAATAGATCCACTAAAGTACTTTCTCAGTAAGGCAGTTCTCACCGGATGATTGGCTAAGTGGGTCATGATACTTAGCAAGTTTGACATTCAGTATGTTGAACAAAAAGCTATCAAGGGACAAGAAATTGCAAATCAACTAGCAGATGCACCTGTGCAGAGTCTTCTCCCAATAAACATTGATTTCCCTGATGAGTCAATTTTGACACTCACATGCCAAATGTGGGTGATGTTCTTTGATGGGTCCTTCACACAATAGGGATCTGGAGCTGGATTACTCTTCATAATGCCACATAGATATTCATTACCCAAAGCATACAAGGTTTTGTTTCCTTGCACAAACAACATTGTTGAATATGAGGCTTTGATTAATGACATGAAGATTGCAGCTAAATGGAGAGTTAATTAGTTAGATATCTTCAGGGACTCCCAGCTCATAATGAACCAGGTTAATGATGTGTATCAAACAAAGGATGAGAAATTGGTCCCTTGCAAATGCATGGTTGATGACCTAAAGAAGTATTTTGTGCACATCACCTTCCAGCAAATTCCTAGAGCAAATAAAAAAGTGGTTGATGCAATGGCTACTTTGGCCTCCTTGCTACAGATGCCCGATAATGATCTCCAACATGAGTTCCTGGTGGAAGTGTTACATTACCCAGCCTATGATACCCCTCAATCTAGGATGATCTATTGTATTGTAGGAGAAGAATCATCTCACTACCATCACATTTACTCCTATCTCCGTAACCAAACCATTCTAGACAGTCTAACCCAGAATGAAAAATGCTACCTTATCTGTAATGCTTCATAGTATATCATTATTGTTGATGACTTGTTTAGGAGAGGTCTCGAGGGAACACTCCTTAGGTGTTTAGAACCTGAAGAGTCCAAACATGCATTAATTGATGTTCATGAGGGTATTTGCAGATCCCACTCAAATGGCTTAACACTAGCTCGCAAACTCATTGGAGTTGGTTACTATTGGCCTAAAATGGAGCAAGAGGCAATCAAGTACACCAAGTCTTGCAAGAAATGCTATCATGAGCTCAAATTAAAAGGATATATGAATATTCAAATAACATATTATACAATGATAATAACTACAGAATTTTAAAAAATGAATTAAAACACATGCAAAATAGTGACTTTGGCATGACCCCTCTTGATAGTAATTATAAGATTAAAATAGTTTATCTCAATATATTAAATAGAAGTCAAATATTAAATAGACTAATAATAATAGTAAATCTATTATTATTATTATAAAATATATTAACTATAATAATAAAATATTTTATTATAGTTACTAGAATAATAATACAACCACATATATCTCATTAAATAAATAATTATACAATGTTATAATAAAATAACATCATAATATGATTCTCTATATAATAATACCTTTCAGACCAAGGAAGAATATAGTAGAAATATAATATAAAGATACAATATAAAAATTACTATATTATATATTATTTTTAAATTGGTTATACTTCTGCTAGTGATTAAAGTCAATGATAATTAATAAATAGTAAACCTTTATGATAGAGAATGACCTCTCATGAAGGGGCACAAACAATGTATAGACACACCTTTCAAATACACCTATCCAATCAAAACAATATAAATTGGAAATTGATTGCATCTAAGGGAAAAAAAAGTCATTGGATATATATGTATGAAGGTTGCCACCACAAATATATTCATGGGAATAATAGAAAACTAGGTCAGAGAATAATATATGATGACTAAGAAGAAAAGAAGGGAAGCACTGACTATGAAGAATTAGGGAGTAGTTAGTATACACACAGAATTACTTATAGTCAAACACCAATTAGTGTTCGAGATTATTTATTAGCAGCTATCTATGTATTGAAGAAGAAACTTGCGGTTGATACATAGGCTTATAGATGCTGCCTTTGAATTGCTCATACTCCTTACAACTATGTTGGATGATTGTAGACCCAAAAAAAACATTTGTTTGATGATGGAAAAAGAATTTGTTAATTGCTTAGAGAGGGCTCATGTGAAAGTGAAAGTGGCATGAAACTTTCATGGAGGGAATAAGAATGAAGAGGGGCGTAAGTAATGCAGCCACACAAGATGAACAACGAAGGATGTGATGTAGGTTTGGAATATGTGCAACATCCATTTTCATTGGAATCTCGAGTATTACTACTGGTATTTCAACTCATAGGATCAATGTTCTTGAAGGCAACCCTCTAACTTGCATTGCTAGGTGATGATTATGAAAATCTCTACAAACTATTTATTCAATCAAATAGTGATGGTTTATGTTATCAATCTTCATTTATTCATCAATTAGTAGATTCTAACATATTTCAATAGCTTTGAGCTTTTAATCAAAAATATATTTTCCCAGAGCAATTATTGAAGTAATTATTTAAGGAAAAGCTGTAAATAAATTAATGACCTAAAAAGGGTCATTACAAATGCCAGCTCCATGGGAATCTAATTCATGCTCCAAATAAGGAGCTCATTCCATCTACCACAATGTGGCCATTTCAACAATAGGCCTTCGACTTAGTGGGTCAAATTCACCCATCTTCTTCTAATGGACATAAGTTCATTATTACAGCTATAGACTACTTCACAAAATGGGGAGAGGCAGTACCCCTCACAATAGCAAATGGAAAAATAGTAGCTCTTTTTAATCCCAAACTACATCATATGTAGGTATGGTATACCATCCTCCATCATTACTAACAATGGAGGATAGTTCAGAAAAAAAGACCTCAAGGAACTATGCAAAAGATTCAAAATCACACAACATTGGTCTTTTATCTATTACACCCAAGATAATGGTCAGGCTAAGGCATCCAACAAGGTGATCCTCAAGATCCTCCATCACATAGTCAACAAATTTGGGAGGGACTGGTACCTTTAGATTAATCAAACTTAATGGGCATATAGGACAAGCATTAGGATTCTAACGAGTATGATGCCCTTTGCTTTGGTTTACGGAGTGGATGCTATACTTCTAATAGAGGTTGAGATTCCTACCTTAAGAATCTCTATGAAAGGCCTTATTACTGATGAAGATTATAGAATAGCTAGACTTCAAGAGCTAGTCTTACTAGATGAATGTCAACAAGTGGCGTGTGATCACTTGTGAGCTTATCAACAATGAATGTTAATAAGCTACAATAGGAAAGTTAAGCCACATGATTTCCACCTAGGTGATCTCGTCCTAAGAGAAAATCCTAGGAATCAACAACAACAGGTCCAAAAAGGGAAGTTCAAACAAAACTGGCTTGGTCCTTACATAACCACTGCAGTGTATGAATTTGATGCTTACCAACTTTCAATAGCTGAGGGAGAAGTGCTCAAGGAGCTTATCAACACTCTCCACCTGAAGCGGTTTTATAGCTGATATGATCCTAGAAGCTCTTTGTACATATCTAAATGTCCTAAAAAAAATCTAAAAATTGCAAAAAGTCCTAAAAAAATCATTACCCTAGTGAAAACCTAGCAATAGGCACCTTGGTAATACCAAAAGAATTGAAAAGTTTCAAAAATACAAAAAAATAAAAAAAAGAGAAAAATACAAAAAAAAATGAAAAACAAGGAAGTGCCATTGGCGAAAACCTGGAAACAGGCATCATGGTAGCCAAAAAAAAGAAGAAAGTGCCAAGAAGGTAAAAACTTGGCAAACAAGCACCTCTTGTTCCCAATGCCCTATCTTGCAGTGCATCTTCTAGCTCCCTGTATAGTTGCTTTCCTACTTTAGTTTACTGCTTTTTGCTCATGTATCCATGGATTGAGTCTTGTCATAGCTCGAGGGCACTACTCTCCAGTGTCCTAGAATCTCTTTCGTGATAGTCACCAGTTGTTTCAGCTGTGCCTACTTACTATCGCTAGTGTCATGCTTTGTCAAGATTCTCCTCATAGAATCTCTTTTGCAATAGTCACCAGTGGTTTCAGCTATGTCTACCTACTGTTGCTAGTGTTATGCTTTGTTGAGATTCTCCTCATAGAATCTCTTTCATGACAGTCACCAGTTGTTTCAGCTATGTCTGCCTACTATTGCTAGTGTCATGCTTTGTCGAGATTCTCCTCATAGAATTTCTTTTATGTCAATCACCAGTTGTTTCAGCTGTGTCTAGCTACTATCGCTAGTGTCATGCTTTGTCGAGATTCTCCTCATAGAATCTCCTTCACAATAGTCACCAATTGTTTCAGTTGTTTCTGCCTACTGTTGCTAGTGTCACTCTTTCTCAAGATTCTCCTCATAGAATCTCTTTCACAACAATCACTAGTTGTTTCAACTGTGTCTACCTACTATCACTCATGCCACTTTTCAAGATTCCTTAATGGTAGATCTCTCTTGCGTTAGTCACCAGCCATTTTGGCTATGTTTGTCTTTTGTTGCTCGGTCCTCTTTAGGTTCTTTACATTGAAGATTCCTCTTTGACCTCAGTCACCAGTCATTCTAGCTGCGTTTGTCTACTATTATCACCATACTAAAGAGATTTATTTCATCTATGTTATGGACATTGACACTTGACATCAATCTCAAAAATATAAACTCAAAATGACATACTTGTTTAGATATACTGAGCATTTTTTTTGTTTGTTTCATTTTCACTTCATCATGTCTCCTTGAGCAACTTGATGATGTCATTTTTGACTAGAGAAGCAAGAACTAGGGTCATGATCTTTTCTTTTCTTTCTATTTGTGGTTTAGTTCCAATGATTTGAGGTGTACATATAAATGGGGTGTCCACTATAAGAGCCTCCATCTTGTATTGGATGGCCATGTGTACCTTGAATCCTTTTATATGGATAAATCAATGAGGTTGGTTCTTCTCCTTGCTTGTTGAAGTGAACTCTTTATGGTACAGTAAATACTGATACTTGTCCTGCTAAGTGAACATACGGGTCATTGCGAGTGTGTATGGAAACTTCTGTCTCAGGTTATGGACACAAGAGCCATTGTGGACATAATACTTATTGATTACTTAGCATAAGAGGGATTTCCTATGTTTTTGATGTGTTTGTATGCAAGAAACATTCTGGTCATCCTAGCATTTATGCTCTGATGCTTATGTTCACTTGCTATATTAAAAGGGACAAATGTTCTAGTCATTCTGGCTTCTTGTGCCTTGAATGCTTACATTTAATCTTGAAAAAACTAGAATAGATTTCCTATTCATATTCCTATGATTGCAATGTTAATGAGGATTGTATGACATCTGGGATTCACTATACGCTCAGTGATGATAATTATCGAAGCTTGCTAACCAGACCTACGGTTGCATCTAGTTTAAGATTGTATCTAGCATAAGATTGCATTGCATAAGCACATGGTTCGATTGCAGATCCACTTACATCATTTACGATAAGGAATTGTTAGCTTATTCAAAGTATCATGTTTCTTCATGACTGCACAAATGATTGGTTCATCACCCTCTTGGCTACTTTGATTGTTTTGAATCCATTTTTGGGATCAAATTCAAAATTTGACACACTTAAATAGCTCAAAATCACATTTTCAAATTTTGGGACTGGCATGATTGAATACTTGTGTAGTCCATTTTTTTTCCCTTGATATTTTATGAATCTTGAAATCTTTTCAAATCACACTTTTCTTCAAAATTTCCAAGATTTCTTCAAATTAATCTCTATATTTCTTCTAATCATTCTGATCTCTTCTATATTCTTTAGATCGTTCTAATATTTTCTATATTTCTTTAGATCATTCTGATCTCTTCATATTTTCTTTCGATCGTTCTGATCCCTTCTACATTCTACTAAAACTTAGATTTCTTCTGCATATCTTTATCTACTGCTTTACATCATATTTTTGGTGTGTCATCTTTTGATTTCGCCCTCGAGGGGGCAGGATGATTACATCATTGAAATAAAATTTTCAAATCAATTTGAATCTTCATCACTTGAGGCATCTTGTTCCCATCTTATGTCCTCATCATTCAGGGCATCTCACCACTAGGGGCATCTTGTTTCCCTCTTTCTGGCGTCTTTATCATATATCTCATTATTTCAAATCTCAGGTATCTAGATGTTCTATCTGGATCCTTAAAGATTAAGCTCCATTCTGGAGAAAGTCTTTTAAATTCTTATCAATCTCAAGTATCTAGATGTTCTGTCTGGATCCTTAAAGATTAAGCTTTGATTTGGAGATAGTCTTTTAAATGCTTAACGTTCTGTTTGGATCCTTAAAGATTAAGCTTCATTCCGGAGATAGTCTTTTAAATGCTTATCAATCTCAGGTATCTTGACGTTCTATTTGGATCCTTAAAGATTAAGCTCCATTTTGGAGATTGTCTTTTAAATGCTTATCAATCTCAGGTATCTAGACGTTCTATCTAGATCCTTAAAGATTAAGCTTTGTTTTGGAGATAGTCTTTTAAATACTTATCAATCCCAAGTATCTAGACATTCTGTCTAGATCCTTAAAGATTAAGCTCTATTCTGGAGATAGTTTTTAAAATGCTTATCAACCCTCAGGTATCTAGGTGTTCTATTTGGATCCTTAAAGATTAAAATCCGTTCTGGAGACAATCTTTTAAATACTATTGATCTCGGGTATCTAGACATTTTGTCTAGATCCTTAAAGGTTAAACTTCATTTTGATGGAAACCTTTAGAATGCTTATCATTTTGGGTATCTAGGTGCTTTTCTTGGATTCCTTGGGATTAATCTTTGTTCTAGAGATAGTCCTTAAAAGCTTATCAATTGGTCTTCATATCATCAATTTCGAAACCAATCTCATTTCTTGATCTTCACATGATGCTTTCTAATTTTCTTTGAATTGAACATGCTGCTCACACATTCACTCAACGAGGAAAAAATGTAATACCCTAAAATTGGCACATTGCCATATTAACCAACTTTGGTTTATTAAACTATTCCTAAGTCCTATTTTACTAAGCAATTCTAATTCTATTAATCGGTACTTGACCTAGGTGTCAAATGCAGAAAACCATAATTTGCATTAATCATATTATTTATTTAATTCCTAAATATCAGCTCAAATTAGCTACACGAACCTATCGATTTAAATTAATTTAATTATAAGTGTTCTACTTTAATTAAATTAAAATTACCTCTTTAGCTAATATACAAAGGAATTAAATATATTTAATTTAATAAGATATCTCCTCTTTTTAATTATTGAATTTAATTATTCAATTAGTTAAAGTTATCCATTTATGAGGTCATATTCTATTTTATTAAATTAAATATTCACTCAAAAAAAGGAACCAGTCAGCTCCTTTTATCACTCAAAAGGTAGTTAGTCAACTCCTTTTATTGCTAAAAGAGGACTCAGTTAACTCCTTTTATCAGTCAAAAAGGACTCAATTAACTCCTTTTATCACTCAAAAAGGACTCAGTTAACTCCCTTTTCATGAGGAAGTTACCTTTATGACTGGCTCTCCTCTTCAATCTTGACCATCCATTTTGGTTAATCTTGACTGTCGATCACCTCTTGGATTCTATAAAAGAAGCTCTCCATTCCTCATTACAAAGGATGAATTTTGGAATTTGCGTTGAATTTATGCTGAAATTCTTACTTACTTTTCTCACATTTGCATAGCTTTATTTCTTTCATTGTAATATCATTTAGATTTTAAATATGCATCCATTTAGCATACTATGCTTCTTCATTTCTTAGATTAATAATTGCATCTCTCATCTAGATTAATTGCACTTTCATTTAGCTGCATAAATCCTTCATTCTAGAGGTCTAGTTGCCTGTTTCTTGTTTTGAGAGAAAAGACATAATCCTTCTAGTTAGAAGGCAATAGGTCACTCTGTTAGACTTTTTGAATAAACAATACAATGTTTATTTCAAGATGATCTCATAGGTAATGACCATGTTGAAGTATATGTGAGGATCAGAGGCCCCCAATTTTGTATATACAAATATTATTAGAATACATTAAAAGCCCTATAGTGGTCAATTAGGGCTTTGAGATGAATAATAAAACTAATGATGGTTCACTAGACTCCTAAACTTGCATGATATTTAAATTAATGACAAAATATAATAAGCCTGCAATTGGCAAAATTTGTTAATCCATGATATTTTAAAAAAGACCATAAAATTTGTTAGACTCTAGACTAGACAAGATATAATTTTCCTTAATCAAATTGACCTTGAGGCTTGAAATGTACACTTACCTTAAAACTTGAAAATTGATTCAACAAATGGAACAAGACACTACTATACCCTTAATGTGGATTAAAATGTTCTTCCAAGGCTACTGAATAAAGCATCCTGAGCAATGTGAAGATATAGAAAACTCATCGAAAGGATTCATGAAATTCATTAAGCCAAAAATAAGTAATATTTTCCCACATAGGGCTATTTGGGCTAAATAGTAGCAGTCCAAACATATTTGATTAAAAAAAAGACAAAATCATATATATTTCCCATGATCGATTAGGAAGAGTAAAGCCTTTCTTGCATAAATTGTTAGTAGTCAATACCTTATTTTGAAAGAACAACTACTAAAATAAATTTATTTTATGAATTAGAGAGCTAAGCCAAGTTTTAGACCAAAATGAACTTTTCAAGTCTTTAAGAAAAATAGACAAAATGGAGGAAACAAAGAACCTTCCATCAAAATTATGATTGCAGAACATATTATCATTAAGACTTGGTCTAGTAAAATAGGAATTTAGATTTTAGTTGATAGGAGGAAGAGTGGGATTCACATCCTTAAGTACAATTCATTAATTGTTTCTCTAGTTGTTTCTAACTTCAATCCCTAGTAAATTCTTGCATTTTTTTGCATGCTAGAAGAGGATAAGATCTTCAAAAATAGGATTATCCATATCCAACTATCATCTCCAAAGTTGATCCTCCTTCCATTACCAAGATTCCATCTTTTTCCTTGCTTAACATGTTCTTATCTATATGGATACTATTCTAGATCTGGTAACCATTAATCCAAACATCTAAATAGAGGTAACCCTCAAGGTTAGGAGCTGCAAAGTCATACTTTTTCTTAGTTAGAGAGTTCCATTATTTTTCCTCTTCAAATATTCTCTAAATTTTTTCAGAGAGAAGAAATTTGTTAATCATTTTGATAGTGTTGATGCCAATACATCCCTTCTTAATTGGTTTGTGCACATTTTCCTAAGACACTAACAAAAATGAACCTTCTCCTCCATGTCCAACCAAAGAAACTTCCCCTAGATTTTTTAGTCATACTAGCATGCTTAACAAGAATAGAGAAAAGGCTTAATGCATACACATGCATATTTTAGTGAATAGACTTCAAAAGTTGGATTTTCCTAGCTTGACTTAAAAGGACTCCATTGTAACCAATCAACTTGCTATTAATTTTTTCAATAATGGAATTCCAAAAAGAATTAAAATGCTTGATCCCTAAAGGGAGACCAAGTTAGGAAAAAGGAAAAAAATCAATCTTACAATCAAGGATTTTAGATATTCTTTTTTGTCTCTCTTCTAGATTATTGATAAAGGAAATGGAACTTTTGGTCCAATTGATAAGTTGGCCCATAGAACTAAGTATAGGAAGAAAGATAAATCTTAATTTTTTTTGCCTCTTTGACAAAATCGATTTGCATCACAATAGTGTCATCAAAAAATTGCTTGTGGGAATAAGGAGGAAAATTAGAAAAATATTGGAGACCATAAACATTTTCATCCTGAACAAATCTTCCAATACGTCTACCCAAAGGTTCTACCATGATATAAAAAAAATAGGAGAAATGGTGTCACCTCTTTTGATGCTACATGAAGCTTTGAAGAAATTAAAAGACATGTCATTCACCAACACAATAGTAGATGAAGCAGAGAAATTTTTTTTAATGAATTTATGATTGAAACCAAAAACCTTTAAAACTTTGCACAAAAATCCCCCATCAAATCTATTGTAGGATTTTGACAGATCCAATTTCATTAAAAACCTTGTTTATTTGAGACTTCCAATGAGTGGATGTTCTAATGGATAGTAATAACTGAATCCCAATTTTTTCTTCTAATAACAAAACCAATTTTTTGGACATATATAATTTTAGGGAGAACAACCAACAACCTCAAAGTTAGGACTTTAGAAATAATATTCTATAACAAGTTGCAAAGGATAATTGAGTTAAATCCATCCACAAAATTAGCTCTTGGTTTATTCTAAATAAGGGAAATAAATGTACAATTCATTTCCTCTAGTAGAGATTGAGTGCCAAAGAAATCTTTGACAAAATTGGAGACTTTCTTAGAAACAAAATGCCAAAAGTTGTGGAAAAAGAGTATAGGGAAACCACCCAACCTAGGGGCCTTCTGTTCTTCAAATGAGGAGGTTTCTTCCTTAATTACTTTGGAGGATAGGATAGAACTAAGAGATTTATTGAAAATATCATCAATTCTAGAAGGAATAGAAGTCAATCTACCATTGCTAATGAGAATTTTGATCCTGGTGGATCCCTAATTGTTGAATATTTGAAAAAGAAGAAAGAACACAACTAGGCAATGTTGGAGATTGCCTCTTTCCTAAGTTATGCCAAGTTTGATGATATGAAGGGTTTTGACAGTGCAAAGAATATGTGGGATGCTCTACACACCATCTATTGAGGTGAAGCAAATGTTCTAAGAGCCAAATATGAAAGTCTTAGAGTTAAGTTCAATGATATGATAATGCAAGAATGTAAGAATGTTGCTCAATATTTCTCTAGAATAAAGGACGTTGTTAATGCTATAAGGGGATCTACTGGTAAGATAGATGATGAGACTGTACTAAGAATTTTTTTGAGAACACCACTGCCCATTTATGTTATTAGAGTTTCTACAATACAAGAATTGAGATGTGTACTAGGTTCTAATCTGACTCTTGAAGGTCTGGTAGGTGGGCTCATTGCTTTTGAGCCATCTAGTTTTGATAATTTCAAATTTGACAATGTTGAATATGCTTTCAAATCCAAGCTACCATTGAATGAACCTAATGCGAAGAAGAAGAAAAAGGTAAAATATGTGTCGAGTGATAGTGATACAGATGAGGAAAATGTAGAACAACTTGAAGTAATACTAGCAAGGAGATTTTATAGAGGTAAAGGAAAATTCAAAGGTAAGTTACCTATCATATGTTTCAATTGCAATGAGGTTGGTCATATTGCTTCTAAACATCCATATAAGAAGAATTACAGAGGTGGAGACAAGTACAAAAGAAGAAGAGATGAAGACAACAAAGATTAGAAAGACAAAGGCAAGAAGTCTTGCTACATTGCTGAAGAGGAAACTAAAGATGGATCTAATGATCATGATGATGAAGTGGTGTATGTTGCAATGAAGGATGATTCTAATGAGGATGAGACAACTGCACTGGTGTCTTGTGTGAACAAGAATGATAGATGGATCATTGACAGTGGCTATTCACATTGTATGCATGAATTGTGGCCTCAGGCTTCACACACACTTCAACATGGTCATTATTTGCAGATTCATCTTGGAATGAACATTGGATTGTTCATTTGAGAATCAGCCTGCAAGGTGACCTGTTGCCTTCTATCTAGAGGGATTTTCTTATTAGATATCCTCAGATTTGAGGTGTTTAAGCAACCAGACCCTCTACGAACAAAGGATTTGAGAATGAGATGCAAAATATCTATATGATTGTGCAATTTAATCTAAAATAAGAAATGCATTTCAATCTAGAAACATGTAAAAGAGATTATGCTAGATGAATATGGATATTAAATCTATATGAGAATTAAACTAACAATGAAAATCTATATGAGAATTTGATGAGATTAAATGAGAATGCAATTTGATAGCAATTCGATGCAAATTCTCTTCAACCTCTCCTTGAAATATAGATTTTCCTGAAAACCTCCGATAGTTGATATTGATTTCAATCAACGGTTAGGATTGAAGATGAAGTTCAGTCATAAAGGAAGATTCCCAAATTAGAGGGAGTTAACTGATTTCTTTTGAGTAGAATAAGGAGTTAATTGATTTAATTTGAGTAGAATAAGGTGTTAACTGATTTAATTCCTTTTTGATCAACAGTGAACTGGAAATTTCCCTTTTTGAACCGAAGAAGGATTTTGGAGAGATATTTAATTTAATGAAATGAGATATGCTCTCATAAATCTATTTTCTATTTAATTAAATAATTTCATTTAATTAATTAGAGACACTTTCTTATTTAATTAAATAACTATATTTAATTAATTAGGAATTACTCCTATTTAATTAAATAACTTTGTTTAATTAATTAAAGAATAGCCTTCCATTTAATTAAATAATTTTCTTTAATTAATTAGAAATATCTTTCCCATTTAATTAAATAATTACATTTAATTAATCAAGATAGGCATATTTATTAAATTAAATAAATTTAATCCCATAGTACATTAGTCTTAAGAGATAATTTAATTTAATAAAGTATAAATACTTTAAATTAAATTATAATTAAATCAAGTAGGTTTAATGCGACTAATATGAGTACGTACTATAGGAATTAAATAAGAAATATGATGAATGTAGATTAGGGTCTTCTACATCTGACAATTAAGTCAAGTAGTGAGTTTGATCAAGAATGTGTCTAATAAAATAGGACTTTAGCAATGATCAAAATAGACCAGAATTGGTACCATGGCAATGAGCCAATTTTGGGGTATTACATTTTGCCCCTCTTTGAATGAATGTGCAAGTAGCACGTTCAATTCAAAGAAAATTAGAAAGTATGATGCGCAGATCAAAAAATGAGATTGGTTACGAAATTGATTCTATGAAGACCAATTGATGAGCTTTTAAGGATTATCTCCAGCATGAACCTTAATCCTAAGGAATCTAAGTGGAACACTCAAATACTTGAATTGAAACAGATAAGCTTTTAAGGATCATCTCCAGCACAAAGCTTAATCCTAAGGAATCCAAGTAGAACACCTAGATACCTAAGTTGAAACAAGCTTTTAAGGATTATCTCCAGCATGAAGCTTAAACCTAAGGGATCTAGAGAGAACACCTAGATACCTGAATTGAGATTGATAAGCTTTTAAGGATTATCTCCAACACAAAGCTTAATCCTAATGGATCCAGATAGAACACCTAGATACCTAGATGAGACAAGCTTTTAAGAATTATCTCCAGCATGAAGCTTAATCCTAAGGAATCTAGGTAGAACACCCAGATACCTAAATTGAAACAGATAAGCTTTTAAGGATTATCTCTAGCACAAAGCTTAATCCTAAGGGATCCAGATAGAACACCTAGATATCTAAGTTGAAACAATCTTTTAAGGATTATCTCCAGCACGAAGCTTAATCCTAAGGGATCCAGGTAGAACACCTAGATACCTAAGTTGATAAGATCTAATTATGAGTCATAGAATCATCCCTAGAACGAGGCTTGATCCTCAGGAGTCAGGGTTTAGACTGTCCCGATACCTGTCCATCAGACTCAGATAAGAGATGCTATAAGATGTGATCAAATGATCAAAAGATGAAGTAGATGACAAGGTTTCCAGAAAGAGGGGGACAAGATGCCCTGAGTAATGAGATGCCCCAAGTGAGAAGGACATAAAATGGGAACTAGATGCCCCAAGCAATGAGACTCAAAATGAGTTGAAATTTAGTTTAATGATGTAATCATCCTACCCCCTTGGGAGTGAAATTGAAAGATGACACACTAGAAATATAATGTAAAGCAATAGATAATGAGATGCTGAAGAAAACTAAGATTTAGCAGAATAACGATGAGATCAGAATGATCAGAAGAGAATTTTGAAATCAAGTGAATTGAATTGAGTGGAAAGGATTTCAGGAATCCCAAAGCATTAGAAAAATGTGAACTACACAAGAATTCGATCGTGTTGGTCCCCAAAATTTTAAAATACATTTTTGAAGCACTTAGGTGTGTCAGATGTCGAATTCAAACCCGAAAATGGATTCAGAGCAGCCAAAGTAGCCAAGAGGGTGATTAATTGATCATTTGTGCCATCATGAAGAAACATGATACTTTGAAGAAGCCAAAAATTCCTCATCATGAAGGATGGAAGTAGTTTTACAATTGAATCATTTGAATATGCAAGTGAAGTATATAATGCAAGACTATACTAAATGCAACCCTAGGTTTGGTTACCAAGCCTCAATATTTATCATCACTGGATATAGAACAGAGCTCAAAAGCCATACAATTCCCACTAACATTGAAATCATGGAAATATGAATATAACATACATTATTAATTTGTTAGGATTAAATATAAGCATTCGAGGCACAAGAAGCTAGAATGACCAGAACATTTGTCCCTTTTAATGTAGCAAGTTAACATAAGCATTAGAGCATAAATGCTAGGATGACCTAAATGTTGCTTGCATGCAATCACGCCAGACACACGGGAGATCCCTCTTATGCTAAGTATTCAATATTTGTTCTATCCGCAATGACCCTTGCATTCGTAACTTGAGATAGAAGTGTGCTGGATATACTTGCAGTGACCAGTACGTTCACTTAGCAGGACGAGTATCAGTATTTACTGTAGCATGAAGATTTCACTCCAACAAACAAGGAGTAGAACCAATGTTATTGATGTATTCATATAAAAGGAGTCGAGGTACACACGACCATCCAATACGAGATGGAGGCTCTTATAGTGGACACCCCTCTTATAGGAATATGTCAACTAATTGGAACTAAACCACAAACAAAAAGCAAAGAAAAGATCATGCCCCTAGTCATTACTTCTCTAGTCAAAGATGACATCATCTAGTTGCTCGAGGAGATATGATAAAGAAAAAACAAAGCAAACAAAGAAAAAGCTCAGCATATTCAAACAAGTATATCATTTTGAGTTCATTTTTTGGATTGATGTCAAGTATTAGTGTCCAGAACATGTTTGAAAGAAATCTCTTTAGTAAGGTGACAATAGTAGGTAGATGTAGTTAGAACCACTGGTGACTGAGGTCAAAGAGGAATCTTCACGATGAAGAACCCAAGAAGGACTGAGCGATAATAGACAGACACAGCTAGGATGATTAGTGACTGGCGCAAGAGAGATCTTCCATAAAAGAATCTAGAGACATGACCTTAGCAACAGTAGGCATACATAGCTAAAACAATTGGTGACTATTGCAAAAGAGATTCTATGAGGAGAATCTTGAAGAGAGTGACACTAGTAATAGTAGGCAGACATAGCGAGAACCACTGGTGACTGTCACGAAGGAGATTCTATAAGGAGAATCTAAAAAATAGTGGCACTAGCGACAGTAGGCAGATGTAGTGAGGACCATTGGTGATTGTCGCAAAGGAGATTCTATGAGGAGAATCTCAAAAATAGTGACACTAGCGATAGTAGGCAGACGCATTGAGAACCACTGGTGACTGTCGCGAAGGAGATTCTTTGAGGAGAATCTCAAAAATAGTGACACTAGCGATAGTAGGCAGACACAATGAGAACCACTGGTGACTGTCGCAAAGGAGATTCTATGAGGAGAATCTCAAAAATAGTGACACTAGTGACAGTAGGCAAACGTAGTGAGAACTACTGGTGATTGTAGCGAAGGAGATTCTATGAGGAGAATCTCAACAATAGTGACACTAAAGGGGGAATTCCCTCGAGCTGTAACAAGACTCAATCCATGGATACATGAGTGGAAAGGCAGGAAAGAAAAAGCATGAAAGTGATTGTATAGAAAGCCTGAAGGTTTGCTGCAAGATGGAGCATTGGGAATAAGAGGTGCCTGTTTACCAGGTTTTCACCTTCTTGGCAGGATTTCCTTTTTTTACTACCATGATGCCTATTTCTAGGTTTTTACCAATGACACTTTTCAATTTTTTCAATTTTTTTTGTATTTTTCTCTTTTTGATTTTTTTTTTGAATTTTTGAGATTTTTCACTTTTTTTGGTGTTATGAAGGCACCTATTGCTAGGTTTTCACCAGGGTAACAATTTTTTTCAAGACTTTTTCGAATTTTTATGATTTTTTTAAGGACATATAGATATGTACAGAGAGCTTGCTGAGATTAAATCAACTGTAAAACTGCTTCAGGTGGAGAGTGTTGACAGGCTCTTTAAGCACTTCTCCTTTGGTTGTGGAAAGCTGATAGGCACCAGATCCATATACTACAATAATGATGTAAGGACCTAGCTAGTTTGGTTCAAACTTTCACTTTTGCACTCGGTGTTGTTGATTCTTAGGGTTCTCTCTCAAGACGAGGTCACCCAGCTGGAAGTCACATGGCCTAACCCTTTGATTGTAGCTTCGTGCCATTCTTTGTTGATATGCTTGCAGATGATCACATGCCACTTGTCGTGGTTCATCCAGTAACACAAGCTCTTGAAGCTGAGCTATCTTGTAGTCATCATCAGTGATAAGACCTTTCATAGAGATTCTCAAGGTAGGAATCTCGACCTCTATTGGAAGCACAACATCCCCCCCATACACCAATGCAAAGGGAGTTGTGCTCGTTGGAGTTTTGATGCTTGTCCTATATGCCCACAGAGCTGGATTGATCTGGAGATGCCAGTCTCTCCCTGATTTTCTAACTGTGTGATGAAGAATTTTGAGGATTGCCTTATTGGATGCTTCAACTTGGCCATTACCCTGGGGGTAATAAATGGAAGACCAATGTTGTGTGATCTTGAATTTCTTGCATAATTCTTGAATTGTCCTCCATTATCAGTAATGATTGAGGATGGTACACCATATCTATAGATGATGTAGTTTGTGATGAAAAGTGCTATAGTTTTGCCATCAGCAACTGTGAGAGGTACTACCTTTACCCATTTTGTGAAATAATCTGTAGCCGTGATGATAAACTTATGTCCATTAGAAGAGGTTGGGTGAATCTGCCCCACCAAGTAAAAGGCCCATTATTGAAATGGCCATGTTGTAGTAGAGGGAATAAGCTCTCTGGTTAGAGCGTGAATGAGATTCCCATGTAGCTGACACTGCTTGCAAGACCTAGCATACTTAATAGCTTCTTGCTCCATTTTAGGCCAGTAGTAACTAGCACGAAGGAGTTTGTGACCTAGTGTCAAGCCATTGGAATGAGATCCACAAATGCCTTTGTGAATGTCAATCCATGCACGTTTGGACTCGTCGGGTTCTAAAAACCTAAGGAGTGTTTCGTCAAGACCTCTCCTATACAGATTGTCAGGAATAATGACATAATGTGAAGCATTACAGATTAGGTAATCTTTCTCATTCTGGGTTAGACCTTCTAGAATGGTTTGATTATGAAGGTAGGAATAGATGTGATGGTAGTGGGATGATTCTTGTCCTATAATAGAATAGATCATCCTGGAATCAGGGGTGTCATAGGCTGGGTAGTGTAACGCTTCCACCAAGAACTCATGTTGGAGATCATTTTCTAGCATTTGTAGCAAGGAGGCTAGAGTGGCCATGGCATCAGCCACTTTATTATCTACTCGTGGAACTTGCTAGAAGGTGATGTGTGCAAAATAATTCTTCAAGTCATCAACCATGCATTTGTAAAGAATTAGTTTCTCATCCTTTGTTTGATACACATCATTTACTTGGTTGATAACAAGCTGAGAGTCACCAAAGATGTCTAACTGATCCACTCTCTGTTCAGCTGCAATTTTCATGCCATTGATCAAAGCCTCATATTCAACAATGTTATTTGTACAAAGAAACATAATCTTGTACGCTTTGGGAAATGAGTATCTCTGTGGTGTAATAAAGAAAAATCCAACACTTGATCCCTATTGCGTGAAGGACCCATTGAAGAACATAACCCATGTATGGTGCGTAAGTGTTAGAATTGATTCATCTGGGAAATCAATGTTCATTGGTAGAAGACTATGTATGGGTGCCTCAACCAGCTAGTCTGCAATTGCCTATCCCTTTATAGCCTTGCGTTCGACATATTGGATGTCAAACTCACTAAGTATCATGACCCATTTAGCCAATCTTCCTATGAGAGCTGCCTTATTGAGCAAGTACTTTAGTGGATCTATTTTAGCCACAAGCCATGTAGTGTGGGCAAGCATGTAGTGTCTCAACTTCTGGGAAGCAAAGACAACTGCCAAGAAAGCTTTCTCAATAATGCTATAGTTCTTCTCATAAGAAACCAGTGTTCGGCTCAAGTAGTAAATAGCTCTTTCTTTGTTGTCTTTATCTTCCTGAGCCAACAGGATTCACAAAGATGTTTCAGTGGCTGAAATGTATAAAAGCAAAGGATTTCCATGAATAGGAGGCATAAGAATTGGAGGATTGATAAGATATTGTTTGATCTGTATGAAGCTTTGCTCACAATCTTAGCTCCAATTGAATTTCAAACCCTTATGTAAGGTCTTTGTGAAGGGTTGTGATCTATCTGCCAATTGTGAAATAAACCTATGAAAAGATTGAAGCCTTCCTTGTAGTCCTCTTAGCTGATTGATGTTCTGAGGTGGTGGCATGTCCATTATCGCTTCTACTTTCTTCAGATCTACTTCAATTCCTTTTGCAGAAATAATGTATCCCATCAACTTCCCTGATGTGACACCAAATGCGCATTTCTTAGGATTGAGCTGAAGACTGAATTTTTCCATACAATCTACGATGGGTCCCAAATCTTGCAAATGAGTATTGCGTTTAGCACTTTTGACCGAGGTATCAATGACATAGTCCTCCATGGTTCTATGCATCATGTCATGGAAAATTGTAGTAACAGCCCGCTGATATGTAGCACCAGCATTCTTTAAACCAAATGGCATCACATTCCAACAAAAGGTTCCCCATGCACATGTGAAAGCTATTTTCTCCTAGTCTTCTAGCAAAATTTTTATCTAATTCTATCTAGAAAAACCATCCATAAGTGAGTACATCTCATAGCCAGCCATCATGTCCATGATCATATCAATATTAGGAAGCAAAAAGTCATCTTTAGAACATGCCAAGTTAAGATCACGAAAGTCTATACAAACCCTGATAGATTTATTGTGCTTGGAAATAGGAACAATATTGGATATCCATTTAGCATAATCAATTGCAAAAATGAAACTAGCCTTTAGAAGTTTCTCCAATTCTACTTTGACGAGTAATGCAACATGAGGGTGCATTTTTTGAAGCTTCTATTTAACTGGTTTGATGCCTGGTGCTATGGAAAAGTGATGCATGATAAGATTAGGATCCAATCCTGGCATGTCAGAGTATGTCCAAGAAAAAAATTATTTTCTTTTCTTTGAAAAAGGCAATGAATTGTTCCTTCTCTTCAGGTGATAGTGACTATGCCAGATGTATCAAATGAGGATGTTCTTTTGTGCCCAGATTAATTGGCTGTGTCGACTCTATTAACACTAATAATCTCTCCTAAAAGTGACTAGGAAGGACATAAAATATCTCATCCATGAGAACCTTAGAGAGGTTTTCACCTTTGGATACATCTTTTGTTTTTAATTTTTTGGGATCTGACACTGCCACAATGTGGTTTTCATCATCAGACCTCTTGCATTTTTTTTTTTAATTGTGTGACTAAGATATTTGATGTTAGCCTCAGTCATGTTGACACTCTGTTCATTCGTGGAAGATGTTACAGGTTCGATAGTATTTAGGTAACAGGCGAGAGCATAGTCATTTTGGAATGTGGGGACTTCATTAGATGCATTGGGGTTCTAGTCTATAAGCTCAGGATGTGTGGGTGAGAGAGTAGTGGCTGGTTCAATTGCATTCACATTATAGTCATTAAGTGTGTGGACTAGCAATTTGAGACCTATGACAATTTCATCCACAAGTGTGTTCAAACAGCTCAAAATATGAATGTCAGGAATTGACGACTCTAGAACACTAGTTGGATCCGACCCATGTGACCTAACCCTAGCTATTTCACCCACTTCGATTTGATTTTCATAGACATGCACTTGGTCAATGTCTTTATCAGTTGTGGCTTCTGAAAGAGAATCAAACTCATATTCCCTAGAATCAGTGCTATACAATGGAATTTTGTCACACTCTAAACCCTTCTATCCAAACAATTCCATAAGTTTGGAATGCTTGGATGCCGGCTTAGAGCTCCCTATCCACAGAGTGTAAGAGAGTATATTTCAAGAATAAGAAGGCTCTCAGATGAGCCTTAGAGATACTCTTCTTGCTAGTAAACCATGCAATGGGAGGTTTGAAAGACAAGATGCAAGAATGCAAATGTCCCAAGGAGTTCCTCAAGGATGCAATGCAACTAAAGATTAAGCTAAAATGAATATGAAAAGTGCAGCTATTCTAAGCATAGATGAGAGTGTTACAATCCAAATGATAGAGTATTTCTACCCCCTTGGGATTGAAATCAAAATGAGGCAAGGGAACGTAGAAATAGGCTAGATATGAGAAAATTAGAATATAGAAATGTCCAAGATGATAGATAGATGATTAGAACCCAAGAATGAATATTAAAGAGACTAGTAAAATGCCCTAGTTTGACTAGAATTGACCATGAAGGATACAGTGTAAAATTAGGTCAAATCTAGTAGAAAGATGATTTTAGACATGAAAAGGTTGAATTTGAATAGATATAAAGCATAGAAATGATGAAGACATGAAGAAATGAAGATGCCCTAGTGATGATTCAGAGATTAGACCTCAAAAGGTTAGCTAACTACTCATAAGAAAGTAGAATTTTAAAAGACAATTTTGACCATCAAGATGAAATTGGATTTTGATTTCGATCCCAAAAATGAATCCAGGACGTCAAAATTATTTAAGAAGTCAAAACTTTATATAATGTGATGATAAGATAGAAAAGAGATGAAGTGGAAGATTAAGAAGGTGAAAAGACATGAACAAGAAGAAAGTAAAGAAATATATGAAAGGAGTTAGCATTTATGTCTGCGAAAAGATGAAGAGAGAGCTCTCCCCATATGCAAGAATGCAAGACTAAGCTAGAAAATGAACCTAAAATGCAAGCTAATATGCAAAGTGGTTTACCAGCAAGAAGCGCATAATATTTAGACTCTTAATTTCATCATTGAGCATTTATTAGGGACATCATGAGATTATACAACCATCACTAGTATAACTATGAGGATATGAATATGATCGATATCAGATAGGTATGTGGAAATCCAATCTAAGCATCAGAGACATGTAAGCCAAGATAACTACGCGATTAGATTCCCTAAGTTTAATTTAAAGCAAGATTACACCTGTATCAAGGCATAAGCACCAGGATAAACCCCAAGTGTGGTTTTGCAAAAATAGTCAAGGATGATACGTTTATAAGTCAAAGTGTCAAATAGGACAAGCATGAATGCTTAAAACACTATAGACAAATAAAGTATACCCACAAGTAGAAATCAAGAAAACATGCCCCATGCCCCCAGTCTTCTAGTCGATGACATCCTTGAAAGACTATTAGGGATGGAACATATGGTAAAGAAATCATCATAGACAACATAAAAAGTAGATAAAGATCAGCATAGCTTAGTCGTTTAAGTGTTTAAGTGCATGTGTGTAAGTCACTTGGTCATTTCGTCAAGACTTGATCCTGATAGTGAGAAATATCATAACATCAGAGACCATAGGTAAACTATCTAAAAAGTGTTGAAAAAAACTTGATGTCAAGGTGGGGGAAGTGTTGAGAAACACTATTTTGTGAGTTTTCAAAGAAACCCTAATGCAAAAGAATACCTCAATAGGCTAAGTAGCTATGCCCCCGAGACGATGACAAGAAACAATTCCAAGCTAGGAAATGTGTAGTGAAATGGGTGATTGAGACAGATAGACATAGGTGCAAGGGTCTCAAGTAGCACCTGTTTCTAGGTTTTCACCACTTGGTAGATTTTTTTTCAGGACCTATTTTTTTTTTGGTGATACATCAAAGTGCCTATTGCTAGGTTTTCACTAAGATGATCATTTTTTCAAGACATTTTTTGAATTTTAGGATTTTTTTTTTCAGAATCATATATGATTTTTTTTGGATTTTTAGAATAATTTAGAGATTATTAGTTCTCAAGCAAGATCACATTATTTTCTTCAAATGTCTAGCAAGGTGTAGGACATGATGGAGCAAAAATTTGATGGATGGTCAAAGATGGATAAGAAAGGAGTATGAAGTAAGTGAAAGTGATCCTCAAGAACTGACTCCTCAAGAGTACCCAAGCTAGGGAAAGAGGTGAAATAGTCATATAAAGCATATTTTGGATAAGCAATGGAAGTAATGAGAAAGATAGCATGTAGGATAAGAAATGAAGCCAACAAGTGAGATAGCATTAAGTGTGTAGTCCAAAAGAGTAGCCATGTCAAGAGACCTATGAGAGCCATGTTTCATTTATTGTGATCAAGACTCAGGGGTCAACTAGATAGGATAGCGATGGGATAGAGCAAAAAAAATAAAGCTCAAGATGGAGGCTATGAGGGAATGAGAAAGAAAAAATAGAGAATCTCATAGATAAGATAGCCAGTATGCAAAGATAGCTTAACATTGTGAAGATCAAAGAGAGAAGAGGGGATAGATGGATGGTGGAAGAATTACGCATGATGCCTTTTTGCCAGGTTTTCATCATGCTACTTATCCAAGGTGCCACAAGATATAGTTTTCACCATAGGATGGATTTATTTATATTTACTTTTGCTACCAAGGTGCCACAAGAAGTGGTTTTCACCAATGCACATTTTCATTTTTTTTTTTTGAATTTTTAGAAAGAGCTCAAGCTTTTTGGATGGAGATAGTGCTCCTATAGGAAAGATAAGTCATGATAAGCCAAGACCATAGAAAGGTATGCTCAAAGATTTTGATAGGGTGATGAAAGAGAAATGGTAGTAGGAAGAGTATATGGAGGATAAGAGTTCATGTATAGAAAGTAAGTGTAAGATTTAGAGGATTTCATGAGGGTAGTTGAAATATTGGACAAGATCAACATTGACACACACCTTGAAGGGTATTGGAATAATGGAAGAATCATGGATGAAATAGCTTGAAATTTAGATGTATGAGGTGGTAGAAGAGATTTGGAAAAAAGTGGAGTGGAAGGCTTTGGAATATTTTTAGGAAGATTTTTGGAAGAAGATGAAATGGAAGCCTTTGGAAGCTTGAATGTCAACTTTGAAGTATTTTCAATATTCAAGTCTTTTAAAAGAGACTTGGGAATCCATATAGCTTTAGATTTTCCTTTTGATACTTCAAAACACATTTCTTCAATAATGGGTTTAGGAACCCGTATTTTCTTTGATTTAGCTTTTTTTATAGTGGACCTTTGTGGTCTCTTTTGTGCATTCTCCTTCTTAGCATTCACATGTCGATTAGATGGGACATAGTGATCTTTATTTTTCAATGGATTCTTATGTTTATTCTCACTTCCAAAGGACTTGGGATTTGTGAATGAATAAGGATGATATGACTGGTTTAAATGTATAGATGGGTGAAAAGTCATCAAGGATGAGTGTCTTTGTTGATCTTGAGGTATTATAGGAGAGCTAGGGAATGAGCAAGGAGTGAATGTAGGAGATGGGGGAACATAAGGCCCCAGTATGGATGGAAGGTTTGAATGCTTTAGGTTAGATGGATAAGGACCAAGGATAGATTTAGAAGATGCAAAGGGATAGTGGGAAGGGATATCAACATCTTTAGAGTGAGAAACATGGTCAAAGCCATCAATAGACTCATGAGTACCTTTGATAGGAACAACATTTTTAATAAAAGCACTTGAAGCTTGAACACAATTTTGAAGTGGATGTGGAGAAGTAGAACATGAGGGGATGCTTTGATCTTGACAAGTAGCTTTGGATAGCATATGAAGGGAAATTTTCTCATAATTTTTAGTAAGCTCAAGGGAGACAATGGAAGTGGTATCTTCATCATACTTAGGAGGTGGACAAGATATAGGATATGGAGGGGAAAAATATTGAAAGAGATGAAAGGGTGCTTGATCTCAATCTTTCTTGACATATATAACTTTTTCTTTTGAGAGTCCTCTTGACATGGAGCCACTTCTAAGGACAAGGGAGAATGAAGAGTGAATGGAGTAGTGCTTGGATTAGGCATAGTAGTGCATGAAGGTTGAGGATGTTTAGGATTAGTAGCATGGAAAAGGTTTGCAGCCAAGTGAAGGTTAGCTTGATTTTCTTTTAGAGGTAGCCCGTGAGGATACATGTAGTCAATGTGGAAAGCATTAGGTTCTTTATTTGATGGAGGCAAGTTGGAAAGATTTGAAGTGTTGGGAGATGAACGAGTGTTGGAAGAAGTGGAGGTATCAAGGAAACCATCACTAGATATAGGTTCATTAATATGATCTTTCTCAAGAAAAGTATCCTCATCACATGAATCATTAGAGGTATCAATAATTCCATTATCAATAAGATCTTGGATTTTATGTTTTAGCTCAATGCAATCCGAAGTACTATGCTCATTATGTTGATGATAAGCACAATAGATATCCAAGAATGGGTTTCCATATGAGCTAGACTTAGGTAACATCATGATCTCACTAATACATTAGGGGTCAATTTGCGACGGCAAGAAAAGGTAATGTGGTTTTGGCTTTTTTTTTTTCAATTTTAGCCCGATGTCATCGCAATTGTGACGTCAGGCGTCACAATTGCGACGCTAGCGATATATAAGAGAAAAAAAAAGCGAAAACCCTCATTTGAATGAAATCATGTGACACAGGGTTCTTCTGAAAGGAAAGGCGCGCGCATTGTAGGATAGCCTTTCGCATAACATTGGAAGTGTCGAAGGTACACTAATAACAAGATTTTTGTATTTGAAATAGATATTTATATTAGCTAACACCTTACAAGAATCACTAATAACAAGATTTTGTTTGGTTCAACGACACAACTATGGACATTCTATCAAGTTATCTTCGAATCAGGGCTTATTCAGTTCTCTTGAAATCCTTAATATTACTACTAACTATAACCGTCTCCTACATATATGCTTAAATATTTCTAAATGTTTATTGATATCTTGTTGAGAAGGAGAATCTTGTTGCTGCAGAAGGCCTTTACCTTCACCTCCATTTCTCAAGGTAGTTCCGAGGTTGCCCTACTCTTCTAAGAAGGGGTGGGGTGGGGGTTGGTTCACGGGTGGGGGTTGGGACAAGAGCCCTCCATGGATGTTGGCTCTACGACTGGACCTGCTCCCTCCACCAACACTTCCTTTGACTCTGTATTTGGATTTGCAACTAGATCTACTGCATCTGAATCTACTCGATCCTGAGATCTACATCAAAATATGTACCTGGGACCAAAATTGGATCGGCAAGGTGATAGTGGGGTTGTTGGAATAGGAAGAGAAGCCCTTTTGGGAATGAGATCTTTCACTGTAATTTCCCACAAAAATAGAATTTAACACAACGAATAGACCAAGCAAAGAGTAAGAGAACGACTCATTCTCAACAAAAACTGAAGAAAGTGATAGAAAACTGATTCACATTCATAGAAAGAGATATTTATTATACACAAAAAATCCTTTCAATAGGCATCAAATTGAATGTAAATCAAGTGAAAAGATAGCATCGTAATAGCATACTCTTCCATACAAATTTATTTTATAGAATGCAGGTATTGTAACAAGGAGATTGGTAGTGGTACAACTCCATTAGACTGGTGATATTGAAGCAGAATATGTCAAGATTTTATTTATCACAAAGAACCATTTTTTAGATTTTTGTATGGATTTTAGTATGATTTTTATATTCTAGGTTAGGTATGATATTGTCCATAAAAGCTAGATTTAACTCATGATGGACTCATACCTTAATCATCTAGGCCCCCTTCCTTTGAGTTGAAGCACAAACCTCAGTTTCCTCTCCATTTTGGAACCTTACCATTATTTATTCTATGTAAAAAAATTGGCATTCCTCCTTCAATACATGCCTTTCAATAATTGTAAACTTCACAATTCTAAATGGCTAAGAGGCATTAACTGCATTTTTTCTTTTGCCACATGTATTAAGCATTTTATATTTCTTATATGTACTAAACAACTATTAACCTATTCAAATTTAGTGTAATTATTGTATAAAGATATGCTTCTACTATTTAGTATAGTTTTTTAATAGCTTTCTCTTGATGTGGATATAGCTTCCTCTTGAATTTTTTATTTTACAATAGATAGCTTAGCTAAAAAATTAATACCAAAAGTTGCATTTATGAAAATCATATAGTGCTCTAATCTGTTCTTATATTAACATCAAGTAACATTCAAATTGTGCAATATAAGGACCATTGAGTTGTTTATATACCTAGAAGTGTGGCATGACAACATTCATTATGTTATATTTTTATGGACTAGTTAGGAATTGAACCTAAGATCTCCCATTTAGTAGTGAGAATATGAATTTGTGCAGCCTACATGAAGAATCTCAAACTTGTCTGGCTCTTCCAATTTGTAATGCAGTGAGTTGATTTCAAAGAAAGCACTAGACACTCCATTGCAAGAAGATAGTGTGCAAGCTAAGGTATGTCTCCGGTCATTCATTGGTCTCCACTACTAGGTATGTATAAATTCAAGTATACTAAACACCTTTTTCTAGCAAACAATTTCTAAAAATAGGATAACTTGAAAGTGGTAGTGGTACATGGAAATTTTGTAGAAAGTTGTCCCATAGTTGAGGTATGACACTTGCAAAATGATTATTCATGCTCTATCACTCTAAGAAGAGAATAATTAATAAGAGTAGTGAGAAAGGGTAATTAAGATGGTAATGGCTATCCAACAAACTAAAACTTAAACATAATCTCTCTTAATGTTTTATCACTTTAAAAATAGCAAGTACCCTAAAAACCTGCTAAGTAAACAAGTACAACTCAAAGGTACTATGAAAAGAAGCGGTAAATGAAACATGAAAAGAAATATTCAAATTCAGAGAAAAGAAACGATGAACATGCTATCAGTATTACAATTCAAAATAATAATATGTACGATACAGGAAAACATCAATACAAGAGAATGCACATAATTATATTCTACATCTAGGTTCTACATAATTATCTCTCGCTCACATGCATCCTATTTGATTATTTTACTTTGGAATATATGGAGCATGGTTCAAACTTCAAACAACTTGGCAAACTGGTGATTACATGCAGAAAAATCAGTAATAGAAAAAGAAGTGGTTTCGGCATTTTCCTTTAGATCAGAATCAAACTTAGAAATAGTTGGTTACTTATTTGTACTGTGGCTGTAGTCTCGATCAGCTGAGGAATGAGAAGAGATCAAGTATTTCAAAGATGGTACCCAATACAAAGAGATAAGATCTCATAACATCATTAGATGTATTCCAATGGTACCTTTGGAGACATGCACAATAGGATTTTACTTTCCATGAGGCAGGGCATTCAACATCATCATATTCGACTTTAGGAGTAGCAGCCCAAGAATTTCCCGCCCACACTTGTCAGTGCAACAAAATATATTAACTATTCATTGGTAAACATCCTTCTATTTGGTGAATTAAAAACAAATTTCTGTTATACATAACGATTTTTCTGCTATCCAAGATTTTACTTGATGTTGTTTCTAGAAGAGATTGTATATGTTTTTTGAATCACAATGTTTTAGATCTCACTCTATGACAATCATATGAGATCTAGTTATGATCCTCTATATTCATATTAGAGGCTTTGATGTTGAAATTGGCTTAGCAAATAATCATGACGATGACCATAGGGTCTCTTGATAATTTGTTTGGTGACTAATCTATTTATGTTAAAGCAGGATGTATCAACATTGACTGTAGCAGAAAAACAAGTTACACAGATGAAAACTTGCATTGTTACACTTACAACTGACATTTGACACTTGGAGTTGATATGCACGTTTCTTTGAGGTGGGTGATAACAAAGAGCTCATCAATTTTCACTGTGTTATCTTCTGGCTACAAGTCTACACCATTCTTCACTGTTTTTTATTTATACCTAATACAATTTTATTTTTCAAAATTTTTATCACTGCCATAGTTTTTGATAGTTGGCTTCTTTGTATTAACGCCTATAAGGAGCCATTGGATATTGGAAGTTAAAGGTTATAAATCTCAGGTAGTTTGTCTGCGAGATTTCTTTTGGATTTGGCTATGTTACATGAAATGTTGAAGTAAGATGCACTGATTTCAACCCATTCTGATTGATTTGTACAAATTCTTATAACCAGTTCCATATATTTAATTACATTTAGACACTATCTTTTAATGCTTTATTTTAGTGTGCTACATATTCTATTTCATATTTGTGATATATGATGAAAGTATTATAACATATGGAGGAACAGTCCACGAGTGGCGTCGCCAGTTGAAATGGTTTTAGTTTCAATTTTACACCATTTGATACAAATAATCAGTTTACCAATCGACCCCTAGGTTCATTCCATTTGCAGTAAAATCTTCATTACATAGAAAATGTTCACAAAATCTATGTCAATGCTCACACATCTTCTTGGACTTACGCAAATCTATGTGAATCCTCACACATTTTCTTAGACTTATGCAGGAACTGTGTTGCCCTGCAGCTCTTGTTAAATATGTTATCAACTTGACTTTTCTATTAAAGGCTCTCATGTTGAATCGAAAGCCAGGTAAAGAAAAAGATATTATACACTATTTTGTTGGTACCCTGTGCAGCACAACAAACTTGTTCTTACTATAAGAAAATTTTCTTTTCTTTTGTTTCATTTCATATCTTCTACTTGCATAGAGGTCTCTCCCCATCATTGGACACACTTGATAACATTCGAGATTTGGATCGCATACAGGAAGTGCGTCTATACACATAAGTATAAACTTCTTCTTTTCCCGCAACACATATAACAACAATTTTAAGTGCTTGCAAGGTATATACTTATGAATAAATATTACATCCTGATTTAAATGTATGAAAACAATTTTCATTCCATTTAAGCTTCATTCATCTCAAGGTGCAATTGACAAACTCAAGAATAGCGGCTTTTGTTCTTCAGGATACCTTTAGGGGAAGAGTATGTGAATGCCCCCTCGTGTCTGGAGTCCAGTTTAAAGGAGATGGCTATTTACACTGCTAAGGTTTGTTGAACCTAATTCTGAATAACATTGCTCGCTATTGTTGAATCTAATCTAATTTATATTTTAACTAGACTTGTAGCTTATATGTTTTCAAATTTTTGTTAGGCCTTGTAGTTTGTATAATTTGATTGCTGGAGAGCTTCTACAGCTAAGCAAGAAGGCCGTTGCATGAGTTATAGCCGCGCGCTCGGGTATGAAAATTGTTTTTTTAAAATTCTAATGTATATTTTAACTAGGCTTTTAGCTTATATGTTTTGAAATTGCTTTTAATGGCTTAATGTTGTAAGGTCTCTTGAAATAAGACCTTCAGGCGGTTGGTCAAAGTTTTACAAATAATCTTAGAAATAAAGTCAAAGAAAGTATTTTTAAAATATTAAAGTATTTAGCTAGGTTTAAGAAGATTTGTGTACTTTCGACAGTTTTGCTTAGTTTGTGAAAGTTGTAGACCGAAGTTTTCATAGCCCAATTTTTGCTTCTTGCAAAGAACGATCATGTCAGATAATATAAGTGAAGAACAAAACAGGGAGACAATCGCTAGATTGTGGTCTAACTTGAAAAGAAAAGGTGATGGAAAATGTTATTGTCCTTGCAATATTTGTAAGGGCTTAAACCATAGAAGACTGCTAATCAAAATAGTTAAGAGACATTGTAGGGAGAATGGTCACATTGAAGGGGGGCATGACTATCATCCACTGGTAAGTCATTCATTATATCATTTTAACAATTTATATACATATGAAATCACTTGATAATGAGTTGATGATCATGGTTTATTTATGTTAATCAATTTTATATAGGTTGATCTTCCCAGGGAAGTACATGATATGAACCGCAACAATTTGAAGAATATGGTTTTCGAAGTGGAGGAACATGGAGGTGCAAATATCCAAGGTGAAGATAATGATCCCATGGAAGATGACGATCATGCGCTAGAAAACACAATTGAAGAGGATGGTATAAATACATTGATCCATGACACATCTAGTCCAAGTGTATCTGATCATGATGATGATGATAGCCTCAATGTACCTCTACTCCAGAAGGCATACGAGCCCCTATACAAAGACTCCCAAACAACTCTTCTCTCTGCTGTATTGTTGTTGTTGAACTTGAAGGTTATGAATGGTTTATCCAACATAACAATGTCACGTATGTTAAGGTATGTCATATATGTCTTTATAGTTAACAAAGGGTGAATAATGTACCACTAATATTGTTTATATTAACAACTTATATTTTTTGTTGTAGATTTATAGGCGAGTTTCTGTTACCATCATCAAATATTCTACCTCGCTCATATCGAGAATTAACTGCTGTTATGAAAGATATTGGAATGGAGTATGAAGCAATACATGCTTGTCCCAATGATCATATTATATATTATAAAGAACATGAATTTGCAACACAATGCCCTGTATGTCATATGAGTAGATATCGAATAGATCGACTAACAAAAAAGGTGCCTCAAAAGGTTCTTCATTACATCCCCATTATTCCATGGATGCGACAATTATTCAGGTGTAGTAGCTTGGCTCAATTGATGGATTATCATGCACGCAATAGAAGTTGAGATGACATTATTTGAATCCCTGCGGATGGTTCAGTATTTATGCACATAGAGAAAAAGTGGCAACACTTCAAAGAAGAACCTTGTAATCTTAGGCTTTCATTGACAGCGGACGGTGTCAATCCATTTGGAGAGATGAGATCTATTTACTCAGTGTGGCATATTTTTGTTATCAACAATAACATTCCTCCGTGGATGTCAATAAAGAGGGAGCACATTATGTTGGCAATGATTGTTCCAGGTATCTTATCATTTGATAGTTATTAATTTACATGTACTTACAAATCTTGCAGTAAAACGGTCACAATAACTATGTAATGTTACTGTTCATTCAAGTAGGTAAATATCAAGTAAAAGATATGAATGTATATATTGAGCCTCTTATCAATGAGTTGGTGGAGTTATGGAATGGTGTCACTATGTATGACGTGTCTAGATCAATACGACAAAGACAATTTCAATTCCATGCAATACTTGCATGGACAATACATGATGCCCCATGGCTAACACATTTTTGTGGTATGTTATAGTGAATTCAAGTTGCGCACAATAATTCTAATTATAAAAATCAACATATTTAATAATCCAATTACATCATTATCTTGTAGGTCTTCAAACAAAGGGAAAATTTGCATGTCCAGTTTGTGGTCCAAAGATGAAATCTCGTCATTCAAAAAGTTTAGGAAAGCAGGTGTTTGATGAGTGTAGACACTTCCTCCGTAGGAATCATAAGTATCGAAGTACGGAAAAACATCTTTTCAATGGGAAAGAAGAGACTACATCAAAGCCACGAAGAATGACACCTCGCCTATGGAAGTTGGAATATAATAGAATTAATCGTCGAGGTAATGCCATTCCACTTAATGGTTTATGTTTGTAATTTATATATTTCTATTGTCATTTTTGTTGACTAATTGTGTAATTGATGATCGTGAAGGTCGTCAAGGCAATACTGACAACCTTCCAAAGGGACTAAAAAGCCATCCCAAACAATTTAGTAGGTTGCCCTACTACGAGCACTTACAAATTGTGCATTTGTTTGATACTATGTATATTGGAAAGAATATAACAGAGACATTGTGGAAAATATTGGATGGAAGGCGTGACAAAGAAAAAATTGTCAAAATTTGTAATGACATACATGAATCCAATCATGCATTGAAAAATTTCATTCACTCAAATAGCAACAAAGATCAAATTAATATAAGTGCCCTTCCATGGTTATTAACGGAGCAGCAAAGTGATGCCATAAAAGAAGTCATACGAAAAATTTGATTTCCCACAGGATTTGCTGCGAACATAAACAATCTCATATAAAAAAAAAGTGAATTTGGGCCAGGGCTCAAAACGCATGATTGGCATACTTTCGTCAAGGTAAGTTATGTTCTTCTGTATTTACAATATATTCATAAACTACGTGAATTGTTCATTATGTTATGTTAGAAAACAATGAAATGATTGGTTTATAATTACTACAGTATGTGCTTCCTCTATCTCTCCCAGAGCACTTCAACAATAACATCAAACAAGTGATATACGATCTTGAAAAATATATGAGGTAAGCAGTAATATCTGTTCAATTTGTTGTATATATTTATTATATTCGTGATTTGTTTTTCTTGCTATGGAATCTATTGTATATTATTTTGTAAAGTCTCATATCTATATATTTTTTGTGACTTGAATCTCTTAATGTAGGTGGTTGTCATCTAAAGAAATCCATAAAGAAGATATAAACTATTGGAAGAGAAGAATTCCTCATTTACTGTGTGAAATGCAAAAGTGTCTACCTCCAACTTTTTTCAATGCACAGGAACACTACCTCATACACCTAGTTGAGGAGATTGAATTGTGTGGACCTGTACACACTAGGTCAATGTGGATGGTTGAGAGGCATTTGAAATCTTTGAAGGCTTTGGTTCGAAAAAGAGCACATCCTAAGGGTTCTATGGTAGAGGGATATATGGTATACCAGACTATGGTGTACATTACTAAATATCTTCCTAAGTTTGCATCAAATATCCATGTAGATCGCATTTGGGATCTCGAGCCTTTTAAAAAATTAGAAGGGGAGAACTTGATGGGGAAAGGTACATTGAGGAAAGTGAGAGGTAATAAATTATAAGATGTTATTGTAATAAATTATCTCTTAATCTTCAAAATAAATCGGTTGCAAGTTGTCTATTTTTTTTTTTTGTACAGGTGCTCGAGAGTGGGATGCACTACATTTGTATATTGCAAACAATCTTGATTGGATGACGGTATGGATTGAACGATGTCAACATTCTGGTCGCACATTAACATGGCAAGGTGTATCTTCATTGGTTAAAGAAGCTCATCCTAATGGAGATTCCAATGTTACGCAAAGGGAAATAGATTTAGCACATGGTTCAAGAGATTTCTAGGTACGTACAAATTTATTAATCACCCGTATGTTTATCAACTCACGATACAATAATTTTGATATGTTTCACATATTATTTTAGGTTAAACACCACAAGGCTATGTTCTGTAATGGTCAAAAATTTTGCATCAAAGTGTTGGATGACATGAAGAAAACTTGTGATTTAGGAATAACTGCAATCTTTCAAGTGACTAATATTTCATCTAGAAACAACTTACATCCTCAAGAGTCTGAAAATCAATACTATGGCATTTTGGATGAGATAATTGAGTGTGACTTTAATTCCTTTAAATTAGTACTCTTTGCTGTCAAATGGTACAGGCTACAACTTAATCCAAATGATCCTGATAGAACTATTATTGAACATGATAATGGATTTACAATGGTTAATACAAGGTCGTTTGAGCCAGTTGGGGATGAGCCTTATGTTCTTCCAAGCCAATGTGAGCAGGTATTTTACTTAGAGGTTCCACATAAACTTGGTTGGTCATTTTTTGTTAGACATGAACCGAGAGGAAGGCCAATAAAGTATAATGCGATGGAAGAAGAAGATACTGAAGAAGTAGAAGATGATGTAGATGGTGATCACGATCGACAGTTATTGGATGATGTTCCTGACACAAATTTTCATGAAGAAGAAGAAGAAGATGATGACGATGATGTTGCTACTGATGATGATGATGAAGATGATGTTGATGTTGATGATGATTTTGATGATGACGACGACAACGACGATGATGGCGAGGAGGATGATGATAACGATGACGATGATGATGATGAGGATGATGATGATGATGATGATGACGACGAGGATGATGATGATGGAACTTAGAGGATTTGTAAGTGTTTAGTTTAGAAAAGGGAATTCATTAAATATCTATAAAAGGGAGTTGTACCTAGAATAAAATTCATAGGGAAAACATAATATAAGTGCTTACCCAATTTTTTGCTTAATAATTCAAGTATCTCTAACATTTCATTTTAGAATAGGAATAACATTGTATCAGTATGTTGATTTACAAACTAAAACTAGAAAACTTATTTCAGTACATGTATTTGGATCTATGGGATTTACATGGTAAGTAAAAAGAAACCAGTAATCCATTTTAAAATTATTATAATGGGTTTTGGAAGAAATTACAGTTATCTTAATTAATATAAAATATCTAACTGAGTTTAAAAATGTTATGCAAGTGGATTTAATCTAGGTGTTTCCTCCACCTCCACACACATCAAACAAATTCAAATAGCATGTCCCCAAGGTGACTAAGCCCTCAACTCATCAGCTGATACAAAAACCCAATTTTAGCCCTTCACTAGGCCTACTTCCCTAGTAGGCTTATAATGTGAGCCTGATTTAAGTGTTTTATTGTGTACCTTTTAATGTTTTTAATTTTTATGTGATGCTAATGATGGATGTGATTATGATTATGATGTGATTATGCTCACGATAATTGAATTACATTTGCAGGAAATTGAACCCCTTTCAGGAGCATCCCGCACAGTCTCATGGATCGACAGGTATAAGTCAATACTCCTTATAGACAGTTTATTTAATACACTTATCAATAGTAAGATTGATGTCTTCTAAGATCTCTCCCATTTGCAGGTACCGACGAATAGGTATTTGTCAGAAGTGTCTTCCTCGAGTGAGGGAAATATAGGAATAGAAGATGAAAGTGAGACATGCAGTTTATCTAGAATAGGGAGATTAACTAGAGGTCAAAGGACTAGAAGGAAATTCAATAAATGCATGAAATTTTTCCTTTCTCAAGGGGGGTCATTTTCTTATGATGATGAGATGGAAGGCGACATCAAGGTGCCCTTGAGGTACCAACATCTACAGAAACATTGGGTACCCAAGGAACTTCCTCCAATAAACACTGATTTTTGTGTTAACAAGAGGATATATCGCATAGCACCATCATCACTACATGGTTTGGGCCTATTTTCTATGGACGGCATAAAGGTGTCTTACAACAAAGTTTCTGAATTGATGGAGTATGTTGGACCATGTTATGATTATAAAAGTTGGATGCATATTGTTAAATATAAAAAAAGTATGCGTAGGTATGCCCTCTCCGCAAATTATATACAATAGCAAGACAATAATCAAAGTAAAAGTGTGGCTATATACATTGATGGAAGGCCAAAAACAACAGGGAATATTGTGGGTTTTATAAATAGTACACGACCTAGGTCAACTATAAAGCAACCCAATTGCATATTTGAGGTGCGCGAGGGAAATCGTGTATTCATCTGTGCGATAAAATCAATACGTGCAGGGGAAGAGCTTCTTATTGATTACAATTTGAACCGCATAGATACAAACGAGGCTACTATCATGGGGGTGGTACATACTATTAAACCAACTTCTAATCAATGACTCCAACATACCATTTAGTCAATAAATTTTTGGCTAACATTTTTATACTTCATCTTTGACACAGGGGCACAATATGGAGCAACCGCCCGGAGGGGATGTTGACGATGCTCCCGGCTCATCTACACATGAGCAAGTAAAACTCATTTGTAATTGTGCAAACTAGACAGAAGCAAAATGTTATTTTTTTAATGTTGTTTTCTTTATTGTTTTGGACTAATTTTTATAATACTAATACTATTGTTGTCACAGAGGGCTAGTGGTCAGAGGGAGGGAAAGGAACCTACAGTCCCTCAGCAGGCCCCCCCTGAGGAGGACCCTTTCTATATTGATTTAGCAGAGACCGATGACCCAATTGGTTCGATTAAAATTAATTTAAAGAAAATTAGCAAAGAAATTCTACGTTTGGCAACCATAAAGCCTATGACTCAACAAATAAAAGATAGGGCATCTGAATTGTTGCACACCTTTGAGTCCTTAAAAGTAAGTATTAATGAAATTTTTAATTATAACAAGAGTTCAATAATGGTTTTTATGTTATGCTCTTTTATGGCATTAATTAAAATATGGATGCGTTGTCTTTACAGAGTTTTTTGCTTGATTTTGAGCCCCGTTCCCATGATGAGGGTGCTGCAAGTGGTTCAGATAGATCGCATGTTCCATTCCCCACTTCTATTTTCCACTGAATATATATAGGAATGATCATAATCATTGACAATACATGCTCAAACAATCCTTTTTTTTAATGCTCTAACAATCTTGTCCATGCTAGTCCACGCATTCTATATTTATGCATGCTCAACAATTTTATTCTTCAGCTTCACATCAATTGAATCCTATGATGATGCCGCCTCCATCTAGGACAACCACAAATCTCTTTTCGATTGCTGAGTTAGCAACACGCAGCTTATATGCATCGACTGTTGCACCATCTGCTGGTACACAAATCCCTCTTTTTCTCTCTTATGACAGCAACAAACTGTTTCTTTTTTACAACTTTATAACATCAATTATCATTTGTTCTTTTATACTTTGATCGTGACAAAGACTTATGAAACTTATGAAACTTTTTGCAATAGGACTTGCAACATCATTTCCTGGATGTTCCTATGTTCCTAGTACGGGAACGGTGAAGGATGTCACATTGATTGTCAGTGACAATGAAGGCATTCCATTAAAAGTAGCCAAAGTTCCAGGTACTTTAAAGTTATTATTATTCTATAGTGATATAATAGTAATTTAGTTTTTGATCACTCTTCATCGACTAATGATCCCATGATTGTTTTGTAGGGAATGATCTTTTCTGGAGAAAACTTGGTGATGAGTGTTTGCGAATATTTGGGACCACCATGCGTACCTGGTGGAACATCATATCCTAACTAAAAGCCCAAACCACTATTTTGATTTCATATCATTGCTATAATAGTTTTCCTTTTTGTCCATTTCTTGAACTATATTAAAGGTAGCTTCACTTCATTTATGAGTCTAACATGTTTTTTTTTACTTAAAAGGTGGAATCACCAATGCAAACCATTGAAGGATGATCTTATAGAGAGCATGACCCAACTCTTTGGACCTCGTGCATTCGAGAGAAACAAGCTCCTTGAAAAAGCTGGTTTATGTTTGAAGTATATTAGGGACCAGTACAGAAAAAATTTAAGGGATAACCCCAGGTACGAGCGTCTGCCCTATGTTCCTGAGGCTGAGTGGCAGGCTCTGATTTTGGATGGAAATTATAAAGCTGACAAGAAAAATAATATTACACCAGTGGAGAGTAGAGCAAGGTATGTGATATTGTTGAGAATCTAATTATGTACTAATTAACCTCCATATTTATACTATCTAACATATTTCAAACTTTTCATAGATTGCCTGACACATCAAAGGCAACAAAGGCAAGACTAGAAAAGCACAGGACACACAAGCTCGGCTTTGGTGGTTTTTTGAAACTTCAAGCAAGAGTTGTAAGTATTAGTAAATGAAAAATTGTATCAAATTTTTTATATAATGTGAAGGGAAATGCTAGGACTTCCTTATTTAGCTCATCAATTATAAATAGGCCAATAGAATATGATAACAGTAGTGGATTTTCATATTCAATATAAACAATTCAACAATTGAAGTCAAGACTCTGCAATCTAGATTAGTGAAGAAAACTTGTGATTCACTAATATGACATTATTTAAAATCTCACCCTTGATTGAATTTTCCTCCAATAGTTGAGAATAAAGGCAGTGATTGAAAGAATGAGGGAATGCAGCAGCACTTGCAGCCATTTTTATTTCCAAAGAGCTGAACTAACTCTTACCCAACTTAAGAATTTGGAGAAAATATGTTGGTACAAGAAAAGCATACAAACACACAACATTTATATAGTATATTGCTCCATCAAAACTGCTCAATTTTGCTCCTATTATATTGTGATGGATATAGATGATTTTTTGTTGATATTTTAACTACCCTCCATTGGCGTTGATGAAACAATGCAAGTAAAATTCACCATACCATGCAAAAATGCAGGGCTCAGAGTTCAAGAGATGCCTCACAGAAGACGATAAGAGAATTGGCTTCCAACAAGGCTATAGAGCCGTGGCTGAATGGCTACGAGCTAAAATTAGTGTGGAAGGTTCTAATACTGATGCATCTCAGCCACAGGTAAATAAGCTAAATGAAATTTATTTCAAATTGAATACTTTACCAATTAGTCTATTTGATGTTAAGTTCCAATATAAAGTGAGTATATATGTTTTAAGCAAGCAATGATAACAATGCATAGGATGTTGGAATGTAGCCTGACAATCCTTCTACACAATCTGTGGATGTCGAAGGTTCGCATGATGTGCATCCCAGTGGTGGAGGTATACATTTGCTATTAAATTTTTTATATGTAATTGCAATTGGTGTTTGGATTAACGTAACATTTTGTATAGCAGCTGTAGAGGATCGAGGGGTCAATGTTCATGACCGTGTTGACGTTGAGTCCAGAAAAAATGATGTGGTCAGATCAGGTAAAGAGACACAGTTATGTTATTTAAAATAATTAAATACTTGTAACAATTATAATAAATTATTTTTAATTTAACTCTTTTATTTGTTATTGTAGAGGACCCCCCTTTGCAACAGCATAGGAATTTGAGATCATCAAGAACAGAGAACATAACAACTGATGAGGGGGGAATTGATGATGACACTGATGCTCCTCTTAGAGCTTACATAGAAAAAAGAAATAGAAAGAAAAAAAAGAAATGATTGTCACTACATACCTTAATTGATAATGACTATATTTTATGTCTCAATGAATTTAATTATGTGCTAATGAATGTTCATGAATTATGTGTTAATGCAGAATATTGATGAATGTTGCATGTTAACGAATCTAATGTGTTAATGAATGTTATCATGTGATATTGATTGAATGTTATCATGTGATATTGATTGAATGTTACATTTTATTAATGGTTGAAAGAATGAATGAATGTTAGATGTTAATGGGGAATGTAGAGTGATGTTAGGGGGAGGGGGGTGGGGCCAAATGAGCTTCCACCTTCACGTGGTTGGCCCTGTTTAGTAGAGAATATTAAACTATTCTCGAAACAAAGTGAAGCTCAATAAGATACTTGTTATTACCTTTTTTTAAAAAAATTGTGTGCTTTAGCCTTGATTTTTGAGCATGACATTAACCTTTAAAAAACTCCATGGTTAAGAAAATTTGGGTTGGAGTGGTGCTTGGGTGGGTAACATCTCGAGAAAGCCCAACGCTTCACCTCCGTGAGCAAACCTAGATGCAATGAGTATTTACTGTTCTATTCATTCTAATGAGAAAGAAGTTATTGTGAAACACTACTCATAAACATAGACCACTGAGTTTGACCGAAAACTACACAATTGAATCCTGATAGCAACATCACAACATTAAAAAAACTTATAACTTGTTAATGCACAAGAAAATTTTGTGTCAATAACAATAGTTTTTGGCTAGTTGAAAGTAATACTTATCAAAGTTGTTTGTACTTCCTCATGTAAGACATTTGATATTTACTTTATTGATACTAGAAGAAAATATAATGAACTCCTCCTTAGACCGTTGAAAATAATAATGCAACAAAACCAAATCTATAAAAATTAAGAAGAGTGTTGACATAAGAGAAAACAAGACGAGAAAAGAAACATAAGATATATACTCAAATAACCACCCTACCCCAAAACACACGAATGTGTGTTAATTCTCCATATAGGTTGTGATACACTCATAAACTCCAAAGCTTCATAAGAGATCACCACTCTAATTTCTTATGAGTTCAAATACCATTTCCTTAAAAAAGCCAAATAAAATTGTCCATTCAATCTTCATCCAAGCCTTCAATATGTAGGCCAAAGAACCTACATTGATTTTCCAAAGCCATAAGCCAATACTTGGTTGAGATAGCTCAATTTACTTATGTGATCCAATGCTTCATAAGGGATCTATGTTTGATAAGTATGGTGTTTCATAGCATATGCCTGGTATTATGCTAGGAACACCGACGCATGATGATGCAGTGGACTGAATTTTATGTTACAAAATTTGTTGTAGCTTAAGAGGGGAGACAACCAAATTTTAAGTTGAAGCTTCTGCAATTGTCAATTTTGAGATGACAAAATCTATTATAGGGAATTTAATGTTATTATGGTGAATAAAGCAAAGAGGATGTTATTTTTAAAGAGTGGTTTTGAAAGATTTGATTAGAATATGATTGAAAGAATACAAATGGAAGTGCATGTATTTCCATTACTCATTTGTTTGAGGATCCGATAAATTATCCTAAATCACTAGATAAGAGAAACATCCCTAAGATACTCATGTAAAACTATCCTCGTCCTTCAAAGAATGTTATCACAATGCTGAACCGACATATTCTTACAAAAGAGGTTCAAAATTCCATTACATTCATAGGAAGTTGAGGGGTAATGCCATAGGGTGGAGCCATTAGTAAATCTTACAGCTAAGGACTAATAAATTTTTTAATGTTGCCAACCTTGGAGATGCATCTTAGTGAAAGGCTTATGATGCTCATAATTGTTCTTTTAACAATGTGGTTTAGAAAATATGGTAGGTGATAGTTTCAGTTTCCCTGATGTCTTCTTTTAACTCTTAGGCAGTGTTTCTCTGAGCTTCTGGGACTGAGGGATGCAGGGAAATAGTTTTGAGGACGGAAATTTTTTTCCAAAAGGTTATGGCTACTAAAGTAACTTCAAGAAACTAGGAGAAGCTGAAATTTTGAAAAGTAAATACAATGTACTGAATTTACAATGACCATCTTCCCACCTCTACCTTCTAGAGGCTTTAACTTTTAAAATTTTTTCTTTAACAAATTAGCTTTTCTTAGAACATTATGCAAAAAATGGTGCAGGCTGTCTAGTTTTGAGAAAGATGGCATCCTTTCCGAGTCTCTGAGTCTTGAGGATGTTTGGAACATCAGGAACATCTTCCACTCCCCAGGTAATGAAATATGCATTCCCATGGAACACTGCATTAAGGCTGTCTTTTGGATGACAACTCTTTCTTCTGTGGGGTACTTGATGTCATGGTTATATGTTGGGAAGATTGTTCCATTGGTAGAATTTTTTTGTTCTTGATGCACTTCCAGAGATTCATAAATATGTAAAAAGGCATTGACATACAAGAAACTTCATGATAGATGAGAAATCAATACAAGATTGTATGTAAGGATTTCATGTCATACCCACCCCATGATTAATCTGTTTCAAATAATGTATCAATATGGGGCAAAGGTGCCGTGGTCACAAGAAGTATATAATACTTAAATTGGCAAATGGATATTAAGTAAAGCTCTTGAAGAATTGACTATTTCAGAAACAACATATCATTGTCACTGATTATATAGAATTGATAAAGAATCTCCTATTGAGTTTGAGATTCAAATCACATGTTTTAGAAAATAACAAATATTTCACTGTCAGTAAATTGAATGCTTTTGTGATGTCTGGCAACTCGTTCGACAATTATTATGTTTGATGGGCATGATGAATTGTCTCTTCTGCAAAGCTTCATATATGAATTCGTTTTTCATGCAATAGATTTATTTTAATCAAATAACCCATATTTAATAAAGAGCCAAAGAACAATATTGGTAATAGAATAAAAAATCCTATGTCACACAGATCTGTCATGGCAGTTATACTTTATATGCAGAAATCTACAGTTTTTATGATCGTTTTAAAAATAATTGTCTATAATACTATATTGAGGAACACATGCTTGATAACTTATTCTGCCCCATTTTCAAGGCATGAAGTATTTAACATTCAAAGACATTGAAAAAGAGTTGGTACTGCTCCCTAAATTAATCTTTAACAAGCAAGAGAAACCATGTTTACTATAGATTTTAAGCTAATCATTTAGAAATATCTTAAGAGGCATTCGGAGCATTTTCACAGGCAAGAATAGAAAATATTAGACACTAAATCATTATTTTGAATTTGACCCCACTTTATTTTGGCCTTTCTTCATTTTCTTTTTTAGTATCAGTTTTAATCATTTCTACAAGGAGACGAGACTTGTTTTGTTATACATCTACGTGAACACCAATTTAAAACTGATAAAATGAATATATCTTCAATCTAGTAGGTGTCAGGGGCTACAGTTTCAATATTTGTTTGAAATTTCCAAGTCAATCTATCTCTTTTATATTGCTTAAGAGTTTCATTGTTTGTCACAGGATGATGCACATATCTTCTGTTTGCCTAGTCAGATCAAGGAAGAAATAAGATCTGTTCTAGATCTTACAGAAGTAATATTGTCTCAATTTGGTTTTAAGAGCTATGAAGTCAACTTATCAACAAATCCTGAGAAAGCAGTGGGTAGTGATGATATTTGGGAGAAAGCGACTTCTGCTTTGAAAGATGCTCTTCAAGACAAGGGTTGGGATTATTCTGTTGATGAAGGAGGAGGTGCATTTTATGGTCCAAAGATTGATCTTAAGATTGAAGATGCCCTTGGAAGAAAGTGGCAATGCTCAACAATTCAGGTAAACATATTTGGCCTATACTCATGAATTTTAATTAGTATAATCTTGGGGAGTTGACTTTGATTTTTCTAATCGAAATAATACTGTGGACATCTGTATGCAGGTGGATTTTAATTTTCCTGAGTGATTTGATTTATTCTATGTTGATTCAAACTCAGAGAAACACAGGCCAATAATGATTCACAGAGCTATCCTAGGATCTCTTGAACGCTTCTTTGGCATATTAATAGAGAATTACACTGGTGATTTTCCCTTGTGGCTGTCTCTAGTACAAGCCTGTCTTTTACCTGTAACAGACACCCAGGTTTGTAGATTGATTGCATGTTCATATTTTATTTTTCCTACAAAGGGTTTCAGGTTGACTGATTAATATAGGAATTCAATAGGTACCGTACTGTCAGAAAGTGGTGGAAATAATGAGGAAAAAAAATATTAGAGCAAAAATATCATATGGTGAGTGTCAGAGATATAGTTATTCCAGTGGTTCAGAAGTTCTCCATCATTATTTTAGGCGTGTGATTCTATTATTCCTGGGAAATGATCTGTCGTGATACTAGATCTCTGATTTGCTGTCTTGATCAAGATATTTTCCCAAAAAAAGGTTGATCAGGATTTTCCCAATTTTTTCTAGAATTTTGGCCCACATTTTGTCAATAATTTTTTTCCCCTTAGCATTAGCTAGTAAGGAGGAAAATCAAACTTGTTGACTTCTTGCCTCCAAATCTGACGAGAACTCCACAAGCTCTTCATCTAAAAACAAAGTGATTCTTTTTAAACGCAAATACATCACTAGCAATTCATTTTGTTTGGCCTATCACAATAAGCACAACATTTCTCCTTTCCATGTCACTGTTTGTGATTGCTATTACATCACCATTGCCTATATGAGCTGAGTAGAAATGGATCAATCGAGAGCACTTTATTATGAATTTAGCTTTCAAATTGCACAACACTGGTTCTTCTGAATCGTAAAAGATGGTAAACAAAACTTGTGAAGCCTAATGAGCATTTTGTGCCTCCTTAAGGTACTCAAATATATGAGCAAAATTACCACAAACTGTCAAAAAGCTATGCAGATCTTTCACACACAATTTTCATTTCAAAAATAGAAGTAACATCATATAACTATTATAGGTTACATAAAAGACTTTATCAAGATAAATCTGGTTGAGATCCCGCACAACCCTTCTAGAAAAATATTTGAAGTATAGTTCATTAAACCCATCTTTTTATTAGAGTTCACATTTGAAGAAGGGAGCATGATGGATTGGCCTGAAATAATCCTCGCACTAAGACCAAGCACAGACCCTCGACCTCTTGGCCCCAACTAGCAAGCACATAGGACATCAAGCAAGAGGCAGACTACCTAGTGGAGTGTTGGTATCTACCCTCCCTATTCATGCCACATCTAAATTTGTTTCACAGCATCCAATCACCATACAATTGGAATCAGGGAGCTTGTGGTGGGGCCGCTGTGGCGACGACGACAGTTGGCATCGTCGCCATAGTGGCCCTGCCATATTGCTAACCATGGACATTGCAATTGCAACGTACACACACGTATTGCGATGAAAAAAGAATCACGTGCATAGCGATGCCGTTGCAATTGATGACTTTGCGTCGCAATTGCAACACATTTGCAAACATTGCGACGGCCAGCGGCCTCGACGGCACAGTCGCAAGTTTCTGTGGACATCGCAAGTGTGACACCCACGGATGAACTCTAAAGGCTCCTGCCTTAGCGAACCCATGGGCAGATGCCGACGCCACCTCGTCACAATGCGTGGTAAAGACGTTGGAATTGTGACAGGAACCACATCCATTGCGACGGGAGCAATGATGGGATAGAATGTTGAGCTTGCGACAGCTAGGCGTCGCAATTGCGACGTCCAAGAATAGACATCGTAATTTGTGACTAAAAAACAATGACATCTTTTGCCGTCGTAGTGGCGACATATTTGCGTCACAATTCTAACACTTTGCCATCATAAATCGATGCCAAATGTATTAGTGTCTTATTGCCAAGAAGTTTTTGCAAAGTGTCATCATAAGAATCTTCCAAGGGAGCAAAAGTTCTATTAGAAGTATGTCTAGAGTCCTTTGTTTGTTTCTCAAGTGAATGGTATGAATCCATGTCTTCATCATTTTCTTGGTCAAAGATAGGTCCATCATGATATCTTGGAATAGGCTCAAAGTAGGTATCACTTTCTTTCTCTCTAAGGAGGTCTTTAGATCTAAAGACATTTGATGGCTTGAAGTAGAGCATGTAGGCCTAGAAGAAGAGGATGACCTCAAAGAAGGTGACTCACATGCATGTAAAGACCTTAAGGAAGATTCATGTAATGATGCAATCTTCTCCTCTAACCTTTTGTCAAGTTTAGACTTCATTTCTGTCATGCGCTTAGAGAGAAGAAGGTAAGAAAGATCATTTGTCTCTTCTAGTTCTTTGTATTGTGCATATAGATCTTGAAACTCTTTAGTGACATGGAGAATATAATGATCATCTAGATTTGGTTGAAGTTTGGTAGCACAAGCTTTAAATTTCATATTTTTAGATGCAAATCCAAGCATAAAAGAGCCGAGAAGATAACCTGATGTTGAAACTATAGGAGGTAGAGTGTTCAATTGCCAAGATAGTAGAGAGAGATTAAACTGACTTGTCAAACAATATGTCCAAGAAACTTACAACATGAATGAATCAAGTAAATAGCTAGGAAAGATGCCCAAATAGCCAAATAGATAGAGCAAGCAAGGTGATAAGTGAACAACTCTCCAACCCAAGAGTGTAGTCAAGAAATCAAGGCAACCACTTCAGCAAAAAGATAACTAGCAAGTGGACATAGACCATGAAGATAGAAAGACCAAGAGCACCAAGACCAAAGAGTCACTTTAAGCATGTTGAAGAACTAGAGACATAGAAAATAAAAATCAAATGATGAGACTCTCCTTAGCAAGCAACACAATAAAATGTTTGCATTTGATGCTTTGACTTGGTTGACAAAGTTTGATAATAGTTGATAGCATAGCAAGTTTGATGTTCAAAAGAAATTTATTTCCAATCAAGATAGTGACACATGGAGTAGTCTTCAAACAATCAAGCAAGGGACAAAGAAACCTTGCATGATACAAGCATATGTGAGGTCTTAAAAAAAATCCCTAGAACTATCATCATGTGTATGTTCAAAAGATTTTCATAGGTCTAGCACATTCGAGAACACATCGAGCAATATCTACCTAGAAGTCATGGTTCATTACTCAACAACTTGGCCCACACTTGATGCTCCTTTACCTCACACCAAGTGGTTACCCACTAGAGATATTGGCTTTTTCATAGAAGTACCATAAGCACAACTAAGGGAACACATATGATGAGTGTAAATATTGGGGTGATCTGGGTAGTCCACTAGGATCAATCCTTGCACCAAGAAGTTGAGCGACAAAATAAGGTGGATACTAACTTAGGGTGTCTAGATAGGGCTTCCATTCATAGTGCTCCTCTTGCTCCCAATTACGGGACACCTCACCTTGTGATGAGTAACCAATCTCATGACCACAAGAGTACCTTAAGCATTCTTGCCTAGTGATCTCCCTATGGTCAAAATTCCATAAGCGATCACACTAGGCGAGGACAAACACTATGTCTACCAAGGTTTTGTGTCCTTGATAGCCTTGAGTTTATAGTGGGTTGGAAGAGCTAGGTAATCTTCTTGTCCCCATTTGGGTTGTTCCTCTCAGGTTGTCTGAGAGCAGGCCCTCTAAAGGATTCTAAATTACACAAAGAGTGGATCAACTTTTGGAAGTCAAGATTTTTGATTCACCACAAGGGTAAAGAGCATACTCTCCTATTCCAATCACTTTCTCCCAAACACGCCAAGAAGATTTAGTTGCCTCTTACTCTTGAAACCAAATGGTAAGTCAAGATTTTTGATTCACCACAAGAATGAAGAGCATACTCTCCTATCACCAAAAGATCCCAATTGTAAGTTTTAATGTGCCTAAAAATAAACAACTAGTATGTGCCGCATATGTAAAAGTAAAGAACAAGAAAAATTGGGTTTTTATGTGTTGGGCAGCCTTGCAAACAATCGTTAGTAGCCCTTGTGCATTTGAAGCTTTGACATGCTTTCTTTTTATGCAATGTTTAAATTTTTTTTCACAAGGATGGCAACTTGTGATCACAACTTGTTAGCACCACAAGTTAGTGTGAAATAACATAAAATACTACAATAAAAAGTGATTAGTTGCCTCAAATATCCAAGTTATCTTCCAATCAATTCTATGCAAAGAAAGTGCAAACTAATCACAAATGCTCTCATTTTTACTCTTTGGTTTTGACCTAGTCAACAAGATTAGAATTTTTTGCTATGATTTCGGATCCAAAAATAGAAATGAAAAGAAGAGACCCCTACTAAAAATCTGAGAGTTTTCCAAAAATGTAAGAAATTGAAAAAATCTCTTCATTTGTGCCCTAGAGACCCATTTTGTCAAAATAGGCCAGATTTATCAAAGCTAGTTTTTGATCCCTAATACGACCTCAAAAGTCAAAATACAAAGAAAGTAACCCCCTTAGAATTCAGATTTTTTCTGAAAATGTAAGTTTTTCTGAAAAATACACTGATTTGCGATTAGAAATGACTTTTTATGAAAAATAAAGAAAAAATCATAACTTTTGCAAATCACATTAAAATGCTCTGAAAATCAGACTGAGACATGTTGGACAAATACTCAACTTGCAAGAAAAATTTTAGAACCAAAATCTAAGAAATTTAAAAGATATGATCACATCTTTAAACCAACTAGATTTTTGGCCTTCAAACCAATATACTTATGGTTTGGCTTTAAAACCAAAGTGATAATTCTACAAAAGCCCTTGATTAGATCCAATATGCTGCTATAAAAAAATTAGAGATAAAAACTAAAAGCAAATGGAGCTAGAAACTTGATTCATGCCCCACGGTGGGTGCCAAAAATGTACACTCGAATTGTGTCACACTCTAAATCCTTCTATCCAAATGATTTCATGAGTTGGGAATGCTTGAATTCCATCTTAGAGCTCCCTATCCATGAAGTGCAAGAGAGTATATTTCAAGAATAAGGAGGCTCTCAGATGAGCCTTAGAGATACTCTTCTTGCTAGTAAACCATGCAATGGGAGGTTCGAAAGACAAGATGCAAGAATGCAAATGTCCCAAGGAGTTCCTCAAGGATGCAATGCAACTGAAGATTAAGCTAGAATGAATATGAAAAGTGCAGAAATTCTAACCATGGATGAGAGTGTTACAATCCAAATATTAAGCTATGTGAGATAGATTATTGCAAAATAGAAGCTAAACTAACATGCAACATGAATCTAAGCTAAAATGCTATGGTATGAGAGAATGTAGACAAGAAATAGAAGTTCTCCACAAAGCTCCAAAGAAACCTGATATAAAACCTACAACATAACAATATTCAAAATGAGGATGGATGCTTTGAGGGGGAAAGCTCTCTCCCTTTTAAAGTCATATGGATGGTAGAGATCGAGATGAAGATGGTGGATGATCCATGTGCACACACAAGTCAACCAATAGAATATAAGTTGACTTATCATATAAGACAAAAGTCACAAAGCCTTTTCTTTTAATTGCAAAATAGAAAAAGGACTTTATGTGTGCATTTTAAGTGGGTTAGAAGAATGGGGTCTTTTATTTAATTAAAAGAGGACATGTTCTTTTAATCAAATAATGAACTTAGAATAGCATAGTCAAACTATAGGTTATAATCAAATAAATTGATTATTAGCAATTTGGTCTAGGTAAATGATTAATTAATTTAGCCAAAATGTTGAAAAGGGGGCTAATAGTCTAGATGACCATTTTTAGGTGATTATAGGTGCTACATGGCGAGAGACTATAGAACTCCCCAATAGTGATAGGGACATACTCGCCTTCATCCTCTGAATTCTTACACAAATACTCAATACAACATGACTGACTAGATTCTCCCTTTTCTGAATGATATTTGAGTTGCTCAGTATTATCCTTAGAAGAATCACTAGTATCATCCACAGTGCTAACACCTGGCATAAAGTCATCTAGCTCAGCAAAGAATTTAGCGAGATCATAAGGGATAGGATGAGGATAGGAATCCTCATCATCAGATTCTTCCTCTTGAGTATTTGACTCAGCTTGTGACTCATTTTCAGATGAACTGTCAGGTTTGGGAATGAATTTATTGGATCCCAAATGGAAAGGGACCATCTTAAGCCCTAGGCCAGTTGTGTCACTATTGCTTTGAGCTGTTGCTTTGATAGGATCAATTAGGCCATTGTTATTGCACCCAATAGGGCTAATTCCCTTGTAACCAAAACACTTTATAAGCCTAAGGCTAGGCCTATATTTCTTAGGAGTAATTTCTCGAGCTTGTTCTATTAGGTCCACTGGAGCTTCTTCTCTATAAAGCCATGCAGCAATGGCTCTATTTTTACTTTCATCTTCTAAGGGAACTATAGCCTTGAAAAAAGTGCCATTATACTTGGTCTGAGGTGTCAGCACAAATGACTTCTTTGCCTCTGAGGGTCTTCCATAATGTCGAGGAGACTCTGGGAGAGATGTCAATGACAACACTGGTTCAATTTGATACTCTCCCATGCCAGTTTCTTTCAGTTTGAATGATTGCTCAATTTGTTTCAGCTTATTTTCATGATAATCAGTGGACTCACGATTAGCAGGGACAAAAGTTTCAGCAGCTTTGAGCATATTGTAGGTGTAGCTAGTAGTGGCAGGAATAGTTACTTCAGAGCCATGAAATGAGAATTTGATGCATTAATGGTATGTGGATGGCACAGCATGCATCTCATGTATCCATGGCTGTCCTAACAAAATGTTGTAAGCCAAGGGAATGTCAAGCATTTGATAGGTGACATCCCTCTCTATAGGACTGACATGGATAGGTAAAACCACAAGGCCTAGAGACTTTCATTCCACTTAGTCATACGCTTTGATAGTGATCTTTCATCAAGGATCGATAGAGTCCTCAGAATAATTCAATTGTCTAAGAAGAGTAGCAGAGATAATATTTAGGCTAGCGCCATTGTCAATGAGTGCCCGACCAACATGTGTCTGATGGATCATAACCTTGATGTGTAGAGGTTGATTGTGTGGGTGATTCAGTGAGTTATCATCCTCTTCGAAGAAGGTCATAAGGTATGGTGAGGTCAGGTGACCTACCATGGATTGAAATCACTCAAGATCAAGATCTTGAGGAACATTTGCCTCAGTGAGGGCTTTATCTAGAATCTGCCTGTGAGCAGGTGAGATTTTAAGTAGCTCAAAGATAGAAATCTGAGCATTAGTTCATTTTAGTTGATCGAGAACACTATAACTGGTTGCTGTTGAGTTTGTTGTGGGTTTTGCACCTTTATCGGATGGACCAACAAGGGCTTTGTCTTTGTGTTGTTCAAGATTTGAAGTAGGAGGTGCAGGGCCTTTGGGCACCAACTTGGCATGAGAATGAGTGACAACATTAGCACAGTGTTGCAAAGGCACATTATCCATTGCATTGGAAGTAGGGCCCCTCAAGACAAATGGTGTCTTAGGTTTGTCGTTATCTTGCTTGCCCTTAATGGTAATAATGTTGCAATATTTAGAATCCATAGGTTCAACCATATGAATGAAATTATCATCATTGGAATATGTATAGTTGACCTTATTATAGGGTTGTAGTTTTGAAGTCTCTCCTTTTTCATAAGCTTGGAAAGGTTCTTTGAACACCTTGTGATCCGAGTTTTTGTTATGTCCATCTACCACAAGATCACCAACACCAATGATGTCTTGGACTTTATGGCACAAGTTTATACAGTTGCTAGTTTTGTGTCCCTTGTTTTGGTGATACTCACAGAATGAGTTCTCATTCCACCATGGTGGACGTGGTTGTGGATCATAGGGATGAGGGTTATCCATTGGTGAAATAAGCTTGTGTTGTAGCAATGTTTTGTAAACCACATCCAGGGGTTCTCCCAAAGGTGTGTATTTTCACTTAGGGCGTGTTGCCCATGAGTTTCTCAATTTTTTCCTAGATGTCTTATTGTCACGAAGAGGTTTCTCAGCATTTTTGGCCTCTTTGAGGCCACCTGTGAGATTAAATGCAGCTTTAGTAGGTTTGGGTGTGACATTGTCAACAACTCCATCATGTACAATTTCTCAGTTCTTGTTGACATGTTTGGTTTTATCCTTGTTGGAAGTGGAACCTTGTTTTATGTCTCTCTAAAGAGTGAGTTCACCTTTCTTGACCATAAATTCTTCGATTCGGATAGCCTGTGTAATCATGCCTTCAAAGGTAGCTATACCTTGAAGTTGACTCTATATCCGAAATTAGGTAGGAGGTTATTAGTGAAAATATCAAGCTTCTCCGTTTCTAGGATTTTGCGAGAATACTTAGTGTATAGTTGTCTCCACCGTTGGAGGAATGTGAGAAAAGGCTCACCAACTTTCTGTTTAAGGTTGCATAGATCTCAAATATTGATAGGATGTTGAATGTTATGAGAATATTGCTGAACAAAGAGATTAGCAATTTTGTCAAACGTCTTGATACCAAGAGGTAAATGTGAGAATCACTCCAAAGCCTAACCACCTAGGCTTCTAGGGAATAAATGCATGAGGTAGGTTTGATCATGTATAAACTCCATAGACAAAGCACCAAATTCCTACAAGTGATCTTAAGGATTAGTAGTACCAAAGTACTTGTCATATTTGGGTAGTTCTATGCCTCGTGGGAAAAGTGACATGTTTATGCTTTTGTCAAATGGAAATGGACAAAGAGCATCCAATGTGCATGTCTTTGTGGGTTTCTCTTTCTCATTCATCATCTGAGCCAATTGCTCTTGCATAATTTTCAGTTGTTTTTGGAGTTTAGAAGTTTTAGTTTCTTCTTCAGGTGTGATAATGGTTTCCACATTGAAATGAGAAGGTAACTTTTCTCCCTCTTGGGAAAGTTTGAGAAAGTATTTTTCTTTCTCTTCGTTGAGTAGGATTCCCATGACCTTTTGGAAGTTTTTGTCTCTTCGACATTTTGCTATGTGTTCAGGGAGTATTTCCACCTCTTCCTATTCCTCATCGGTGTCATAGTCTTTCTCTTTCTCTTTGTTATTCTTAGGTGGTTCTTGATGTCGACTATGACTACTATGTTCAGGTTCACGATTAATCATTATAGGAACGTGTTTAGTTTTAGTGTGTTGTGTTTCAAAAGGTCCTCTGAAAAAAAGATCAGACATCATGTTTTGTAATGCAGGACCTCTTCCTGTCTCAGTATCCTCTTGGTACAAAGGATTTCTAACTTGTTGTAGGTTTATGAAAAATGTTTGTTGAGTTTGAGGTGACCTGGTAGGTGAGGGGGATTGTGAAGATGCCTCAATAGCTGAACTAGATACCGATTGTGTAAAAAAAGGTAAGTGACCTCTACTGCGATTACGACCCCTAGCACAACCACATCTAAGTCTAAGAGGATAAAACACATTGCCGCTTCTGGTTGCGACAGTTATAGAAAAGGATAAAAAGCTAGAACCTGGACAAGGACTATACTAAGACTGAGTCTCAAAAAGGATAAGATAATAGCAAGAATGTTGTACACTAAGGCACAAATGGTCTGATTTAAAGGCTAGAACAGCCAAAGATTATGACCAATGCGACACAAAGTGTGATAAGCATTAAGAAATGAAGACAAAAGGTAACTTAAGAGACAAGACCAGTCAAAGTACAAGACACAAGTCTTTAGCTAAGCGAAATGCCATTGTTTTAGGACTGTTTGCAGATAGAAAGTGATAAAAGGATGCACAAAAAGATAGTGTGCAGGCCGTAGATAGCTGAAACAGACCCAAATTGGTAATGCTGACACAAGATTTCACACAAAAACCTTTATAGGCCACTCGAAGAAGTGCAGGAAATGACCAATTTTAACAAGTTTTTGGCAGTGTTTCAGTAGAGTTTCGCTCAAGAATCTACAATGGTTGTGCAAGAAAGGATCTCAAATTTGGCGAGAAAATAGAAGAACAAGTCCCTAAAGTTAATCGTCACACAACTGTAGTGAAAAGTTGAATTGTTTTGATAGTTTCAGTTTAACAGGCAGAATGTTTTGACAAATTTTGATCGTTTCAGTAACCAGGCAGATAAAAAGGCATGTAGAACAACAAGCAGGTGATTTCAAGCACGTCTGAGAAAAAATGAGCAAGGGCAAAAGCAACCTTGTGCATGAAAAATCAAGTGACTTAGTTTGTGCTAATCCCTCGGAGAGATATTTGTGTATGTTTTCAAAGAGTTTTGCAATCACTGCACACATTCCTAGAAAGTGAAAAGTTTGGCCTCTCTAAGGTTTTTAGTAATGTTTTGACTCTGCAACTTTTATGAGTCACTGGGGTGACCTCCAATTCTGGCGCACTGAGGTTTCAACACAGTTGGAGAACTTAATCTTCAAGAGCTACTGGGGAGATCTAACAACCCACAATGAACCACACCCGTGGAGATTTCTTCCACAAGGACATTTATATAGTGGTTGTCACTACCACGTAAAAAATGGCTATTACCGCTCGAGGTTCCATCCATGTAGTTTTCCCTATAGAGGGATTGTCTGCTACGGTTAACCCTCTCTAAAGGTGATCGACTCACAATAGTGTACCACAAGGGGACTTAGCTTCCAGATCCAAGATTTTGACACCTTTACACTTTTAGCCCAATCAAAGCAAGAAGATTAATTCAACACACTAAACTAAGATTATCTCTTAAAGATCTATGATGTCAACTTCTAGTGATCTATCAACCTCTCCGGGGAAAGGATGCCTCAATCAACAAGTTGAAGACTCATTTATCTGCAAGATGCTCAAAGTATCCTCCCCACCTACAAGGAATCTATCGTAGAGAGGAGTTTCCCTAGGAACCCACTCTCTCAAGATCCATGAATAGTGTTCATGAGGCCTAATTACTATGTGTGTACAAATGTTAATTCTTGAAAGAAAATCTATCCAAAAGTAGTCAAAGAGAACAAGGTGGTACACTTAACACTTTAACTAATGCGAGGTGAGTCCAAAGATGTGGAACATTTAACCCCTCACACAAGCCAAAATGAGTCCACAACTCAGAAACTAGTGAGTTCTAGAAAGCACAAAAGGGTTGCCTTGTGGAGCATTTAACGCTTCTTTCCTATAGACCCCTCCCCTTTAACGTGGTACTGATCTTGCAACCATAGGGTGAAACGAGGGGCCGACAGATTTAGCGAGTCCAATTACCCAAAATAGCTATCTAAATCTATCACTAGTACCTAAGCCTGCTAAATGAATACTAACAGAGATCACACCCTAGTATCAAATTATGCATGTGTTGTAAAATGAAAACATGGAAGGAAACACACACAAGCTGGACATGAGAGATGTTTGTTTTAGATACAAATGAAGTGTTATCAGCTGAGGAAGGTTAGCTGGTGATCCTTGCAATGTGCTTAGTAGATTTTACCTGATTTTTAACAATTCTTGTGTTATATTCGAAGCTAGCAAAAGTGAGATGCATTTTTTGTTTTGTTTTCTTTTTTCATATTTGGATGGCATTTCTTTCTTCCTTGCTATTTTCCAAAAACTTGCAATAAAAATTATTGATTAAAATTCCAAGATTTGCATCATGAGTTAATAATTTTTTTTATGAAAACACATAAAAAAACTTTTTTTGCTCAAAAAAACCCAAAATTTTTACTATGATCTCCTGAAATCTTCCCAAATCTATAATATAATTTTCAAATTAAAATTCAATGATTTGGGTTATGAAATAATTTTTTTCATGAAAATACATTAAAAAAATTACTTAAAATTCATTTTTGGTCAAATAAATCCAAACTTTTTATTGTGAACTAAGGATTGCATGCCAAATATGCAATAAAATTTTTAGATTGAAATAATGAACTGTTTGAAGGATATAATCAAATCTTTCAAGAACCCCAAGATTTTTTTGCCTGCAACTCAGCCTACACAAGGGTTAGCCTTAAAAGCTAAAATAAGAACCTAAAAAAACACTTGATTAGAACCATTAAGTTGCTGCAAAAAACAAAAAAAAAAAAAAAAGTCAAAAAAATAGACTGAAGATAAAATGCAAGAAAAGAAGATGGAGCTAGAAACTTGGTTCAGGCCCCACGGTGGGCGCCAGAAATGTATGTGTGAATTGTGGCCTTAGGCTTCACACACACTTCAACAGGGTCATTGTTTGTAGATTCATCTCAGAATGAACATTGGATTGTTAATCCGACAATCAACCTACAAGGCAACCTATTGCTTTCTATCTAGAGGGATTTACTTATTAGATATCTTTAGATTTGAGGTGTTTAAGCAACTAGACCCTCTACGAACGAAGGATTTGAGAATGAGATGCAAATAATCTATATGATTGTGCAATTTAATCTAGAATAAGAAATGCATTTTAATCTAGAAACATGCAAAAGAGATTATGCTAGATGAATATGCATATTAAATCTATATGAGAATTAAACTAACAATGAAAATCTATATGAGAATTCAATGAGATTAAATGAGAATGCAATTTGATAGCAATTCGATGCAAATTCTCTTCAACCTCTCCCTGAAATGAAGGGAGGAGGGTCTCTTATATAGATTTTCTTGAAAACCTTTGACGGTTGATATTGATTTCAATCAACGGTCATGATTGAAGATGAAGTTCAGTCATAAAGGAAGATTCCCAAATTAGAGGGAGTTAACTGATTTCTTTTGAGTAGAATAAGGAGTTAACTGATTTAATTCCTTTTTGATCAACAATGAACTAGGAATTTCCCTTTTTGAACTGAAGAAGGCTTTTGGAGAGATATTTAATTTAATAAAATGAGATATGCTCTCATAAATCCATTTTCTATTTAATTAAATAATTTTATTTAATTAATTAGAGACACTTTCTTATTTAATTAAATAACTATATTTAATTAATTAGAAATTACTACTATTTAATTAAATAACTTTGTTTAATTAATTAAAGAATAGCCTTCCATTTAATTAAATAATTTTCTTTAATTAATTAGAAATACCTTTCCCATTTAATTAAATAATTACATTTAATTAATCAAGATAGGTGTATTTATTAAATTAAATAAATTTAATACCATAGTACATTAGCCTTAGGAGATAATTTAATTTAATAAAGTATAAATATTTTGAATTAAATTATAATTAAATCAAGTAGGTTTAATGCGACTAATATGAGTATGTACTATAGGAATTAAATAAGAAATATGATGAATGCAGATTATGGTCTTCTGCATCTGACAATTAAGTCAAGTAGCGAGTTAGATCAAGAATGTGTCTAATAAAATAGGACTTTAGCAATGATCAAAATAGACCAGAATTGGTATCATGGCAATGAGCCAATTTTGGGGTATTACACACATCACATGATTGGAGATAAAAGTAAGTTCATTACTTTGAGTTATTATGATGGAAATAGTATAAGGTTTGGTAATAATGCAACCTGTATGATAAAATGAAAAGTTCCTATCAAACTCATAGAAAATATTTTATGTGACAATGCTTATTATGATTAAGGACTTAACTATAATTTTTTGAGCATGTCAGAACTAAATAGTTCAGGTTATAAGGTTGAGTTTGATAACAAGGTTGCCAAGATATATGATAATGATGAAAAACTAATTGGAAAATTTGGTCAAACTAGAGGTAATCTATTCTACCTTGATATAGAAGATGCTACTTGTTTAGTTATAGAAATTGATGATGTGTGACTATGGCATAAGAGGTTATGTCATGTTAATTTTAAAGACTTGGTTAGTATCAATAACATGAAAAAAGTCAGAGGCTTGCCTAAGTTGAAGAAACTTAGCAATATAATTTGCAAACAATGTCAGTTAGGCAATATGACAAAGTCAAGTTTTAAGAGTAAGACCTATACCTCTAAAGGAATATTATAGATTATTGATATTGACTTGTGTGGACCAATCAATGTGCAAAGCTACAAAGGAGATAAGTATATTATGCTATTTTTCGATGATTATTCTAGAATGATGAAATTGTGTTTCTGAAACATAAATAAGATGTTTTCCAAATGTTTAAGTGGTACTTAGTAATAGTTGAGAAGGAAACAACTAAAAGTCTGAAATGTTTGAGATCTGACAGAGGAGGAGAATTTACATCAAATGAGTTTGAGATGTTTTGTAATGACAAAGGAATTAAAAGACAAACTTCTCCCCTTAGGACCCCTCCAAAAAATAGAATTGCTGAAAGGAGGAACAAATCTATAATGGATTGTGCTAGGACACTCATGATGGAGAAGAATGTTACTTTGAAATATTAGAGAGAAGCTATAAGTACATCTATTTATACCTTGAATCATGTGCAAGTCAAGAAAGGTACTCATTGAATACCTTTTGAACTATAATATGGATACTTACCTAATATAAAATATTTTAACATATTTGGAATCAAGAGTTATATTATCAAGGATTCTAGGAATGGTAAATTAGATGCAAAAAGTGAAGAAGGCATATTCCTTAGCTGTTCCACTAGAAGTAAAGCTTATAAGTGTTTAAATACTAACACTAACAAAGTTGTGGAAAGTGAAAATGTGAAATTTAATGAATATATGGAAGTACATGAGGTTGAACCTATGTAGGAACTAGAGGAATACAAATAATTTGTATATTTTCATGAAGGTATGCCTACTAATGAAGATGGTGTAAATATAGTTGAAAATCAACATTAAGTTACAGTGACTACTGAGTCACAAACTATGAATGTCAAGTTGCATTCAAGAACCGAGCTATATTCAAGTGTCGAGTTAGAAAATGAAGTTGATGCACATTCTGATTCTAAGATTTGTGTACATGAAAGAAATGTTGAACTACTTGATAGAGATGTACATAGTGATTCAAAAGTTGAGAGACCAATTGAGAAAAATAGAGCAGAACCAATATTGTCAAAGTGTGTCAAGAGACATCAACCTGCATCACAAATCATTGGAGATAAAGATGAAAGACCGATGATAAGGAAAAAGTTGAGAAATGATACATGCTTTCTTAGCATGCAAGAATCTAAAATAATGAAAGATTCCTTAGAATATGTGGACTAGAGTAAAGCCATGAAAGAAGAGATTAAAGAAATTGAGAAAAATAAGACAAGGACTCTAGTTCCTAGACCAGAAGATAATAATGTGATTGGCACCAAGTGGGTGTATAGAAAAAAGTTAGATGAAAATGGTAAAGTCACAAGGGACAAGGAAATATTAGTTTGTAAAGGATATACACAAGAAGAAGAGATAGACTATGGAGAAACATTCGCTCCTGTTGCAAGATTGGAAGGAGTAAGAGCCCTACTTGCTTACTCTACATAAAAAGGTTTCAATGTTTATCAAATGGATGTTAAGTCTTCATTTATGAATGGTATGTTAGAGGAGGAGTTTTATATAGAAAAAACAGAAGGATTTTTTGATGCTAACAACAAAAACATGGTATGTAGACTACAAAAAGCTTTATATTATTTTAAGCAAGCACCAAGAGCATGGTATGAAAGGATTCATAATTATCTTGTGAAGATTGGATTTGAGAGGAATGATGATAGCAATAATTTGTACTTGAAGACAAAGAAAGGAAAATATATTTTACTATTTGATTTTTTTGTTGATGATATCATATTTGGAGGTCAAGATACTTTATGTAAAGATTTTGCAAATGAAATGAAGAAAGAATTTGAAATGTCTATGTTTGGAGAGATTAAGTTCTTTGTGGGTTTGCAAGTACATCAGATGAAATATGATATATACATCACTCAGTCAAAATATGTAAAGGATATACTAAAAACTTTTGGATTGGAAGATTCCAAGCCAGTAAGCACATGGTGACATGACATAAATTCTCAAAAAATGATGATTCAACGGAGGTGAACCAAATGTTGTATAGGTCTATGATTGGCAAATTATAAAATGTAGTACACAACAGACTTGATATTGCATTATGTATTGGGATAGTTGCAAGATTCTTTGCTAATCCCAAGGAGAATCATTTGATGGTTGTTAAGAGAATAATAAGATATCTAAAGGAACATAAGACTATGGTCTATACCATAAGAAAAATGAGAAATTTGAATTGAAAGCCTACACTAATGTTGATTGGGCTAGAAATATTGTTGACAAAAAGAGTACTAGTGGAGAAGAACATTTCTTAGGAAAAAAATGGTTACATGTACTAGCAAAAAACAAAACTACATATCTCAATCTACTGCTGAAGCTAAATATGTTGTTCTTGTAGTAAATTGTACAAACATTGTATGGATTCAAACAACTACTCAAAGGTATGAAGGAGAAAATTGCTCAACTTGTGATACTTTATTGTGCTAATACAAGTTCTATAAATATATCAAAGAATCCTGTGATGCATACAAAGACTAGGCACATTCCAATCAATTATCATTACTTGAGAGAGTTAGTTCAAGATAAAGAGGTGAAGATGGAATATATTAAAAAAAAAGAGAAAATAGTTGATATCTTTACAAAAGTATTACCTAAGGATGCTCATGAGTATCTAAGAGGGAAACTAGGAGTGATACCCCTATCAAAAGCTATTTAAGAAGCATGAGAAGTGCCCTGCATCAAACAAGATTATCGACATATGTTACACATTGATGTAGTGGATCTTACTTTAAGAGCTGCCTAAAGTAATCAAAGAGCTAAAATTAAAAATCAATCACAAGCTAGGTGAGGAAGGGAGAAATTGAAAATATTCATATCTACATATTAAGATGACAAGTCTTTGGCATTGTTTTCAAAGAGGGAGAAATCCTAAAGAGATAAAAAAATAAAGGGAGACAAATAGAGATAAAGGGAGCAATCCAACAATATAGAAAGGGAGAAAGAAGATACAAAAGAAGCATGAAATACCTAGTTAGAGGGAGGTAATGTCAAGGGAGATATGAGAAGTGATCCAGAGAGAGTCATAAGGATGAATTGATTGATTGTCTATTGATCAGAACAAAATTTTGAGTTTTCAATACAAGGAATTATTTTCTTTTTGGTATTTTGTAGGTTGTAATAATTAAGTTTGGTTTGCCATCAATGCCAAAGAGGGAAATTGTGGAAAACAAATTGATACAAACATGAAAAAATGTTTCAATCATTGTATTAGCCCTAGTTTTGAGTCACTATTGTAATTTTTAGTTTCTCTTTTAAACCCAAAATATCAAGTCAGTAGGTTCCTTGTGTTTTCCTCATTTCAAAAGTCATCACGCCTTGTATTTGAAAATTGGTCTTGTGATGCTTCTTTGTGAGTCTTTCTTTTGAGCCACTTTGAACCTCTTTGAACTTCAGTTCAAAGTAGTTCAAAGCAATTCAACCAAAGTTTTTGAAACTAACTTTTATTTTGTAGGTGGGATCTAATAAGTGCAGCAGAGATGTTTACTTGAACCACTCCAAACATCTTTGAACCTCAGTTCAAAGAAGTTAGAAGTAGTTCTACTACTGAGGTTTTTTGTGCATGAATACTAATGATTAAAGGGTCCTCTCTAATTTATCATTAGAGTAATGATTAAAGGGTGTGTGCTAGAAAATGTGACTAGTTAGTACCATGAGTTAACAAAAAAACATTAGTTAAAAACTTTGAAAGTGTAGCAAAGATTCATCAAAATGCAAGGAACAAACACTAACTAATGCTTTCTTAGATTTTGCAACCCTAAGCAGCTAACAAACCCAATCTTCCAGCCACCTCTAAAGCTCAAAAAAGACACCCATAAGAGGCCTTGTTGGTGTGTTAAGATGAGGGGGTATGTTTGGTGTGCTCTCCCAAACACAACAATGGAGTGAATCTCTTGAGTGGATGTGCAAGTGTGAGTGAAAATAAAATATGAATCTAGGCTAGATGAAATGAAGAACACCTCAAGAAATGGCTATGGAGAAATCCATACTTGAAGGTATTCAAGGATGAAACTATGGAATGCAAATAATAAACTAATGAGATATGCAAGCTAAATTAACAAGTAAATGCAAAAAAAATGTAAATGTAAATGCAAACTAGCTAAACCATGCAAATGCAAAGCTAAAATAGATACCAAATGGTTAGTATGCACCTACAAAATCACTATGAGAACTCTATTAATGCAAGCTCAAACTACCATGGAAGCTCAAACTATGAATGCAAACTCAAATCTCAAACCAACATGATAACAATGCAATAAATGAGAGATGCAAATGCTTGAGACAAGCCCTCTATTTATAGGCTTGAGGGAGGGCTTGGTGAGGTGGAATCCATGTAAATTCCACATAAGGTGACATGCAAGTCATGCAAATGGTCAAAAATTCAAAGTTTGCTCACCCATGTGTGAGTAAACTTGAGAAGAAGAGTGGGAGGAAAGAGTGTGTAGGCATACCATCTCACACATGTGTGAGCACAATCTTAGGCTAATGAGGGGGAATTAGGGAGATGATTAGGAATGATTAAGTGGGATTAGAGAAGAAGTAGGCTTAAGAGGATGAAAATGATGGTTATAGGCTAGGCTTAAGATTAAATTAAATAAAATTTAATTTAATCATGGGTTTAGAGAAATTAATAGGATGTGGGGAATTTAAATAAATAAAATTTATTTAAAAATAGGAATATGGAAGATCATTTGTTAAATTAATTTAACACATTAAGGCTAAGAGTATTTAAATTAAATTTAAATACCTAGGGAAATGAACTCATTTAATTAATTAGTTTAATTAAATAAGTAGAAAAATGTGAGCAATATAATTAATTAATTACTAATTAATTAATTAATAATTAATTATAATGTCATGGACAATATTAAAATTAATTAATATACTGTTTAGGGACGATTTAAAGCATCCACATTTTGCCCCTCTTTGATGTGATGTCTGAATGACATCATATCAAAAAAAAAAAAAAAAGGTTGCCCTAGAGAAGGTGGGAGTCCTATGGCGATGATAGAGGAGGAGGGTGCCCCCTCGTGAAAATTGCGCAAAATTTTTTTTGGACAATTTTTGCAAAAAGATCTTAAGAAAGAAAGAAAAGGAGATAAAATAGGAATAAATGGCAACATTTGCATGACTTACGGGAAAAAAGGGGACAAACACAGCTCAGGAAAGACATGGGCTCAAACGCGATCCATGAGGGGCTTATATAAGCCTCCGAGGGGCTCAAAGAAGGTCATTGTCATAGAGCGAGTAGAGCATCTAGAGTAGACATGGACCCAACTGATCGTTTGCAGCTTGGTGAGCGCGTTCAGGAGTACAAGTGAGCAACCGAGATGGGCCCATCAGTAAGTCATCTAATCCTCTTCATATTTTGGTAGACTAGGCTAGGCTAAGTGCATTTATTATGCCATAAATGCACTAAAAAAGGGGTCCGAGCGGAGATGACAGTCTCCACTTTGTCATTTGTGAAGATGACAAAATGGGGATCTTGGCATCTGCAGAGACAACAAGATCCATCCTGTTGTCTATGCAGACACCAAAAGGGGGAAAGATAATGCAGAGATGATAGGGTTCACCCTATCATCTTCGTGGATGACAAGGGGTAGCAGAGTCGATGAAGAACATTTTTTCATCTTCGAAGATGACAGAAGGTTGTCATCTGCGAGTAATGGCATCTACGTGAATCAACATTTCTACTGATGGGCATCTGCGTTGATCAATGGTTTTGCTAATTAGCATCTATGCATATCAGCATCTACACATATTGATGTCTGTGCCGATTAGTGGCTGTGCTAATTGGCTTAGACTAGGAGGAGGCAAGGGAAGATGGCCCCACTCTAGGGACATCATAGGCTAGAAAAATTGACACTCTGCATGTCTATGTTGCAGGAGGACACAGTGGTGTTTAGGTTGGGGGAGCATTATCCTCTGACCATGGCGATACAAGAGAGACTTACAGATGCAAATTGGGGACACATGTGACTATATAGCCTAGAGCATGTACACGAGTGGCCAGATCTGAGGGCACATTCAGTGCAGCTATCAGTTCTTATAGAGCGATGGCACACACCTACAAGGAGCTTCCATTTGCCGATGGGGGATGTTGCAGTCACACTGTTGTATGTGTGGTAGATCCTATGAGTACCGATCAGAGATGCATACCCAGAGTATGTACTAGAGGGTTTTGATCTATTCCTTAGGGAGTGCTTTGGAAGACAACGATAGCAACTACCCATCCAATGATCATTGTTGTCGTACAGGGGTGCACTAGAGGAAAGGTTACCGAGGCTAGTAGTATACCTAGCTTCACTGATATGGCAGATGCTGCTAGATCATGCAAGACACGGGTGGCTGATTAGTTGGGCACGAGTGCTGAGCACCCTGCTACAGGAGGAGGGAGTAGTCTACTACTAGGGATAGACGATCCTGGCTGAGCTATATAATGATTTGCACATGTGTGCATATCAAAACCAACACACTATGGGACTAGGATTGACGCTATTGATGGTCTAGTCATGGGAGCACATTGGTGTCACTCGGCCCATCACTCAGCAAGAGACCAAGAAACCTGGGGAGCCATTCGATTGCAGATACTAGCCTCCCATCTAGTATACATCGATGAAGTTTGTAGGGTTTTGGTGTCGGTGCATAGATGAGATCATCATGTTCAAGTGGGCTCCCTATGATGGGGTAGAGTAGTGGGGGTAGACACTGGTAAAAAGGGGCGAGGATGACACAGAGAATCAAATGTACCTCCCATACACATAGACTAATTGCTAGATCATTGGCTAATCCATGCATGTGATCATGCACTACATGCCCTCTTGAGTGCGATGATAGTTTGGCAGGACATAGGACACAGTTCCAGACAAATTCTTATATCCTATTGTGTCACGAGAGATGGCTGGCTATGGGGACACAGGACCATCGTACGATTGGCTTGAGCTTCTTGGTTGGGGATGGCAGTAGTGCTATGGGTGCATGGTTAGGATAGGGGAGACACAGGCATGACATTGGTGTATGCATAGTAGTGGATAGCCCACCAGTGGGTCAAGCTTACAGTGCCAGGAGAACCTCCACCAGAAGAGAAAGCACAGGGGGAGGGGGATGGAGCAGGGGTCGGTGGACAGGCAACTATGATGCCACCATCAGCATAGGGGGCACAGGAGGGACCACATGAGTGCAAAGTTTGAGCAAGGAGAGGGCCAGGGCCAACACTAGTATAGGGACCACCATAGATAGCACCCCAAGCACAAGTATAGGCACAACCCCAGGCACCACCATAGGCACCACCATAGGCACCTGCATGGGGATAGGTACATGGAGACGACCTCGACATGGTTAGGGTCAAGCAGGATAGCTTGTAGATAGAGGTAGCCCACCTATAGGGGATAGCATAGGAGCAACAGGAATAAGTAGACAACTTAGAGTAGGCCATGGGGGCCATACAGGTAGAGCTGTAGGTGCAGAGGGCCAGGGGGATAGTGCATAGGAGGCCTTAGCGGCCCTATAAGCATGGGTGGATGTAGGGGAGTTTGCAAGGATGGGCAGACACATAGGGGCAGAGGAGCAGGTAGAGCTAGAGAGGCTCCGAGTAGAGGTAGTTGCATTACAGGCCGAGCGACCACCCATCAGGTGCAACTAGATGGATATCGCAGGCAGAGGGACATAGTCGTATAGATGGAATAGCCTAGGGTAGCTGTCTCAATGATTCAAGAGGCCCTCATAGCTAGCCAAGCAGAGACATGGTCCATATGAGAGGTAGCCTATTATAGGTCGCTTTATATTGAGGCCGTGCCTGCTGAGTGACGACAACCAAATTTTGAGAGGGGAGCTAGCTCATGGATTTTAGGCAGTAGAGTTAGATTAGAGCAATCTGTAGGACAACAGAGACCTCCTCAAGGGGGAGATTTAGGGGGGGGCAAGGCCCTTATAGCCAGTGACCTGAGTTTATATAGTGGTTAGTGTTTTGACAGATATGTGCAGATGCAACGAGTTTTTGATGATGCATTTGTACTATATGATTCTACATGAATTGTATATGGACTATACAGACAATATTTTTTGAGATATATACATGACATGATTTGATGACTCTATAGGTGTATCGATGTATATGATGCATATGTATGGATTTAAGTGATGCTTATGATATTTATGATGTCAATACTAATGTTTGTGATGTAGGATGTGATGCTATGTGATGTGTCCTATGATGTATGCATATGTGTGTAATGCAGATTAGTTGGCAATTATGAGATGTATGCATTGTTTTATTTTATGTGGATGCACTATATATATGTGAGATATGATCATGATGTGTATGCCCCTAGATCTGATGAATGTATGCAACTAATGAAATAATCTAATGCAATTTAATAAAATGAACTAAAAATTCCTAATGAACACTAATGCAATGGAAAATGAATGAATGCAATAATGAGAAGTTAATGCAATCTAATGGAAATGAACTAATGAATGAATATCTGTCATAACTGTCACTCATAGAAACCCAATAGCGTAACATAGGAGGGGGGAAATAAATAGAACCTTGTCTCAAGCATGAATTGAATGAAACCCTATACTACATGCATCCTAACTACATGATATCAAGAGATTCTATTGTGTTCACATGGAGAGCACATCTTAAGTTAATGTTGCAAATGAGTTTATGCATTATATGCTATAGAAGCATAAATGACATGACTTGTTTGCATGGACTAGACATACAAAACCATAGAGACTTTAGGATGATAGGTGTAGTTTGCATAGTCATGATGGATCAAATGTCATATACACAATAGAGAGGTCTGGGCACACCCAAAGTATTTTGGGGATCTTTGGTGTGACATGTGCTAACCCATTGGCCCCATTATGTAACACATTAACATAACCTAAAACTAACACATGAAATAAAGCCTCAAAAATAGATCATACCACAAAAATATGTGTAGTCAATGAAAGCCATTTAGGTACGACCAAAATATGGAAGATCAAGGTGTACTATAAAAGGCTTTCACACAAAAAATAAAATCAACCAAAAAGAGACCTCATGACCAAATAGTCATTTAGTCCATAGTTCCTACCAAGAACCTTAGGTCTAGAAGTGAATGTCACAATGTCACCTATAGGAATGATTCATCCTATAAAAGTGTATCAAGTCAAAATGTCAATGATCATAAAATTGTGCATTTCTGGCAAGGGTTGTGAAGCAAACAAGTTTCTTGAATCATTAAGTATCAAATGGTGATTTTGTGTAAGTCCAAGGGTGGTCATTGTTGTGAAAAAGCTCAGTGTAATGGGATTGACAATCACTCGATGGAAAAAATGCCTCGCAGACCAGAGGTCTTTCAAAGATGGAAGTGAAACGAAGCCTCACAGATAAGAGGCCTTTTATTGGATGCATGAAACACAAAAGGCTAGATAAGACTTTGCACAAGGGAAATGGAATGGTGGAACAGAGTGAAGCAAAATGAGCCTTATAGAAAATGGATCAAATCATTCTTTTTTCAAGAACATTTTATGAATTTTTTGGATTTTCTGATTTTCTGATTTTTTTGGATTTTTGCAGGACTATAAACACTGTACAGGAACTACAAACGCTCAAGCATAGAACCACTTGAGATGCTGGATATTTATAGGCTCAGGGAGCAGATCTCCCTCTGGAGTAGCAATCTGATATGCCCTAGAACCATATTTGGCTGTAATGATAAATGGACCTAGCCAATTTGCCTGAAACTTTCCTTTTTTTTCACGGTTCTGGAGGTTCTTCATATTATGCTATAAAACTAAGTCACCCACTTCAAACTCTCGTGGCTTGACTTTCTTGTGATATTGAAGCTGAAGGTGATTTTGATACATGTAGAGGTGTTTTAGGGCATGGAGTCATCTCTTATCGAGGAGTGCTAGCTCTTGCAAGCAAGAAACTCGATATTTTTCTTCAGATATCAGATTCTTGAGAGAGATTTTGAGGGAGGGGAGCTCAATTTTGATGGGAAAGACGGCTTCAGAACCATAAAAATAGGAAAATGGGGTGGCTCCTATGGGGGTGTGGATGGAGGTATGGTAGGCCCAAAGGGTGGGAGAAATTTGGATGTGCCAATCATGGCTAGCTGCATCAACGATTTTCTTTAGGATTTTCAAGATGGTTTTATTGGTAGCTTCAACTTGGCCATTGCCTTGGGGGTAGTATCTGGCGGAAAAATGCCGAGTGATTCCAAATTTCCTACATAGTGTGGCAACCTCTTGATTTTTGAAGGGGGTTCCATTATCAGTCATAATATCTTGAGGTATACTGAAATGACAAATAATGTAGTTCAAGATGAACTTCAAAATCTATTTTCCAGTGATGTAGGTTAATGAAATAGCCTCAACCCACTTTGTGAAGTACTCAGTGGTGGCAATAATTTACTTGTGGCCATTTGAGGAATTTGGGTATACTTGACCAACAAGATCAAATCCCCAGTAGGAAAAGGGCCATGGGGTGATGGTGGGCTGAAAGTCTTGGGAAGGAGCGTGTATCAAATTTCCATGCTACTAACAAGGAACACATCTCTTCACAAAATGATATGCATCTGCTTTCATAGTGGGCCAATAATAACCTATCCTAAGAAGCTTTTTTGCTAACGTAAGGCCGCTAGAGTGGGCACCACAAATCCCTTGGTGAACCTCTTCTAACATTGTTCTAGCTTAATCTAAACTAAGACATTGGAGGAGGGTTCCATCAAAGTGTTTCCAGAAAAGTGTGTCACCTAGGATGGTATATCAGGCAGTTCGGCGGACAATGGTTTTGCTTTGATTTGGGGTGAGGGCTATGGGAATGGTTTTGTGATGTAAATAGGAAAAGATGTCAGTGTACCATGGAGACTCATGACCAACAATCTCACACACCAAATCTGAATTAGTTTTCTCATAAGAAGGAGTAAAAAGATTCTCAACGAGAAATTCACATTTAGGACTATATTCTGGCATGGCAATCATAGAGGCAATAGTAGACATAGCATCTTTTGCTTTATTATTAGTCCTTGGAATCTACTGAAAAACAATCTCTGTAAAATGTTGCTTATGATCCTCAACTATTCTGCGGTAGGGCAACAATTTCTCATCCTTGGTGTGGTATTCATCAGTGACTTGTTTAATGACCAGTTGTGAGTCTCCAAAGACAAGAAGGTTTTTGATATTCCATTTGATAGCTTGGCATAGTCCTATGACTAAACCTTCATACTCAACTATATTTTTTGTTCAAGGGAATGAGATTTTATAAGACTTAGGAATGAGGTCCCCTTGTGGTGTCACAAAAAAAATTCCTGCCCCCGATCCCTTTTGTGTAAAGGATCTATCAAAAAATAATTTCCATGGTATAATAGGGGCTAGGGTCATAATTGTGTCATTTGGAAAATTGGCTACAATGGGATGGTCCCCTTGAAGAGGAGCTTTAGAAAACTGATCTACAATTACTTGTCCTTTAATGGCCTTACGATCCTTATAAACAATGTCGAATTCACCTAAAATTAAGACCCATTTTGCTGCTCAACCAGTGAGGGCAGATTTTGATAACAAATACTTGAGTGGATCTATCTTGGCAATGAGATATGTAGTATGATTAAGCATATAATGACGTAGTTTTTGCGTACAAAAGACTACAACCAAACATGCTCTCTCAATAGAAATTTAGTTGAACTCATAGCCAACTAGTGTTCGACTAAGGTAATATATGGCTTGCTCATTTCTATTGTCATCTAGTTGTGCCAAAAGTGCTCCTAGAGCAACTGAAGTAGCTAAAATGTATAGAATCAATGGTCATCCTGCAACTGGAGGATTAGCCAAATATTTCTTAATTTGTTCAAATGCTTTTTGGCATAGAAAATCCCATTGAAACTTGTTTCCCTTGGGAAGCAAATGCTGAAGTGGATGGACTTTATGTACTAGTTGTGACAGAAATCTCCTAATAGATTGTAACTTTCCTTGAAAACTGTAGAGTTGTTTCAATGTGATAGGTGGAGGCATATCCATGATGGCCTTCACTTTTGCTGGATCTACCTCAATACCTCTTCTTAACACAATGTAGCCTAACAATTTGCCTGATTTGACCCCAAATACACACTTCTTAGGATTAAGTCGCACTTTATATTTTTCCAACCTATCAAAAATAGTGGTAAGGACATCAATGTGGGATTCTCTTGTCTTGGATTTTCCTAGAATATCATCAACATAGTCCTCCATTATGACATGTAGAAGATCATGTAATATGGTAGTAATTGCACGTTGATAAGTGGTGTCGACATTTTTCAAGCCAAAAGGCATGATTTGATAACAAAAAGTTCCCCATGGGGTGGTAAATGTCATTTTATGTTGATCCTCTTCTGCAATTCTGATTTGGTTATAATTGAAAAATCCATCCATCAAAAACAACATCTCATGTCCAGTAGTCAAATCCACTATGATGTCTATGTTAGGAAGTGGAAAATCATCCTTAGGACATGCTGTTGGGACTAAAAATTGCATGGTCAATTTTGAGAACCATTAAAAAAATGAGGCCTATAAATGCTTTAAACTACCTATGTACCCGACTGTCAGTATGAGGCCTAAGTGGTTATTAATGTTTCTAACACCCTCCTTTTAACTTGTTCGCATGTTCCATGAAGTTAAAACATCATTTTGAGTCATTTGGCGAAGTATTGTTTTGAAGCAAATGTCAAAATTTGCATTTCTGCTCGAGCATCAAATAACGATCGAAGGCCCAGTTTGCATCTGAATATCTTTTACCTAGGAATGTTTCATGACTATCCACTTTGGGGATGTCTAATTTTCATACCCGAGAACCTATGTTTCAAATTTCAAGTCATTTCGAGTTCGTCTGACTAGGTTTTGAATCCCTCGAAGTTGGTCAGTTACTGTTTCCATGATTTTGCACTTTGCACCTAATTCCGAAAAGCCCTGTTTGACGAGTAATAACTTTTGACCAGTTGATCCAAGTGTTGAAATTAATGTTTCATTACATTTTAAGCATCAAAGAATTCTTAATTTTCAAGTTTCATATCATGACGAATTCGTTTGACTAGTTTTCAAACGCGATTCCAAATGCAATTTCTATCCTTTGACTGGTGTCAGCACTTGCAGATTTATTAATACCCGAGTTCGTGATGTTATAACTTGAATTTTGTGATTGGCAAGAAAAAATGGATTGTACCCTATGTCGTCCACTAAAAATTCTTTAAGTATGCCAGTTTGCAAGTCATGGTGAATCCATTTGCACACTTTTCTAGGTCAATTCCATTCGCAAAAAATGCTTTCTGTCAGCATGTCCAGTTTGCAAAATTCTGAGTAGCATAATTTGAACGTCTGTCATTTATGTCCTGTTATTCACCATGAGCCCAAATCCCAGATATATACTCACCTCATAACAGAGAATGAGTGTCCCAGTTTGCATTTCCCCATGTGCTCATTTGCCTAGTTTTCGAAGCCAAATTGAAATCAAGTTTAGTGATTTTTGATATGTTTGTTTGTAGGTAAATCTGAGAAGGCGACTTTGACTGTCAATATCTTTTGACCTTGAATTCTTCATGAGACAAGATTCGACAGGGTACAAGAATGCAGAGAAAAGACTTAGTCTATTCAACTTCATGGCATGATTAGTTGATTTGGTTAGTTTTCAAAGCCAGTCAATGGACCTCCAGGTGCATACTTGACAGTTGACTGAACATTGAAAAATGAGTTTTAAAAGTAGTTTTCAGTGGTCAAACTTGATTCTAATCAGCATCAGATGGTCAATGGATTAGTTTGACAGTTCAGGTGTTTGAATTCAAATTTTTTTTTTTAGCCGGACCCACTTTAGGGCCCGACTAATTCTGTCAGATTGATAAGCTATTGGGAAGTGAAGTAAGTCAGAGAATGTTCTGATCACTATGATCATTAAATGATTGTGATAGGAAGTTAGATAAAATGGATCAAATCATTTGAAGTAATAAGGAGAAAATGGCTCTATAGGCATATGAACTATGAGTTACAATCTTATGAACCAAAAAGGTTGTCAATTTGGAGGATCATTGTAAATGATCGAAAGAATAAAAGGATTGACAAGTTTATTTTGAAAAGTTTGGCTTCTTAAGATGCAATTACTCAATTGATTTTTCAAACCTTGGAAGAGGTTTGTTTTCCATTATCATTTTAAAAAATTCTTCTTTTTTGATTTCATGACCAAGCCTTATGATGAACTCAAGCTTGGCAATCCACTTATACCCGAAGCATCTCAGAAACCACAGCTGCTGCCAAGGATGTGATACTAGAGCAAGGAAGCTTCAAAGAGTTTGTAACACATATTGCCATTTTGAAGTCCATATTGGAAAATCTCTGTGCCAAGAACAATAAGTCGTACGCAAAAAGATTAAAACATTTTATTTGAAGCCAACAGGAAAGTCATTGATGGCAAATGAAATTAGAAGGTGTCTTAATTTGAATGGAGTCATTTTAAAAGAACAACTCATGCAAAGCTTAAGATAAATGAGCCAGTCCAAAGGCAGAGGAAGTTTGGAACGTAAGAGATAAAAGGGGGCCACCCATACTTTCAAAGGAGAAAGTCGCAGCTTCAGCAAGAGATGCCAGGATAAGAAGAATCTGCAAACAAGAACAGGGACATCTAAAGTCATTCTTATTTCATTCTTGTAACATTTCTTTCTTCACAGCTATGTTCAATGAATAGTGCCTTAGCATCATTGAAAAGGAGCATGAAACTAGAATAAATTACTCACGCTATGTAGCAAATGTAGCAATGACTAAAAACTATTACCCATTCTCTGAGGGTCATAGTGGTAGTTTCAGCGTTGTGCAATTTTTGAGTTTTGGCAAAGATTTTCGGCGATCACCCTATGTCAAAGATGCGAGGGTTAGATATTCTCAATCTTTATTGTTATGTGTTCGGACTTCAGTGTGCAAGCATTCCTATTCTTTGGTGCAAAACTTGGATCTTGTACACATCTCTTGGAGAGTTGCTATGGAGGTCTGTGCATAAAAAAAAACCACGCTATCAGAGAAATCCACGCCTAGCAATAGCAAATACTCAGGGAGATCATGCATTTTCCAAAAAAGCGTAGTTAGTGACAATTAAAAGAAGATGCAAGAGTCCAAGGTAGCGCTGAAGGAAGCAGGAAGGTGTTAGGGAAGTGCTGCGCCATGTGAAAGAAGATTCGCACCAAACAGGTCCACACAATCATAAAGGAACCTGCAAGAAAATGAGCAGCAGGGAGAGTCAAGTTTAGAGGTTGCTGTCTGATGAAACCCGTAGCCACAGCTTAAAGATACGAAACACAGGAGAAAAGCCTTAATAAGGTTTTATCCTATATGCACGGTGTGGGTACTTTTTCAAAAGTTTAAATAATATTGCACACAACTTAAGTAATGTCTTAATACAAAGAGTTTTTGGAAGATCATGCGTGTGCAAGATCCTCGAATCCATTGAAGTGAAGGTGACATCATCATGACAACGCATAATTTTGAACAAAGAAATAATTGCGCTGATGTGGCGAGTTGATGGGCGGACGCACGAGATGACGCCAGGTGGCAGAGATCGATGGGTGCCCGCTTCCCCGCAATATGAAGTTGCACTCGGTTTAAATAATGCGAGAATGCGGGCAGTTGACGCGTGGTGATGGAGTGAGTAGATGGTGACATGGAAGATAAGGAAGAGGTGGATGAATCAGTGAGTGACATGTGTCACTTGGTCAAGTGAAGGTTGACCCCAGATTTCAAGGGGAAAGGAAAATGTGAAAGAATAAAAAATATATTTTATTCTTTTTAAAACTCAGAAAAATACACATCAACCTATTTTAAATTCACAAGGGTCATATTTTAAAGTTTTAAACTTTAGACTCATTTAAATCTTTCAAAAAATTTAAATGTTAAGGATGCAGACTTGAATACTTCTAGTAGAGGACATTTTTCAATTGAAGATTTTGGGGGTTTTCGGTATCGAAAATGGGCACTTCAATATATCACCGAAACCAAAACGAGATGAACTTTCTAATTCTTGAGTTAGTTTTTGCACAGGTAGCAATGTGTTCCTGCTACAGGGGGTTTTGTCCCAGGTTTCCAGATTGCAACCGTTTTCAGATCAGGAAGTTCAGATTTGATTTTTGGCAAGGTAAATAGCTTGAATATGTGTAAAAGACAAGGAGAATTTAGTTGGGGGCATCTCTGAGTGAGTTAAAGCAAGTTTTATCAGCATTTTGATGGAAATCAGATATTTAGCAAATAAGGGATTTCATCATTCAGGAGGGGATATTTTGCAAATCAGTTACAAGGCAATGATGAAATCAAATCAGATGGGTAGAGAGATAAAAAAGGTAATTCAGTTGAGAGAGATTGAATTCCCAGTGGACAGTTGTCAATTTTAGATTCAATTCGAAAACCCTTCATTGTCTATATCTTTCCCTTTCTTTCTTATTTGAGAGGTTCCAATTTCTGGGAAGAAAAAGTTCATTGCTGTGATACCATTAGGGATTCCAATTTTTGCACTATAAGACCATTGGTTCCAGTATTTTGACATGTTTCCATGATTGTGACACCATTTTCTTCAGCAGAACTCTCATGTGAATAGCATTTGTAAAAATAATACAGATAGTTTTGAGATGTTAGGTTGTTTCATGTTTTGATTTCATGCATCTGAATGTATAGTTTCAAGGAAATGAATACATATGAGCAATAATTTCACTAGTCTTGTTCTGGTTCTAGTCTCCTGTCTCAGCAATCTGTAAGTCTTATGTGGTTTTGGAACAAAGATTTGAGACCCATTTGCATCCCTTTCAGGTTGTATGTTTGATGTATTTTTCTGTTGTACCAAAGGGCCAAGTAAATGCTCGATATGTTTAAACAAGGTTACTGGTTGTTTGAGAAGGATATTTTGTGAGAATGAGATCTGAATGAACACTGATGTCTGAATCACAAGGTGGTTGGATAGATCTGATGTCTAGGTATATGAGATACATCCTGATGTCACAGATGTATGTTTTGAATTAATGGAATTGTCCAATGGATTAGGCACTGATTAGTTATAGGATCACTGGTTATACTGTTGCATTTTTGAGGTTTTGTTGAATCAACATCTTTAATCAAATGAATTTCCCTTTAATGTTGAAGAGCTATAAACAGAATGCCCTCACTCAGCTCATGAATTTCATTGTTTGCATCTAGCTACTGCAGATATATGTTATTTCATAAGTTATTAGGAGAAATAAGGGTTTCTATCTGCTTTGTATTAGATTTAGTGTATGCTTTGATAACTGGTACCATATAAGGAATCTATAGGTTCACCCGCCTAGGTTTTGCAGAGCCTGAAGTGCAGAAGGTGTATAGCCTTACAATTGGCCTAATGTCTGAATGGATGTGTTGATAATGGGAGTTAGCTGCCCCTAGATGCATTTTGTTCTCATCAGGGTAATTGGAAATGGGTAACATTTTCAAACACCAACAAAATGGCGACTTTGCTGGGGACTGTATTGAATCAGATTTAAGAAAAACCTTAAGAATTTAAAAGAAGAGATTCAATACAATAGAACACGTGCATAAAGGATTTGCAGCAGTAGGTTATTTGATGTGCTTTCCAGGTCTCTTACTCAAATATCATGCACCCCAGTTGAGCTTTATTCATGGAGATTAGTATGTTGTAAAACTGGATTAAAATTGTGTTCTATGACTGTCATAGGTCTATCTTCAATTAGTCCAGTTTGTAAATACTGTTGAGAAAGTTTCAGAGTCAAGAATTCATTTATAAAGTATATTTTCTTTTCAAGATGTCAGTGATCTGCAAGTTCTCCTACATTGAAAGTCTGGATCAGATTTGTTAAGCGACAAATTATGTTTTATTTCTCACAAAGCGTGAGTGGCGACTCTCAAATCTCTGTACCAGTATGTTCCTAGTTTATTTCATTGAAAAGTTTTGAAGGACTTTCAAATGTATGGGCAGATCTAAGACTGTTGATAGATCTTGGAAAGGAAGTGTTAAATTCTTGATAAGTTTTAAAGTGCTATTTAAAATCTGTTGTTATAAAGAAATTGAAATATAAAAAGTGAATCACAGTAGTGGTTATTTTATTCCTCTAACAAAGAGGTGGTGGCTCTACAAAGTTTGATCAGTGGTGTAAAGAATTTCAGTCTTGCACTTGTGCCAAATCAGCAGATCGAAGTTTGCATCAGCACTTGAGGTATTTTGATTTTCATGTTTCTTTTCATGAAGGTTAAGTGTTTTAAAAGGGTTGCCTCTATTCAGTGGTTTTTAGCACTAGGATAAAGAGGTAGAAATTTCATTCTCAAAATGGATTCAGATTGTAGATCTGATAATACTCTATCAAGCTATGAAGAGGTACATGAAAATTTATTTATGTTATATGGAAAGCTTCATAGTCAAGTCATTTCTTCTATCCAAAAGAATGTGGGAAGTGTAGATGACTTAGAAGCAATTCAGATTTACATGCAATTCAAGTTGGAAATCTTAGAGCTTCCCATTTCAGCAAGGCCCAGTGAATTATCATGGGCTTTTGTGTTTTTATTAGTCTTCATGCCTGATTCAGTACATTGGACAGAGCAATCAAGATTTGAAAAGATCAAATACTTGGAGAGAGTATTTAGAGAATGTGAAGGCTATTTAGAAAAGAATGGTTATTGTATTGTTGAAATTGAAAATGTCGATAGTCGTAGTGAAAGTGATGAGTCCTATGACAATATGCTTGAGAATGAAAAGAGTTATAACAGTAGTCTTGAAATATCTCCCTGCAATGAAGTTGAATGTAGTGAAGCATCTAATGTCCAGATGTGGTGTAGGGAAGAGGATATATATTGTGAAAGTACTACTAATTGTTCAGATTGTATGACTAATGGTGTCACTATTATAAGTTCTTTAGATTATCTAAGAAATAATTGCAATCAAGATGAAGAAGTTTGCGAAAGAAATCTGCTGAATACAAATGAGGTCTCAACCTTGTTGCAACATGAGTTTGAAAGGTATATGTCAATGTGTGATTCAACTTCACCTTTATTAGTGTGTGCATCTCGTAAGGATGATGCAAGGTATGATGTATACCCCTATGTTTGTTCTCCTACATATCAACATTGTTATTCTTTTGAAGACTTTTAGCATAAGCATGAAGATTTGTTTGAAGAAATGAAGACCAGTAGAGATGTATTTACTACTATCATGAGTGATGTTAAATTAGATCTATGTTATAGAGATGATAATGAGAGGTTGTTGATGTCTTTTGATTCTGATTTAACATTTAATGAAGAAATTCCTATGATTGATGTTACTAATGATGATGAGAGATCAGTTGGTTTTTTATCTGATCCATATGGAGTATTTGACAGTAATCTACAGTTACTTGAGATGAGATTTGATGATTCATGCAATAAAGTGAATACACATGAATCTATAGTTAAATCTTCTCTATAGGTTGGTGAGTCTTATGCTAGTGAGTTTGATGCATTCACAAGTATCTCTAGCAATTTCTTTGATAACAATATTGATGCCAGTAGAGTTCCTACTGATGAGAATTTTAATGAAGATTCTTTTCATATGTTTGATGAACCTTTTTTTGAAGAATATGGTGATATTTTCTTAGTAAGTTTCAGATCTGATTCGGTATGTGATGACATGATACATGAAGTTGATTCAGATCCATTGTATTCTTTGAAGCCAGAGGCACAAGGTGAGTTGCAAGTTTTTGGTGTTTGCAACTTGGTGAATGATGTAGATTATGAAGTTTTTGTTTTTCCAATCAGCATGCATGAATCATTGCTGGATTTTGATTCTGAGTCCAGTTTATATAATTATGAGCATGCTGATTTGTTCTCTCATAATGAGAATGAAGTAAAGGGTAATTCTGATAGATGTATGCATTATGAGAATGAAAGTGTGAATTCAATTTTGCCGAGTGTTTTGCTAGAAAGTGCTAATTTGATTGGTGGAATTGATGGGAAAGAGAGTTTTAGTTTTCCTCAGAAGGATGTAAATGAGAATCAAGTTTTTGATAGAGGTAAGAAGTTCTGAAACTTTTGGTGACCCGGGGGCATCGCTTGTACATAGTTAGAGTAGTTTCCTGTTTTCAATAAAGCTGCTTGAGAAAGTTTTGTTGTTCAGGTGTGTGGTCTACTTCTCCTAGAGATTTGAAATCTTTGCCATGCTTGAAAGGGGCATACATCCCTAGACAGAGCCACTATTGGGACTAAAAATTGCATGGTCAATTTTGAGAACCATTAAAAAAATCTGGCCTATAAATGCTTTAAACTACCTATGTACCCGGCTGTCAGTATGAGGCCTAAGTGGTGTTTAATGTTTCTAACACCCTCCTTTTAACCTGTTCACATTTTCCATGAAGTTAAAACATCATTCCGAGTCATTTGGTGAAGTATTGTTTTGAAGCAAATGTCAAAATTTGCATTTCTGCCCGAGCGTCAAATAGCGAACGAAGGCCCAGTTTGCATCTGAATATCTTTTACCTAGGAATGTGTCATGATGAACCACTTTGGGGATGTCTAATTTCTGTACCTGAGAACCTATGTTTCAAATTTCAAGTTGTTTCGAGTTCGTCTGACTAGGTTTTGAATCCCTCAAAGTTGGTTAGTTACTGTTTCCATGCTTTTGCACTTTGCACCTAATTCCGGAAAGCCCTGTTTGACGAGTAATAAATTTTGACCAGTTGATCCAAGTGTTGAAATTCATGTTGCATTACATTGTATGTGTCAGAGACTTCTTATGTTTCAAGTTTCATATCATGACAAATTCGTTTGACTAGTTTTCAAACGCGATTCCAAATGCAATTTCTATCCTTTGACTGGTGTCAGCACTTGCAGCTTTATTAATACCCCAGTTCGTGACATTATAACTTGAAGTCCATGATTGGAAAGATCAAATGGATTGTACCCCTGTGTTTTCCACTGAAAATTCTTTAAGTATGCCAGTTTGCAAGTCATGACGAATCCATTTGCACACTTTTCCAGGTCAATTCCATTCGCAAAAAATGCTTTCTGTCAGCATGTCCAGTTTGCAAAATTCTAAGTAGCATACTTTGAACGTCCACCATTTGCATCCTGTTATTCTCCATGAGCCCAAATCCCAGATATATACTCACCTCATAATAGAGAATGAGTGTCCCAGTTTGCATTACCCCATGTGCTCATTTGCCTAGTTTTCGAAGCCAAATTGAAATCCAGTTTATTGCTTTTTGATATGTTTGTTTGCAGGTAAATCTAAGAAGGCGACTTTGATTGTCAATATCTTTTGACCTTGAATTCTTCATGAGACGAGATTCGACAGGGTACAAGAATGCAGAGAAAAGATGTAGTGTATTCAACTTCAGGGCATGATTAGTTGATTTGGTTAGTTTTCAAAGCCAGTCTATGGACCTCCTGGCGCATACTTGACAGTTGACTGAACATTGAAAAATGAGTTTTAAAAGTGGTTTTCAGTGGTCAAACTTGATTCTAATCAGGATCAGATGGTCAATGGATTAGTTTGATAGTTCAGGTGTTTGAATTTGAATTTTTTTTTTTAGCCGAACCCACTTTAGGGCCCGACTAATTCTGCCAGATTGATAAGCTATTGGGAAGTGAAGTAAGTCAGAGAATGTTCTGATCACTATGATCATTAAATGATTGTGATAGGAAGTTGGATAAAATGGATCAAATTATTTGAAGTAATAAGGAGAAAATGGCTCTATAGGCATATGAACTACGAGTTACAATCTTATGAACCAAAAAGGTTGTCAATTTGGATGATCATTGTAAATGATCGAAAGAATAAAAGGATTGAAAAGTTTAGGGATTTGTGACCAAGTTTTGTTTTGAAAAGTTTGGCTTCTTAAGATGCAATTACTCAATTGCTTTTTCAAACCTTGGAAGAGGTTTGTTTTCCATTATCATTTTAAAAAATTCTTCTTTTTTGATTTCATGACCAAGCCTTATGATGAAATCAAGCTTGGCAATCCACTTATACTCGAAGCATCTCAAAAAACACAACTGCTACCAAGGATGTGATACTAGAGCAAGGAAGCTTCAGAGAGTTTGTAACATATATTGCCATTTTGAAGTCCATATTGGAAAATCTCTGTGCCAAGAACAATAAGTTGCACGCAAAAAGATTAAAACATTTTATTTGAAGCCAACAGGAGAGTCATTGATGGCAAATGAAATTAGAAGGTGTCTTAATTTGAATGGAGTCATTTTAAAAGAACAACTCATGCAAAGCTTAAGATAAATAAGCCAGTCCAAAGGCAGAGGAAGTTTGGAATGTAAGAGATAAAAGGGGGCCGCCCATACTTTCAAAGGAGAAAGTCGTAGCTTCAGCAAGAGATGCCAGGATAAGAAGAATCTGCAAACTAGAACAGGGACATCTAAAGTCATTCTTATTTCATTCTTGTAACATTTCCTTCTTCACAGCTATGTTCAATGAACAGTGCCTTAGCATCATTGAAAAGGAGCGTGAAACTAGAATAAATTACTCACGCTATGTAGCAAATGTAGCAATGACTAAAAAATATTACCCATTCTCTGAGGGTCATAGCGGCAGTTTTAGCGTTGTGCAATTTTTGAGATTTGGCAAAGATGCCCGACGATCACCCTGTGTCAAAGATGCGAGGGTTAGATATTCTCAATCTTTATTGTTATGTGTTCGAACTTCAGTGTGCAAGCATTCTTGTTCTTTGGCGCAAAACTTGGATCCTGTACACATCTCTTGGAGAGTTGCTATGGAGGTCTATGCATAAAAAAAACCACGTTGTCAGAGAAATCCACGCCTAGCAACAGCAAATACTCAGGGAGATCACGCATTTTCCAAAAAAGAGTAGTTAGCGACATTAAAAGAAGATGCAAGAGTCCAAGGTAGCGCTGAAGGAAGCAGGAAGGCGTCAGGGAAGTGCTGCACCATGTCAAAGAAGATTCGCGCCAAATAGGTCCACGCAATCATAAAGGAACCTGTAAGAAAACGAGCAGCAGGGAGAGTCAAGTTTAGTGGTCATTGTCTGATGAAACCTACAGCCATAGCTTAAAGATACGAAACACAGGAGAAAAGCCTTAATAAGGTTTTATCCCATATGCACGGTGTGGGTGCTTTTTCAAAAGTTTAAATAATATTGTACACAACTTAAGTAATGTCTTAATACAAAGAGTTTTTGGAAGCTCATGCGTGTGCGAGATCCTCGAATCCATTGAAGTGAAGGTGACATCATCGTGACAACGCATAATTTTGAACAAAGAAATAATTGCGCTAATGTGGCAAGTTGATGGGCGGATGCGCGAGATGACGCTAGGTGGCGGAGATCGACAGGTGCTCGCTTCCCCGCAATATGAAGTTGTGCCTGGTTTAAATAATGCGAGAATTCGTGAAGTTGACGCGTGGCGATGGAGTGAGTAGATGGTGACATGGTAGATAAGGAAGAGGTGGATGAATTAGTGAGTGACACATGTCACTTGTTCAAGTGAAGGTTGACCCCGGATTCCAAGGGGAAAGGAAAATGTGAAAGAATAAAAAAAATATTTTATTCTTTTTAAAACTTAGGAAAATGCACATCAACCTATTTTAAATTCACAAGGGTCATATTTTAAAGTTTTAAACTTTAGACTCATTTAAATCTTTCAAAAAATTTAAATGTTAAGGATGCAGACTTGAATACTTCTAGCAGAGGACGTTTTTCAATTGAAGATTCTGGGGGTTTTCGGTATCGAAAATGGGCACTTCAATATATCACCAGAACAAAAATGAGATGAACTTTTCAATTCTTGAGTTAGGTTTTGCACAAGTAGCAATGTGTTCCTACTACAGGGGGTTTTGTCCCAGGTTTCTAGATTGCAACCATTTTTAGATTCGGAAGTTCAGATTTGATTTTTGGCAAGGTAAATAGCTTGAATATGTGCAAAAGACAAGGAGAATTCAGTTGGGGGCATCTCTGAGTGAGTTAAAGCAAGTTTTATCAGCATTTTGATGGAAATAAGATATTTAGCAAGTAAGGGATTTCATCATTCACGAGGGGATATTTTGCAAATCAGTTAAAAGGCAATGATGAAATCAAATCAGATATGTAGAGAGATAAAAAAGGTGATTCAGTTGAGAGAGATTGAATTGTGGACAGATGTCGGTTTCAGATTCAATCCAAGAACCCTTCCTTGTCTATATCTTTCCCTTTCTTTCTCATTTGAGAGGTTCCAGTTTCTGGGAAGAAAAAGTTCATTGCTGTGATACCATTAGGGATTCCAATTTTTGCACTTTGAGACCATTGGTTCCAGTATTTTGACATGTTTCCATGACTGTGACACCATTTTCTTCAGCAAAACTCTCATGTGAACAGCAGTTGTAAAGATAATACAGATAGTTTTGAGATGTTAGGTTTTTTCATGTTTTGATTTCATGCATCTGAATGTATAGTTTCAAGGAAATGAATACAAATGAGCAAAAATTTCACTAGTTTTTTTTTGGTTCTAGTCTCCTGTCTCAACAATCTGTAAGTCTTATGTGGTTTTGGAACAAAGATTTGAGACCCATTTGCATCCCTTTTAGGTTGTATGTTTGATGTATTTTTCTGTTGGACCAAAGGGCCAAGTAAATGCTCGATATGTTTAAACAAGGTTACTGGTTGTTTGAGAAGGATATTTTGTGAGAATGAGACCTGAATGAACACTGATGTCTGAATCACAAGGTGGTTGGATAGATCTGATGTCTGGGTATATGAGATACATCCTGATGTCACAAATGTATGGTTTGAATTAACGGAATTGCCCAATGGATTAGGCACTGATCAGTTATAGGATCACTGGTTATATTGTTGCATTTTTGAGGTTTTGTTGAATCAACATCTTTAATCAAATGAATTTCCCTTTAATGTTGAAGAGCTATAAATAGAATGCCCTCACTCAGCTCATGAATTTCATTGTTTTGCATCTAGCTATTGCAGATATATGCTATTTCATAAGTTATTGGGAGAAATAAGAGTTTCTATCTGCTTTGTATTAGATTCAGTGTATGCTTTCATAACTGGTACCATATAAGGAACCTATAGGTTCACCCACCTAGGTTTTGTAGAGCCTGAAGTGTAGAAGGAGTATAGCCTTATAGTTGGCCTGGTGTCTGAATGGATGTGTTGATAATGGGAGTTAGCTGCCCCTAGATGCATTTTGTTCTCATCAGGGTAATTGGAAATGGGTAACATTTTCAAACACCAACACATGTGAGATTTAAATCTCAAAAATTTGAACAAACACAAATGTCCCTAGATACTTTACCTATAGGAAAAATGTTGGAGACCCACTTAGGATAGTCAATAAGATGGATGAACTTTGCCTCTAACATTTTTTGCAATTCTGCTCGGACTAGGAGTGCCACCTTAGGGTGCATTTTGTGCAACTTTGCTTCACTAGTTTAATCTTGGGATCAACTGTCAAATGATGCACAACCAAATCTATGTCTAAGCCAGACATGTCTTTGTATATCCATGTGAAATTTATTTTTCCCTTTTTTAAGAATTTAGTCATGGCTTTTTGTTCCTCAAGACTTAAGGTAGCAGCAATGTAGGTGATTCGTGGATTATCCTCTTTTCCCAAATTGACTGGAATTGTGTCTTCATTTAAAATAGGTGACTTTTCTGGTGGAAAATATCTAAATGGCAAGTCAAGCTCTTCCTCTTCTGGCACCTCTAAAAGGTTTTCACTAGAAGATGCATCCTTTATTTTATCTTTTTCTTCATCCAAAAGTGCCCGAGAGGAGTTTTCACTAGAGGATGTTTCTTTTGTTTTTCCATTTTTACTTTCTTTTTCACTTTTGTGACTAAGAGAGTTGACTTGGCTACCAAAGTAGGCTTCCTCATTGTATTGGATCTCATGTTCGTAATCTCAAAGATTCTTAAGGCCAACAAGTGCCATCACTGCTTCATCAGTCTTACAAATGTCAAGAGCTAGTGGTGTATCTTGAAGGTCCCAGTCTATCATGTCAGGATTGGTGAGAGGTAGGGTAATGGATGAAAGGTCATCTATGGTAATGGCGTGGACATAGTTATCTAAGTCATCTTCAATGTATTGGAAAGGTGCTTTGAAGAATTCCTCCTCTTCAGTCTTAGAATTAGGTTCAACCACACAATAGTTGTTAGCAAAGGATACTTTAGGTCTAATGGAGCCCAATCCATGTCCTTTAGGATAGTTATTAGCTTCTAAGGGTTGTCTAATTCCATCTTCTTTCGATCCAAGGCTGGTACCATGATATCCCATGTTTTCAATAATTGGAGGTGCTTTAACATATTTATCCTTGTATGCAAGAGAATTTGACCTATTAGAAGCAAGAGTTAACAAAAAAACATTAGTCAGACATATATATTAATATATTCAAAACAAAATGAAACACAACTAATATTATGCTTGAGTTTTGCAACTCCAAGCAACCAATAAATCAAGTCCTCATGCAACCTCAAACAGCTCAATAAAACACCCATGAGAGGCCATGTTGGTGTGTTTTAGATTGGAGGGATGTGAGTGTGCTCTCCCCAAACACAACTATGAATCCCAAGATGATAAAAGATGCAATAATGAATATGCAACTAAGCTAAATGATGAAGAATACTTCAAGATATGGCTATTGAAGCAACCATTCTTGAGAGCACTCAATGGATAATAGAAATGGATGTAGAAAGAAAATCTAAGAATGTAATACTATCTTGAATATACAAAAAAATGCAAGAAATAAAAAACTACCATAGGGTTAGTAACTATGCATAAAATCTCTAGAAAGTTCTAACTCTAAACTAGCATGATAACAATGCATATGGAGGAGATGAAAAATGCTTGAGACAAGGCCTCTATTTATAGGCTCAAGAGAGGTCTTGGTAAGGTGGCATCCATGTGGCATCCACATAGGTGCCACAAGGGAGACACATGGGCTAGAGGAAAAGCCATGCAAAAGTCAAAAAGAGTCTTTAATAATTAAGAGGCTCAAGGTGTGCTCACACATGTGTGAGCAACCTTGGAGGAAGAAGTGGGGGACAAATGTGTAAGAAATGTAAGAGGTGGAAGCTTTATTGTATCAAGAGATTCTTACAGATGTGTGAGCAAACTCTTAGGAGCTAAAAGGTGTTTAGGAAGGGATTTAAGATAATAAAGTGGGTTTAAATAGTGGGTAGGCTTAGAAGGATGAGAGTGATGGTTGTAGACTAGGTTTTAGGATAGGATTAGGATTAAATTAAATAGGATTTAATTTAATCATGGGTTTAGAGGAATTAATAGGATGTGAGGATTAAATAAACAAAGTTTTAGACTAGGTTTTAGGATAGGATTAGGATTAAATTAAATAGGATTTAATTTAATCATGGGTTTAGAGGAATTAATAGGATGTGAGGATTAAATTAACATGAACCTGTGCTCATCACTATCATCACTAACTCTAATCCTATAGCCAATCTAGAATATTATCTTCCATGTGCTCATCACTAAGTGACCCCTAATGCTCAAATGTTGTCTTGCTAACTTGCATGGTTTCCTTATTAGTAGAAGGTGATAATTGAGAAGGCTTTCCAAAGGAACGAGGGGAGGCTGGTAGTTGTCCAACACACAAGGCATTTTCAAACTTATACTCTCCCATTCCTAAATTAGCCAAAGTAACCTTCTTCCCTGTGGCGTTAATTTTAGTATCTTCAACCTTCTCTTTTCCCTTGCGAGAATTTGAATTCTCATTAGCTAATTCTGGTACTGTTGTGGAAGATGGTTCTGTTATGGTGAGAGACTTAGGTATAACTTTGGCAAACTCACTTATTGGACAAAAATTTACTGGTGCAACTTCCAATCTTTTACAAAATGAAAAAGGAGTGGGATCCCCTAGGATTGTGATCTCTCTTCCTTGGTATGGAAATTTCAAGCATTGATGATAGGTAGATGAGACCACCTTTAGTGTATGTATCGACAATCTACCAAGCAAGATGTTATAGGGAAAATCCAAGTCTAAGACATGGCATTCAATATTTATGATGGCTGGCCCAACTTTTAGAGGCAACATGATAACTCCTTTTGATTCTCTTTCCCTCTCATCATATGCTTTTATTGTGATCCTTTTATTAGCATCTAGAAGATCCTCTAGCAGTCCCAAGAAGCGAATCATTTTGAATGTATAAAGGTTCAAACCAAATCCATTGTCTATAAAGACTCTTTTAATCTTATGTCACTATATAAGGACTTCAATGTGGAGTGACAAATTATGATGGGGATCAGGACCTTGGAAATCTTTATCTATGAAGACAAGGTGTTGTTGGACGGAAAGGTTTCCAATCATAGTGGTGAATTGGGAAGCATTAATGTTTTCAGGAACACGAGACTCTAAAAGAGCCTTCTCCAAGACCTCTTTATGGATGGGTGATGTGGTTAGAAGCTCAAGAATAGATATTTGTGTAGGAGTCTTACCTATCTAGGACAACACATCATAGCGAGAAGTGGGTCTTTGTGAGGTGGATGGCACAGTAGGCACATGTGGCATCGATGGATTAGTATTATTCAGAGTGGTGGCTTGCAAAGTGAGTCTTCCCGTCGAGTGGTTGCATCACAATCGGCTGCTTGTAAGACAAGGGTATTCACATGAGTGTCTACCTCTTCAATGTGACCACACAAGGAGTCAAATCCACATATATCACTGGTGTCTATCTTACCACACAAGGAGTCAAATCCTAATATGTGGTTAGTAGAATAATCCACAAGGTGGGAATCTTCAATTTTATATGGCATACGATTAGCAAGATGTCTCCACCTTTGTAGGAAGTTGGTAAAAGTTTCTCTATTTTGTTGTTTTGCGTTGCACAAGTCACTCAATGAGGCATGATGTTCAATGTTGTAAGAGTATTGCGCTATAAACTTGCTTGTCAAATCATTGAAAGAAGTAAAGGAGCCCTTAGGTAAATTCATTAACCACTCAAGTGCGGGGCCTCCAAGACTTCGTGCAAAGAGCCTCTTAAGATAGTCATCACTGTAGGCTACTTCTTGGCACAAAATGGAAAATTCCTTGAGATGGGTGACATAGCATGTCTCTGCCATATGCTTGTCAAATTTAGGAATTTCAAAATCGGGTGGAAATGGCACCATATTAATGGATTTATCAAATGGAAAAGGGAAAATTTCCTCAAAAGAGACATCCTTCACCCCTTTATTATTCATGTTAAGGACCAAGCTTCGCAATTCTTGGAGTTGCTGAGCCAAATCTTGATTAGGTTGCACTTGTGATTGTTGAGAGTTTACAAATCCACCTCCTAAATTATAGGGAGTTCCTAATGTAGTGTGAGGTGGCAGAGGTACTCCACTTTGACCAATGTATTGATAAGTAGTAGTTGGAACTAGCACAAATGTCTTTACCATAGTGATTGTCACTTGTAAATAAGAGGAGTGCATAGGTTGTGTCGAAATTGCCATTGGTTGAGTAGGCATTTGTCCAATGCCTAAGCATCCCACAGTTGAAGTTGTCAAGGTAGATTGTGGAATACTAGCATGTGTGGTAACATTGGGCATGTCACTAATGATTTGTTGAATATGTTCTTCACTTAATTAAAATGTGGGTTGTGTTGAAGTGCTAGATGTAGGCATAGCACTAGTTGTTACCATGGTTTCTTTCCCTTTGCTAGAAGCCAGAGCTGCATTTGAAGTGGGTAATACGGGAGCACCACCTTTCTTAATTTTTCTAAACAAAGTGTTCTCATCAAAGCTTGGGGGAACATTAACACCATCCTTGACCAAATTTAGGAATATCTCAATTTTGTTTGCCCTAATGGATTTTTCCATCATTTCCACATTGTAGGGGTCTGCAAGGAATGTCCTAACATCACTAGGTACATCGTTAGGGTCAATAGGATCTTCATCTTGGTATACTTCTTCGTCATTATCCCAAAAGTTGTGTTATGGAAGGGATCTTTTGTTTCTCATGTGGATGTTGAGTTAGGCATACCAAGGTTTGAACTAGAGGGAATTGTGTTCCCTAATGAATTTGTGAGTGGAGGAAAAGGATTCTCCATCTCTGATTGCCTCAATGATTCCCACAAACGTGACATGAGATTAAATGTGAACCTTCCTGATCATCTGTGTACCATACAAGAGTGGCCAAGCCAATGGGTGGAAGATTATGGAAGAAAAAGAAAATGAGGATAAGAGCTATTAACCTTATGTGATTAAAGGGTCAACTACCCAAGTTTGAACAAAAAGACCTTGGTTTAGCAAACAAAGTTTGATTAGAGGATAGTAGTATCTTTCTCCTACCAAAGATAGCCAAGTGATCTTTAGGCAAGATAGGACACCAAGTTGATTGCTCACTATTTGGAGATGGACTTGTGATCCTAAATAAGTAATTGTGATTAGGATAAATGTTTTCTTATAGATGAAAGGTCTAATGTTGCAATGTCAAAATATGTTTTAAGATTTAAGCTCTCTAGAAGAAAATTTTAAAATGGAAAACTAGGAGTTTGGAGAGATGGAGGTAGATATCAAAAGATGAAAGTGTTGTGGTCACTATTGTAGTTAACTCAATCCTCATTTACTAGAAATAAAAACCTTAGGTTCACTCCTGGGAAAGCAGACCAGTTTCGAAGTTTTTCATTGTATTCAATTCTATCATAACGATCTTTTCTAGCTTCTTCCTTTTGAATTTCTTTGATTGTATATCGAAATTATTTGTCATTGTGTGCTAGGTTCTTCCTTTCCTTGTAGATGGGTGGTTTGGACAACTTCACTTTTTTTTATGTTTGACTTGGTTGACTTTATCGGTCATGGCAGGAATAAAACAAGACCCAAATTTCAAGTACCCAAAAACTTTGCAATAAGATGTGACTAGACTCAATCAATTTCAAAATGAAAACTACCAAAAGTAACCATGAGTCAAGAAGACCTCACTTAACCTATCTCACTCAATGAAAGGTTACCTCACAATTTCACTCGTTTTAAAACTTGTTTGATGTTTTAGCTTTGGTTTTGAATATTTGAACAAGCACACTGAACACACCAACAACCCTAATAAGGCTATCTCTAGGATGAACAAGGCTTATCTAAAGGGCATCCTCAATATACACAAGGTATGCGAGGCACAAATCTATAGATGAAAAGAAATACTACCACACAACCGAGGGAAGATGGTAACCCAAATCTCCTACTTCACTTCCCAAAGGTATAAAGTTCTTTGGGGCTTAGCCAAGAGTGACAATATTCCACTTCCAAGAGAGGTGTCTTTCAATTCACCTCCCAATTTTTATACTCCACTATAAAAATAGAGTTGAGGTCATCTCAAGGGGTGATGAAATCCCCAAGTAGACCTCCTAAAAAAAAAAAACAAAATCACTTATTTCTTATGCACCCAAGATCACCCAAAGGCACAAGGGGAGAGAATATGTAAGTAGTCTTAGGGTTTAAAAGAAACTTGTTCTTTCCCAATGAAGCTTTAAGTTTTTTATCTACTTGAAGACACTTGTGATTAAAATATACAAGGTTCTTTCCAACTTGAAATAGCGCCAATGTAAATAAAAATGTAGATTCATCAACAAGAAAGTAAAGTGAGTGCGTGAAAGTAAAATGCTGAAAATAAAAATGCAAAAAATAAAGTCAATTTACTTTAGGGCATTCAAGAGTGTATGACTTCATTTTAAGGCCCAAACCCAAATGTGATCTAGCCTAGACATACATGTCCATTTTAAGAACCAATTCTAAATATTGTCTAGCCTAGGCATACATGTCCATTATCCTTTAAAACATTCAAGATGGTGTGAATTTTTTTTAAGCACCAAATTCAAATGTGTCTTCTACCCTAAACATTCATGTCCATTTTAAGCACCAAAGTCCAAATGTTAGCTACTCTACACATTCATGTCAATTTTAAGCACCAAGTCCAAATGTTAGCTAATCTAAACATTCATGCATTCAAATGAAAGTGTTTAAATCCATACAAGTTCATTAGCCCTTAAGGTTTAAGTGATAAAAATCACCACAAATATCTTTTAGTGATAAAATCACTATTGATTTTTCTTTTTAGGATTTTTAAGGTTAATTTTTTGCATCAAAACCGTCAATCAAAGTCTACAAGCCAATCAGTTAGCAAAAATTATTGTTAAAAATTACACAATTTGCTAAAACACAGAGATGCCAAAATCTAGGCGCAGACACTAGTCTGTAAAGACAACGAAACATAGAAATGCCAAAATATGCAGACGATAAACTCGAAGATGATAGAAGACACTTTGTACAGTTTTAAGGCAAACTATACAGTTTTTAGATGGAGACGACAATGTGAAATGTAGAGACACCAAAAGTCAGAGATGATAAACTAAGGGCCACACACAACACAGATGACAGAATAAATTTGCAGACGACAAAGTATACCTCACAAATTATAGACTAAACTTCACAGACAATAAAGTATACCTTGCAGACAACAGACTGAACTTTGTAGATGATAGAACTAAGTTCACAGATGACAGATTAAACTTCAAAGGCAATAGGAGACACTTTAGAGATGACATAATGGTTTAACCAGAAATGTAAGTATGGTTTAAAATACTATGGAGATGCTAAAGAGAGGAGATGCTAGTTTGCACAGACTATAATCATAGACGACCTTGCGGCCTGCGTGGACGACAATGCAATGTTTCACAACTAAACCAAAATTGTTTGCAAAATTTTGAAATGAAACCAAGGACATGGGTCCCACCGGGCATGCCATAATGTGTGCTAAAAAATGTGACCTATTAGTAGCATGAGTTAACAAACAAACATTAGTTAAAAACTTTGAAAGTGTAGCAAAGATTCATCAAAATGTAAGGAACAAATACTAACTAATGCTTGCTTGGGTTTTGCAACCCTAAGTAGCTAACAAACCCAATCTTCCAGCCACCTCTATAGCTCAAAAAAGGCACCCATAAGAGGCCTTATTGGTGTGTTAAGATGGGGGGGTATGTTTAGTGTGCTCTCCCAAACACAACAATAGAGTGAATCTCTTGAGTGGATGTGCAAGTGTGAGTGAAAATGAAATATGAATCTAGGCTGAATGAAATGAAGAACACCTCAAGAAATGGCTATGGAGAAAGCCATATTTGAAGGTATTTAAGGATGAAACTATGGAATGCAACTAAGAAACTAATGAGATATGCAAGCTAAATTAACAAGTAAATGGAAAGGGAATGTAAATGTAAATGCAAACTAGCTAAACCATGCAAATGAAAAGCTAAATCAGCTACCAAATGGTTAGTATGCACCTAAAAAATCAATATGAGAACTCTACTAATGCAAGCTTAAACTACCATGAAAGCTCAAACTATGAATGCAAACTCAAATTTCAAACCAACATGATAAAAATGCAATAAATGAGAGATGCAAATGCTTGAGACAAGCCCTTTATTTATAGGCTTGAGGGAGGGCTTGGTGAGGTGGCATCCATGTAGATGTCACATAAGGTGACATGCAAGCCATGCAAATGGTCAAGAATTCAAAGTTTTCTCACACATGTGTGAGCAAACTTGAGAAGAAGAGTGGGAGGCAAGAGTATGTAGGCATGCCATCTCACACATGTGTGAGCACACTCTTAGGCTAATGAGGGGGATTAGGGAGATGATTAGGAATGATTAAGTAGGATTAGAAAAGAAGTAGGTTTAAGAGGATGAAAATGATGGTTATAGGCTAGGCTTAAGATTAAATAAAATAAAATTTAATTTAATCATGGGTTTAGAGAAATTAATAGGATGTGGGGAATTTAAATAAATAAAATTTATTTAAAAAGAAGAATATGGAGGATCATGTGTTAAATTAATTTAACACATTAAGGCTATGCGTATTTAAATTAAATTTAAATACGTAGGAGAATGAACTCATTTAATTAACTAGTTAAATTAAATAAGTAGAACAATGTGAGCAATATAATTAATTAATTAATAATTAATTAAAATGTCATGAAAAATATTAAAATTAATTAATATAGTGTTTAGGGATGATTTTAAGCATCTACAAAGGGTCCTCTCTAATTTGTCATCATGATGCGAAGGTAGAGCTGTCATTGTAATTGATGAGAAGGCAAGTCTTTCACTTTGGGGGCTAGATTGAATTTTAGAAGTTAGTAATTATTGCAAGGACATTCTCGTAAGGTGATTATTTAATGAAGGAGTCTTGTTATAGTTTCAAGCATGTGTGTTAAGCCACAATAATCTCGCTATGAATACCTCATTATGACGCAATACTTTTGCCAATATGTTCTCTTGCCTATAAAATACTAGTTTCTCACTTAATTGTTTTATCCTATGCTGAAGTAAATTGAAAGTGGAGCATCAGTGAAAGAAGGAAATTTTTATGGTTTTCTTTCAGCTAGTTATAGGTGAGAATATAAGAAATCTCTTGTCCTTTTTTTTGTGTTGTTACTTTGAGAAAAAAGAGCAGTGTTGGGGTATTTCTTTCCTTTTGTTTAGAATGAGGTATGTTCTACATTTTTTTGGGAATGTTTCTTGTCTTAAATGTAAAAGGCTTATTATTTCTGACACTAATCTAGAAGGAGTCAAGGTTGAGAAGCTACAAGAGAATTTTCTTGATCAAGCTAATGAGGTCAATGGTTGTTTAGAAGTCCTGGCGAGTGGTTTACTCAAAGCTGCTACTTTTCCCCCTACTCTTTTAAGCCCTAAATTGCTTTAGTTGTGCATTGACCATTATGATGCAAGAACTAAGAGTATTTTGAATAGAAATGGGGAAATAATATTGTCCATTGCTAGGGAGACTATAGCATCAATTTTGCATCTATTCGAGTGCACTATTTCTACTTTTGGCCCTACCTAGCCTCTGGTTGAATACCAAGAGAACCTAGACAAGCATTATACCATGATGGCTTGAAAATGGACAAAGGAAATCTATAAATATTGTTGAAGGTTTCCCAAAATAATCACCAAAGACCACATGAGGCCTCATGTCTATGACCTAATGGTTTTGTTACACTAGGTCAAAGTGTCTGGTGATGTCTTAGTCTTTGAAAATTGGATGTACCACTACATAGATATTATCCTAACAGGAAAATAGTTCCTACATTGGGTAGAATTGATAGCTAGTTCACCAAGGTATCAGCTTAAACAGTCTAAGATATCAAGAGAAGACTTCCATATATCCTTCTACTTGACTTATTGCATTGTGTGTGTCAGTAATATTACTTCCCTTCCCCATGAGCCTTGAAGTGAAGAAATAACTATTTACCAATATTGCCCCATGCTACAAAAGGACAATGTGTTGGAGGAATTTAGGAAAATACACGATGTTTTGATAGAAAGTGTGCATTTGATCCATAGAAAATCACCAATGCTGAGGGTATCCCTAGAGGCCCAATAGCTAATTCAAATCTATGAAAGCTTTTTCATCCAATTTCCTAAGTTTACATACCTATGAGTAGAGGGATTTGAAGAAGAACTTGTGAAGCTACCTTGATATGCATTAGACTATTTTGTTATAGTTTAGATATGTAGACAATTGTTTTCTATGATTAAGGATAACCTGCCTTAGGAGAAATAGGAGTCTATTTTTTGTGTTAGACTTGGTCATTTAGCTTGTAGTAATATGACCAATGCTTCTATGATTCGAAGTAACTTGCTCAACTTTAACCTCATATTCTACTAGGGAAGGAGAGATTTTGATTGCAAAAGTTACATAGAAAAAGTGCTTAGCCTTAAGGGTTAGTCACCAATAGTTCCTCATTTAGAAGATTTGTGAGAAGATTGAAATAATGAGAGAGAGGTGGTTAAAAGAGATCATTCAAGATTAACACTTCCTTAAATTAACTTCTTGTGGGAAGATTACAATAATTGAAGTTCAAATTGGAGGGAATAATTGAAGATGGTTCAGATGTTGTTGAACCAAGATGGGAAGAGGCAAGTGAACAGAAGTAACTTGAAGTGGACTAGAACCAAGTTGAATAAGATGATATAAACTTTAGAACTAGATCCATTTAAACCTAAATAGATAACTGGTTAAGAAGTAGGAATATGAGATCAGTCAATGAAAAAAAAATTACAAAATCCCCAAAGGTAGTTTCTTTCTCTGAAACATTAAATTTTGACATCCCAAATTTCATCTCATGTTGCAGGTGATACTTTGACTTCCAAGAAATAGAAAGGAGTAGTATCCTCTAAGAAAATCATAACTCCTAGAACCAAGTCATAAACCAAATCTAAGGTACTCACACAAAAGAAGGTTTAGAAAGAGAAAATAATGACTTAGGAACAAGACCAAGGAGAAGAGCTCACTTTCTTAGACAATCAAGATGGTGATATAGAATTAATAGAGGCCCCAAAGTCAAAGTAGTCTAGTTTCATGACTCCCCCCAAAGGAAATCAAGGGATGACAACCACTTCTACCATTCCACCCTGGCTATCAAACATAGTGAGTAAGAAATGCAACATTCAACCAATGTGCATACCTGTTAAAGATATCATCACAAAATATGTAGCCCATAGTTCTAAGAGCAAGAAGATGAAAAGTTATGTGTGGTTGATCAAAGACCCTGTGACTAGAAATATGATAGTAGAGGTGGCTACCTAAAAATAGAAGGAAGATTCTGGGGAAATTGATGCTAAAGATTTCAAAGTTACTATTGTAGAATTGGGAGCTATCACTAGAGATACCAGGAATCACTTCTTCAAATTCTCAGTAGATCATATATTGACTCAATCTAGAAGGGACAAGAAAGAAAAGACAGAATTGAACAGGCTGGTAATCACCATGGATGAGTATATATATTTTCTAAAGGATTTGGGTTCTCTTCTATTGATTCAGACTCCACAATCTTTTGATCCCAATTCATCAAATAGCCAACAATTGGTCAAGCAAATACAAAAGGGAAGATTACTCTTAGAAGCAATGCATGAATGGGTAGGATCCATAGTCAAGGCAGGAAGTAAATTTATCCTAGATTTCACAACCACATATGCAGCGGGAAAATTATTGTTGGGCAAGGTAGAAACCCTCATTCTAGTATGGGAGGTAGATCAAAGCCACTGCTAAGCTATTGTTTTTCAAGTACATGAAGTTGAAAGATATGGCATGTTGAAGTTCCTGAGCGAACACCCCACGAAGATTGTGGACTCATGCATGTTGTTCATCCTTAAAAAAAAATGGGTTGAAAAGATTCGATCTACAAGGGAGCCATTGAAGAGATGTGAGAAGTAGAGCTCAAAGTTGTTGGAATGCATAAAGAGCTACCAAAGGATATCAAGATTTTTAATCCTACCGGTATCTTATAGTTTGATGACAACAACATGGACTGTAAGGTTTTAACCAACAGTTTCAATGACACCATGACTGGGATAAAGGATAGTAAAACCCTTACTTCCAGAGACTTTACCATCCTGGATAACGTCAAATTGATGTTATACTCAAACATGGATCTTATGCCAAGACAAAGCTGAAGGATTAGGGAGCTCAAGTGGCAGAAAGATGCCTACAAATTAAAACTACTTATATTGAAGAATATCCACTCCCACACAATGTAGGAATTTGCAAGTGCCTTTAGAAGTTGGAAGTTAGTCAAGAAAACCATGGTGGATGGAGAAAACCCTAGCGAGGAAACTTATCTTTTGCATTTTGAATTTCAAAACTATTTTAAAAATTGTTTCTTTGTTTATAATTGTTTTTAATTGAAAGGCTGGGTTTTGATGGCGCCCATTTTGGGTTTGTGAAAGACTATAAATGCTAGAGTTTTAGGTGAGAAGAGGACAGGATTTTAGTTGCATAAAATACTCTGATAGTTTAGTATTGTTAAAGTTTCTTTGATGGAGATAGTGATAGATATATAGTAGTGATATATGTGAGAGTTGTCTCTTAATGACTTTGTGCTTGGGAAACCTTTTTTTAAATATATATATCTATCATATTTTATTATGGTTTGAAAGTTAGAGTTTGAGCACAATCATTTGTAGTTACTTTGAGAGCCGTGATGGTTAATATTGCATGAAATCTATTGTTGTTTCTCTTGATGTTTGTATTTTTCCTTTATTCATGAAAATTATCTTAAGTTGTTGTAGGATTTAATTTCATGTTTGAGTCTTTTTCAATTGTGGAAAGACTATGAGCTTTTCAATTTAATGCTAAATTTATGAAGTTGTAATGCAACACCTCTGTACCTAAGAGTATGTGAGAGCCCCTTAAACACTTTCAAAAAAAAGTGTACAATTTATTTGTTTTGATCTTTAAAATTCATTGATAATTTATTCATAAAGGGAACTATATGTTGACATTCCAGTTATGTTTGTTTTTAGTGACATACACTTATTTAGATTATAAGCATCTACTCAACATATTGTATAGTTAATAGTGTTAACCAAACACTTCAGCTACTACCAAGTTCTACAATTGCTATTGAGTTCTTTGGATAGATTCTAGTTTGTGCCGAGCAGTTATTACTATGGTGATGATTAGCAGTGTAAACCGAGCATCTTTGTGTATGCTGAGTTTACTAGTGCAAAATGAATTGTGTAGTGCTTACCAAGTTTATAGTTTATGTGATGTAAGTTTAGTGTTAACTAGGCTATTCAGTGTTAACCAAGTAACTCAGTTTATACCGAGCTCATAGTAATAGCATTGATCGAGCTATGTAGTGTGAATCAAATGATTTAGTTTATATGCCAAGTTTTATAGTATTCATCGAGTCACTAGTGCAGATTGAGTTCCAAACTACTTGAATGTAATTAGTATGGACCGAGCTTCTATGTATAGAAAGAGCATGATGATGCCAAGCATTGACAGTGGATGTCAAGTATCAAAACCTCACTGAGTTAGTCTTCAAAATATGAGTTTCTACACTTTGGCCAACTTTGTAGTATTTGTGTAAACTTGTACTATGGATGACTTTTTAATTGGATTGGTATATATGTAATGTATTCTATCTCATCCAAAGTATCTATAGAATAATGTAATAACAAGTAGAGAAGAGCAATAAAGTGAATAATAAAGGCTACAATAGTATCAGGAGCAACAAAGATTCATCTCTCATAGCAAGGTGATTTGTACATTTAGAGGAATCTCATTTACCAAACCAAGTTGTAGATCAGAGATCAGCCACTACTTCATCCTAATAGGTGGATTAGTAAAATCCTTGAATAAGGTAGACCTAACAATATTGTGTAAATCTCTTTTCCAAGTGCATACTTCATTGTATGTTTGTAAATCCTTTTGCAAGGTAGAACTTGCAGTCCTTGTTGCTCCTAATAGGGCAGATCATCAGATGTGATCATTGTAAGCTTTAACCAACCAACATTATACTACAATACTAAAGCTTATGGGTATCATCCCCACCCCAGTTTTACTTTCTATTTGGAATGTTTTTGGGTTACCAAATTGTGTGTCAGAAGTGTTATGAATGCTTTATTGTTCTCAATTTCTCATGCATACAATTAGATTAGAATTCACATGAAGGATTGATATCTAATTAAGGGTTAACATTTTATTAGTTACTGTTTCACCCCTCCCCTCTCAATAACTCAACCTTCCATAATATTTTTGACATTATACCTATAAAAATTTAGAGGGAAATAATTAACATAACGTTTACCCAATTGTTGTGAACATTATTGAATTTTTAGTCTTGGGCATATATTGAATTACTAAATTTTGTAGGAAAAGATGATCTATTCTGTAGTGCCTTCCCTCATTCACATCTTTCTTGATACATTGTTGCTATTATTATCAGACTATGTTAGACTAGTTTTATGTTGATAGGATTAGTAGCATTGTTTCGAGACTAGCAGACATTATGTTATGGATTCAGTTGATGTATGATGAGATTATACATTTCATGTATGCATGATGATTATTATATTGCTTTTAGATATTGATGATGATTAGCTAGATGGTTTATTATCTCATGTGTTTTATTATGGATACTTACCCCATAGTTGCATGTGTATGGCGTGCTTATTAGTTCTTATTGTATGGTGTTTCTAATATGGTTAAGGAAGGGAATCGTAGTCACCTGATAGACATGATCTACATGATGCACCACTTCCTGCCATTTCCTATTTAGCTTAGAATTATATCTGTATTGTATGTACATGCATGGTTCTTATGCAAGTTGTAGGTATCGGGTATCAACTTCCTTGAATTGTTAGGATGAGCGTACCTTATTACACTATCTCAATGATAAGAGAAGGGAGATAAATTCTCAAGTCCAAATCCCAAACCCTTAAACCATTGTCCTAGAAAGGAAATGACAAGTATCTGGATATTTCACCCATCGAATGTGTCGGATTACATAATTCATGATTTTTAACCCTTTAGACTGACTTTGTATGGATTGTTCTATGATGGGTTTTCATATTTTATCTTAGAGGTCTATGGTGAATTTTCAATTAATTAAGTCTTAAGTAAATAGATTTAATTAATAAATTAATTATTTGGAGAAAATTAATATAATATCATGATCTTTGATATTTTGATTATAATTAATTAGATGAGAATTAATTGAGAAAAGAATTAAATAAAAGTAATTAATTAAAAATTAATAATAATAATAAAATAATAACAAAGTAATAAATAAATAATAATAATAAAAGTTATAAAAATTAAAATAAAAGTTATAAACTTGCCTAGGAGTTAACCCACCTTTTTATTTCTCATATATCAACAACATGGGGGTTAGTGCACAAATTAAGCACATGGTGTCTACAACCTTATGACTCATCTAGAAGGTTGGAAAAAGCTCATGCTTAGTTGTCTACATCTTCTAGTTGTTTCTAGAGACATTCTAGGTGCTTCTTGAGAGTCCTTTATATTCGGGCACTCTTAGAGGCTTAGAGAGAGCGTTTGGGGAGCATTTGGGAGCATTGGAGGACTCAGGAACATGAGAGAAGAAAGGAGCTTGCTCTGTAGTTTCTGAGGAGAAGCGATTAGCATCAGAATTCGAGTAGACTCTTGTGATTTTGCTTATGTTATTTTCGCATCTTGCACTTCCTGTCTTCTTCGTGTCTTCCATATGCTTTTTGAGGGTTTTCCTATTTTGGTTGTATGCATTCTCAATATGGGTTGTTAAAATTTATTTGAGAAAACCTTATATGCATAGATCTGAAGAGATTACGGGGCTAGGGTTTAAATTATAACCAAATCCATTAGAAAATTTTATCGAGTAGATTTGGAGAACAAATATTTAATGGATTTTCTTAAAATTGAAAGCCTTTAAAATTGTGCAGATATAGACATGTTTATTCAGATCTGCATACACACACACACACACACACACACACACACACACACACACACACACACACATATATATGTATGTGTGTGTGTGTGTGTGTGTGTGTGTGTGTGTGTATACACATATATATGTATATATATGTATATGTATATATATATACACACACACATTTATATATATATATATATATATATACATACATACATATGTGTATATATATATATATATATTTAATTAAAAATCGAGTATAGAATTGTAGTCGAGAATTTTCATTAAAAATCTGAATTTCGTTTCACATCTATGAAATGCGATTTTGAATATGTTAAAAAGAAAGTTTATTTAAATTTGGGTGGGGTAGATTGTACCCCGTACCCCATACCCATGCCTTTAATGGTCGCTGGGTACCTGCTTATGCAGCGTACCCGCGATAGTGCAGTTAAAGCAATAGTCGCAGGGTACCCACGACGGTAGTCACATTGTGACAATTGTTTGATATGACGACGATCTTTTTAAAATTTGATTATTTAAAAAAAAAAAAAGGAAGAATGTATGTAATTTGATTTTATATTTCATTTTTTATAAAATGTTAATATTAATAACTATATATATATATATATATATTTATGTATGTATGTATAAATAAATAAATAAATAAATAAATAAGTAAATAAATAAATTTAAAAAAAAAAAAAAAATATATATATATATATATATATATATATATATATATATATATGTAAGTATGTATATAATTTTTTTTTTTTGATCGATAATAAGATATTTTATTAATTCAAAAGAAATTACATAATCTTCATACATTAACCTTTCCAAGGTTCACCATTCTACCATTGAGTCTAAACCTTCCCCACTACTTACATAAATTTCTTCACTATAGCCAACTACTTTCATTACAAGTCTTTACATTCAAACATAATAACTACATTCTATATACTTTAAACCTTAAACATAATCTGCTATAGGGGGCCACCTTGTTATCTGCAAAACTCGACCATTTCAAAAGGCATCCTTTACATGTTTCTACCTTCCCCTGCCATACAACTTGCCTTTGGAAAACTCCCCATGGTCGCTACCTTCCTCTATGGTTTTCCTTACCATCAACTAGAGCTAGAAAACTGAGCTTCCATTTACCCTTTCGTTCATGCTTGGAGGCGACAAAAAGGATATGGCCTCTATCTTCAAAACCAAAAAACCATCCATCAAGTCTTACCTTTGCCCTCTGCTAGCCCCTCTTTCTGACCGCCGCTTCCTTCGTACTACCACATTGAAGGGCTCATTTCAGTGTTGCGCATTGCCCTCCATGATTGCAATTTTCAGGGTGTTCCACGCTACCTGGCGCTCATTCACATAGGACTCTTTCTCGTTATATCCTTGCGGCCAGTTCACAAATGACATGATTCCTTTCTCCCTGCCTTCCTCCTCATTTGCATAGCCCTCCGAGAAATTGAAGGCCCATCCCTATGTATATAAGTTATTAGTAATTAATAACTATCATAATTTGATAAATGATTAAAGGATGATCTTTTATAATAATGAATTAATATATAGATTTAATTAATTAATTTGGATTATGAAGAAAAGATGTTTATGAAATTAATTGGTAAATTTTGATGTCAAAATTTACTATTTAAATTTTAAAGGGGGACTTTTGCAAAAAAAATATCATTTTAATAATTGAAAGATTGATTTTTAGAGTTATAAAGGGAAACCTTTATTCACCAAACATATACATAGATTAGGAAAAACGTGCAAAACATTCTTCCATTCAATGTCTAAAATTGGAAATAGAAACTAATGCCTCCACACTTAATTTAATTATAGCAAAACCAAAACATGTGCTTGCATTGTGTATTCTCTATGCTTCTATTTTGGGTTTTGGGTTGACTAGTGTTGACCAATTATAGGAGATCTATGAAAGGCTTGGGGGTTATGATTGTGATGTCATGATGATGTCTTATTTCTAATCTTTATAAACCCAACCATGGTTATGTGATGGAATGCTCTATGAAATGTTTGTAATTACTGATTGTTATTATTTTCTAGTCTTCTTGTGAGAAGCTAAGATTCTTATGTATGAGACATTTGACCTAATCATTTTTGAGTCATTGATTAGTTATCCTTGGATTATTTTCCAGTCACCATTATGAGATTGAAATGTTGATTTATGATATCATGGTGTGGCATGTTTTGACTCAACCATTTTGGAGTCTTCGATTAGTATGATTTTGAGATATATTTTGGTTATTGAGAACCAATGGATACTTTTGATTATCAGTGATACCTTCAGTTGCCAATAGAGAATTGTTGTGGTCATGATTTTTTATGGATGCTTTTTAGTTGCTCATGGATATTTGATGCTTTTATTATGGATATTTGATGTTCTTATCTTTTGATATTTCTTTCTAGTTGCTTGTATAGGACTGGGGTGATTTATGATTCCATGAGCTTAGGGTAGGTTATCTACTTGTAGTGTCAAGAAGTGGCTTGCAATGGGGGCCGAGGCCCTAAGAGGCTGCTAGGTTAACTCATTGTAAGTTTTTTTAATAAGTGAAAACATTCTCACCTAATACTGACTTAATGAACCTAAAAAGATAATTGTTTTGTTCTCGCCCATGCCTCGAGTGCTTGTATAGACTATGATGGGAGTAGAGAGAACACTTGGTTGCGACCTTGCATTCCATAGTATGCCTTGTCAGTATGAGAGGATACTAGTGGCCACATAAGGATCAGTAGGGACCTGTGGAGTTGTAAGCTAATTACCAGGGTAACTTCTACATGATATATGCGATGACACTTTCCTGCTTGCATAGTAGGTTTCCTACATGTCATTGTGTGCCTCTGGGAATTAGATGTCAGTTTTGTGATTGGAACCTTTGAGTTAGTATACTTTTAGGATTCTTGGACTTATAGAGATTTATGCTATGTGATTTTGATAGCCTATTTGGGACTTGAGATTATCTCCTCAGGATGGTGGGAGTGGACCAATTAGGTTCCACGCGATCAGGTGGTAGTGTTTTTCCACTCTTATCATTTGAGATCTGATTGAGACATCATGGCTGATGCATCCTTTATGATTGTGGATATGTATCCTTTCATTGATGATTAACATATGTTAGATGATGTTATCTTATGCTTATATTTTCATGTTAGATTACTTTTTTCATATGATGTAGTATCTATAGGTGTGACATTCCTACTATGTTAATACCGATGATCTCTTCGGTGATTTGGAATGTTATGCACGAAGGGATGGCTAGGATCCACGATGGTCTAATGATGCTATTTACGGTTGGGAGGAACCATGCACTTAGTTATTATGTTGATCTTTTATGATGATGTATCATGTGTGACATGTGATTATATTTACTTGTTGTATCATGGATTAGAGTAGGATGATGTACCTTATTTCACATATGTATATTCTTTTAAGCTTTTCATACCCTGTGACATGTAAGGTGGATGACTGAGCAATGGGAAATGTAATGTATAAACATTGGACTTATCATTATTATTTTATGTAGATGTTGTAATTGATGGATTCAATAATGTTATTTGATTTAGATGTAATTCAACATTAAGGGATCTTTAAGAATGTAACCTATTATGTTTACTCTTAGATGGTTATTGCTATTGCTTTCATTATTGTGTATAAGTTATAAGCGATATTTACTTTCATGTTTAAAAAAAAAAATGCTACCAAACTTAGTAAAAATTTAGGTTTATTCTTTTGATCCCTTGGTGGGTTGTTACATATTCACTAATAGATTTTTGATGACTCTACTAGTGTAGTCCATGGAGGAATAGGACTAAGCCCTTTGAAGCGGTAATGAATTTACATTGGTCCTGTCGCATGGTAACATTTTCCCATTTTGTAGCCTAGATTAAGGCTTGGAGACACACAAGAGGACATCATTTTTTATTTAACTTCAATGTCTTGGACACTACACTAAAATAATTAGTAATTTTACCAGGTTTTGAACATCCTCAAAGGAGAAGAAGAACATAACGAGCTCCTGAGAGGTGTGTCGGAAGTTCAAGAAGAGGCAATAGTTGATAGACTTTATCAGGTGCCTACAAGACCCTAAAGTAGAGAAAGATGAAAGGAATTCTTGTTGATAGAAGGTATACAAGAGGAGAAAGAGAAAATGGCATCCTTGATGAAAATTTTGAGCCTTTAAAAAATTTGAGTTTTCTTCCTGGCTTTAATAATCTAGACAAGAGAAAAACTATATCTTGTAGTATACCTAGTTCTCCTCCCAAACATTCTCCTATCTCACCTTTGGTGTAGTCTTGCCTTACACTAAAAGCCTTAGTTCCTTTTCATTTGAACATCTCACCTCTACAATTTATATTACCTAACATGGGTGTCAACCAACCTTGGGGACAAAATATAGGTCCTTTGAACCTTGGAGTTATTCCTGCTATGTTGCCGAAAGGTGCAACTAAAGTTTTTCCCAAGTTCAATGGTGATGGAAAAATGTCTATAGAAGATCACCTAAGTTCCTTTCATACAACATGTGGAATTATAAGTCTCCCCACTCAATAAATAGTTGTGAGGTTGGTTTTTTTGGATGCTCATAGACGTTGCCACTGATTAGGTCAATCACATATCCCAATGTTCTATAGCCAATTGGAATGACATTAAGACAACATTTGAAAATAGATTCAAAACCCCTAAAAATGTGTGTTGCATAAAAATGTAACTAAGTAAATGAAACTAAGCAACTAAAGCACATTCCTACATTATTATGCAAAACCTCAAAATATGAAAGAAGACATGTAAATGAACAACAAAATAGAACTATGAAAACCTCATGAAACCAGAAAGTGTAGATGATTTCATTGCTCATGGGATGTGGTTGCTCACAAATCTAGCAGCATAACAATAAGTTAGATAGTGCTTCCATTGAAAATGAGGAGAGGGCTCTCCTTTTATACGAAAATGGATGCAATGGATGGCTGAGATTAAATGCAAGATGGAGGGCTAGGATCTCTCAGGATAGATGAGGTGTCAATGAGGTGGAGGACAAGTAGACTCCACATGGATTATGGTTTTGACCATACAAAGGGGGCAAGATGCTCACACATGTGTGAGCAACCTTTGATGGTGAGATGTTAATGACAGGTGTAAGAGCACAAGTGTGCAAGAGGCATGCAAGATATGAAGGATGAGGAAAGTGTGAACATCTCTCAAACATGTGTGAGGATTCCTCACACATGTGTGAGAACACACTTAGGATCAAGAGGTGATTAGCTAGGATAATTAGGAAAGAAAGCATGATTAGGAAGTGGGTAGGTTTAGCATGATGGGTTAGGTAGGATAGTGAGGTTAGGTGAGGGTTAAATGTAGGAGCCATGTGCTCAAATAGGATTAAATTTAATATTTAATTCCTAGTGGGATTAGGAGGGAATTAATTAAGTAAATGGCATACTTAATTAAAGTGAAAGGGGTTAGATGCGAGTGGGAATTGGTTAGAATTTAAATAAACCTTAGTTTATTTAAATCAAGGTAAGGAAAACATAATTAAATAAATGTAAAATTTATTTAATTAAGGTAGAGGAATTAAATAAATAATAAATATTTATTTAATTGGTCAAGACACGTGATTTGGACAATTTTAGGTGTCTACACAATGAGTACTCTTTGCTACTTCAACTAAGCCAACTAAAGAAGGAAATGCATGAACCCATGAGGGAATTCATAGCTAAATGGAATAGATTGATTCAAAAGATTCCTGTTGCCTCTAGGCCAAATGGTGAAAATCAAAAGATATTCTTTGTAAATGTAGTCTTGCCTAATGTAAGTTTTCATCTTATAAAAGACATGGTCACTAATTTGGTTGTTGCTCAAAGATTGGCAATTCCATTGGAAGATGCACTCATCAACACTAGTAAATGGAGAAGAGAAGTTTAATCCTTTGGGCTTGTTTCTAAATCTTCTCCCATCTATCCTTTCATGCAGAGATTAATGAATGATATGACTATGTTGAAAAGAAAATAGAACAGAACTAGTGGCCCTTACCAATCCCCATATCAGGATGTTAATAGATGACAACAAAACTCAGGTCATGGTACAACCCCTTTCCTACCAACCCCTTAGCCAAGGTTGAAAATTAAAGAAGTACCTAAAGAGACTATGTGTTTGTTCCATCTAACAATGGATCATGATAGGAAAATTTGTACCAATTGGTTAAGATTTGTTCAAATGGAGAAAGACGCTTTTGGCACTAAATAGCCGGTCAAGTGTGAAAGTGGCAAAACCAAAAATTTAGGTACCTATTTTCTTGAATATAACTCTGACACAAAAAGGGGAGGAGATGATTTTGTGACACTACAAGATCCTTCCTACACTATCTTGACTAGAAATCAAAGAAATCAAAAGACTTACACAGAATCCAATGTCATTGCTACAGGCTCTAAAGGGAAAGAGCATGTGCATAGTGACTCAGCAAGGAGTGCAAATTTTAAAGTATTATCCAGAGTAGAGTTAGTAGCTAGCACTTTTGCCTTTGACATTGTGAAATTTTGTAAATTTTCTTCCATTTATATCTCTCCAATATAATACTTGAGAATGAATCCTAAGAAGTTAGATAAACATACCAATATGGGAAGAGGGAACCCCTAGTAAATGCCCAATTTATTAATAATGTTGCTGAAATCTAGATTACTCATGAGAAGCCTATCTTTGTGTTGGAGGGTACTAGAAAAGCCTCTAATGTAGAACCTTGTGCTCATGTTGTTGAAGGAGAAGTCAAAGAAAGTAAATTCAACCCGTTCTATATGTCTCTATTGTTAAATGGGCAAAAAATTAGCAATTGCATTATAGACTTGAGGGCTTTCGATAACATCATTCTAGCTCCAGTAGCCAAAGCCCTTGGTTTGGATCACACTAAAAATTTTGAATACTTCCATTCTATGAATGGGAGGTAGGTCCCCCTTGTTGGTCAAGTCAAAGATGTAAAGGAAGTCCTTTACACTTTCCCAAACAAGAGGTTGAAATTAACCATCCCGCTGGCTGACATTCCCACCAATTATGGGATGTTGCTAAGCAGAACATTTTGTAAGGACATGGGAGGGGAGATCAAGATGGATTGTTTTGAAGCTTCAATCCCAGTAGGTAAAAAGAAGATCAAACTAGAGCTAGAGCTGAATAATAAATACATAGTGGTACCTTCAGACAATCCCAAAGCCCAGATATTTAATGAAGAATGTCCTTTTGGAAACTATGCTATTTTTCCTAACAATAGACCCGAAGAAGGTGAGGAGGAAGTTGACACAAATTCCCTATGGATGTTCGAATTTGATGGTAGCTACTCTAATTTAGGATTAGGAGCTAGAGAAATCTTGATTTCTCCCCCGATAGACTTGTTCCTTTTCTCTTTTAAATTTGACTTTCACAAAATAAATAATATAGCAAAATATGAAGCCTTTCTTTTAGGGTTGTAGGAAGCCAAAGAAAAAAAGATAAAGCAACTGAAGGTGAAAGGTGATGCAAAAATCATTGTAAAGTAGGAAATAAATCTATTCTCTATAAAAAATGATAGCTTGATACACTATAGAAACCTAGTTTGGGATGATATTGAATCCTTTGATGCTTTCTCCATAGGGTTCATTCCTTGCTCACAAAACTTGAAAGCTGATTTCTTAGTTTTTTTTGCCTCATTACTATTACCACATTCTGATTTCAAGAATGATATCTATAGGATAGAAATGATCTATAGACCTAGTGTCTCAAATAATGTAGGCCATTGGCAATTTTTGACAATGATTTAAAATTAAAGGATTTTATTGGATGTATTGGAATCTTTGCTGACATTTTCTTTGAAGGGTTAGAGAAGGATGGCAAATCAGTCAGCAAAAAGTTGATTGAATTTGCAGAAGTGATTCAATTAAAAGGAAATAAAATCCTAGGGTGATTGGTCATTTTGCAACATCTGTTCAAATGGAAATATGACAGTACCATAAAAAAGGAAATTGATCACAATGAAGGCTTGAAGGAATGTGATAAAATTAACATCAGAGATGAAGGAGATCCTAAATGGATTTCAATCTATTTAACATGCTCAGAAAGAGAGACGGGAAGTTTGCTCAAGCTTCTAGTCAAATATAAAGATGTCTTTGCCTAGGGGTATGGAGACTTGATATTTTTTAGGAATGGAAAGTTTAGGCATCACATACCTTTAAAACCTAAGGAAGCCCCTTATTGGAAAAAGCTTTCAAACTATAATCCATAGGTGTCCGAAGAAATTTTTGAAGAAGTGGAGAAGATGTTGAAAGCCTATATAATATATCCAATTCACCATTCAACTTGGACAATAAACATTGTTCCTAGAAAAAGAAAAATGGTGATATAAGAATCTGGATGGACTTTAGAAACTTAAACCAGGCTAGTCTCAAGGACAATCATGCACTCTTGACTATGGACCATGGTTTGAAATCAGTCACTAGGTCTGAGGTTATGTTAATGCTCAATGATTACTTAGGGCATAATCAAATTAGTGTTACACTAGAAGATCAACACAAAATAGCTTTTATAACTCCCTAGAGTGCCTATGCTTATAATAGAATGCCTTTTGGTTTGATCAGAGCAGGAGCAATGTTTCAGAGAGAAATGAATTCCTCTTTCAAAGACTTGTAAGACAAAATAATTATAATATATCTAGATGATTTGAATATCTACTCCAAGAGGAGGAAACACCATCTGAGGGATCTCGAAGTAGTATTAGGCCAATGTAGACAACATGGCATATCTCTCAATCTTAATAAGTCTGTTTACTTTGTGGAAGAAGGAAAGCTTCTAGGATACATTGTCTCAAAGAAAGGCATAAGGATTGACCCAGATAGAATAAGAGCAATCCAACAATTGTCTTTGCCTACCAATAGGAGTGATTTAAAATCCTTCTTTGGTAAAATAAATTTCCTACGGAAATTTGTTCCTAAGTTCTCGAAAAAAAGTAAGGAATATGTTGAACATGATGAAAGAAACACCATTTTAGATGGAAAGAGGAAGCAAAAAGAGATTTTGAGGATATTAAGATCACTATTTGAAATTCTCCTATGTTAGTGAGCCCAAATTTCAAAAGAAATTTTATTATTACTATTATGATTTAGAGTATACTCTGTCTAGTATCTTGACTTAGATATATGATCAGGATGAAGAAGCCTCGATTGCCTTCACGAGTGTTCCTTTGAAAAGGCATGAGCTAAATTATACTCAAATGGAGAAACATGCATTTGTTGTGGTGAAAGTAATGAAGCAATTCATGTATTATATTTTGCATTCCCATTCTATTGTATATATTCCTGAGACAGTAGTTAAGAGCATATTGACTCAACAAGAAATTGGAGTAAACAAAAGAGTAGTATGGGTGGCCAGGATTCAAAAATATGACCTTATAATCAAACCTACTGTTAGAAAGGTTAATCTTTCTTTGGATATATATTTTAATTGGGATATTCCAAGGGTCCCTACATGTAGTTTGTCCACTTGTACACATGTGGAGGACATGTCATTGTTTGTCCTTTATTCCACATGTAAGGACAACTCTTGTTTATTTCTTTATTTAGTTTATCCTCCTTAAGAGGATTGTGACACTTTGCACACACCTATTATGAATGTGGCATTCATAGAAATGGGAGTTACAAATGCAACTCCTCTCTCATCTCTATATAAGAGATGCTCCTCCTTCTTTCTTCACAACTACAACTACACTCTAAGCACTTGATGTTATTGTATTGAGCTACTTTTGCTCCAACACACTCTCTCTCTCTCTCTTCTCTAGGCATTTGCCTTCATTCATAATACTCACAAGGGGTTTTCTTTGCTTTCCCTTTATAAATCCTTGTCTCCATTGTTGAACCATCTTGGTGTATGCTCTTGGAGTTGCTTATCTTATGGTAACATTGTTTCACACTTAACTTACTTGGATTGTTTCTCGTTCCTTGCTCAACATTATCATTTCTTACACGGTATCAGAGCTTGGTTATCTAATTCTTGTTTTAAGTTTTGTGGTGAAGGTTGCCATTCATTGGAGCACACCTTATTTGGAGACGTTATTGAGAGAAGAAGTTTGTGTTGTGATTTTAGCTCTTTTTAACTAATCTTGTGCATGCAGGTTTCATATTTTTTTTTTAACTAACCCTCTTTGGAAGGCTTGCCGCCAAAGGGTTTACTTGTAAAGTTTTATATTTTTTACTAACCCTCTTTGGAAGGCTTGCCGCCAAAGGGTTTTCTTGTAAAGCTTCATATTTTTTATCTAACCCTCTTTGGAAGGCTTGCCGCCATATGGTTTTCTTAGTAATTTTCAATTTTTTTTTGTTTTGGACGGCATGCCGCCAAAACAAAAAGTATTACATTATTAAAGTTTTATATAACTCTCTATTATTTCTTACTTCTTTAAAAAAAAAAAAAAAAAAAAAAAAATTCCTATATATTGGGTTTTTGTTATATGCTTTCAAAATTTTGGTATATGCCTATTATCACATCAATTATCATTTCTTATAATTTGTACATTGCATTATTATTGCATTTAAAAAAAAAAAAAAAAAATCAAAATCTTGGTTTGTGTTGGGCAGCCGTGCCACCCGCGCGCCACCACCGCGCCTCCACGCGCAACCGCCGCCGACTGCAGCCACTCTCGCGCAGAGCCCCACGCGCAACCACCGCATGCAGTTTGTTTAGCCCCACGTCGTCGCCGCTGTTTGCAGAGCCCCGCACCGCTGCTGCCGTTTGCAGAGCCGCCGCGCCGCCGCAGGAAACCCAGTCGCGATCGAGAGCTGCCTGCCTCTGCCGCATCCGTGGCTAAACTCCAACGCCTCCGCCGCAAGGTTCTGCCACCTAAAACCTGCAACTTGCCTTATTCAACCGCCGCCCGCACCATTTAAACCCTCTTCCACGGCTTCTTGGCGTGGCCTGCGTCCCGGCCATGCGGCAACCGCCGCCCGCGCGGGCAGAGCCCGCAACCTTATCCTCATTTTTCAAATTCTCCAAAATCCTGCCTTTTTTTTCCACCGCCCACCTTTTTAAAATAATAAAAAAAAACTTGTTTTATTTAATAAAACTTAAACTTTTATAACCTTTTTATCACATTTTTTTTTACTTCTTTATTTTTTAAAAAACCAATAAAACTATTAATTCAAAACATAAAAATAAACTTAATTTAAAAAAAAAAAAAACAAAAACATAAAATAAATTTTTTACATTAATCAAATTAAATTTTTTTTTTCTCATTTAACAATTGTTTTTAATTAATCTAATTTTCAAATTAAGGTTTTTTTTCAAAAAAAAAGAGAAGAATTTTTTTTTCTTAATCATGTCAACATTAATTCCAGGAATCAAACTTAATTATTCTAATTATCATTCTTGGAAAACTCAGATCTCATTTATTTTTCGTTTTAAACATCTCTTCGAAATAGCCACTGACCCTTCTCTTGAACCCGGTTCAGCGGCTCCTCAAGACGAGAAAGATACTTGGAAAGCTAAAAATGAAGAAGCTTTAGGATTAATTGGTATTTCCATTATTCCAGATTTATATGTTTTAATTGCTCACTGTTCTAAAGCTCATGATGCATGGTCCATCTTGAAAACCAAGTATGACAGTGGCGATGAATACCACAAAATACAATTGCAAGATCAACTCGAAGATCTCAGGTATGCAGATTTTAAAAGTATGGATGAATTCCTCTTAAAATTTGATTCTCTTAAACGTCAAATTATGGCTTTAGGTGTTCAATTAGAGGACATTCGTTTAATTCATCTTATTCTTAAAAAATGTCTTCCTAGACAGTTTCAACAATTTATAACTAATATTCATGCACAGCTTGCTATTCCTACTTTAACTTCTCAGTTAACTTATGTTATTTTTCAAACTTTATTAAGACAGGAAGAAGCTAAGCTAATTCAGTTTGGTACCCTCAAATCAACTGAACATGTATTTGTGTCTAGAAATTCAACTAATAATTTCCGTTCCAATAATAATAATTACAAACAATATAATTCTAATTCAAATAACTCCAACAATAAATTTCATGCCAAATATAATAATAATACCAATCATCCTAATAATACTCGTAATACTAATAATCAAAGGAATCATTCCAGTTCCAAACCTCATTGTTCTTATTGTGGCAAAGATGGTCATCTTGTCAATAATTGTTTTAAAAAGCAAAATGATAAAAAACCTATGAATCATAGTAACAATCATCAAACCTCAAACCATAAAAAAGGTAACTCGACTAGTTCTAATCCTCGTCATGCTTTTACTTGTAGCTTTAATCTTTGTAGACCTTTAGAATGGATTGTTGATAGTGGCGCATCACAACATGTCACTTCTCATAAAGAAATTTTTGATTCTTTACAACCTGATATTGCTAACATTCCTATTCAGTTAGCTAATAATCAGAATTGTAAAGTTGAAGGACTAGGTGATGTTACTATTCCTAATGGTAAATTACATGATGTTTTATATGTACCTGACTTGAAAACTAATCTGCTTTCTGTTTCACAGCTATGTCAGAACTATAAAGTTGAATTCTACAAAAATACATGTTATATCATAGATCCTCAAACTCTCAAAGTGATTGCTCATGCTAAAATGGATAATGACAATTTGTTTAAATTCCATGAATTTGCTAGTTCACGATATTCTTTACATACTTCTATTGATTTCAATATATGGCATGAAAGACTTGGTCATTTAAATTCCGATTATATTACTTTCATGCAAAAGCATAATATGGTTGATGGCTTGCCTCACATTATTCCTTCCAAGATTTCCTGTACAGGTTGTATGAGTGGTAAGATGCATAGGGATCCCTTTCCAAGTGGAAAATCATGGTGAGCAACTCATAAGTTGCATCTTGTCCATAGTGATCTTTTGGGCCCCATGGAGAATACCTCCATCCAAGGTTCTCGGTATGCACTTACCTTTGTTGATGATTTTTCTAGACGAACTTGGATCTATTTTTTGCATAGCAAGGATCAAGTTCTTGATATATTTATTGAATTTCAGTTATATGTTGAAAGGCAATCTGGGTATAAACTTAAAATTCTTAGAACTGATAATGAGAAGGAATATGTGAATAATGCTTTGCATTCTTATTTGAAATCATGTGGAATTAAGCACGAGCTTACTATTCCTTATACACCACAACAAAATGGTGTGGCCGAAAGAAAGCATCGGACCATTGTTGAAATGTCTAGAAGCATGTTGCATGCTAAGAATTTGCATTATAAATTTTGGGCTGAAGCCATGTTTTGTGCAACTTATATTCTTAATCGAACTCCTACCAAAGCTCTCAAGGCTATCACTCCAGAAGAGGCTTGGTTTGGTAGGAAACCGAATTTACATCATTTACGGATATTTGGTTCTATTGCTTATGTTCATATGCCTAAATAGAAAAGGCATAAATTAGATGCTAAGTCATCTCCTTATATGTTTGTTGGCTATGATGAAAACACTAAGGGTGATCGTGTTTATGATTCCACTACTAACAAAGTTCAAATTGCTAGAGATGTTTGTATTGCAGAAAATGGAGTTCATGATTGCTCTACTACACAGGATGAAGAATTCAGTGGCACTAAAATTGTGCTGGTGGAGGACCAACCTCCTTCTCTTAACCCTACTCTTTCTCTTCATCAAGTACCACCGATTATTTCTGCTCCTACTCAAGTAGATACTAATGATACTTTTATTACTCATGATTCTTCCTCTAGTGATAATTCCATTACAACTAAACGTAAACCTAAATGGGCTCAAAACCTCATCAATAAAGCTGATGATTATATTTCTAAATCTGGTGGAATTAAACATAGAAGGATTAATTATTGTAATTATGCTTTGATGACTAATATTATGCATTCTAACGATCCTAAGTCTTTTGATCAAGCTAAATCTCAACCTCATTGGCAGAAAGCCATGCAAGAGGAATATGATTCTTTACTTGCTAATCAAACTTGGGACCTAGTTAAATTACCTCCTGGCAAGAATCTAGTTTCATGTAAATGGTTATACAAAACCAAATTGAATACTAATAATGAAATTAGTAAATTTAAAGCTAGACTAGTTGCTAGAGGTTTTTCCCAAATTGAAGGCTTAGACTATAATGAAACTTTTGCACCTGTTGCTAAAATGCCTACTATCAAATTAGTTCTTGCTTTAGCATCTAAAATGAATTGGCCCATTCATCAAATGCATGTTAAAAGTGCCTTCTTAAATGGTGATTTACATGAAGAAATCTATATGGCTCAACCCCCTGGATTTGTTAAGAAAGGTAGTGAAAATCTGGTTTGCAAATTGAACAAATCTATTTATGGTCTTAAACAATCACCTAGAGAATGGTATTCTAAAATTAATTCTTTCTTCATTTCTCAAGGTTTTACTAGAAGCAAAAATGATCCTAATTTGTATATTAAACATACTAACGATGATATTATCATTGTTATTGTTTATGTAGATGATCTAATTCTCACTTCTAGTTCAGACATTTTGATTTCTGATATTAAATTCCAACTTAAACAGAAATTTCAAATGACAGATTAAGGTATCTTAGATTATTTCTTAGGTATGCAAATTTTTCAAACTCCTAACGGTATCTTTGTTTCTCAAAGCAAGTATGCTTATGATCTTTTAGAAAAATTTAAGATGAATGACTCTAACCATGTTTCAATTCCATGTGAATTAGGAACTAAATTAATGAATGATATGAATACTCCTTTTGTTGATGAAACTTTGTATAACAGTTAGTAGGAAGTTTAAATTATTTAACTCTTACTAGACCTGATATTGCTTATAGTGTTGGTTTAGTTTCTCGATTTATGTCTAAACCTCAACAAACTCATTTTAAAGTTGCTAAACGCATCTTAAGGTATCTTAAAGGAACTATTAATATGGGCTTATTTTATGATGCAAACTCTGAATTTATTTTACATGTTAGAAAGGTTAATCTTTCCTTGGATATATATTTTAATTGGGATATTCCAAGGGTCCCTACATGTAGTTTGTCCACTTGTACACATGTGGAGGACATGTCATTGTTTGTCCTTTATTCCACATGTAAGGACAACTCTTGTTTATTTCTTTATTTAGTTTATCCTCCTTAAGAGGATTGTGACACTTTTCACACACCTATTATGAATGTGGCATTCATAGAAATGGGAGTTACAAATGCAACTCCTCTCTCATCTCTATATAAGAGATGCTCCTCCTTCTTTCTTCACAACTACAACTACACTCTAAGCACTTGATGTTATTGTATTGAGCTAATTTTGCTCCAACACACTCTCTCTCTCTTCTCTAGGCATTTGCCTTCATTCATAATACTCACAAGGGGTTTTCTTTGCTTTCCCCTTATAAATCCTTGTCTCCATTGTTGAACCATCTTGGTGTATGCTCTTGGAGTTTCTTATCTTATGGTAACATTGTTTCACACTTAACTTACTTGGATTGTTTCTTGTTCCTTGCTCAACATTATCATTTCTTACACCTACTAACTTGGTTAGGGGATGGGGTTTAAGCAAATTGATAGCAGAAAACAAAGGGTCACTACCAGGAGACACAATCACTGCACCCAATGTTTTGCTAGTCAGTTTAACTGATCCTTGGTTTTCTAATGTACTATACTTCTTGACCTATGGTGAATTCCCAAGGAATTGATTTATAAAGAAAAATAAAATCTTGGGCTTAAAGTAGCCAAGTACGTAATTTCTCAAGGGATGCTATATAAAAGAGGTGTAGATGAGACCTTTTTTTGGGATGTGTAGACAATGAATAGTAGCAAAAATTACTAAAATTATACCATTCAAATTTTTTGGTGGGCACTTCTCTATTGTAATTGCTTTCAAAATTCTCATAAATTGTTTCTACTGGCCATGCATGTTTAAAGATGCGTACTTGTATGTGAAAGATTGTGAGAAGTATAAACTCTTTACAAGCTTCCCTTAGCTTGCAACATTGCCACTAAGGCCAATAGTGATTAATGAACCTTTTGATCAATGGGGTATAGATTTCATATGGCCCTTAAATCCTCCATCTAGCGTTGGCCATGTATAGGGATAGACTATGAAGAAATATTCACCCCTTTTGCAAGATCAAAAGCAGTAAGAACTCTACTTGCTTACACTACATACAAAGGTTTCAAAGTTTATCAAATGGATGTTGAATTTTCATTTTCTAATGTTATATTGGAAGAAGAGATCTATATAGAACAACCAAAAGGATTTGTTGATGCTAACAATAAAAACATGGTATTTAGACTACACAAAGATTTATATAGTTTGAAGAAAGCACCAAGAGCATGGTTTGAAAGGATTCATAATTATCTTGTGAAGACTAGATTTGAGAGGACTAATGATAATAACAATCTATACTTGAAGATAGAGAAAGGAAAAGATATTTTATTATCTAAATTTTTTGTTGATGATATCATATTTGGAGGTCAAGATACTTTATGTAAGGCTTTTGAAAATGAAATGAAAAAAGAATTTTAAATGTTTATGTTTGGAGAAATCAAGTTCTTTGTGGGTTTGCAAGTACATTAGTTGAAATATGGTATATAAATCACTTAGTAAAAATATGTAAAGGAGATATTAAAATTTTTTGGATTGGAAGATTCCAAGAAAATAAGTACACCTATGGTGACATGACATAAATTGTCAAAGAATGATGGTTTAGCTCAGTTGAATCAAACATTGTACACGTCTATGATTGACAAATTACAATATGTAGTATACAACAGACTCAATATTGCATTATTTGTTGGGATAGTTACAAGATTGTCTACTAATCCTAGGGAGAATCATTTGATGCTTGTTAAGATAATAATGAAATATTTGAAAGGCATAGAAGACTATGCTCTATATTATAAGAAAAATGAGAAATTTGAATTGAGAGACTACACTAATGTCGATTGGGCTAGAAGTATTGATGATAGAAAGAGAACTAGTGGAGGAGCATTTTTCTTAAGAAAAAGGTTGGTTGCATGGACTAGAAAGAAACAAAACTACATATCTCAATCCATTACTAAAGTTGAATATATTGCTACAACAATAAATTGTACAAACATTGTATGAATCAAACTACTGAAAGGTATAAAGGAGGAAATCACTCAACTTGTGATACTTTATTGTGATAATACAAGTGCTATAAATATATCAAAGAATCATGTGATGCATACAAAGAATAAGCACATTGCAATCAAGTTTCAATACTTGAGAGAGTTAGTTCAAGATAAAGAGGTGAAGATGGAATATGTTAATACAAAAGAGAAAATAGTTGATATTTTCAAAAACGCATTACCTAAGAATGCTCATGAATATATAAGAGGTAAAATAGGTGTGATACCCCTATCCAAGGCTATCTAAGAAGCATGAGGAGTGCCCTACATCAAACAAGATTATTGACACATGTTACACATTGATGCAATGGATCTTACTTTAGGAGTTGCCTAAAGCAATCAAAGAGCTAGAACTACAAATCAATCACAAGCTAGGTGATAGAGGGAGAAACTAAAAATATTCATATCTACATATTAAGGTGACAAGTCTTTGACATTGTTGTAAAGAGGGAGAAAGGAAAAGGGAGAAATCCAATGGGGAAAGTCAAAGAAAGGAAGAAATCCAACAATCCAGGAAGGGAGGAATACATAAAAAAAGAAACATGGGATATCTACTTAGAGGGAAATATAAGAAGTGATCGAGAGGGAGTCATAAGGATGAGTTGATTGTTTATTGATCAAAATATAATTTTGTAACCTATACAAATGATGAAAGTTGTTGATAGAGGGAGAGACTTCAATACAAGGAATTATTTTCTTTTTGGTATTATTGTTTGTTGTACTAATTAGTTTGGTTTTCCATCAATTTCAAAGAGGGAGATTGTTGAAAATAGATTGATACAAGTATGATAATGTGTTTCAATCATTATTTTGTCATTGATGTCAAACCTACTACTTGTTGATAAGACAATTTCTTAGATGGTTTGAGTGCTATCATTTGTTTGATTGATGATGAAGATGATTTGATCAAATGAGGTAACAATAACACCTAGAGGAAAGGCTGAGTTATGATATGGAAAAGGAGTACAAATATTAGTTAAGAAAATGATATTATAGTGCATTGGTTATCTACTTAAGGTTGTAAAGGATGGATACACTGATTAGGTTTAGAAGAACAAGTAAAATGAATTGTCTACCAAGCTTAACAATTTGCACAGTAGGTACCAAAAAAAGTTAGTGTAAGCCAATTAGAAAATTAATTGGAGCTAAGAAAAATCAATTCCTAGTGTACGTCGAGTGATACAGTGTTAGCCGAGTAAAGTTTAGTGGATGTAGAGCAACACAATATGTGTCGAGCATTAAAAACAAGTTAATGTTGAGCATTAGCATTATGAGAAAGATTATGAATTCAATGAATCTGAGCCTACACATTTTATTTCTTGGATTGTGTGAACTATGTGGAAGATAAGCTTGATGGGATGGTGGCACATAATTCAAAATGAACCATTTTGAGGTGAATTCAAAGAGGAATGAAGGAGAAGTTTCTAGAAGGGACTAAAACAAAAAGATGGGTAGATTCATTCAATCCCACCTATCCTACCTAACCCTAAAATGGATGATGGAGGATGAATGAAAAAATATCTAAATATTCTATTTATAGAGATGGTTGGTCAAAAGAAAAGGTTCTCATGTGTGAGAGCCTAAGGAACACAAGGAGTCTAGTGACCTAAGAGAAGAGATTTCTACTGACAAGAACGTAGAGAAGGCTTAAGGGTATGGATGCTTGAAGGGTGGACAAGATATTATAGTTGAAGTGTGTGAAAGACAAGAAGAATGGAGGAATGAAACATATATCTTTAATATGCAAATTGGAGTTGTAAGTTATTATTAGATCAAGTATTGCTATTACTTTCTAATCATTGAATTAGTCTAGGGTAAATATTTTGGATTAAGGTTGACCTAATAGTCATTTGTAAATTCTTTAACTAGGTGACATTCCAAGTGAATGATCTAAAATACTCTAAAAAGGTTCACTCCTAACAAGGCAATTGAAATCCTCTAACCAGCTCACATTTAAAAGTGTGCATTATAACCTTTAATAGTGTTGGCCTTTCATAGGGCACCACTTCAAAAGAGTGAGAATTAGTAGAATGTTACTGGTTGTTTTCATCAAATTGGGTTCTACATAAAATCATTGTGTCAAATGTGTTATTGAATCTATTCTATTTGATGCTTACATTTTGGCAAAGTTGATTTGACAGTAACCTACAAAGTTTAAGTAATTGTATGATCTAATGGATACATGCATAATGAATATGTTTTTTGGATATGGGTTCACTAAGTTGTGAAAAGTTTTATTTGTACATCTAGACCTTGGATAATTGACTAACACCCCCTTCTTAATTATTCTAAAGAATTCCAACAAATATGAGTTAGTCACATATGTCATTATAAATTAGCATAATCTCTTCCATCAGTTTACTATGTATTTTAATATTGCTTATTATATCCTTCATGAATAGATCTTGTTTTTTATAGAACTCACATTGTTTTAACTCTTAATTGTATCTTTAAAGGTTAAGGTATCTAAGGAGTGAATTTAATTCTCATCAATATTCCTTTTATAATCTTTTATTCCACTTGTCATTTTGAGATACTTGTTAGGGTTCATATTTATTGTTGGGTTTTCTTTTTCATTAATTGCTAAGATTGAATTTTGATATTGTATTATCCTTTGTTTCTACTCTTTTGCCTTTTTTATCTCTATGAAAGAGGTTTGTACTTGAACATGGAGAAATTTATCTATCTTTTGTGATATATCTATATGTTAAAGTTTTTTAGTTTTGGTTGAATATAAGGAATATCTGTCCATAGATTGTTGTTTGAACTTTCTCAACCCAAATTAGTAGAGTGATTGATAATTGTATAGAAATTGAAGGATCTAGAATCTAAATCCAACAACATAAATTCTTGAACTAAATTTAAATAGATGCATAATTTTAGTAAATATATTGATCTATTTGTAATAATTTTGATTGATTCTAGCTTTTGTGCCTTAGATTTTGTATTTATTACCATATTAATATCATTTGAGGATAAAAACATAGATTCTACTCCTAAAAATTCACCTATAGAATTTCCATTATTTTAAAGAATTTGGATATGAATCAATTCTATGGAATTTTTTGATTAAGATCCAAGTTGGCTTAAATAATTTGTTTATGATAGTATTATCGAAATTTGGAACCAATTGTAAAAGACTATACTATGTCCTTTAAAAAATGTATAGGTTCTTGTAACATTTCTTCTTTAGTATGTTTATTATTACATTGAATGAAGAATACTATGTTAGATAGGGAGATCATACTTATGTGATCCTTACAACCTACACTTATCCATTTTTCCAGAGTAGATTTTGTTAGAGAAGTGTTGTTCCAAATTACATATATCTTGTAGTTTTTATAGTCGAACCATTGAGTTTCTAAAATTTGATTGCTTATTATAACAATATTTTCTTTTCTTTCAGGGGTATTAATATTGTGTACTTGATTGTTTATATCTAGATTAACAGTGTTGTTTAAGGGCTTACTCTTGATTGATATTATTCCTTCCCTAGACTTTCTTTTTAATGTAAACTTATCTTTCTAGAACATATTATGAATTGTTATCAGTTTAGACTTCTTCTTTGATTTGATATCTTCCTTTTGCCTCCTTTGATTTGTTTTTTTGTCTCCCTTTGTCTAATCTATTTGATGTTGGATTATTTGTTACCTTTTTCAGATGAAAATGATTCCATAGGTTATTATTTGGGGTCCCATTTGTGACTACTTCATGATTATTTAGTTTGCACAAATCTTGATTTAGGGTTTCTTTTTTTTCCCAAGGCTTTCAAATGAGTTGTGGCATTTAAATGGTTAAGAAATAGTTTGTAATAGATTTCATGTCTTTCCATATTTCATTTTAGAGAAAAAATCTTTAAAAAAAAAAAAGAACATTAACAAAGCCACTATATATATATATATATATATATATTCATAAATATTACATTTTATATTTATATTTTTCTAATTTTTTTTTCTAATTCTATGATACGGAGCTCCCAAAGAAAAGAATCAGGAAGAAAAACTCCGTTCATTACCCCATCAAGATGAAGAAAGAAAAAAAGGAGAGAGGAAAGAATATGGAAGTTACACAGACCTAGTTATAACTTCCTAGGCATGAGACTTCCAAATTACAATGTATATCAGAAGAAGAAGATAAGAAGAAGCATTTAGCTAGAATATACAATTTACAACATGACTAGAATGTACAAATAATAAGAAGTATAATTTATAGAAAGTGCCACTAGATATCAACTGAAGAGTGCTATGAACCCAAGCCAAAAACAATCAAACCATCTTCTGATTGAAAGTCTAATCTAGCTCCATGAAAAAGCTTGCACAAAATTGTGGAAAACACAAAACCACGCAATACCAACCAAAAAATTTACTCCTCCATGCCCTCTGCCATAGGAACAAAACAACCAATCTTGAGAGTAAGATTAGGAGTGGCAGAAGCATGGATAAACATAGTTACAGTGGTTGGAACAGATGCCTAAAATGAGTCATGTTCTCGCAAATCTAATAAAGCAAAAAGAATCTGATGCACATTGTTGATACAATTTTTGGGTAACCCATTACCAAAATCCTACAATGCAACTTTCACCAGATGAAAAGATTGCCTCTTAAGAGATTTCTTAATGTTCTCATAAACCATGTAAACACTATGATTACTAAGGAGAGCATGGTGGTGAAACAAGCTCCCAGTGAGGGCATCACCACTCCATAAATCATATTTTTGAGAAGCTTTAGTAATCTTTCCCTCATGCAAATAAACCAGTTTAATAAATCTAGTAGCAATCAAATCCACATAAAATGGAGACTGTAATAAATCCATAAAATTGGACAGAAGAAATGAGAGAATATGGGAAGGATAAATTAGTCTTTTACCAAAAGGAAATAAAACCTCATGGCCAATAATCCTCTTGATTCCTCTACGAATGTGAGGACAATCACAAAAGAACAATGTGGCTAGCATCTCATCCTTAATACAACAAGAAAAGGCTGCTTGCAACCCTCCGGCTCCGAAAACATCCTATAATTCCTAGGATAATATTCCATATAAAGAGAAGAATAGGTCGAGCAGACATCCACTGGGTAGCTAAGACCAACCAACGAGCTTTGTTGACTTGACATAATTAAAACTCTTGTTGTCTATTCATTTTTTATTTTACTTGAATCCATTTTGATTCATCCTTCATATTTGGATTTGAGTTACCCGTGATTTCTGGTTTTTTATTTATGTTTGCTCAATATTTTCCTAGATCTTTATTCGGTTCCCCTTTTGGCAATGTGAATTTTTGAATTTACTCTACATTAATATAAAAACTAATCTTAATATTAGTATATAAATTTTTTTTAATCAATTAAATAGATGATATTATTTTTTATGAAAATAAAAATTTATTTATTATTTGTTTAATTTTAATATAAAAAGTAATCTTAAGTTTAGTATATAAACTTTTGAAGCTATTATTATTATTTTTAAATGTGAAGATATCATTATTTTTAAATTAAATTTTTTAATGATTAATTTATTAACTATATATATTTACTTTCATTGGTAAAACAATAACTATATTAAATAAGAAATAATAATACTATCATTTACCAAGAAAACATACAATTTTTTTAATAATATCATTTCACTTATATTTTATACAATATTATTGTTTATTTTAATTTTCAAATTGATTAATAAAAATAAATAAAAAAATTAGTAATGATTATTTAAAGAATAAAAAATAGATAAGAATAGTTTTTTCAAATCAAATTAGAAATATATAATGTTGAACAATTTTATGATCGTTGTAAAATAGTTTTACAATTTTGTAAAGGTTGTTTTGTGGTTTTTAAAGTACTTTCAAGAGAGAATTTTTTTGGTCAAAAAGTACAAGGACAATATGAAAAGTCTATAGACACTTATTTTAGTCAATTCTAATTAGAAAATAATTTTAAAATTTAATGAAAACAAGAGTGGAGCTTGAGTCCTGCCTTGAGCTTTTTTGGTGTTTCGTATTTTAAAAATAAAGTGGAAAATATAATAGAAAATATTTGTTGTGAAATAGAGCGTGAATTGTTTTTTTAATATTTATAATTTAAAAAAAAAATTAATTAATAAGTTTTCTAATTAACAATTTTAGTGTTAGTTTCTCCAACAAGAAATTCTTAAAAAATTTAAATAATTAGACTAATGTAGTTTTAAAAGTATGTTTTTTTAGGCATGAGCTCAAACATGGAAGAACACCTCATTGTGGGGTTTCTTGATACATGGCTACTACCAAAAAGTGAAAGAATGCCAAAAAGGCATAAATGTAATATTAACAATAATATTTCTAAGTAATAATATTGAGTTGTGTAAAAACAAATTAGTTAAAGTATATAAAAGTTATATTTTATAATAATGTGGGGTAACAATACATTACAAGTAGTATTTAAAGTTTAATTTTTATATTATAATTTTTTTTTTTATAAAACTATATTCATAATTTTTATTGCTGAAATATTGATCTTAAATTAAATTAATTTTGAATATTTTTTTACAAAAATTGAAATTGATAGAATTTAATAAATAAAGATTTATCTCATTTTGAACGAACCAAACAAAGAATCTTATTAATACCATTGTGTTTATTTTGCAAAGACACTTGCAATAGAATTACAATTTAATTACATATAGTAATACTAATTATATATAAGTAATAAAAAAAATTGATATATGTATATATGATGTTAAATTATTCTTTGCGAAAAAAAAATTCAATACAGGTAGAGAATGATGGTAGAAATATGACATGGCTTAAAAAGTAAAAAATTAAATGTTAAAGTAGATATTAAATGTGAGTGATGTTAAAGTGTTCGAGATAAGGACAATGTCTATATATCTTACAGGATTAAAATGATATTTCGTATTTCCATGCTCTTGGATGTGTTCCCCAAGCATGCTGATTAAATAAAGTTAGGATGTATAACAGATGTAAATTCTGAAATGATTATTTTCAATAACTTATCCAATGTACAAACACTATCTCATGTATGAACAACTTCTGGTTGTTTCATGGCCATGTGTGCTTTCCTCTAGTAGTCACTCTTAGATTTGACTTGCCAAGCTGCAATTCACATTTTGAAATAGTTGGCTCCCAAGGAGGTGAAGATCCATATTAAGATCGAGAGCTAAGAGTAGAAGCCCCCTAAGGAATATATGGAAAGAAAATGTTCGACAATGTAGTTTGCAGCTCAAAGTGCTGCTTCTACTGCCCAATCAAGGTGGAAATAGAAATACTGTAATCATTCTTAACATTGATGCTTTATATGGGGTTTTGGAGAGATCATTGAGTATCAACAAATACTTTTCCTAAAATGCCCACCAAACTAGTTGTGACAAACCACAATGTCCCTGTTGTTGATCTATGCAAAGAAAGGAAAGAAAGATCTTGTGGATGGAGAGAAATAACCATCTATCTCTCTTCATCTGGGAGAAATTTAATAATATGGCATTGAACTAATTAAAAGCAACAACACAAAGTTAAAAAATAGAGCAACAAAACAAGATTGAATATATCAAATATGTACACTTTATTATTAAAGCACTATAATTTTTCTTCATTCATTTACAACTAAAAGGAATGCTCTATTTATAGAGCTTATACATATTTCTAGAGACTTCTTGAGAAGCTTCAAGAAGGAAGTATTCTAGAGATTTCTATATATTTTTAATTTACATATTGCTCAAAGAAAGAAGCTTCATGAGGTACGTAGAAAGTTATGAAGTATGCATTAAATGCATTCCTACTACTGAATAAAAAGATATTATTCCAACACTCCCCCATAATGTTTATTTTGAGAGAGTAAAAACCTCTTTCAGTTGTAATAGATTTCTAAGTTTGGAGAATTTTGAAAAAGACAATGCTTTTGTAAATATATCAGTAACTTGGTCTTTTGTTCCACAAAATTGTAGCTCCACCTCTTTAATTTCAGTTAGATATCGAACAAAATGATGATGTACTTCTATATGCTTGGACATTACATGATATACAAGATTTTTTGTAAGCTTGATAGCACTTTGATTATCACAAAATATTGTAGTTGGAGAGTCTTGTGGATAGTGTAATTCTTCAAGTAATCACCTAAGCCACACTACTTCTTGAGATGCCTTTATTGAGCCAATATATTTAGCTTTTGTCAATTAGAGTGACACCCTTTATTACTTCTTGTTGCTATATGAAATTGGTCCTGACCCAAGATGGAAGATGTATCCTGAAGTTGATCTTCTATCATCAATGTCACTTGCATAATCATAATATGTATATCTAACCAAAGTAGGCTCTCCTCTATATTTGTATTCAATGCCAAGCTGGTAAGTACCCTTAATGCATCTTAGTATTCATTTGGCTACTTTCTAATGTTCAATGTGTGGATCTGCCATGTACCTGGATACAATACCAACTGCATATGCAATATCTGGTCTAGTTATAGTAAGATACAAAAGATTTCCATCAAGTTGGCTATACAATTTTTCATCCACCTTCTTTGAGTAGAGTTAGTACTCAACTTCAGTGCCACTTCACATGGTGTATTAGATGGTTTACAATCACTCATATTAAATTTCTTTATTACATCAAGAGCATATTTAGTTTGAGAAAGCATAATCCTTCCTTCTTCTTGTCATACTTGTATGCCTGAAAAGTAGTGCATTAGCCCTAAATCAGTTATTTCAAAAACTTGTTTGAGTTGATCTTTAGTTATCTCAATATCATGTGTGTGATCTTTTGTAATAATCAAATCATCCATATACAATACAATGATAATAAATTTATCATCACTATTTTTTATATACACATCCAGATTAGCTTTACTTCTTTTAAATCCAAAATCTAGAAAGTACTTATTTATTTTTGGAGTGCCATACTCTTGGTGCTTGCTTGAGACCATAGAGTGATTTTCTTAATGTATACACCAAATTTTCTTCACCATATTTAATAAATCCTAGGGGTTTTTGCATGTAAATTTCTTCTTTAAGTCACTATGCAAAAATGCACTTTTACATCCATTTGATTTTTCTTCCAACCAAACTTTGTAGCTAAAGAAACTATTGTAAAAATGGAAGTCATTTTGTCAATTGGAGCAAAGGTTTCAGTATAATCTATACCTTCTATTTGTGATAAACCTTGAGCTACTAACCTTGCTTTGTATTTTCCAATGGATCTATCTGATGTCAACTTTGTTCTATAGGTTCAATTGCAACCAACAACATTTTTTTCTTTTAGAAGTGTTGTTAATTACCATGTTCCATTCTTTATCAAAGAGTTGTATTCTTCTTGTATAGCCACTTTCCATTCACCGTTTCCCTTTGCTTCTTCATACATGCTTGGAGTGTCAACCTGCATCACCTTAATCATAAGAGCATAGTTGACAAATATTTTTCTAGGACCTTCTTGATAAATTTCTTGGATGCTTCTAAATTTCCTTAGATTTTCATTATCACTTTCACTTGATTCTTCAACTTGAGTCTCTTCCCCTATAATAGTTTGCACACCTTGACTTTGACTATTGGTAGAAGTAGATTTTTCTCCATGAATCAATATTGGAAAGAAAGATAATGTTGGGGAATTATCATTCTTGACATCTTCATCAAACCATACATTTATTTTAATATAAATTTCATTTTTCTTGGGATTATATAACCTATATCCTTTTGATTTCTCATTGTGTCCAACCATTATACACTTCTCACTCTTCCTTTCAAGTTTGCTCATTCTTTCACTAGGAATGTGAGCATATCAATTGCAACCAAAAATTCAAAAATGAGATACTCTAGGCTTTCTTCCACTCCATACCTCTACTAGTCTTATGTTCAAAAGTGCCATAGTAGGTGTTCTATTCAAGATATATATGGCAGTATGAACTGCTTTAGCCCAAGATTTAGCTTCTAGATTTCTAGAGTGAAGCATACAACTAGCCATTTCTATTATAGTTCTATTTTTTTTTTCAGAAACCCTATTTTTTTGGGGTGAATAAGAGATATTTGATTCTTTCTTTATGCCACATTCTTTACAAAAATCTTAAAAAGTCGTATTCATGTATTCAGACCATTTATCGATTCTTATTATCTTTAAACTCTTTCCACTTTGTTTTTTAGTCAAAGCTTTAAATTCCTTAAAAATTTTAAACTCTTCATCCTACTTTTGTAGAAAATACACCCAAATTCTTCTACTATAATCATTTATAAAAGTAAGAGCATAACTCGATCTTCCAATTGAAAGTGTTTTAAAAGGACCCATTACATCACTATGAATTAGATGTAGAGGAGTTTTTGCTTTCCATGATTTACCTTGTGGGAAACTTTCTGCATGTTCTTTTCCCATAGCTCATCCTTCATATACCTTTGGAATTGGTATCATTGGAATCCCATGCACCATTTGTAATCTCACCATAAGCTTGAGTCTTTTAAAATTGACATGCCCCATATGCTCGTACCATAACCTACTTATATCATCATATTGGGCAATAACACAAATATGTTTATCTCCACATTTAGAAGTAAATTCTTGATACTTATATAATCCATTCTTCATTTTACCAATTGAAATAACTCTATAATTTGTTGGGAATGATTGAAAGGATCATGAACAAAGAATAATAGAATTGGTAAAGAATTTTTTCAATCATTGTTTTGTCATTGATGTCAAACTTTCTATTTGCAGGAATGAAAATTACTTAAGTGATCCAAATACTATCAATTGGTTGATTGACAAGGAGGAGGCAATCAATAAGATGTAACTAGAGCACCTAGAGAAAGATTGACGTTATGATGTTGTAATGAAGTATAAGGATCAGCTAAGCCATTGATGAAATAGTGTACTAATGACATACTCTAAGAGGATGGACACATTGAGACACATCAAAGATGTAAGGATTAACTAAGTTCATTTGAGAAAGCAGAGTAAGCTAGTTAGAGCCAAGCAAATTCATAGTTGAAGCCGAGCAAGTTCAACTTCATTGTGAGTCGAGTGATTATTCAGGTGCCAAGTAACATAGAATCCTTCAGAAGCCAAGCATAAAAAAAAGGTAATGGATGCTGAGTAAGTCTTCAGGTGCCAAGCATCAGTAAATATAGGGAGCTGAGTAACACAGAAGGTGTCGAGCATTAGTAAACCAATAATGCTAAGTTGCTGCATTATTTGTTAAGTCAAAGATTCACCAGATCACTGATGATAAGTTTGTTACATAAAATTTTGTGATTTAGTTGGATGATAAGGATGATGAGTAGATGTCACAAAACTTCATGTGAACCATGAAAATCAATTCAAGGTGAATGCTAATGGATTCATCATGAAGTTTTTAGAAGAAACAATTTATAGGGAAAACAATACCATTTTCTCAAGATCAAATTAAGATTTGAGCAGGAAATGAAGAACAAAACTTCTTTATAAGGAGTTACAGGTCAAAGATCAAGTGTAAGTGCAAGAGGGAGTTGGTTATAAGTGTGGTCATGTGAAGAAGCCAAGAGAAGGCTAGTGTGAAGTGTCAAGAAGAGGACACAAAGAGGAGTAAGAACAGAGCATCAAGACTCTAAGTTGATCAAGTGACCATAAGAGTGCATTGGTGTTACGAGTGGAAGAATTGAAGGAGACAGATCTTGAAGGGTGAACAAGGTGTCAGCACTGCAAGGGAGAAAAGCCAAGCAAAGAAAGGAACTGAAGAGTGATATGAAATCTGCACGATTAAAGTTGCAATCTTTATCAAGTCAAAACTGTTCTAATACTTTATTACCATTGTATTAGATATTGAAATCCTAAATTGCTAGGTTAGCTTAATAGCTAGGTGGATAAGCCTTAGGAAAAGGATAGAAGATCCGCAGGAGAAGGATAAAGAGATCCTCAGGAGAAGGATAATAGGAGATCCTTAGAGAGCGATAAAAGATTCTTTTGAGAAGGTAACTGTAAATCCCATGGACTTGGGTGAGTCTAACAGCTCTATGTAAATCCTTTAACACGGTGACATTCTAAGTTGAATGTTCTAAAGTCCTCTAATAGGGTACACTCCTAATAGGGTGTAGAAATCCTTTAACAAGGTCACATTTAACATTGTGCTATAGCCTTTAACAGGGCAGACCATCAAAAGTGGTTGAAATCAATTGTGCAGTTATTTTGTGAGTGTCATCGCCCCCCAATTTTACCTTGTTATTCTTAGAGGGTTTCTGGGTCATCAAAATCCTTTGTGTTATGGTGTGATGCATGTTTACTTTTCATGATTGTTTAATGTTTAATTGCATGCATGATAAGAAAGTAAAAAGGATAGTACTTCTAATTCACTCTCATTTTATTAAGTTTGATTGGATATTATTGGACCTTGAATAACTGATTCACCCCCCCTCTTAGTTATTCTAAAGAATTCTAACATAATTATCATTGACATCTTTGATTAAGCACTTATAATTGTAGAATTATATTTTATATCCTTGACTTACAATTTGAGATACTAAAAGTAGATTTGTTTTTCACTTTTTTGAACAAACCATTATCGACCTTCACATTACCAGTCCCTTTAAATTCTAAAGCACTATTATCTTCCAAATATAATTTCTCTAGAGTATTTTCACTTATTGATTCAAATTGTTCCTTTTTGTCAGACATGTATTGGGTAGCACCATAGTCAAAAACCCAATAATCTTTGAAAGTATTATATTCTATAAGTGCAACACAAAATGCTTTTCTTTTAGAATCATCAAATTTTGGAGAATTATTGATCTTCTTCTCTATATCTCTTTTCTTCTTGGAACATTCATTTTCTTTATGACCCATCTTGCCACAATAATTACATTTCCATTTACTTCTATTATGATCAATAGATGAAACACTTGTATTTTCATACTTCCAATTTCTTTCTTTAGATTGATTATCTTGTGATTTCTTATGTATTGTTTTCCTTTAATTACAAATGCTTGAGATTCACCATCATGTGACTCATTTTCTTTAACTTGTCTTTTCTCTTCTTGGACTAACTTAACACACAACTCTTCAGACTTAATACTTTTAAACTTATCTATTGTATCTAATCCCCTTATACATGATTGATAAGATCCTAGAAGACTTTGTAGTATAATTTGCATAAAATCTCTATCATCTATATCTTTTCCAAGAGAATCAAGCTCATTCTTATTTTCCTTTAATTTACTTAAATGTGGGACAACCTCTTGTGAGCTTCATAATTTCATATTATATAACTTAGTAGTGAGAGATAAGATCCGTACATCACCTAAATTTTGATATAGATCCTTTAAAATCTCCCACACTTTGACTCCACTTCTCTCATGATGAACTTTTGGAAAGACCTCTTTTGAAAGTGTAAGCTTGATTAGTGTTGCTGCCTTGTCCCTTCAATCCCAATTATCTTGATCCTTTCCTAGATTTTTTTTTGGTGTCAGATTGGTTTTGATAGTTGAGAGTCTATGCAATTAAGTCATTTACTTAGTTCATGCTGAACAAGTAACATATGTCTAGCATAACATATAAGATAAAGTGTGCCAAGTAAATAGTGAAAGCCAAGCCACTCAAGTGCTGAGTCACTTAGATGCCAAGAAAATAGTATGTGTCAAGTTATTCAAGTGATAAGCAAGCTATGCATGTTGATTCATTCAGATGTTGAGTGTTAGCATTGATGTTATAGTTAGTGCCGAGCACCAGGGACTTCATATGCCAAGTAATATAGTTTTGACATAGTTGTTTGTATTGGTCCACAAAATACAATGTAAACCATTTTTTAGCCAACTTAAGTATTGTTTTACAATCTTTTGTTGATAATGATGAATCTTAATTGTGAATCTTTATGCATTACATGCATCCAATCAGAAAAAAAGAAGGTTAAAGTGGAAATATGGGTGAATCACTATCGCTGATTCATACCTAACTCTAAATCACCTAGGTCTTCTAAAGAAAGATAAAATCTAAACTTTGAGTATGAGAAAAAGGAATGCTAAGGACAATTGAAGAGAGTTTACATGCACAAATAGAGCATTCATGGTGATTAAGGTGTTATGAATTGAGTTACATTATAGAATCAGTTAAAGGAGAATAGAGGAAAGGAATCAGAGGATAATAGAGGTACATTTGATCATAAAGGATCAAGCACACATTAGTATAGAGGTGATATGACATCAAACAACATAGTCCTAACTAAAGGATCATTGTTGAGATTGTAAGAATTTTCCATAGGTAAAAATCACCCAAGATCAAGGAACTTAAGCACAAGCACAACAGTAGACCAAAAGAGTATGATTAGAATAAGGATATGATAATCAATTCAATGTAATTGATATGATAGTACACTAGAGGTGCTTGTATATAAAGACCTCTTTGATGCATCTAGAATGCCTAGGAGTTAGTAGCATGATAAGTCATACAACCAAGCACTAGAGGTGCTTGTATATAAAGACCTCTTTGATGCATCTAGAATGCCTAGGAGTTAGTAGCATGATAAGTCATACAACCAAGCACATGTCCACCAGGTTTGGGTTATCCTCCATTAAGCACAAGAGTAAGTGTGATGATGAGAGGATAAGCCTACCAAGGTGTAGCACAAAAAATTATGTTGTAGACACCATGTGCTAAAATAGGAGTGAAAATAACTATGTTGTTTACATGACAACTCAATTAAATATGCAAAATCCAGTGTTATAGACACCATGTGCTGAATTAGAGTTTCTTACTCCAGTGTTGTCAACATGACAACCCATAAGAGTATGCAAACTCCTAAGTCTTTCACCTAAAAAATAGTAAAATAATGCATAATAATAAGATAATGCATTAGCCTAAGTAAACTTAAGTAAGTGTAAATAGTGAATAATTATTTATACCAACACCCCCCCTTAAGTGCAACTTAGGGGAATCCACTTAAGCTCACAAAAACTAGAATGAAATGCATAATGGGTCCTGGGTACTAGGCCATGTTAGGTACCTATGTACATAACGAAATGCAATCTCTTATAAAGTGGAGAAAGAGGGAAAACCTCATGGGAAAAACCATCCCCCAAAGAGAGAGATGAAAAAACAAGATGCATGGATGGATGGAGTAATCAAGATCCCCTCATTACGACATATGTCAAGTATATACAAAAGAGAAGTATGAGAAGAAAAAAATCCCATAAGACAAAAAATTCTCCCCCCCCTCCCCCCCCATAAGAAAGAAGAAGGAGAGAGACAAGATAGTCCCCCCCCAAAATGTAAAGTGCCGATCAGTGATAGCTGCTCCAACGAAGAAGATGGTCCATGAGGGCTAAATAACGTTCCTCCCCTTTGGAAGAAAAAATCTCAAAGGTACAAGTGAGATACTTCCCATGTGTGTAGAAAGAATCCCAATGATGAATGGTGTCTCTGAAACCTACTCAACTATCCCTGTATCCCTGTGTTGATGCTGATGATCACCCCTTCCAAGACTGTTGAAAAGAATGAGAGTATATCTGGCAAGGATGGATGTAGAACCTATCCCAAAGAACCAACTATCTCCTCAAATGATAAAGAGACGTCCTGCAACTCCTGTACATAAGGATTCCCAATCATATCAACCTATGAAGACTGATCATGTATAGAATGGAACCCTTGAAAAAAATGAAGATGGATCATCATCATCAAAGAGAAGATGTATATCATCAATGATGTCTCCTAAATCTTCTATGTATGACTCCACAAACAAACTTGAAATATTTGCTATGTAGTCTGATGGTCTAATTTTCCACAGTGCAAATTTTTCCCACAAAATGGATTTGCAAAATCATATAGACTTCTATGAATCTTGCAAGTTAGGGTCTGACCTTTTCCAAAGTTGGCTAGCCCTAGGTAGAACCCTATTAAGTTCAATTTTTTTTTCCCTAAGTAGACTTTTAGGACATGTGCTCTTATTTTGGAAATTTTAAGCGAGTGAATCATTTTTGAAACTGGTATATTCTTTCAGGAGACCATTTGAATTCTTCTATTTTGGTTTCATTTTCCTAAAATTGCTTGTACCATCAAATATCTCTTTAGATCTACGGTGGTCATCAGTTCGCTATCACAAACTACAAGGATTTTATCTTATGCAACATGGTGACCATCGCGAAATAGAAAGACATTGAGATGGAGTTTTGAAAGACAAGCACTGAGTTTTTTTATTATTTTTGAAGTTTGCAGTAGTTTTAGAGATGTAAAATATCAAAAAGGAGGACTAGCTAGAATATGCTCCATTTTCTGTTACTAGTTTTTGTTAAATCCCAGAGGCCACTATGTTGCAACCAAAAAATACAAGAATCCTGCTGGTAGTGACATAGCACCTTCTTGGGAAAGTGAAAAAGGTGAAATCAACAAAAGAAACTCGGGTGTCATAAAATGTTTTTTTTATCAATATGGTTGTGTGATTATGATGCATTGTCATGTCCCCTTTTCAAATAATTAAAAATAATAATCTTTGCTAAGGCAGGCGGGCTCAAAAAGGTGAAGTTTCGGCAAAAGGGGCTAATATTTGGAAACCAAGGGACTAATAATTGAAAATTATTATTAAAATATGTTTTATTAACCCTTCTTGGATGTGAGTTAGGGTTATTCCCTCTTTTAAGGGATTTGGAGGCATTTTGGGCTCATTCCAGAACTTGATTTTTGCTCATTGCTTTGTTGTTCTTCAGAGGCTACCAAACCTATGGAGAAGGAGACCCAAGGACAAGAGTTTTCAGGTTTTTAGGAAGGCTAAGGATGGGAGTTTAAAGCCATTCCATGTGCAAGCTCATATAGAGTTTTCCCTTATGCTGAACAGTGCAAATTTGTGGGTTTTCGGGTGTGTTTTTTGTAAGAGTTTGGTGTTTCTGGTTGAGTATTTCTGATCAGTTTGGGTTGCTGCTGTATTTTAGACATTTAGATGTTAAAATAGAGCTGAATATATGTATTTTTCTCTAGTTATACTTATATGATAGATTATTAGTGTTTTTGTGGTGTTTTCAGACTATTTTGTGTTATTTTCAGGAGCTCGATGAGCATTGTTTTTGTCCTCCATTTGGGAGCTGTTGTGTAAATGCTATATAGATCTAGAAATGTCATTTTGTAGGCCATTATTCTGGTGAAATTTATGTAAAAATTTTCACTTTTATATTTATTGATAATATGTGAAGTTGTGAAGTTTTTGGCATTGTTTCGGGCATACCCGATTTGGGTTTTATTGAGAAATTGATGGATCCTTGAAATATTGGGTGTTTGATTTTAAAAACCTGATTAGAGGCTTTAAATATCATATAAAATTAGAAAGGGGAAATTTTATGCATGGTCAAAAGCATTGAATACAATGATAAAGGTGGAAATGTATGGTATTTCTTAGTGCTAGAGCTTCTTAAAGTTTTAAGGTGGTCACTATGTTGCCACCAAAATATGAAGAAATTTTATTGGTAGTGACATAGCGCCCTACCAGGAAAAGTGGAATACGACAATGGTTTATATTGAAAAGTGGATGCTAAAAATTTCTCTCATTAGCAATAAGCCATGTAATCATCTTGACACATTTGTAGCAATTAATATGGTATTAACTTTAACAACATGCATATTTTGTGTGCCAAATTCTTTTAAAGAATGTAGTAGTCGCTTTGTCACTACCAAAAAACCCATGTTTTGTACCCGTAGTGACATAGCACCTTCCTAGAAAAGACCAGACATGGTAGAATGAAATTTTAATGAATATTGGAAAAAGGGGTAAATATTATATATACTTTGCCAGCATGTCAAAATAGTTGCATCATATGTTACATGGAATCACATTTAGAATGTGACACATGTAAATGGAAACCGTTAGATCAAAACACATCTAAGATAGGCACTAAGTCACTATAAGAAATTGTTCAATCTTTAATGGTAGCAACATGGTGACCAAAGTAAAACAAAAAGGGCCCACCATAGTCACATTAAAACACCTATCAAATACACCTCATCAGATTAGGAATGAATCAATGATAGTCATTATGTCTCATCAAGAAACTGTTTGTGGATTATACATAGTGACATGATGACAAGGCGACACATATTTGTGAGTGCTAGTGGGCCCATAACAAATTGCCATTAGTAGAGAGAAATGGGTATGTGGAGGATTTTTATTGGATTGACTACCAACTTGGCAAGTGGAAGCTGAGTCACTTATGATTTTGTTCTTGGATTGTTAGATTTTTTTGAAAATCAATGATGTGTTTTCAAAATAGAAGTTGATGAGACCCAATTCTCCATAGAGTTCATTTATTAAGATTGAAAGCTCTCGTGTGAGCTAGAAACAAAGTATATTACAAAGATTTCACCATTTCTTTCATACATGAACAAATTTTTAGATTTCCAAGGAGCTCAGAGCTATTCAGAAATTGTTCTTTGTGTAATCAAGAAGTGAAAGAATTTCTAGTAATTTTAGTGTGTTATAGGATTACAAAAAATAAAAGTGAGAAGAGCCAAGTAAGTTTCTCAAGTGACTATGTATCAAAAGTATTCTAGTATTTTGTGATTTGTGTCCATCATGCCTCCAAAGAAAGCATTCCTGGGTTAGGTAGATTATGCTAGCAAAAATATACATGATGACTTTTTTGAATTATTACTCGAGTCTACCAATGAGTTAGCCCAAGTGAAAAAGTTGATTCCTTTAAACCCTAGGCTCAAGATAGCAGATGGCTTATATGATAATGGAAATTGTCTTAGGGATGCAATTACTACTGAATCAAGAATTTCCCTTTTTAAAAAGTGGTTTTCAGAAACAAACTTGTTCGCCCCCATGCAAACATTTGGAATTTTGATTTAGGGAAACTAGTGGTCCCTAGTGTGTTTGTGGATGTTTATTTACTCATGGCCATTGCCCAAAATTATGACTTTGTGACTAGAATTGTAAGAAGATTGGATGGGGAGTGTTTATTGAGTGTTAATGCTAGGAGATTAGGGAAGTTTTTGGCTTAGAACTATTTTCAAATTATCATATACCCATTGACTTGCCAGGAGTAGAAAAGGAATACATATCTAAGAGAAATAATATTGGGCAAGGTGCATTGAGGGTACATGTAGGCTCAATTGGGAAATTGTCAGTGATCACAACATCTATTAAGGAACCTTTTAAGAAGGAATTTTTTACTTCCTGGGCTGTAGAAATATACATGACTTTATGTAGGGTTTTTGACGAGGATGAGCAGAAGTTTATGCCAATAAGTTTTATGTATATGATGGCTCAAGTTTTTTCTTTTGGTGTGGATATTATTTTTTATTTTGCATCTTATATAGTAGAAGAAATCCATGAAGGGCTAGTTGGAATTGCTAAAAGCAAGGTAAAAAAGACTTTTGGTCACTACTCATTACTGATGCATATATTCTTGTTTAAGGATGCAACATATTTTGGGAAGGAAATGGTTTTAAACAGAGAAAAGGAAGGGGAAGTTATGCCAATCTAGTTGTGGAGTGCTGATATGACAAGGGATGCTAAAAATACTAGTTTTGTTAGATTTGACTAATATTTTGCCTCCAAACTAAGAAGAGTCATATTAAGGGACAATCCCAAAATCCCTAGGGTATTATTAAATTTTGTTAGACCAATGGATAATCCCTCTGATTTAAAAGTTATCACATAACTGGGCTGATATTATACTGGATTAATAGGTAACCTAATTGAGAAAAGGGTGGAAGATACTACTAATGTAGAAGCTACACGACTGGGTAAGGAAGTATCTAGTTTGAATTTAGCCACAACTAAACGAGAAGAAAATGTAAAGTTTGAATTGCAAAATAAATGTGAAAAGGTTTTGGCAGCCTGTAATAAAGAAGTTTAAAGGAGAATTGAACTTGAGAATAAGATGATGGGACAATCTACTAGGCCAAGGATCACATATCCTCACCCATCAGTGGAGCATTTTAAATCCACTCCCCTTATTGAGGTTCCTAATACACCGTAGAGGCCACAGTATTATATAGATGAAGATTTTGAAGAGGAGAAGAGTAAATTGTGGGCATTACATGTAGAGTTAAATGTGAAATATGAGGATAAAATGAGAAAAGCTTTGATGTATTTGGTTGATAAGATTGAATGACCCTTATTTTATGATCAACTAGTAAAGACAATAAACATATGAGATGAAATAAAGGCAAGTGATGAAGTTTTGAAGCCAATTTTTAATAAGTGGAATAAGAGGAGAAAAAAGGTCACCTTTTTATGTTTTTTTGTCATCAATTTGTCACATGATTATATAGAAAAAACTTATGATGTTGTTAATGACTTCTTAGAGTTTGATGATAAAAGAGTCGAGCTACAGAGGAGAATTGTTAGCTACTTGGACAAGTACAAGAGTGTTAATTTTGGCTTATTTTCACATGCTTTACATAAGAAGAATAAATTAAAAAGTAGAGAAGAGTGGGACAATGAATTAGATGACTTATTTTGTCTAAGGATGAATATAGTCATAAATGAAAATGAAAATGCATGCTATTCATCTACTACTGAGGAAATTGTAAAAGCCCAATTATTATTTGATTCTTTAAAGCAAGATTTTATTAAAATTGACAGAGTAGGTAAATATGTGATTAGGAAACAACATGATATACTGTAGTTCAATTGGCCAATTGACACTTTTTGACAAGTGGATGACAAATATTGCTCCTAGTGAAAAGTTAGAAGATGTTGAAACTAATGATGATGAGGATATGGAACAAGATGATATATAGATAATTGATGGACCATCTAAAGATCAAAAGGAGGAAGAGAATAAAGGTGAGCAATAAATTACAGTTGTAGGCATAGAGGCCCAAATTGATGACATGGAAATAAAAGAAGAGAAAATAACTGTTACTTTAATAGTACATGATGATACAAGTGAAGATGTTAGAGTTGAGGTGAACTTGTAGAGATCAGAGCTAGATACATCATTAACACACTTGATGGCCACATATTCTAAGGATTCAAAATAGTAGAAAGGGCAATCATCATCTTTTTTTAAGTGAAGAAAGCATATCACTAGGTGGAACAAAAAAGTGGTCCCACAAAGGAATGTTATGATACAAAATCTTTTCTATTGCACAAAATTTTGTTATTTATGACAGTAGAAAAATGTAGAAATTGTTGGAAATTTGATTGAAAAAATCACTATTAAAGAATGAAGGAGATTGTTGCAAAGAAGGAAGACTATTGATAAAGAATACTTTCCATCATTGTAGGTGCTGAGCATCTGTAAAATGTAGTTAATTTCGAGTAACATAGTATGTGCCAAGCACCCAAATTTTGATAGTGCCAAGATGCTGCATTATTGGAAAAGTCAAAGATTCACCAAATCTGAGCTGACAAGTTTGTTACCTTAAATTTTGTGAACCAGATGGAGGATAAGGGTGATGAGTTCCTGGCACAAAATTTTAGATAAACCATTTTTGAACAAATTCAAGAGGATTCTTCATGATGTTTCTAGAAGGAACAAGATGTGGGTTAGATTCAATGAATCCTACCTAATCCATTTGAACTAAAAATAAAGGAGGGAAGAATCAAGCGGGAAAAGAAATTCCAAACTTCTATTTAAGGAGTCATAGGCCAAGAAGAGTTGTTGGTATGCCAAATTGCAAAGTGGTTGAAGGATGTCAAGGAGAAGACATCAAGAGGAGAAGGAAGAATAGATCATAGAGACTCCGCTTTGATAAGTGGTCAGAAAGAAGATTGCATTAGTACATCGAGTTTGAAGACTCAAGGAGATGAACCTTGAAAGGAGGTCAAGTTGTTAGAGTTGTACAGATTGAAAGCCAGGCAAATTGTGAAGAGCTGAATCTACAAGTTAAGTTGTGAGTTGTATTAGGTCAAAAGCCCTTGTTGTTAATCTCTAACAATTGTGCAAGCTAGGGTAAAATCTTATGGACTTAGGTAGGTTTAACGACCATTTTTAAATCCTTTAATAGGGTGGCATTCCAAGTGAATGTTCTAAAGTCCTCTAACTAGGACCTCTTCTAACAGGGTGTTTAAACTCCTTTAACTAGGTCACATTTGACAGTGTTTTGTAGCCTTTAACAGGGTAGGCCTTTCATAGGGCATCACCTTAGAAGAGTGAGAATTGAGTAGCATGTTACTAGTGGTTTTGCCCAAATTGGGTTTCTATATAAATGATCGTGTCATGTGTTATGCCTGCATGTTGATTTTCAGTAACTTGCTAATTAGAAAAGTTTAAGCTTGGATGAATGAACAGTTTAATAGGCTCACTTTACTTGATGAAAAAAATTTAATTGGACATTTGGACCTTGAATAAACTATTCACCCCCACCTCTTAGTTGTTTTAAAGCATTTCTAACAATTGGTACTAGAGCCATCTGCTGATTTAGTTTAAAGGTACTAGAAGTAGGAAGATCAAGATGTCCAAGAGAGAAGTTACCAAGCTCAACAAAGATAGCTTCACTGCATGGAAAAGCCTAATGAAAATACACCTTGGATCAATAGGTGATTATGCAAAAACCTCAATTGGAGTGAAACATGTAGATCCAACTAGAGTCGTTACTACATATGATTTGAAAAAAAGGAAGGAGCATAATCGGGTAATGCTGGAGATTGCCTCTGCAGTCAACTATGCTGAATTTGATGATATCAAAGGATGTGATTCTACATTCAAGATGTGGAAAGCCCTGTTAGATATCTATGGAGGAGATTAGAATGTTCAAAGAGCAAAGAGAGAAAGCCTCAGAGGAAAGTTTGATGACATGAAAATGGAGGAAGGTGAGAATGTTGCTCAGTATGCCTCCAGAATGAAAGAAGTGGTAAGTGCAATAAGAAGTTTGGGTGGTCATTTGGAAGATTATACTATTAATAGAAAATAATTAAGAACTCTGCTCCCCATCTATGCTATTAGAGTTTCAACCATCCAAGAGTTAAGATGTGTCCCAGGAAATTAGTTAACCTTTGAAGGAAAAGTAGGGAAGCTCATTGCTTTTGAGTTTTCCAATTATGATAACTACAGACCTGATAATCTTGAATCTTCTTTCAAGGAAAAGCTATCATTGAAAGATACTAAGGAGGTGAAATCAAAGTAGAAGAGTAGAAATGGAAAACATGCATCTAGTGACAGCAGCACAGATGAGGAAGATGTGGAACAATTGGAAGCATTATTGGCCAAAAGATTTCATAGAGGCAAATGTAAATTCAAAGGTAAGTTGCCTATCATTTTTTTTAATTGCAATGAAGTAGGATGTATTATTGCAAGGTGTACATAGAAGAAGAAATAAAAAGAAGGAAACAAGTACAAGAACAAAAGAGAAGATGATAGCAGAGATTACAAGGACAAAGGCAAAAGATGCTACATTGTTGAAGAAGATTCTGATGAGAATGATGATAAGGTAGTCTATGTAGCCATGAAGGATGAATTAAATGAAGATGAGGCAACAACACTGGTAACCTGTGTGAACAAGAATGAAAAATGGATCATAGATAGTGGATGCTCACATCACATGACAAGAGACAAAAGTGAGTTTATTACCTTTACTTAGTATGATGGAAATAGTGTTAGATTTAGAAATGATGCTTTATACCAAATCAAAGGAAAAAGTTCTATTAAACTTACAAAGAAAATTTCATGTGGTAATGCATACTATGTTGAAGGATTGAACTACAATTTGCTGTGTGTATCACAGTTAGGCAATATAGGTTGCAAAATGGAATTTGGAAACAAAACTACCAAAATCTATGATACTGATGGAAATCTGATAGGAAAAGGTGAACAAACTAGGAGTAACTTATTTTATTTGGATATGAAAGATGCAACCTATCTTATTGTAAAACTTGACGATGTGTGGCTATGGTATAAAAATTTATGTCATGTTAACTTTGATAATTTGATCAGTATTAGAAAAATGAAGAAATTTAGAGGTTTGCCTAAGCTAAAGAAGCCTAAAAATACAATGTGCAAACAATGTCAACTAGAAAAGATGACCAAGTCAAATTTCAAAAACAAAGACTACACTTCCAAAGAAGTACTAAAATTAGTGCATACTAACTTATGTGGCCCAATAGAAGTGCAAAACTACCAAGGAGATAGATACATAATGTTATTTGTGGATGACTACTCTAGGATGATGATTACCATATTCTTAAAGAAAAAATTTGATGTATTTTAAATGTTTAAGTGGTATTTGGCTAGGGTTGAGAAGGAAATAGGAAAGAGTCTAAAGTGCCTAAGATCAAATAAAGGAGGAGAGTTTACATCAAAAGAATTTGAGACATTTTACAATGATAAAGGAATCAAGAGACAAACATCAGCACCAAGAACTCCTTCATATAATGATATTGTAGAAAGAAGGAATAGATCAGTAATAAACTATGCCAAAATATTAATGATGGAGAAAAATGTTGCTCTAAAGTATTGGAGAGAAGTTGTAAGTATTGCTATTTACACTTTGAACCAAGTACAAGTCAAGAAAGGTACAAATGCAACACTTTTTGAACTATGGTATGGTCATTCACCTAATGTAAAACATTTCAAAGTGTTTGGTTGTAAATGCTATATTCTTAAGGATATTAGGAATGGCAAGTTTAATGCAAAGAGTGATGAAGGCATATTCCTTGGATACTCCACTAGAACCAAAGCATATAAGTGTTTGAATACTAACACTAACAAGATTGTGGAGAGTGAAAATGTAAATTTTAATGAGCATGCAGAAATCCAAGTTGATGAATCAAAGAAACCAAAAGATTATAGATCCTTTGTATACTTCTATGAAGGAATTCCAACTAAAGATGAACCTACCAATCAAGTTGGGAATCAACAAAAAATCTCAGTGTCAGCCAAGTCACAACCAATGAATGCTGAGTTGCATTCAAAAGCCGAGTTGCAAAATGAAGAAAATGCAAATTTTGACTCTAAAATCAATATACATGAAGGAGATAATGAAATACCAAATGGTGATGTGCAAAGTAACTCTAAAGCTGAAGGATCAAACATGAAAAGAAAGATAGAACCAAGATTATCTAGATATGTAAGAAGACATCACCCTGTAAAACAAATCATTGGTGACAAGGAAGTTGGACCAATGATAAGGAACAAACTAAGGAATGAATCATGTCTAGTGAACAAGATTGAAGCCAAAACAGTGAAAGATGCACTACAAGATGATAATTGGCATAAAGCTATGGAAGAGGAGATATATTAGATTGTGAAGAACAAAACCTGGACCCTAGTTCCAAGGCTAGCTGATAAAAATGTAATCGGTACCAAATGGGTCTTTAGGAACAAACTTGATGAGAATGGTGAGATAACAAGAAACAAGACCAGACTAGTCTACAAAGGCTATGCACAAGAAGAAGGATTGGACTATGGGAAAACATTTGCCCCTATTGCAAGAATGGAAGGAGTAAGAACATTATGTGCATATGCTACTTGTAAAAGTTTCAAACTTTATCAAATGGATGTAAAATCTCCCTTTTTGAATAATATACTAGAAGAGAAAGTCTACATAGAACAACTAGAGGGATTTGTTGATGAGAACAACAAGGATATGGTTTGCAAACTGCATAAAAAACTCTATGGTTTGAAGCAACCACCTAAGGCATGGTATAAGAGACTACATAAATATCTTGTGAAGATAGGATTTAAGAGAATAGATGACAGTCACAACCTATACATCAAGGTAGAAAAAGGTAAAGACATTTTGATATCTGAAATATTTGTTGATGATATAATATTTGGAGGAAAAGATGTCCTATGCAAAGATTTTGCTGACCAAATGAAACATGAATTTGAGATGTCAATGTTTGGAGAAATCAAATTCTTTGTTGGATTGCAAGTGCATCAACTAAAGCATGGCATATTTGTGACCCAATCAAAATACATCAAGGAGATACTCAAGACATTTGGATTAAAAGACTCAAAATCAATCAGTATGCCAATGGTAACATGACATAAGTTATCAAAGAATGATGAGTCAGCTAAAGTAAATCATATAATTTATAGATCAATGATTGGAAAGTTGTAGTATGTTGTGCACAGTAGACCAGATGTTGCATTAGCTGTTGGAATAGTGGCAAGATTTTCTACAAATCGAAGAGAAAATCATTTGATGGTAGTAAAAAGAATACTAAGGTATGTAAAAGGAACTGACGACTTTGACTTATACTAAAAGAGGAGTGAAAAGTTTGAATTGAGAACCTACACTAATGTAGACTGGGGAGGTAATGTTGATGATAGAAATAACACCATTGGAGGAGCACTTTTCATAGGTAAAAGATTGATTACTTGGACCAGAAAAAAGAAAAGTTGTACCTCACAATCTACAACAAAGTTGAGTATATTGCTACTATTATCAACTCCACTAATATTGTATGGATCAAACATCTGTTGCAAGGTGTGAAGGAAGAGGTAACTGAACTTGTGATACTCTATTGTGATAACACAAGTGCCATCAACATATCAAAGAATCCTATGATGCATGTCAAAACAAGAGATATTGCAATTAAGTATCATTATGTAAGAGAATTGGTGGAAGTCAAACAAATAAGGATGGAATATGTCAGTTCAAAGGAACATATTGCTGACATCTTTACAAAAGCACTACCTAAAGATGCTTTTGAGTATCTTAGAGGTAAGTTAGGGGTGATACCCCTAGCTAAGGATACTTGAGATAAAGCAAGACTGCCCTACATAAAATGAGTTGACTGTTGGCATATCAAAAATTCATGCAAAGGATATTTACTTTAGGATCATGCCTAAAGCAATTAAAGTGTTGAAGTTCCAAATCAGTCACAAAGCAAGGTGATAGAGGGAGAAATTGGAGTACCTAAAAATGCTTCACTTGCATGTTAAGATGTTGAAACAATATGACTTTGGTATTATTATCAAAGAGGGTAGAAGCAGTAAGAAACTAATCAACAACATTTGATCAAAAAAATTCAATTGGATAGAGGAAGAAGTAGCAAGAATTGATCAAATCTATAGGATCAAATGGACAAAGGGAGAAGAAGCTGATACTAGAATAATAGAACATGATCAATGCATATAAAGGGAGAAATAATGTAAGAGTAAGAAGCAATACAAGATAAAAGTGAACAATGGTAAGCCATAGAAAAGAGGGAGAAAAAGGATGTTCAAGAAGATATAGTAGAAAGCAAAGAAATCAAGATAACAAATTAGAGAGGGAGTTGTGAAAACTTATGGTAACACATTTTCCTTTTTGGCATTGATTTACTGTTTTAACCTAGTTAGCATTTTTGATAACTTGGTTGATCAGTTTGGTTTGCCATCAATGCCAAAGAGGGAGATTGTTGGAAATTTGATTTGAAAAGATCATTGTTGAAGAATGAAGGAGATTGTTGCAAAGAAGGAAGATTGTTGATGAAGAATGTATTCAATCATTGTTTTTTCATTGATCTCAAACTTGCTATTTGTTGGAATGATAATTGCTTATAAGATCTAAGTACTATCACTTAGTTGATTGATGAAAAGGATTTAATCAACAAGATGTAACAAGAATACCTTAGGGAAAGGTCGAGTTATGGTTTTGTCATGAAGTGCAAGGATCAGTTAAGACAATGGCTAAATGATGTATTGATAACATACTTGAAGATACAGAGGTTGGCCACACTTAGAAACACTGGAAGAATAATTTGTAACAAGGATGACTACAAAGCTTAACTAAGTTCATTAGTGAGTTCTGAGCAAGCTAGTTCTCGCCGAGTAGATTTTTAGTTAGTGATGTGCAAATGCAAACTCTAGTATGTGCCAAGTGATATAGAAGGAGCTAAGCATGTTTAGGTACTGAGTAAAGTAATAGGTGTCAAGTATCAGTAAAACTTAGTGGATGCCAAGTGAATCCATAGTAGGTGCCAAGCATCAATAAAACATAGTTAATGTCGAGTAACACAATATGTGCTAAGCACCAAAATTTTGATAGTGTCGAAGTGTTGCATTATTGGAAAAGTCAAAAATTCACCAAATCTAAGCTAACAAGTTTGTTACCTTGAATTTTGTGAACCAAATGGAGGATAAGGATGATGAGTTGGTGGCACAAAATTTTAGATAAACCATTTTTTAGCGAATTCAAGAGGATTCTTCATGATGTTTCTAGAAGGAACAAGATGTGGGTTAGATTAAATGAATCCTACCTAATCCATTCAAACTAAAATTAAAGGAGGGAAGAATCGAGTAGGAAAAATAATTCCATACTTCTATTTAAGGAGTCACTAGCCAAGAAGTTAGATTTGTTGGTGTGCCAAATTGCAAAGTGGTTGAAGGGTGTCAAGGAGAAGACATCAAGAGGAGAAGGAAGAACAAAGCATAGAGACTCTACTTCGATAAGTGGTCAGAAAGAAGATTGCACTGGTACATCAAGCATGAAGACTCATGGAGATGAAGCTTGAAAGGAGGTCAAGTTATCAGAGCTGCAGAGACTGAAAGCAAAGAAAATTGTGAAGAGTTGAATTGTGATTTGAAATTTGCAAGTTAAGTTGTGAGTTGTATCAGGTCAAAAGCCCTTGTTGTTACTCTCTAACAATTGTGCAAGCTAGGGTAATATCCTATGGAATTAGGTTTATTTAACAACCATTTGTAAATCTTTTAACAAGGTGGCATTCTAAGTGAATGTTTTAAAGTCCTCTAACCGGGCCCACTTCTAACAAGGTGTTTAAAATCCTTTAACTAGGTCACATTTGACAGTGTGTTGTAGTCTTTAACAAGGCATCACTTTAGAAGAGTGAGAATTGAGTAGCATGTTACTGATGGTTTTTCCCAAATTGGGTTTCCACATAAATCACTATGTCATGTGTTGATCTTTTATGTGTTCTTCTTGCATGTTGATTTACAGTAACTTACTAAGTAGGAAAGTTTTAGCTTGGATGAATGAACAATTTAATAGGCTCACTTTACTTGATGAAAAAGTTTTAATTGGACATTTGGGCCTTGAATAACTGATTCACCCCCCCTCTTAGTTATTCTAAAGAATTCCTAACAAAAATCTTCTGTCTAAAGGATAGCTACTAGTTCTCTATACATAAAGCTTGTTGCATCTCACCCTATATAAGTGAGATCCCAAGGTTAGAGAATTGTAAAAAAATTTTGTGTAATTTTTGCTTTTGTTCAAGAAAAGTACAGTCATTCCACTTGTGTGTAGTTTTTTTAGAGTTTACTTTCGTGTTTGGTACTATCTGATGATATATATCAATGATAGAATCAACAAGATATTTTGAGTTTCATTGAATTTCTATTGGTTATTGTATTGGACTGTTCAAAAGATAATATAAAAGGGTACTTTCACTACATCTATGTTATCAATTTCAATTTCCAATTTATGAGTTTTTTTACTTTGAGATTAGTTAAATAAGGTTTAATTGATTGAATTCAATCTAGATAGGTTGTATACTAATTCTATTATTGCTTTTGATTCAAGGAATTAAGAAAGTGCTTCAATAAATTAGTAGGATCTGTGAGTTTATAAAAAGGGATATTTCATAAGAATGGGGATTGGTGATTATAGTTGATAAATTCATCTACAAGTTATTTGAATTAGATCCCCTACTAATAGTTGACTCTGTGTAACAATAGATAAGGCACTGTTCATATAAACCAGAGATAAATTGAAGTAAACTCTGCTACATCTACCCAATCTATATTACAATCTAAATCAATCAAATATTGTATCCAACGTATAAGGGTGGTCATCATCCATTTGTGGAAGTTCATGATGTATTGTTACTTGCTATAGTTCATGATTGGTTTCACATATATAATGAAATAGACCATATCTATAATATTAGGGATTAAGGGTAAGAGTCAAGAAGATATTGGAATCCCTAAGGTACTCCCACCTTGGTCTTACAGAACCAAAAGTGTAGAAAGCATTTATGCTTTGTGAAGTTGGCCCAAAGAGACAATATATTATGCTAAAAATGAGTATTATCTATCTCTAGGTGTAATGATTTTTTTTTTCTATTGATAATAATAATCACTATTAAATTAGGAGCCAAAAAAATTGGCAACTCTGCTGGGAAGCTATACAATACATGCTTATGTGTAAACATCACTATAGTTTCTTTAGTCATGTCAGTGTTCAATTTTTTAGACTCCTTGGTAATTACTTATGGTTTTAGTGGAATTTTCTGGTGACAAACCTTGATAATTTAAAAGAAAAGAGCAAATCCCCACACCACAGGTGTACACTGATGTGTACAGTCCGCACAAGGGTCTCTTATCTATCAAGAAAAGGTTGTAGTCCTAGAACTAGCTATGATTGGTTTCTTTCTATGTTAGTCTTATTCATAGTATCCTGTGATAATTTCATTATATCAACAATTTATTGTATTATTTTTCCCTAAGTGGGTGGCAACTCAAAAGGTTTTAACCAGTGTTCAGTTTAAGGAAATTTTTAGATCATGGGAAGTGTTAAAAATATGCAAGAAAATGTGAAAGAAAAACCCAACAATTAAGTTATAGACTAATCTTTCTCCTAAAGGAAAGAAAAAATGGGTTGTAAAAGGGGATTAGATGCAGAGAGGAAACTATTCCTAGGAGCAAGTAGCAAGGAAAGAAAATGTTTACCCTTCTACTACTAAAAGGGAACCCTCTTGGAAAGGTCCTAGGTCTCATCTAGGTTTATTTGATGATGATTTCTCTAAAACTCTTGAAGTAGTATGTTGGGAGAAGGTTGTGTAGCCACATGCATTTAATTTGGATGCTAGAGATAGTGATGATCATTTTTAGCATAGTAGGAACCCTTTCATGTCAGATTACTCTCTTGAAAGAGTAAGACCCAAACACTTAGAGCCTAAGAGTTTTAATGATGAAAAGACTTCTAGTTTTGAGTTTACCATTCCTAACCCTAATGAGAATGAGATTTTGAGAATGCAGCTTGCTAAGGAAGAAGTTATTGATAGGAAATTTTAAAAGGAAAGGGAAGAAAAGAAGACACTACTTGGGAGAATTGTTACCTTGAGAAAGAAAAATGAAATAGTAGTCTATGCTTGGGAACTTGAAATTTTAGGTCAAGTTGAACAACTTAGAGTACAAGAGAAAAAGATGTTAGAAAACTAAGATGTGAACCCAAAAGGTTCTATAATATGATAGATTAAGAGTTATAAGGCTCTAGAAGTTGAAAACCACAAGACAAGAGATGTAGAACATGCTGTAGGTGTTAAGGACAAGGGAAAACATAAGGAAATTGGTATTAAGATCAAAGAACCAATAAAAACTATTTAGATCCAAGATTCTATGTCATCTTCTAATCTTGAGCTAGAAAAGAAGAGGAAGGAAAGAGATGCTTTAGCCAAGAGATTAGAAATTGCATAAAATGAGGCAGTTATAGCTGAGATGAATAATAAGATTAAATTCTTAGAAAATATAAGGAAACAATCTGTAGCTATACCTGAAGATAATGTAAAGAATAGGTCGAATGATGTAAATCAAAGCACTGATAAATTGCATGATTCTTCCCTATCTTCTTCATCACAAAAAATGGATCTCAATAAAGTTGTTGCAGATGCTAGTATTAGTAATACTTTGAACAATAATGAAAGAAATACTATTAATAACCCTAAGAATGACTTGCAAAGGAGACCTTTTCAATTAGAGGGTTATTGGTAGATAAGTTTTTATGGGATTCTTTGATTCCCTAACCCCATTCCACAAGAAATGAGGAAAAGATTGCCTAAATTTGCTAGAAATAATGCTATCACTTGTGAGGATCATTTGAGGGATTTTCTTGACATGATGAGTGACTATGAAGTTGAGGCTAAGGATGTTATCATGAAGTTATTTGTTTAGTAATTAATTGAAGATTCTAGAGAATGGTTCAAGAGGCTTCTTGAATCATCTATTGCAAAATGGAAAGACATTGAGTACTATCTCAAGGAACAATATGGTGATAAATATAATCTGAGTTATATCTTAGGTGAGTTCAACAACATTAAGAAGTTATATAATGAGTCTATTACTGACTTCAACACTAGATTTCAGAAGAGGATGTATAAGCTAATACAAACCATGTGAGTTGATGATAAGATATGTATGATCACTTACTTGAATGCTTTTGATGGTAAAACAACATACCAACTTAGAGATAAAGAACCTAGGACCTTAAGAGATGCTTTCAGAATTGCTATAAATATAGAAAATAATTTGAGAATTTTAGAGAGGTTAGAAAGCAAAAGAGATGATCCTAGGTTATTTGGGAGCAAGAGAAATAGAAAGGAAGATCACAAACTCATAGGAGGAAAAAAGCAAGAACCTATTGAGATGAGTCAAGTTCTAAATGCTATAAAGGGTTTGAATCTTCTTCAGATAAAAAATGATAAAAATCCCACTAAAAATAAGATCCCTTATCAATCCAATTTTAGTAAACATAATAGATTGCAAAATATCCCTTATAATACCACTTGGAAGGATGATTATCCAAGTGTTCCTCCTGCCAAGAACACCAATAATAAGGTCACCCCTGATCCCTTATCAATTTTTTTTGTAAATATGGTAGATGATCTTGAATTCACTACTGAGCCTACATGGTGTTGTATTTGTCAATTACCCCATGCTCCTAAATATTGTGCAGTAGCTTTGTCATTTTTAGGAAATTAGATTGAGGTAGAAGAAAATCAAGAACATGAAGAAAATAGTGATGATATGGGATGCAATATGTTTGAGTCACATTATGATTATTCTGACAATGATGACCATGAAAATGATGTAGATGAACAAAGGTAGTTTTAGAATGATATCCAACAATAGGTATTTTATGATGAAGAATGTACCTATTGATGATAATATATGTAACATGACATCTACCAGAGAGGAGGTGATACTAAGGACACCTTCTATACAAGACGTTGATTAGATTATTGCTAACATGGTAGCTCAGGTACAAACTAGAAATATGGCTCAGAGTGCTGATGGTGGTAGGGTGGCTAGTATATTTATCAAGAAGATTGATCCTAAGAAAAAGGAAGTTATGAAGCCTAAAGAGATTCCTTCTCTAAAGGTCCAAGCTACCAACAAGAAATGGGAACCAAGGAAAATGGACAATCCCAAGGTTCCTGAACTTCAAAATGAGGGTCCTAAAAATTTGGAGTAGAAAACATCAGAAGTGCTAAATATAAATGACAAGAATCATCAGGGTGCTGTAACTATTCTTGATAAAAATTATGAGAAAAGGGGTATGAGTATTGATGTCCCCTCTAATTCTTCTATAGACATGCTTGCTATTTTATCACAAATCACTATCAAAGTTCCTTTATTTGAGTTGTTAAGAATCCCTAAACATAGAAGTAAAGCTATAACATGGGTAGCAAGCATTGATAAAAAGGTAAAATGTAATTATAATAAAATCCATATTCCCAAGGAAAGTAGTGAAAAAAAGGTAAAAGACAAAGAAACCGAAGTAGTGGTGTCTCAAATTCTCCAAATGTTTTTGGATAGCTCTGTAAATCAATGTTTAGGAAATATTGAACCATTTTTATTGAGTATCATAGTAAATGGTAAAACATTAAAAAATTGCATGATTGATTCTAGTGCTTCCAATACGATTATGCCTTTTGAAATAATGAAGGAATTAGGCCTAAAGATTGATACTACTCAGGGAAGATGTTGTGATATGGACAAAAGAGAAGTGACAGTCATAGGTACTATTAATGTTTTTCCTTATAAATAGACATCTTATCCTAACAAAGAACTTACTATGAGTGTTTTGGTTGTTGATATTCCAGCTCAGTATGGCATGTTGTTATCTAGAAAATGGAGTGCTACCATGGGAGGGAGTTTACAATGTGACTTATCATTCACTACTTTCAAAATTGATAGGAATTTAGTGAAAATAAATAGAGAATGTAAGAGCATGTATATAATAGAAGAATATATAGAGGATGATATGAAAAAAATTGTTGAACAGATGTCAATGCATTCTGAGCTGAGGTTTTGATCTTGAAGAAAGACAAGCATAAATCATGGATGGAAGAAGAAGCTAACACAAATTTAGACAAAGTGATTTATGGACCCTATTTTTTGATTATGCTTGCTACAAAGATGGATCTAGTGAATGTATTTTATTGATTTCTCCTATAGGGGTAACATATAAATTATCTTTTACATTGAGTTTCCCTCATACTAATAATATAGTAGAATATGAGGCTTTGTTGTTAGGACTCAAATCAGCTCACAATCATGGGATAAAATGTTTACATGTTATAGGGGATTCTAAGTTGGTTGTATCCCAAGTAAGAAATGTTTATGTGTCAAAAAACAAAAGATTAAAACAATACAAGAATGTTGTATGGGATATATGATTGAGTATTTTGATGCATTGAAGATAATTTGGAAAGATAGAACCAATAACAAGATGGTAGATTTGTTGGAAAATATAGCAATAAATCTTAATGATATTACATTTTCTGGTATATCCAAAGTTGAGATCCAAACTAGGCCTTCTATCCCTGACAATGTCCAGAATTGGCAAGTATTTGAAAATGATATAGATATCTTGAGATTTTTAAATTGTGAGAATATGTTGTTAGGCCAAGAAATTGATTGCGTAGATTATGTGGAGAACATAGATGGAAGAGATATTATTTTTGGGCAATAAGTTTTATAGTTGAAAAGAAACAAAATTTTGAGGGGATTAGTTGTCCTAGAAACTATTTTTGACAATCAAGATAGGTCCCAAATGGATACTAAGGAATATAATGCTAAGGAATTGGAGGAGATAAATTTAGGAACTAAAGAAACACCTAAGAAGGTGTATATTGGTAAGAAATTGTCACCTAAAATAAGGTAAGGTTTGATTGGTTTGTTAAGAAAATATAGACATGTGTTTGCATGGTCATATGATGATCTTAAGGCTTATAGAGAAGATCTATTTCAGCATGAAATCCCATTGAAATCATATACTAAACCTTTTAGACAAAAACAAAGGCCAATTGATTCAACTCTTGCCCCAAAATGCAAGAGGAACTGATCAAGTTAAGAGATGCAGGGATCATAAAGCCTATTAGACATTCATCTTGGGTGTCTAATTTAGTTCCTATTAGGAAAAAAAATGGAGATATAAGGTTGTGTGTTGACTTCAAGAATCTCAACATATCTTCATTGAAGGATAATTATGGTTTTCCAAATATGGAGGCTATGCTACAAAAGGTAACTGGATCTAAACTTATGTCCATGATGGACGGATTTTTAGGATACAATCAAGTGGTTGTTAAAGAATCAAAACAATTTAAGACTACTTTTACCACTCCATGGGGTACTTATGTGTATGTCAGAATGATTTTTGGGCTTACTAATGCTGGGGATTGATGCAGGAGCATCCAGAGGTATACGGGCAATCCTGTGTCACCCAAAAAAATGTACTTAGACTTAGTTTCTATTTCATGTCTTTACATTTTTGAATACCCATTTGGCTCAAATAAAGGTTCCAACTCTCATATTTCAACTATCAGTGCGTTTAAAAATCCCAAAAAAATAGGAGCATGTATTTGGGCCATCATTTCAGTAAACTAGAAGGTGTGAATTAGCCAGATGAATGTAATCATGATTTAGAGCATTCTAGAAAAAGAATCAGGTCAATAGGCCCCACGGTTTGAAAGTTATTGCAGTTTTTTGGGTTTTGGAGACCTCCTAAGAATGCTTCAAAGTCAGGTTTGGGGCATTAAATGACCTCAAAAAGGGTCAAAAAATGGGGGATGAGCAAAGCTTGTCCATAGGGCTATAGAGCTCTTTGAGAGTTTTCCAAAAATGTAAACGGTTTGTCAATTGGAGCTACGGTTCAAAAGTTATGCCTCCCAGAAGTTCGGTTACCGTTTCTGGATTCTTCTAGATTTGCCCTGACTTCTAACGCAGCTTCCAAAACCTTCTATTTTGTCGATGGATGCCTAATAGCACTTTCTAGAATGTACTCCTAGTCCTTAACCCTCCGGGGTCTATTTAAGGAGATTTCTGGCATTGTAAAAGGCAGTTCGGAGTGGAGTTTGAGAGGAGGTGCTAAAAGGAGAAATATTCTCCAAATTTATGCTATTGTAAGCCCTTAGGGCATGTTTTGAAGTTTATTTTCTCTATACTATTTGTACTAGCTTATTTTCTTAGTTAATATAATTTTCCCTTTCTGTTGGTTCCATTCTGTTCTTGGGTTGTGTCCGCTTCAAGTGGTATCAGAGTGGGTTTTCCTGAGTGTGTAGACAGAGCGCCGACTGTGAGGCAGTTTGCACCAGGACTGTGTGGTTGTGGGTTTGAGTTAGAAGATGCCTCCACAAAGAGAGTGTGGTGGAAGGGCCAGAGCTATTGATCCTGAGCAGGTTAGAGCCCTCTAGAGGCAGGTACAAGCATTGCAAGAGGAGCTTCGTAGAGGAGCAAATGTTGCCGCAGGTGACAATAGTAAGGATAAAAATGAAGAGGAAGTAATGGGACCAGAAGAGGAAGTTGACGGGGAAGTTCTGAATCTTGTAGAGGAAAGGATTTTTAGGGCCATTACTAAGTTTGGGAAAAGACCTACAATTGAAGTGGGTATATTTTCAGGAAATCTGAAACCAGATGAGTTGATCGATTGGATCAATGAACTGGAAGAATACTTTGAGTATGAGGATATAAGGGACCTAGATAGGGTTAAGTTTACAAAGGCCAAACTGAAAGGCCATGCCAAAATCTGGTGGCAAGAGGTTCAACTACAAAGACTTAGAAGAGGAAAGGAGAAGATCACAAGATGGGATCGCATGGTGGAAAAATTGAAGAAGAAGTTCATTCCTGTGGACTACGAGCTTGATCTGTTTAAGAAGATGCATGGGTTAAAGCAAGTAGGAAGATCAGTCCAAGAATATATAGAGGAGTTTCACTGACTCTTGATTAGAGCGGGGCATGCATAAGCAAATAAGGAGAAGGTTGCTCGTTATATCAGTGGGTTGCGACCTAGCATCCAAGAGGAATTAAGTCTGGTAAGAATGACCAACGTTGAAGAGGTATACCAGTTTTCCCTGTGAGTTGAAGAGAAGCTAAATAAAAGGTTTGAAGGAAGACAAAGAGGGCATGGTTAAGTAGGAAGGGGAAGTGGTAGATCATCTGGAGGCCGCAATGAAACCCAAAAGAAAAATGAAGATGTGGGTACTAGCAGAAACCAGAGGAATGAGGGTTTCAACTGCTTCCATGATCAAGACTTTGGAAATCAATGAGGAAGAGGTAGAGGACATGGAAAAGGAAGAGGCGGCTTTCGTGGTACCTATTTCCATTGCAATGAAGAAGGTCATCGTGCCTTTGAATGCCCTCAACGACAAGGAAGGACAGATAGGAGAACTAATGGCCAAACTAAGGTTGCTCATGTGGATGAGGATGCACAATCATCACATTCAGAGGATGCAGAAAGAGGAGAGACCTTGGTAAATGAAAGAGTCCTACTAAGTGGTGAAAATGAACCAGGACAGCGGAGGAGTTTGTTTCGTACTAGATGCAAGTGTGAGGATAAATGTTGTGATGTGATCATTGATGGTGGTAGCACTGATAACTTGGTATCAGAAGAGATGGTCTCTAAGCTGAAGCTCAAGAGGGAGAAACATCCCCGGCCCTATCGGATTTCTTGGGTAAAAGATGATCATAAGGTCCTGGTAAGTGAACAATGTTTAGTAAAATTCAAAATTGGGAGTTACCATGATGAAGTTCTCTGTGATGTTATTTCGATGGATTTTTGCCATCTATTGTTGGGTAGACCATGGTAGTTTGATAGACATGCAATACATGATGGACATGCAAACACATACTCTCTGACAAAGGATGGAGTTCGCCACAAATTGAAGCCCATGAAAAAGGAAGGTGAAAAGGTATGTAGCAGTGCTAGGATTTGTCTTGTTGATGGAAGGAAGTTTTTAGATGGCATGAAACATTAGCGTATGTGCTATGCTTTGATTCCTAGGAAAGATAAAGAAGGTAGAAGTGAAATACCATTTGAAGTTTCAGATTAACTAGGGGAATTTGGAGATATTATCTCTGATAATGTTCTAGATGGATTGCCACCAATAAGGCAAATCAGTCATCAGATAGATCTGATTCCAGGAGCTAGTTTTCCTAACAAGGCTGCTCACAGGATGACTCCTACTGAAACAGAGGAGCTAAATAGATAGGTTCAGGAGCTGTTGAGGAAGGGCTTGATTCGAGAGAGCCTGAGTCCATGTGCAGTACCTGTAGTACTTGCACCAAAGAAGGATGGAGAGTGGAGGCTGTGTACAGATTCTCGAGCTATAAATAGGATAACCATCAAGTACCAGTTTCCTTTACCAAGGATGGATGATCTTATGGACTGCTTGAGTGGAGCTCAGTACTTCACAAAGATAGATCTGAAGAATGGCTATCATCAGATATGGATTCAAGAAGGAGATGAGTGGAAAATAGCCTTCAAGACCAAGGAGGGTCTTTATGAGTGGTTAGTCATGCCCTTTGGATTGACGAACGCCCCAAGCACCTTCATGCGGCTCATGAATGAGGTACTTAAGAAGTTCTTGGGAAAATTTGTTATTGTCTATTTGGATGATATTTTAATTTTTAGCAAGATGTTGGAAGAACATTTACTGCATATTCGTAGTGTCCTTGAAAGGCTAAGGGAAGAGAAACTGTTAATTAATCTAAAGAAGTGTGTCTTTGCAAAAAGGGAGTTAGTCTATTTGGGATTTGTTATATCACCTGAAGGTCTCAAAATGGATCCAGAGAAGGTAAAAGCCATCTTGGAATGACCTACTCCAAGGACGGCTACTGAGGTAAGATCATTTCATGGTCTGGTTAGTTTTTACAGGAAGTTTATTAAGAATTTCAGTGGCATATGTGCACCCCTAACTGATACAATAAGAGGGGATAGAAAAGAGTTCAAATGGACTGCAGCAGCTGCGAGAAGTTTTGAATTGCTGAAGAAGAAGGTGACTGAACAGCCTGTGTTGGCACTTCCAAATTTTAGAAAAGTATTCCAGGTGGATTGTGATGCTAGTGGTAGTGCTATTGGGGCTGTATTAAGCCAAGAAGGTAAGCCTATTGCATATTTTAGTGAAAAATTGAATGATGCAAAGAAGAAGTATTCTGTTTATGATCAAGAGTTCTATGCAATAGTTCAGGCCTTAAAGAAATGGAGGCATTATTTATTGCCAAAGGAATTTGTTTTGTATACTGATCATCAAGCATTACAGTACCTAAATAGCCAAGGTAAATTGAATCAGAGGCATATGAAGTGGGTAGAATTCTTGCAGAGTTATACATTTGTGTTGAAGCATAGAAGTAGAAAATCTAACAGGGTTGCAGATGCACTAAGTAGGAGACAGTTGTTGCTTACAACAATGCAGGTTGAAGTAGTTGGGTTTGATGAACTCAAGAATTTGTACCCCGAGGATCCTGATTTTGCTGAAGCATGGAAAGCTTGTAAAGAACCTGTTGCTATAGATAGAACCAAGTGGTTAGACTATTTGATTCAGGATGGCATGTTGTTCAAAGGTAGTCAATTGTGCATTCCAAGGAGTTCCGTGAGGGAAAATTTGATTAAGGAGAAACACAGTGGAGGGATGGTAGGACATTTTGGTTAGGATAAGACCATTTCCATTCTTAGAGAACATTATTTTTGGCCTCAAATTACACAGGATGTGAAGAAGTTTGTACAGAGTTGCCAGGTTTGTCAAGTTGCCAAGGGGTTTAGTCAAAATACTGGCCTATATCAGCCATTGCCTGTTCCATCAAGGCCATGGGAGGACATAAGTATGGATTTTGTTCTTGGATTGCCAAGGACACAAAGGGGTAATGACTCAGTATTCGTGGTGGTTGATAGGTTCTCCAAAATGGCACATTTCATTCCATGCCACAAAACTCATGATGTTGTCCATATTGCAGACTTGTTTTTCAAAGAGGTGGTAAGACTACATGGTCTTCCAAGGAGTATAGTTTCTGACAGAGATACTAAATTTGTGAGGTATTTCTGGAGGACATTGTGGAAGAAGTTGAGAACAGACTTGAAATTCAGTTCCACGCATCACCCACAGACTGATGGCCAAACAGAAGTGGTAAATAGAAGTCTGGGCAATTTGCTGAGATGTTTAGTTGGAAATAAGCCCAAGGGATGGGATTTGATTCTACCACAGGTAGAGTTTGCTTATAATAACTCTGTAAATAGGAGTACTGGAAAATCACCATTTCAAATTGTATATGGGAATAGCCCAAGGACTGCACCAGAATTGAGGAAGATAGAACAAGAGGAGAGGACAAGTGCTAAAGCTGAGGAATTTGCTCAACACATGAAGCGTCTACATGAGGAGGTTCAAGCACACATTATCAAGATGAATCAAGAGTATAAAGCTAGGGCTGATCAAAGGAGAAGACATAAGGAATTCCAAGTAGGGGATCTAGTCATGGTGCACTTATGAAAAGAAAGATTTCCAGTTGGTACTTACAACAAGCTGAAAATGAAGAAATTTGGCCCCTGCAAAGTTTTGAAGAAATATAACTCAGGAAATGCATATGAGGTGGAGCTGCCAGATGGTATTCACATTTCTCCCATTTTCAACATTGCAGATTTAACAGAGTATCATGATGATGGTGCAGATGAGGAGCTAGTTTTAGAGCCATGTCCAATTCTTGGTTCTAAGAAGGAGGAGATAGAAGACATTCTAGATCACCGTGTGGGTAGGAGTACCAGAAACAGGCAGTATGAAGAGTATTTGGTCAAATGGAAAGGACGGCCGATCGAGGACTCAACTTGGATTTCAGTAGTTGAGGTTTCCCATTTGGGATTTCCTCTACCATCCATAAAGTGACAGGGTCACTTTTCAATCTACCCTGGGTGTCTGATGCAGGAGCATCCAGAGGTATAAGGGCAATCCTGTGTCACCCAAAAAAATGTACTTAGACTTAGTTTCTATTTCATGTCTTTACATTTTTGGATACCCATTTGGCTCAAATAAAGGTTCCAACTCTCATAGTTCAACTATCAGTGCATTTGAAAATCCCAAAAAAAATAGGAGCATGTATTTGGGCCATCATTTCAATAAACTAGAAGGTGTGAATTGGCCAGATGAATGTAACCATGATTTAGAGCATTCCAAAAAAAGAATCAGGTCAATAGGCACCACGGTTTGAAAGTTATTGCAGTTTTTTGAGTTTTGGAGACCTCCTAAGAATGCTTCAAAGTCAGGTTTGGGGCATTAAATGACCTCGAAAAGAGTCAAAAAATGGGGGACGAGAAAAGCTTGTCCATAGGGCTATAGAGCGCTTTGAGAGTTTTTCAAAAATGTAAACGGTTCGTCAATCGGAGCTACGGTTCAAAAGTTATGCCTCCCAGAAGTTCGGTTACTGTTTTTGGATTCTTCTAGATTTGCACTGACTTCTAACGCAGCTTCTGGAACCTTCTATTTCATCGGTGGATGCCTACTAGCACTTTCTAGAATGTACTCCTAGTCCTTAACCCTCCAGGGTCTATTTAAGGAGATTTCTAGCATTGTAAAAGGCAGTTCGGAGTGGAGTTTGAGAGGAGGTGCTAAAAGGAGAAATATTCTCCAGATTTATGCTATTGTAAGCCCTTAGGGCATGTTTTGAAGTTTATTTTCTCTGTACAATTTGTACTAGCTTATTTTCTCAGTTAATATAATTTTCCCTTTCTGTTGGTTCCATTCTGTTCTTGGGTTGTGTCCCCATCAGGGATACTTTTCAATGTGTGATAGATGTGACTTTTGCTGATATTATTGATAAATTCTTGGTTGTATATTAGGATGATCTAACTGCTTATTCTAAGGACAAGAAGGATCATTGCATGCATTTAGAAAAGCTATTTATCAGAGCCCTTAAATATGACATTTCTTTGAATCCTAGAAAGTGTAACTTTGGTGTTATTGAAGGAAAGTTGTTAGGGAATCTAGTTGGTAAACATGGAGTAAGGATTGACCCTAAAAAGGTAGAAGAAATAGATAAAATTTAGAAGCCTAAAAGTGTTAAGGGAATTCAATCATTTTTTGGGAAAATCAACTTTCTTAGAAGATTTGTGACTAATTTTGCAGAAATTAGTAGGTTTATATCAAAAATGTTAAAGAAAGGGTCTAAGATAAAGTGGGACAAAGAGCCTAGTGTTGCACTCTAGAAGATTAAGCAAGCTATTAAGGATGCACCTGTTCTACGGGCACCTAATTATGAAAAACCAATGCATATATTTTATTTTTCTTCATTTCACACTATTGCTACAATATTACTACAAAAAAATGAAGAAGGCTATGAACAACCTATTGCATTTTTTAGCAAATCATTATAGGCAACAAAATTGAAGTATGGTATTAATGAGAAACAAGCTTATGCACTAGTGAAAGGAGTGAAGGCTTTTAGATGTTATCTAATGGAAGCAATTGTTATTGCATTTGTCCCTACTACTATTATTAAGGACATCTTCTCACAACTAGAGGTATCTGGCAAAAGATATAGGTGGATTAATAGAATATAGGAATTTAACATTGATATTCAGATCGCCAAACTAGTTAGAGGTCAAGGCTTAGCCAAACCGATGACATAAGCTAATTTAGAAGCAAATCAAATTAACCAATGTGATGGTAACTATAAGGAAAATATTTGTGACATGGATAATTCTAATTGGTATAGAGATGTGATTTATTATTTGCAAAATATGAAATCCCCACCAAAATTAACAAAAACTAGAAAAGATCCTTGAAATTGTAGGCTATAAGATATATCATAGTACAAGGGTAGTTGTGGTGGAGGGATATGGAAGGGGTACTTTTGAAATGTGTAGATGAAATTGAGTCTAAGGAGATTTTAAGAGATATGCATGAAGGTGTGTGTGGAGGTCATTACATGGCCAAGACCACAACTCACAAAGTCCTCAAATCTGGCTTTTGGTGGCCAATACTTTTCAAAGATGTCCATGAATTTGTTAAAAAATGTAATGCTTGTCAAAGATTTAGTGGATTTTTTTTTTTTTTGAAAATCTACCATTAAGACATGTTGAGGCACATGCACCATTTCAACAATGGGGAATTAATTTCATTGGTGAAATTCCCAACAAGTCTAGTGGTGGTGGATATTCTTGGATCCTGGTAGCTACTAATTATTTCACTAAGTGGGTTGAAGCAATTCCCACTAAAAATGCAACAAATAAAATGATGATTAAATTTATTTTGAATAATATTATAATCAAGTTTAGATGTCCACAGAAGATTGTAATAGATAATGCTATGTGTTTTAGATTTGAAGAATATAAGGAGTTTTGCAAGAAATATGGTATTGCAGAATATACATCCTCACCTTACCATCCTCACGGAAATGGTCAAGCAGAATCAAGCAATAAGAGCCTATTGAATATTATTAAAAGGATTCTAGGGGAAAATAAGAAGGCCTAGGATTCAAAGTTTCCATTAGCTCTATGGGCTGATAGGGTTACTATGAAAAAGGCCATTGGATATGCTCCTTTTGACTTAGTTTATGGCATACAGGCTAGACTTCCACAAAACATTTTGAAGGAGATGTATAAGTTTGTTCAAATTTATGAAAATGATATTATTGATGAAATGAAACTTAGGATGGATGATCTCCTACAATTATAAGAAACAAGAAGAGACTCCTCTATTTAGAATGCAAAGTTGTAGTCAAAGATGAAGCATCTGTATAACAAGAGGCCACTGAAAGGAAATTTGAAATAGGTGATATGGTGCTAATATGGAATGCCATAATAGAAGATAAAGGAAAACATGGTAAGTTTGACCCCATTTGGCTTGGTCCATATGATATTTATGATAAAAATGGTGAAGATTCATATTATTTGAAAGATTTAACAAGGGGTATTCTTGAATTTCCGGTTCATGGACAATTCTTGAAGATGTATTTTTCTTAAGATATCTTTTGTTTCCATGAACAGTAGTTTAGGTTTTTTCCTGTACATTCTATAAATTTTTTGTGTCTTTTGTATAGCCCTTGTACATAGTGCTTTTTTGGTGTGGTTTCTCTCTTAGAGGTATTCATTCTTTATCAAGTTTGTGGTTTGCTCTACCAATGATTGCAAATTCTTACATAGTCACAAGTAGTCTATCATCCCCAGACAGAGCCACTGATGGTTTGGTTTTCCACAATGCAAATTTTCCCACAAAATAGGTTTGCAAAATTAGATAGACTTCTATAAATCTTGCAAGTTAGGGTTTGACCTTTTCCAAAGTTGGCTAGCACTAGTTAGAGCCCTATTAAGTTATAATTTTTTTCCCTAAGTAGACTTGTTAGGTCATGTGCTTTTATTTTGAAAATTTTAAGCAAGCAAATCATTTTTGGAACTAGTATATTCTTTGGGGAGACCATTTAAATTCTTCTTTTTTGGTTTCATTTTCCTAAAATTGCTTCTACTGTTAGATCTCTCTTTATATCTATGGTGGTCATCATGTTGCTATCACAAACTGTAAGGATTTTATCCTATGCGACATGGTGACCATCATGAAATAGAAAGGCAACGAGATGAAGTTTTGAAAGACAGGTGCCAAGTTTTTTATTATTTTTGAAGTTTGTAGTGGTGTTAGAGATGTCAGATATCAAAAAGGAGGACTAGCTAGAATATGTTCTATTTTCCACTACCAATTTTTGTGAAATATCAAAGGTCGCTATGTCAAAATTGGAAAATGTAAGAATCCCATCGGTAGTGTCATAGTGCCTTCTCAGGAAAGTGAAAAAAGGTGAAATCAACAAACGAAACTCAGACACTGTAAATTTTTTCTATCATCAATATGGTTGTGTGATTGTGATGCATGGTCAAAAGCATTAAATATAGTGATAAAGGTGGAAACATGTGGTATTTCTTGGCACCAAATTTTCTTAAAGTTTTAAGGTGGTCACTATTTTGCCACCAAAATATGAATGAATTTTTCTAGTAGTGACATAGTGCCCTACTAGGAAAAGTGGAACAAAACAATGGTTTACATTGAAAAGTGGATGCTGAGAAGTTCTCTCATTAGTAATAAGCGATGTAATCATCTTAAAATGTTTGTAGCAATTAATATGGTACTAACTTTAAGAACCTAAATATTTTGTGTGCCAAATTCTTTTAAAGAATGTGGTACTCACTTTATCACTATCGAAAAACCCATGTTTTTTACCTATAGTGACATAACACCTTCCCAGAAAAGACCAGACATGGTGGAACATGATTTTAATGAATATTAAAAAATGGGGTAAATATTATATATACTTTTCCAACATGTCAAAATAGTGTTGTGTCATATGTTATGTGGAATCACATTTAGAATGTGACACATGTAAATGGAAACTGTCAGATCAAAACACATCTACGGTAGGTGTTGAGTCACTATAAGAAATTATTTGATCTTTAATGGTAGTGACATGATGACCAAAGTAAAACAAAAAGGGTCCACCATAGTCACATTAAAATACTTTTGAAATACATGTCACCAGATTAGGAATGAATCAATGATAGTCATTATGTCGCATCAAGAAGCTTCTCGTGAATTATGCATAGCAACATGAAGACAAGGTGACATGTATTCATGAGCACCAGTGGGTCCAGAATGAATTGTAAGCAATAGAGAGAAATGGCTATGCAAAGGATTTTTATTGGATTGACTGCCAACTTAGCAAGTGGAAGTTGAGTCATTTATGATTTTGTTCCTGGATCGTCAAATTTTTTTGAAAATTGATGACATATTTTTGAAACAAAACGCGATGCCACCAATTCTCCATACAGTTCATTTATGAAGATTGAAATCTCCTATGTGAAATAGAAATAGAGTAAATTACAAATATTTTACCATTTCTTTCATGTGCGAACAAATTTTTAGATTTCCAAGGAGCTTGAAGCTATTGAGGAACTTTTCTTTGTGTAATCAAGAAGCAAAAGAATTTCTAGTGATTTCATTGTGTTATAGGATTGCAAAAAATAAAAGCACGAAGAGCCAAGTAAGTTTCTCAGGTCACTATGTATCAAAAGTATTCTAGTATCATGTGATTTGTGTCCATCATCCCCCCAAAGAAAGAATTCTCAGGTTTGGTAGATTATGCTAGCAGAAATATACATGATGACCTTCTTGAGTTATTACCCGAGTCTACTAATGAGTTAGCCCAGGTGAAAAAGTTGATTCCTTTAAACCCTAGGCTCAAGATAGAAGATGGTTTATATGATAAAGGAAATTGGCTTAGGGATGCAATTACTACCAAATTAGGGCTTTCCCTTTTCTAAAGGTTTTTTTGAGAAAGGAACTTGTTTGGCCCCCATGCAAACATTTGAAATTTTGATTTAGGGAAACTAGTGGTCCCTAGTGTGTTTGTGGATGTTGATTTACTGATGGCCATTGCCCAAAATTATGACTCTATGGAAAAAATTATAAGAATATGGGATGGGAAGTGTTTATTAAGTATTAATATTGAGGAGATTAGGGAAGTTTTTTTCCTAGAACCATTTTCAGATTATCACATACCCATTGACTTGACAGGACTGGAAAAGGAATACATATCTAAGAGGGATAATATTAGGCATGGTGCACTATGTTAGTGTTTTGAAAAATACCAAGCGACAAAATGCTCAATACCAAAATGACATCACTCATATAATCTAAGGACTAGCCAATTCCTATCAACAATTATAAATGCAAACCATTTGGACTCAAATTCAACAAAACCAAGGGTGGTTTTCTACTCTCTAGGCTCTGCAAAACTAGGGTGGGTATACCCAGGGATGATTCAAGACTGGGAAATACTATATGAGGATTATTTTAGTTTCATTTTTATTCTCATCTGAAATCCTCAAATACATGCATAATTCATGACAATTTGATAAACACATCCCATATAAAAAATTTGGCCAAAATTCTTCTATAGGTCTGCACGTATTCTCAACAATAGTGGCTAACTAAAGCTAAAACATTCCATGTGAACAAGTATAGGCCAACTTTGAAAATATTTAGGAAATAAAAGTAAAATTGATTATAATTTTGCATTTGAAAACCATTTATGGCACATTTCTCTTTCAGCTAAATCAATTTGACCAGTGCCTAATCCATTGGGTTTCAGAGTCTACTAAAAAGCCTTAGATCTAATTTGTTGCCTTACAACAAATTTTATCATCAATTCTTATCAAAATTCATCATTCAAAAATCCTTTCCACTACTACAGCAACCATATCAAATTCATCAAAGCTTTTACTTAATCCATTGAACTAATAGCAGTGATGAGTAGATATACAACCTAATTGGATTGCATTCAATTGCACAAGCCTTCACTCATACAATATCAAGATAACCAAGTAATCAAAAGGAGACAAAATTCAAAAAGAAATGATATGGGGACAACTCATAATTTGTATTCATTTTTTTTGAAAATTGTATACATTTACAGTAAACTTAGAATGACCTTAGGAAGAAACATAGAGATCATTCTATTATTCATGTATTTTTAGGAACTAATAGAGAAAATACATCATAAACTTGCTCCAAACATTGGACCAAAAATAGACTAAGTATATCACTTAGAAAAAATAGAATTTGAACCCCTTCTCTAGCCCTAGAATCTCACTTATATAGTGTGAGATGCAACAAGCTTCAGGCTGAGAGAAATTGGTAGGTGTCCTTTAAAAAGTTTTACATATACCCATTACAACAAGACAAAATTGCGAATAACAGAAAGATTGGTACATCAAACATTCCTTTGTGGGTTTGCTTCTATTATTCCCTTTGAAAAGACAAAAAAATATTATGATCGGATTCCTTTTAGCATTCTGGTTCCTTGGGATAGGTGGCCATCAAATGTGATAGTGATGAATCATCTCCTGCTACCTGAGAATCCTCTTTGTCTTTATCATCGGTTGTGGAGGTGGCTTCTACTTTTGTACCCTCTTCTTTATCATCATCCTCCACCTCATCACCTCCTTCTGTCTATTTTGTAGACATAAGATCTTCCTTCCACTTATTATAGGTAGTGTCCTTTGGCCAATCAAAATTCAAGACTTCTCTTTGTATAGTTATCAGGGAATTTGCAATTGCCTCCATATCAACCAATTCTTTTCTGATGGAGTTATAGAATATCTGCACTTTAACCAACTCCTCATTTGTCATAGCCCATAACAAGTGTCCAGTTTCAATTATAACTTTATTTATCCTTTCACAAAAAATCTCATCTAACTCCCTTTTCCATTCCTCCTTTTCCTTCACTTTATCAACAGTTTTTAATGCACAAGGAAATAAATCAAAATTTTCTGCAATATACTTGGAAAAAAAAATAGTTAATCTTTTTTGAAAATAATTTTACTTATCATCAAATCCTTGCAATTTATTTAACAAGTCAAAGATTTTTTCTATTTGACGACATGGCAGCTAGATGGCAGATATACACATAGTAATGATATCTTCATTTCTTTTTGTCCACTTCTGCACAAGGGGTCTGAATACAACTTCATCTCCCTTTAGTTCATCCCTGATGGATGCAATCTTTGCCAATAAATCAAAACATGATGACCACTCAATTCTATCTACTAAATACATTATACCCTGCCTTATTTTCTCCTCGAACTGATTATTTAGTTCTACATGCAATGCATACAACTTATTCTTTTCTTCTTCAAAATCTTCTATAGTGTAGAACTATGGCCTTTCAGGGGTATCTAGTACCTCAATAATTGGAGTGGACCTAAAAGGTTCAATAGGTGGCCTAGAAGGGTATACAATCCTAGGTCTGCTAGATTCTCCTACTTTTCTTTTCCCAAGGACCTTCACCATTTGAGATACTTTGTTTTCCAATGACTGTATCTGTATACCCCTTTCCTCATATGCTTTCAAAGCTTCTTCAAACCTAGCATTGAGTTGGGCAAATCTATCTTCTTCCTGGCCAGATACAACACTACCAAATTTTAACATTTTTGAGGCCATTCCTATTATCTGCTTACTGCCTACCTCACCAGCCCTGAAAACTACCAATGCACCAGTATGCTCTGTAGTGGAAATTTCTTAGATTCTGGTCTTGTCTCTTTTTTCAATTGACCAAATAACAAGGGCTTGGTGGTCATCACTAAATTTAACTCCTCTATGAGCCTGTAATACCTCTTCTTTAGTTTTAAATTGGACATCCTTTTGCTTCCTTACTGAATCAAAAACCATGGCATTCACTATATCCCATTCTGGCAAAATAAGGACTCTTGACTACTTAATTACTTGCCTACCAGCCTCAGGGGTAAATTGAGCAAAATCTTTCAAAAATTTAGACTTTACCTCCTCCTTAATAGCAGAATCTGATTTACCAGGTTGTTCTGCCTTTATTTTTTTATAAGTCTTCTCAAAATTTCCTATATTTAGCCTCCATAAAAATTGTGCAAATGCTCTAGACTTCACAAAATTTTCATCATTAATAGACCTCTAAGAGGCTTGGGCAACTATAGGGTCAATTTCCTTACCTTGGTAATCACCAATAGTTAAATCCAAGGAAGGTGTAGGTGGTTCTTGAGGCTCTTCAATCTCCAAATCTATGGAGGTAACAATCACATCTCCCTCTCCACCAATTTGTCTAAGCTATTCTCTTAGAGATGTTTCATCATCAATTTTGATTGGAGACTGGCTTGGGGAATATTGTTCCACTTGGGAAGAAAACCCTTTCTCTAAATTTTGTCTTTTTGGAGCACTGGCTGCAGGTGGGCTTCCTGGCCTTGGTCTTTGCTGAGGGGGAGCCTGTTGTACATTTTGGACCATTACATACCCTACCCATTTCTACAAAGTGTACTGACCAAGAGACACCACATTTCTACTATTTATTCTCTTCTGCACCTTTGCAGCCTTGTCTGGATAAGCCTTGACATATGCATCCTTCTTCTCATTCATGGCTTGTATTATCATAGAAAAATTATTCATTAGTGCCTACATCTTGGCTCCCCAAAATTTCTTTTCTCTCAATGGATCATAATGGAGGTCAAAAGAATTAATAAATTCTAATGTTTTTCTATATACTATCCATTTCTCCTTTCTCAATTCCTGTTCTTGCAAAGTAAAAACATTTTTGATCACATCCTCCAGATAGTATACTTGTTGCACCATGCGAGAAGCTTTTATTCTCTCTCTCTTAAGAGATCATAGAATCCTTCAGGGTTAGTAAACTTGGCATGAGACTCTGCCATGTTATATCTATCTAAGAACAAATTCAAATGCTTCCAGCCTTTCCTTACAAAAACAAAATCATGCACTATAGTAACAATTGGGAAGAAGGTACCCTTCTTAGAAAATTCCCTCTCATCTATAGTGCTTATCTGCCATAGGATCTTAGCTATCCCTATATTCAAGGGAACATGGAAAGGTAGCACATGAGGCTTTCCCAAAAAGCCATATACTCTTATTTCTATTGAGACATTGTAAGGGATTATATCCCCATAGTTATGACTAACCAACAATCCTTGTGCATGGTCCTTGGGTTTGACCAATTCTAAAAATGCTTGTGGAATTCCAGGGCTGTCCCCTTTCAAAAGTAGCCTAAGCTTTGATGCAAAGTATCTATCAAATCTCACATAATTGGCATCTGTAGCTTCTGAAGTCATATCTACACTCCACAACTGCACTAGATTCCTCTCTTCATCCCTGGTTGTTTCTAGCTCCATGCCCTTGGAGAAGAAGGTGAATCCCTTGTACAAGCATACATGCATAAGTAATGAATACCAACAAAATGGTTTGTTCACTTCCCCCTTGCTATTCTCACCAAACCATTGTGAATCTCCTTTGCAAGGAAAGTAGCAAAATCTAGAATAGTACTCATTCCAAATTGAAGAGTTTGAGCCATTATGAGAACAATTGAGTGCTCAACTTTATCCATTCCAAAAATTTTGCAAAGAGAAGTATATAATTCCTAAGCCCTGGGGTTAATATGTCTTTTCAATAATGGCTCAGGTGTGTTAGCAATAATCACAGTCAAGGTTCCAATTTTAGTAGCATGCTCCTGCAATGGCCCTGTTCTCAAGTATATTCTTTGTGCATCATATCTCGCTTGTAAATCATCCATATCAATGATTTCATGTACAGTGTGGTTAGGGTTAAGGTTGAAAACTTCACCAAACAGCTCAGGGAAAACCCTAAAAAGATTGACTCCAAAATGATTTTTCACCTGTTTCATAATAGGATAATATTTCTTTGCCAGGTCAGTCAATAGATCACTATCAAAGAAAAATGAAGGGACTTTTAATTTTCCAATGTCAAATTCCTAGACATTGCTCATGGGGGTATCTAAATTTCATTCTGAGAACCATTTCTTGAACAATTGCAAACCCCTAATAGAGACTTGGGCATCTCTTACCCAATTTTCCCTATCATAAAAACCCTCAGCCACAACTACCCTAGGGTTCTTAGGAATGAGTTACGTCACTTTAGTTATTTCATTTAGTGATAATGGAAATTGTTCTAGGAAATCATCATGCACAACCCTTTTTAAATAATTAGTTTGCCTAGAAAATTCCTTTCATGGAGGCATTTTAAAATTTCACACCATTACAATAGAAAATTCTTGATTTTTACAGGTTCCAAATTACTTACCCAATAAATTTTCCCTTCTTTCTTTGTAATTTTCTCTTCAAATTTTTTGAAACCCTTGAGAAATTCTTTGCCCTTACTCTAGAAATCCTTTTCGCTTTGAGAAAATCTGCGATTGTATGCTTCAATAATGGCAATTTTTCATATTATACCAGTGCATTGAGGTCACACAAAGGAAACTTTGAGTTATATTAATTCCTATAATAGCTAGTTTCATGTTCTATTTCAAATTTGAATCTAACCTGTCGATCTCTCAAAGATCGGACAACTTTATTTCAAAAGTAAAATGCCTTTTAAAAATTCAAGCCCCCAGCCATGTGTCAAAAGGGTGCATGCCCACATTACTTAAAATTTGAGCAAGTCCATATAGCGAGGAAGCGCTAACCCTAGATCTTATTTAGATTGATGATGATCACAAATCTTCTGTGACTATAACATCTAGTTAGCTAGTCAGACCAATGAGATGCTTTCTCTATACTCTGGCTCATCTAACAAGTACCACATAAGACAAGTTGTTATTATCTTCTGAGCAAGGTGGGCCCATGATGGCATACTATTCCACGTGTCGCATTTACACTTTCCTGCATTACTTAAAATTCTTGCACCTTAGAATTATGGGGAAGCACTGCTCGTTGATCAAGACAAGATCAATGATCAAATCAATTCACATTTGAACAAAGTCCAGTCATCTATACTGACCAATAGGAAACCTTCATATGAGTTTGCATCTTCTAACAAAATTCCATGCTAGTGGGTCCCATATCTTCTTTGGAGTGAGTAGGTGCTTGACGTCATCTTTTCTATGTGTCAAGCTAGCACATTCCCTCTTTTCTTATCTTATGAGCATCTTCAAATTGCTAGCTTGCGCCAGTCATTGATCTTTTGAAGATCAACGGTGGTAACACTGGAAATCTGTAAACCTTACAAGATGAGAAAAGTGGCATTACCCTGGACTTGTGTCTACATGGCACATTCCCACTTTGTTTAAACTTCCCTTAATTTCTTTAAGCGAGAAAGCATCCTTCATTGATCAAGATAGGATCAACGGTTTGAAATTTTTTTGCACTTTATGGTCAATCATCCACTTGGGCCAATGAAATGAGTGCTTTCAATCTGTGTGCTCTGACTCACCTAACTATTGCAGACCACATGGCATGACTCAATGTTGCTTCCTGATTTGGCCCCACTGTGACACACGTCACAAAGGCACATACTCGCATTCCTTATTTGACTAGCAACGATCAAGAACTCTGAGCTATAAAATAATACCTTTATTAAAGAATAGGCCAATGATATTGCAAGGATTTTAAAATGTGCACGAGGAACACTGACAGTTCTACAAAAGTTTTGACTAACTCTTATAGCCACGAATTTTTTTTTGGTGCACTGAAGTTGAAACGTTAGCAGGAGCTACGTGTCAAAAAGGTGCTTCCCCACAATATTTAAAGACCTTGTAGCTCCAAATTGTGGGAATGCGATGGTCATTGATCTGATCAAGATCAACGTTCACACAAAGTTTGCTGTTACATAGGATTTTTTCAAAATAAAATAATGTAGTTTAGGAAAAATTTATAGGGTTTATCAAATATTAAAAGGTCACTCTTTCATAAATAAACCTTTAGGATAAAAATTGTCCTACCAAAATTTATTTGAAATAATATTCTCTAAAGTTTTCAAAGGCTAGGGCCAAACAAGGCAAGGCATTAGGTTATTTGGTGAATTTTTTGCCTAGGGTTTTTTGACCAAATTTCAAATTACTTTGGAGTGCACATTTAGGGTTTTTCACTACTGAATACAACAAAAAAAGGGTGGTGAAAAATAAGGCCAACACACTGAGGGCACACAGAGGCTCAATTGGGAACCTTTTGAGAAGGAATTTTTCACTTCCTAGGCTATAGAAATATACATGACTTTATGTAGAGTTTTTGGTGAGGATGAGTAGAAGTTTATACCAATAAGTTTTATATAGATGATGGCTCAAGTTTTTTCTTTTGGTGTGGATATTATTTTTGATTTTGCATCTTATATGGTAGAAGCAATCCATGAAGGGCTAGTTGGAATTGCTAAAAGCAAGGTAGAAAAGACTTTTGGTCACTACTCATTACTGATGCATATGTTCTTGTTTAAGGGTGCAACATATTTTGGGAAGGAAATGGTTTTAAATAGAGAAAAGGAAGGGCAAGTTATGCCAATCCAGTTGTGGAGTGCTAGTATGACTAGGGATGTTGAAAATGCTAGTTTTTTTAGATTTGACCAATATTTTTCCTCCAAATTGAGAAGTGTCATATTAAGGGACAATCTCAGAATCCCTAGGGTATTATTGAATTTCATCAGACCAATTGATAATCCCTTTAATTTTAAAGTATCACATAATTGGGCTAATATTATACCATACCCTATTTCAACAAACTTTAGGGTTTATGGTTTCCAAAGGACTCCTCATGTATTGTCCTACCAGGTGCCCTTAAAATTAGGAATAGTTGAAATATTGTGGCAAATAGGAGGATTGGAGGAAGCATATTTGGTAAGAGGAAACAAAGGCTCAAATTTTGCTACTTGTACTATAGTTCACCAATTTGTGATCACAAAAGATGGATGGTTTTCCTTGTATAAATTCTTAGATTAGTACCAAATGGCTTTGTCTCATCCCCATTTTTGTGATTCTGAGAGATTTAACAATAATCTTTTTAAAGCAAGGGCTAAAGTTGGTACCATCAAGCATGAGCCTTATTTACCTAAAGATATAATAAGGAATGAGTTCTCCTTGCAAGAACAAGAGATTAAGAAGGAAAAATGAAGAGTTTTCTCTAGATTTTGGAATTTATTCATTGTTTTGATAAAGATTACAAGCCTCTAGGTAATGCAAAAACTGAGTCAGACAAAATAAATAAACTCATGGCTAATTTTTCTACAACCATGGAAGCAATGAATGAGAAAAAAATAATTTTAATTCAATTTTTTCCAAACAAAGCCAAAGAGGTCTTAAGGAGATTGGCATTCACTCCTACAGTTGGAATAGAGCAACTAATTGTCTGGAAAGGACTTGGCTATAATGTAATTTAGAATAAGGTGGCCACTATTGACAAAGGAAAATAAGTAGTAGGGTCAACTAGTGTCGTCTTGGAAGAGAGACCTGATGAACCCCCTCCCAAGAGACAAAGAATAATAAGAGAATAGACTCCTTACATTGAGGAATATTCACCTACTCAATCCCCATTATAGATTGGAGATGAGCAACTCACTAGGGAGCAGATGGAGCAATTAGGATCCCAAGGGGGAGTATTCATTACCCAGGAAGAGTTAGATGAGGGAAATCCTCAGGAGCCTCTAATCCCAAGCCTTGAATTAATTGTGGAAAATTACAGAGGAAAGGAATTAGACCCTGTAATGGAGCAAGCCTGCCATGAATTCATATGTGATGATGATTTTGTTAAATCTAGAGCTTTCCAGCAGTTTGTTTGGAGACAAAACATGGAAATATTTGAAGAAAGATGCAATAAATTGAGAGCAAAGCATCTAGAGATGGAAGAGGTAGATGCATAGAGTTAGATAAAAGAAGAGATGGCACAAGAATTCAAGAACATGTCCCATGAGGAGGGGAGATAAATGATAAAAGCATCTGGTGTTTTGCTGCTATCAAATTAGGATATAGCAGATGCCCTAGTTTTTAATTCTATTTTAGGAAAATTAAATGTAAAAGATCAGGGGAATAAAGAAATAAGAGATGCCAAGTTCAATGAGGACTAGGCTGCATTAGTCATTTGGTCGATAAGGAAAGGATGTTGGATTGGCTCCTCCCAGGCTGATAATGTCATTTCATGTAATAAAATGAAAAATTTATAGCATGTGCATACAATGAATTTAGTACAAAGGTTTTATATGTCACAAAGACAATTTTCATCACAGGTTTTATGCATGTTGAATGAATTAGCTTGAAAGTTTCTAGAGCATATGTGACAAGTTCATTTTTGTGAATACCCAACACATTTTGTTAAATAGTTCACAGACCTTGTCCATACTTTTGGATTTTGCATACATATCTAGTAGAGTAGTTGCAATATTTAACAAATTTATCGTCCTTAATGTTTTGATGGATGTTAATAGCGTATTCCAAATCTCCCAGATTGGCTATATGTATGTCAATTCCATTTTCTTGAAATGTTTGAGGATCTCTTTAAAAAATTGACTTGATCATGCTGTATAATCATTGGAGTCCATTTTACCACATTTCTTTGAGGTATTTTATGAAACACTTCACACGATTTATCAATGCTTCAATATTTTTCACACATATCTACCAACACTGTCTTATCTATAATATATGACAAAATTTCACAATCATTTATGATTTACTAAGCATCCACATTCTATTCTAGAATTTCCATTTCATGCGAGGTGGGAAAATGCTAGTAAAGGTTGTGCAATTTGGCTTTACATCAATCTATTGCATTTGCTTGAATATTTCTAGAGTAGATCAAGATGGCTATGAAAAAAGTATTCAAAGAGCATAATGGCTAACAATAATATAGTAAAGTAGTAAAGACAACAAGTACAAGCACTACAACAATAAAACCCATGAAATCCTTGTTAAATCTGAAAATTTCATTCACAAATTATCCTAGTGGTCACCCTTGCTTCTTCCCACCTACCTTTATTAGATCGGTGAAGCCTCCATAATGAGAAATAATGTGTTAATAAACTAACCATACCATCTGCTGTTTGGGGATTTCCTATATCATTTTGGAGAAATTTAATCTCTTCTTCACTACTACAATTTGTACAATATATCATAAATATATATTTACTATTGGCGTAACCATTGCACTTTCTTTTGGTGCAAACACTAGTACATTTTCATCCCACTTAAAACTATATGCCAATATTTTAAAGGAAATTTATAGTTTACTCTCATTTCTTTCCTAAATATGCTGACTTAGGAAAAACCAACAACCTACTTTTTTTGGTAGGTTTACTTTGTATCCTGATGATCTTGATTTTGGTGAAGCGCAAAAGGCTTGTACAAAACTTGTTACACTTAACAAGACAAAGTGGCTAGATTTCATGATCCAAGATAGTAAGGTGTTCAAAGGAAGCTAGTTTTGCATTCCAAGAAGTTCAATGAGAGAGAATCTCATCAAGGAAAAGCATAGTGGAGGATTGACTAGACATTTTGGCAAAGATAAGACCATTTCTTTGGTTGCTAAGAATTATTACTAGCCACAGTTTTAGCAAGATGTGAAGAAGTTTGCATAGAGTTGTAGATTATTTTAGATGGTGAAAGGAGTGAAGCAGAATACAAGGTTGTATCAGCGATTACCTATAGCAAAGAACCCGTGGGAAGATGTTAGTATGGATTTTGTTCTTGGATTACTAAGGACATAGCGTGGGCATGATTCTATTTTTTATGGTGGTTGACAAGTTTCCAAAGATGGAACATTTTATTCCTTGCAAGAAGACTAGTGATGTTCATATAGCATAATTATTTTTTAGAGAATGGTGAGACTACATGGTCTGACAAAGAGTATAGTTTCAGATCAAGATACCAAATTTTTTGTGTATTTTCGGTGTACATTATGGAAGAAGTTGAAGATATATTTGAATTTTAGTTCATCACATCATCCATAGACTGATGGATAGACAGAAGTTGTGAATCACAGTTTGGGAAACTTGTTGAGATGTTTGGTTGGAGACAAGCCAAAAGGATGGGATATGATTTTACCACTGGTGAAATTTGTATATAATAATTTTGTCAATAGTAATAGTAACTCGTCATTCTAGATTGTATATGGGAGCAGTCCCAAAAATGCTTATGAATTGAGGTAGTTGGATAAAGGAGAGATAAGTAGTGCTAAAGTAGAAAAATTTGTTGAACATTTGAAGAACATCAATGAAAAGGTCAGGTAGCAACTTGTTGCAACTGTGGCTAGTAGTAAATCTTAGCAACCAGATAAATGGTTTTTTCTTGACCAAAGTGTCTAGCCAATCCTCCACTATGCTTCTCCTTGATGAGAATCTCCCTCATAAAACTTCTTAGAATGCATAATTGACTCCCTTTGAAAAACATACCATCTTGGATTATGAAATCCAACCACTTTTTCCTATCAAGTGTAATAGGTTTTGTACAAGCCTTCCATGCTTCACCAAAATAAAGATCATCTGGATACAAATTCTTGAGTTCCTTGAACCCAACCACCTCAATCTACATTTTTGTAAGAAAAAGTTGTCTTTTTCTAAGAGCATCTATAACTCTGTTAGATGTCACACTCCTATTTTTCAAAACAAATGTCTAACTCTAAAAAAAATCAACCCACTTCAAATGCCTAAGGTTTAATTTTATTTGACTATTCAAATATTGTAAAACTTGATGATCAATATACAAAAAAAACTCCTTAGGAAGAAGATAGTGTCTACACTTCTTCAATTCTTGAACTATAGCATAAAATTCCTAATCATAAACATAATATTTTCTTTTTTCATCATTCAACTTCTCACTAAAGTAAGCAATAGGTCTACCTTCTTGGCTCAAAAAAACTCCTATTGCAGTACCATTGGCATCACAATCTATTTAAACACCTTGTTAAAATCTAGAAGTGCTCAAAATGGTTACTTAGTAACTTTCTATTTCAACAGATTAAAAATCTTGTCTACTCCTATAGTCCACTTAAATAATTTCCTATCCCTTCTCATTGTTTTAGTCAAGGGTCCAAAAATACTTCTAAAACCTCTTATGAGCTTTCTATAAAAAATAGCTAGTCCATGAAAAGATCTTACCTCTATCACACTCCTTGGAGTAGGTCATTCAAGGATAGCCTTCACTTTCTCAGAGTCCATTTTCAAACCCTCTACTAAGACTACAAATCCTAGGTACACCAACTCCTTCTTTACAAAATTGCTCTTCTTCAAGTTTATCAACAAATTTTCTTCCCTCAACTTATCAAACACCTTTCAAATATGAATCAAGTGCTCCTCTAATGTCTTACTAAAGATTAAAAAATCATCTAGGTAAACAACAAAAACTTACCTAGAAACTCCTTCAGTATCTCATACATGAACCTCATGAAAGTGCTTGGTGCATTGGTTAGCAAAAAGGCATGACTAACCACTTGTATAGTCCTTTCCTAGTCTTGAAGGTAGTATTCCATTCATCCCCTTCTTTGATGAGAATCTGATGGTACCCACTCTTTAGATCTATCTTTGTGAAATACACTCCTCCACTTAAATAGTTCATAATATCATCCATCCTTGGCAGTTGAAATCTATACTTGACTATGATCTTGTTAATAGCATGATAATCTGTGCACATCCTCCATTCTCAATTCTTCTTTGGTGCTAATACTACTGGTACATCACATGGACTCAAACTCTCTCAAATTAATCTCTTCTACAACAACTCATGAACTTTTCTATTCAAAACTTCACTTTTTATTGGTATCATTCTATGTGTTGCCTTGTTTGGAAAGCTGGCTCCTAGGATTAAATCTATCTAGTGACTGGTCTTCCTCATTGGGGCCAATCCATCAGGTACATTATTTGACACAATATTAGAAAACTCTCCCAACAAATCTGCAAGTTTTGTAGGTACCTCCTCTAGTTCTTCTTTACTATGTTTTGGAATTACACAAAAACACATATACTCATGCTTCATACCTTTGAGAAACTCCTTTCCTATTGAAATTAACAAGTGGGAACATTTGCTTCTAAGAGTGGGGTTGAATCAAAAGTAAATAACTTTAACCTTTTCCAATTGTTTTAACTAAAACCAATCATGTGCATCAAATTTATCTAATAAACTTGAAAGTAAAGACATGCATGAAAATAGACAACACACAAATTTGGTAACCTAGAAACCCTCTAAAATGAGAAGGTAAAACTGGGGTGGGGATGACATCCACAAAATATCACTACAACAATATGTAACTATTCAAGGTTACAATGTTTGGCCACTTCCAATGGTTTTCCCTATGAAAGGCCTATCTTGTTAAAGACTTTAAAATCTATCAAAAGTGACCTAGTTAAAGGATTTCACTACCCTACTAAAAGTAGACCTAGTTAAAGGACTTTTGTACAATCACTTGGAATGCCACCCTGTTAAAGGATTTACAAATGGCTGCTAGGCCAACCTAAGTCCATATGATTTCCATATCTAATAAATTTTTAGAGTATTAGAAAAGTCTTTGACCTGATAGCTTTGCAATCTTCAATTGCTAATTCTTGATCCTTGTTCTACTCTATCACATTGATCCTTGTTTGATCTGATATGTCACTCTGCATGGTTTTGACACTCTATTCTTTAAAAACTATATTTTGTGTTGTTTCTTTGTTCTTCACTAAGTCTTTTACCCTTCTAGAATTTACTATAATTCACCCATACACTTCTTCTACACATCCTCTCTCTTTCATAATAGGGCTTCATCCTCCTTTTAAAGATTTCAAAGACTTAGGATTAGGTATGAATCTACGATCAATATTAAATCTTCATTCCCCACTTATTTCTTTCACTTGTCCTATTGGTTGCATGCTTTCTACATTTTTCTTATTGGTTCTGATTACATAGGTAATGTAAAATATTTGTTCTTAACTTCAAGATCCTTTGGGATTCATCCCATGTTGGCTCCAAAAATAGTTTACATCTGAGTTTGTGAAGGCACAAACTCATATGCTAATTCTGTGTTAATACATACTAGTTGCTGGTGCTTAGCTCATATAGAAAAAACTAGCTCACTTAGCTCCTATAGCAATTCTATTTCACTCGGCATCTATAATGACTTGACACCTATACTTTTCTCAGCACTCAAACTTTGTTTGGTACCTAAAGATTTCTCAGACCTGAAGTTCACTTGACACCTGTTGAATTCTCTAACTTGACACACATTGTAGCTTGGCTTCTATATTATAATCAACATTGATTGAAGAATTGGTTAAGTGTGTTGACACTCAAATGTTAAAACCAATCAGAGACTAACAGTCTCCCCCTTTGAAATTAGTGGAAAAAACACTTAACTAAACATTATGAAGCTGATCTAAATGAGTACACTACATGTTCTATTTGTCATATGTACAAGACTTCAAAAACTTATTCAAAATTTTGTATACCTAAAAATCTTGTAACTCCCCCTGAGTTGATGTGCCATTACCATTTGTGCTAAGTATGTCTCATACTGATATATTTGATACTCTTTGCCTTATCTACCTTTACTATATCTATGTACCCTATTTCTACTTCCTCTACTTTGTATATTTTCCTTTTTCACATCTTCTTGTAGCTTTGCATCTTTTTGGCTTTGTTACTTCCTCAAAAATGTGAATTTGAATATCTCCCCCTTTGGATATTCTTTATTGCTTTCATCAAAGAATGTACTATGTAACCATTCTTATTCACATCTCCCTCAAAACATTATATCTCCCCTTTTTATTAGATGCAATAAATAATGAATTGAATATTCTTATTCTGCCCCTTTTTTGACACTTATATCAAAGGGTCCTAATGATGAATAGAATACTTTGCCAAATTTTATTTATTTACCTCCATAATCATCTTGAGAGAAGCATCCCAATTATCTAAAGCTATATCCAATGACTTGTGCTGGATTGCTGTCTCTACTGTAAGATGAACAAGGCCTTCTAAAGTAGAAAGATTTTGATCTTTCTTTAGAACATTTTCTATATAGGCTTGCTCCTTATGAAGTACTTCTAGATGTGGAGTTATGGAGGATTAAATTTGCATCAATTTGGCCTTAATATTGGCTTCTTCAGCTGCCAACACAGCTAGTTCTTTTTGTGTGTGAAGCATTGCTACAAAATGCTTCTCACTCTAAGCTAGATCTTTTGGTAGCTGAGTGCTAGAAATCTTTATATTTCACTCCAAGCTCATTATTCTTTGGCTGGTTTCTTGTGTGAAATAAGATGAATCACACAACTTGGTGTACAATGAGAATACATTCTCAAGTACTTTTTCAATTTTCTTTGCCAATTCAACTTGTGAAAGTGCTAGTTCACTTGATATCTTCTCATTCAATTTCATTTCTAAACATTCTAATAATTTGACATTAGTTTCTAGGTCCTCATTCTGTACTTGGTCCACAATGTTGGATAATTGCTTGATTATGGGCTAAGTTTCATTAGGTACTTGCAAGCTAAATGCATCAAGAAATATTTATTTGATTTCTACCAATGCTTGCTTTTTCCTATACTCATTTTTGATATCTCTTGTCTCTGCCTCCTTTCTAGTGCCTCTTGCACTTCATTTATCTATTGCAAGTTCATGGTTCTTGAGTCATAGCTTGGTATGACTATTTCTTCATCAAGTGCATGGTCTCCATAGTGAAGTACCTTTGCAACCTTGGTAGTGCTCAAGCATAGTGCTGAAATCTACAATGGTACTGCATCAGTGCTCAACTTCTTACTAGGAGTCCCCGAGGTAGGCAAGTTTACTAATGTTTGTATTGCCTACTACTCCTTAGGGGTTTTCTCTACTTCTTGCTCCTTTCCTTAACTACCTTGATCAATGATGAAAATTTGTGGAGGTGCACCTTGGGTTTGTGCAGTAGGAACATCTAGCTTTGTTAGTTCCTTTGATCGCTCCTCGGCAGTTGTTGTTACCTTTATTGTAGAATCAAACTTAGCAATTTTGTCTTGCTTTTTAGGTTGATCTGCTATGGCTATGGGAGGAGCTGAAGATTGTTCTTGTATATTTTCTTTCTCCTTTGTTATTTTTTCTATAGCTTTCTATAACTCATCAACACTCACCAATATTGGATTTGTGCAAAGTTGTGTTTGTAGTGTTGATTGGTGAACGATCTTCTTGAGATCCTTTGTAGTTAAAGGATTGATGTTCTGAGCTAAAGTGTTAGGAACATCCTATACAGTTATTCTATCTATAGGTGTTCTATGTGGAGGTCTTGGTGGTGGTAGTTGGGTGTTTTGGACACTCTATTCTATCTGTTGCTCTTCAGTTGTTGCCTCTTCACCATATGTTGTCTCCACTATGTCTTTTTCTATCTCTTTCTCTCCATCTTTTTCTTGCTCTCTTTCTTCCTCTTTCTCATTCTCTTCTTCTTCTTCATTATTCCTACCAAAGGGGTCTTCCTATCTTTCCTTTATAGTTTTCAAACCATATATTAATTTCAACATTTGGGTGGACTTTTGGACAACATCTTCAATTTGATTTTGCAAAATATTGAAGGCTCTATGTTTGGGTGCAAATTTTCTCCCATGCTTCTTACTAGACTTTATTTTTTAACCTTTAGTAAGGTTTGGCATTACATGAGCCAATGCAGACTCTCTTGTTTCTTTCTCCATTTTGAGACAATAATGCCTTTTATTCTCAATTAATGAGCTTAGCTCCTTGCGAATTGAATTGTCTAGTTCAAGTGGGGTTGTCTTGAACTTAGCCATCATAGTGTAGATGGATTCTTCCACTATGCTTTTTTGTTCTTTTGAAAACTTTAAAGTCTATAGTCTTTAGACTAGATAAATCTACATTATCTCTAATATTATTGCAAATATTTTCCCATTTAGAAGTGGTAGAGCGTCTTACCAATCTAAATTGTTCTTCATCAGACTCTGTTCTCTCTTCATTTGATTCTGGAGGTGCAACATACTTCCTCCTCATTTTCTATTCTATAGGTCCTACTTTTTCTATTGCCTTTTTTTTTTTCCTACTCCTTTGCCTCTTGTGTTGTTTCCCTAGTGTCAGCCCTTGTGGTTGGCTTTTCTGGACTTGGCTTTGTAGGTTTCTTCTTCTTCCCTTTGGGTTGGGCAACTAGCTACTTCTGAGCTTTCCTTTTCTATGGCTTAGCCTTTGGAGCTTCTTGTCAACACCTTCTTCTTCATCTACATCTTCTTCTATACCTTGGGTTAGGGAAAGTGGCCCTTGATCTTGCTCCTCTTCATCACCCTCGACATCTCCACCTTCTTCCTCTACTTCTTCTACAGTTCCTTTCTAAATTTTTCTTTCAGCTTCTTGACAAGCTTGTCTTTATTCTTCAAAATGGAGGCAATCTTCAACTCCATATCCAATTTGGATCTCACCACATCAAACATTCCAAAATGTGGTGCATCATTTTCAATTTCCTTTGCAAGTAGTGTAGTTATTGTTGTTGATGCTTCATCTATATTTATCTCATACCCAAGAGGCCTCAACCATCTCACTCTTGGTATGACCACTTGTATGTATGTGTAATCAATATCTACTAGAAAATAAACTTGATTTAAATGTTTCTCCACTAAAGAAACTGTAATTCTAAGCATTTTATTCATTGATTTCTTAAAATCCTCAAAATAACTAGCCATCAAAGTCTCAAAATTAGCTCCCATCTACTCTATGTATTCATTGACTTGAGCTATGATTGACCTTCATTCTTCCATTCCACTTCACCAAAAGAAGGAAATTCATTCTGTACATAAAAGAAAATACATATCAAAATTGCACCAAATTTTCATTGTGCTCCTTTTGCTCTTTTGATTGCTACCATATTTTCATTGATCTATTGTAGTTGTAGTTCTAAAAGATCATATGTATGATCCTTCTTCACCAATTTGTATCCAACATCCAATTCAATACAAGGCACACTATTGAGTCTGTTAGACTGGTAAAATTTGTTTGCAATGACCCTAACAGTAAAGTCAACTAGAGGGTCTTGGATTGTGTCAATTGTCATCCCTATCTTATTCCATTTTGCACCTATGTTATTTTTAATTGCCTCCTTAGAGTCACTTCTAAGGATCTTCGACTGAACTAGAATTGGGTACCTTGTCACTCTATGTACAATCCTCTTTGTGATCTTTATGGGGCCATCCTCCAACCATAAACTACCATCATGCATTCAGCTCAACACTAGTCTAATCCATTTTGTCTTGAACATGGTAGGGAATTCTAAGGCATGTGTTAAACCCTTCCTCTCAACAATTTTGTATTCTTCCTTCAATAATCCATTATCAAACAATTTCTCATATGCCTCCCTCATTTCCACATCACTTATGGCTCCTATCTTGTAGTTATAACATTTCCTTACATCTTGAACCATTACAACTTTTGGGGGTATGATGGAAAGGGCTCTAGTGGGTCATTCTTGTATGCAACCTTTGGGAGTGGATGCAAATTAGGTTACCTAACCTCCTTGGACACTAATTGAACTTCAAATGTTTGCTTCTTCTGAGCTTTTCTAGAGCTAGATGCCATTTTACACAAACTAGGGTTTCAATACAAAGAAAACACAAAACTGTGTAGCTTGACACAATTGTAAATACCTTAAAATCAATGGAATCATGCTTGGAATGTTGTTGAAATCTATACACTAGTTTCTCTACTTTGGATTCACTCTACACTCTTTCTTATCTTTGCTCTTTATTCTTGATGAAGAAAAATGAATGAAAATATGATAAATATACCCTATTTTCATTGCATTTTATGCTCAATACATTTACAATTGTCCACTCAAGTTCTGAAGGATTCTACATTACTCTGCTTCCATTTTCTTTTCACCACTCAACTTCCACAGGAGTGTTACTTACTTGGCTTCAACTAAGATTTCTTTTTCACTCAGCTTCCTCTACCAACTGGGCTCCTATGATCTTGATAATCAACTCGGTTTATACTTGTAAGAATTTGGTATAGCTCTGATACCACGTAAGAATATTCCTAAGGGAAAAATTCACCCAAGAACTAAGAACTCAAACACAAGCACAACTATAGACCAAAAATGGATATGATCAATTAATTAGAGTATGTCCTCATAGATTTCTCTATTTAGTATGTGATGAATGTACACACTAGGAGTGCCTGTATATAAAGGCCTCTCAAGAAGCACCTAGAATGTCTCTAGAAAGAACTAAGAGATAAGATAAGCATCATAACAACTAAGCACACACCTTATCCAACATTCTAGATGAGTGGATAAGAATGAGAAGGTTGTAGACACCATGTGCATAAAAGAGGTGCAGACTCCTGTGTTGTCAACATGAAAACTCACAAGAGTACACATACTCCTAGGTTCCTAATAAATAAATAATAAAAATATGCATTAACCTAAGTAAACTTAAGTAAGTTTAAATAGTAAATAGTTATTTACACCAACACCCCCCCTTAAGTGCAACTTATGAGAATTCCCTTAAGCTTACGAAAACTAGGATGAAATAAAAAATGGGTCCTAACAACTAGGCCATGTTAGGTACCCATGTACATAATGATATGCAAATCTCTCATAATGTGGAGAAAGAGGGAAAAACTCATGGGAAAAACCCTCTCCCAAAAAGAGAGATGAATAGAGATGCATGGATGGATGGAGTAATCAAGACCCCCCCCATTGTGACATACATCCACTCTATACAAGAGAAAAATGGAGAAGGACAAAACTCCTAAGAGGAAAAAGTCCCCCCCAAATAGGAGAAGAAGGAGACGAGGTAGTCCCCCCCCAAAGGTAGTGTGCCCACCAGTGAGAAATGTTCCAATGTAGAAGCTAATCCATGATTGTAGAATGATGTTCCTCCCCTTTGGAAGAAACAAATGCAAGGGTACAAATGAGATGCGTCCTCAGTATGGAGAAAGAATCTAAAAGATGAACGGTGTCTTCGAAACCTATTCAAGTGTCCTTGTGTTGATGCTAATGATGACTTCCTCCAAAACTACTAAGAAGAAGTGCAAATTGAAAAATGAGTGATGTAGAACCTATTTCAAAAACCCAACAATCTTCTCAAATGATAAAGAGACCTCTAGCAAATGTTGTACATAAGTATCCACAATCACATCAGCCTGAAAAGATTGATCATGTAGAGAATGGACATAAGGGTCAGAGTGGGCCCTCGCAACAACTGTAGAAGGATAATCCTCAGCAAAGAGAAGCATTATATCATCAAAGAAGTCCTCCAAATCTACTATGTGTGACTCTACAAATAGAGCTGAAATGTCTGGCAAGAAGTCATTACCTGAGGCTAGAAGACCATGTGTACCCTATTGTGTTGAAGTACATGAATCTATCACTGCAACAAGAGATGAAGAATCCACCTCAAAGAGAAAATGAATATTGTCAATAGTGTCTCCCACATCTTCAATGTGAGATTCCATGAATAGGCCTACAAGGGTAGAAATGAAGTCATTGCATGCAGGTAGAGTAGGAAGACATAAAGGGTCCTATTGCACTGAATCTGAAGTATCTATTGTTGGAACAAGATCAGTAGGAGCAACAAGAGTTAGAGGTGTGATCTCATCTAAAGAGGATGCAACAATAACTAGAGGTAAGATATCCTCTACGAATGGAGGAATGTTTGGATCTCCATACTTCTCCCAAAGATACATCCAATAATCATATGGTGGCCATATCTTGGCAACCAACTTATGATGGTCAGAAGAAGAGAGACTGGTAAGAATGATACAAATCAGTCTACCAATAGGTTCTTGTGATTCATTAGTGATCAAGTCATTGGAACATAAATAAGGAAATACTTCCTTATGCTCTCTTCTAAGATGATCAAGAAGTGTATCACTCCATATATGATAGTTGTTGTTTGTCAACTTAGGTCTAATGCCATACCGACATGTGGAACAATACTCCTCTTCCATGATGGACCAATTAATGAACCCCCAAATATGCAAAAGAAATCAAAGAACCCCATGTAATGTATGATTTAGGCACTTGATAGCCACTTGCCAATTTAGGGCCTATTTTTGAAAGTAATATTTCTATCCACAAAACCTATAATCTAATTGTAGATAAGGAAAGTAGACAAAAAAAATGCACTTTCAAAAGAAGGAACTTGATTTGGAGTCCAAATGAGCCTGTACTAAGCATTTTAAGTGGCAAAAATTGGGATTTGCAAGTTACAAATTTTTTTTAGGAACAAATATCTGAAACCACCTACACCAATGTGTAGATCATGAAATCCTACCCCAAAACAAAAAAAAAATTCTCGCAAAAAATAGTTTGTATGAGGGAGATATCACTGTTTGAAAATCACTGCTACTACTATATTTTTTGAATCATTGTTGTGACTCCAAAAATCATATAGCTCTAGATTTTGGCTTAAATGTCTAATTTGGATGAAACAAAATTTGATTTGAGGGTTTTTGAACCTTCTGAATGTGATGCAAATATTTGATTTGCACTAGCAAGCTTCAATCTTTACCTGCAAAAAATCTCTCCTATGGCCTTATGACCAATTTTTTTTGAAAAATAATACAGATCTGAAAGAATACCAAAGATGTAGATAAAAAATATCCAGATTCAAAAATTAAATGTACAAATCTGAAATGATCATACCAATGTTGCAAATCGGTCCTTCGGGTGTTGGTTTGCAAAAAGTTTTTGCCTCACCATTGACTTTGGCCTAGGCTAGGCAACTTTATAGCTAATTTTCACTGAATCAACATTCCAAATGCAATGGCGAGGTTAGATCTTACTCTAAACGCTCCCAATTTTTGTAGTACTTTGGATTTGGGCTGAGGTGCTAAAGCAATAATGTCTCAAACGACTATGTGATGAGAAAATCTCCAAGCTTTAATACCATGTAAGAATTGGGTATAGGTTTGATACCATGTAAGAAATTGCCTAAGGGAAAAATTCAACCAGGAACTAAGAACTCAAACACAAGCACAACTGTTGACCAAAAATAGATATGATCAATTAATTAGAGTATGTCCTCATACATTGTTCTGTTCAATATGTGATGAATGTACACACTAGGAGTGCCTGTATATAAAGGCCTCTTAGGAAGCACCTAGAATGTCTCTAGAAAGAACGAAGAGATAAGATAAGCATCAGGACAACTAAGCATACACCTTATCCAACATTCTAGATAAGTGGATAAGAATGAGAAGGTTGTAGACACCATGTGCATAAAATAGGTGTAGACTCTAGTGTTGTCCACATGAAAAATCACAAGAGCACACATACTCCTAGGTGGCTAATAAATAAATAATAAAAATATACATTAACTTAAGTAAACTTAAGTAAGTGTAAATAGTAAATACTTATTTACACCAATAATATTGAATTTTTACTTGGCATTTGAGGGAAACTCGACAATACTTATGAAATCTTCAACTTTGTATCTTTGTTCATGCTGATCTATTCTTCTTCAATACTTTCTTTTCTAGGAACTGAGGTATTGTGAAACTTTATAAATCAGTTCCTTATGCCTTTTCTTACTTTGTTTGATAAAGTTTGGCCACTTGAACTATTAGGTGAAGTGATCCCTTTATTTGATGTGCTACTCCCATCTTTCTTTTTTCATTTCTTGTTCATTTCTCCTTTGATATGTTCAACATCTACCTTCTCTTTACCTTTGTCATTCTTTGAATTGGGTGCCTTTGACTTTGTTGGGAAATTCCTGCTAATATGACTAGTCTTCAAGCAACTGAAACATGTGGTTTGGCCCAACCATCTATTGTAGTTCCCTCTAAAATGTGTTCTTATGCAATTTTTAGGATTGTGTCCATATTATTAATAGTAATGATAGCTATACCTAGTGTTGTAGTCCCAATTATAGTTATGACCATGGTTACCTTCCCTTGTTGCTTGATTTGATGTCCACATAGGCTTTGATCTATACTCAAAAGCTCTACATCCATACTTCTTGCAATTCTAGCAGTGATCTTCAAATTTTGGTGTTTTGATAGTCCTAGTTCTACAATTATGTGCTTGATGTCCTTGCTTTTTGTACTTGTGACAATAATTTGCATTCTTAGGCTTGTCATGCTGATGGGCATTCTTGCTCCTGCATACATTAGAAGTATGTCCATTTTTACCATAGAAATGACAAGTGGGTTTAGTGTTCTTACCTTTGTTACTCCTTTCTTCTGTAGTTTTGGAGAACTCTCCTTGTTCAGTACTGATCTAACCTAGTCTAAAGTATCATTACTGGCCCTTGGTGATTTTAGTAGCTACTCAAAGTACTTGATGGCCTCATTGGGTTTGTTGAATCTTTTTGCAATCTCCTTCTCTCTTTTTAGGTCATTTTGTAGTTATTCATTTTGCAACTTCAATGTAGAGATCTCAATGTCCTTGACATTCAATTCATGATGTGCATTCATCATCTGACTTAGGGTGTCTAGTAGCATGTTTGAAATTCTTGCAAACTCAATTGATTTTTCTTACAATCTGTTGGCAAGATTTCTCTTGTCTTCTTCTAGCATAGCCTTGTCTTCAATGGCTCTTTTCTTCTATTTAGTTACCTCACAAAGCATCATGGCTCGTGATTCTTGTTCAAGTGTAAGTATTCTGATTTCTTCTACTTGAGCTCTATTTTTCTCTATCAGGTCTGCTATTGCTGCATTAAATTCTTTGGAATCTCCATTTGAAAATAGATTTGAGGTGTCAATCTCCTTGTACTATGTGTCATTCTTAGCTATGGCAATCTCTTTTCTTCTTTTTAAGGATTTCTTTAGTTCTCCTCTAGCTTCTTCTAAAGCATGTAAAGCAAGTTGTATATCAATTGCCTGATTCTCTATGATCTTCCTAAGTTTGTAGACTTCCATTTCTAGATCTTTTCTCCAAGCTATAAGGCTCCTTCTTGTGAGAACTTGACTCAGATATCAATTTTGAAATTAACAAGTGGGAAGATTTACTTGGGGGGAGTGGGTGAATCAAAAGTAACTAATTTTAACCTTTACCAATTCTTTTGACTAAAACCAATCCCATGCATCCAATTTATCTAATAAACTTGAAATTAAAGATATGCATGAAAATAGAGAACATACAAATTTGGTAACCCAAAAACCCTCCAAAATGAGATTGTAAAATTGGGTTGCAGATGACACCCACAAAATATCACTATTGCAATATGTAACTATTCAAGGTTACAATGTTTGACCACTTCCAATGGTATGCCCTATGAAAGGCCTTTCCTATTAAAGACTTTACACTTTGTCAAAAGTGACCTGGTTAAAGGATTTCACTACCCTGCTAAAAGTAGGCCTGGTTAAAGGACTTTTGTACATTCACTTGGAATGCCACCTTATTAAAGGATTGAAAAATGGTTTCTAGGGCAACCTAAGTCCATAGGATTTCCATATCTAATACAATTGCTAGAGAGTATTAGAAAAGTCTTTGACTTGATAGCTTTGCAATCTTCAATTGTTGATTCTAGATCCTTGTTTTGCTCTATCACTCTAATCCTTGCTTGATCTGATATGTCACTCTGTGTAGTTTTGATACTCTATTCTTCAATAACTAAATTCTTCTATGCTACTTTGTTCTTCACTAAGTCTTTTTCCCTTCTACACTTTGCTATAATTCACCCATATACTTCTTTTGCACATCCTCTCGCTTTCATAATAGGGCTTCATCCTGCTTTTAAAGATTTTGAAGGCTTAGGATTAGGTATGAATCTATGATAAATATTAAATCTTCATTCCTTGCTCATCTTCCTATTGGTTGCATGCCTTCTACATTTTTCTTGTTGCCTACATGCTGATTACATAGGTAATTTGAAAGATTTGTTCTTATCTTCAAGATCCTTCAAGATCCTTTAAGATCCTTCAAGATTCATCTCATTTCAACTCCAAAAATGGTTTACATATGAGTTTAAGAAGGTACAAACTCATATACTAATTCTATGTTACTTGACACATACTAGTTGTTGGTGCTCGGCTCATATAGAAAAAACTAGCTTACTTGACTCCTATAGCAATTCTGTTTCACTTGGCATCTATAGAGACTTGACACCTATACTTTGCTTGGCACTTGAAATTTTTTTGACACCTAAATATTGCTCAGCACCTAAATTTCACTCGACACTTATTGAATTCTCTGACTCAGCATAGACTGTAGCTTGGCTTCTGTATTATGCTCGACATTGACTAAAGAATTGGTTGGCATTGACTGAAGAATTGGTTAAGTGTGTTGACACTCAAATGTCAAAATCAATCTAAGACTAACACTTTCCATCATTGAAACATATTTTAGCAGCACTATTACCTTTTCTTCTTTCTCCTTCAATGGCTTCAACTATCTTTCACTCCATCCTTGTTCAAAGTGTTGTATGCGTGGAATGTGGCCTCTGTTAACACACACACTTCAACACAGTCCTTATATGTAGATTCATCTTGGAATGAACATGAGGTTGTTCACCCAAGAAGAGTCCTACAAGATGACTTTTTTCCTTCTATCTAGAAGGATTTTGCCTATTAATGCCCTCAGATTTGAGGTATAGGCAACCAGACCCTCTAAGAATGGAGGATTTAAAGAAATGTAGCTAGTTTAGATGATTGTGCAAAGTATTCTAAATGTGTCATGTAATTAGGCTAAGAATATGTAAAATGAACTAGATTAAGCATATACATATTTAAACTAAATGAGATTAAACTAGGAATGTAAATGTGTACAAATACGTGAGCTAAGTGAGTATGAATTTCAACAACAATTTGATATCAATTCAATTCAACCCCCTTGATGAGGAATTATGAGTCCCTTAAATAGGATTCCTAGAATCCATCAACGAGTGAGATCAACTCGGATCGATAGTCAAGATTGAAGAAAAGATTCAGTTAAGATGGAAACTTCCTTGTGTAGGTGAAGTGAACTATTTCTGATCTGAATGTGATGAGCAATTAACTAAAGTTGTCATGAGTGAGAGAGTAAGTTAACTGGATTGATTCTAATTTTGAGAAGTAGTTCACTCAAAGTTTCCATTTAGAACTGAAGAGAAGATTTTGAAGATATTATTTAATTTAATAAGTGAAATATGATCTCATAAATGTATTTTCCATTTAATTGAATAATCATATTCAATTAATTAAAATAAGCACAATTATTAAATTAAATAAATTTAATCCCTTAGTACATTAGTCTTAGGTGATAATTTAATTTAATAAAATATAAATACTTTAGATTAAATTAAATTTAAAACAAATAAGTTTCAATGTGACTAATATGAGTAAATACTATAGGAATTAAATAATAATTATGATGAATGTAGATTAGAGTTTTCTGCATTTGACAATTAAGTCAAGTAGCGAATGTCAGGACAAGAATTTTCCTAATGAGATAAGACTATAACTTTGATCAGATAGACTGGAATTGGTATAATGAAAATGAACAAATTTTGGGGTATTACAGTTTGCCCCTCTTTGAATGAATGTGTGAGTAGCATGTTAAATTCAAAGAAAATCAGAATGTATGATGCACAGATCAAGAGATAAGATTGATTTTGAAGCTGATGATTCGAAGACCAATTGATAAGCTTTTAAGAACCATCTCTAGAATAGAGTTTGATCCTAAGGAATCCAAGCAAAAAACCTAGATACCCAAAATGATAAGCATTCTAAAGATTTCCGTCAGAATGAAGTTTAACCTTTAAAGATCCAAACAAAATGTCTAGATACCCGAGATCAATAGCATTTAAAAGATTGTCTCCAGAATGAAGCTTAATCTTTAAGGGTCTAGATAGAACACCTAGATACCTAAATTGAAAGCATTTAAAAGATTATCTCTAGAATGGAGCTTAACCTTTAAGGATCCAGATAGAACACCTAGATACCTGAGATCAATAACATTTAAAATATTATCTCCCAAATGGAGCTTAATCTTTAAGGATCCAGATATAACACCTAGATACTTGAGATCAATAGCATTTAAAAGATTGTCTCTAGAATGAAGCTTAATCTTTAAGGATCCATATAGAACACCTAGATACCTAAGAGTGATAAGCATTTAAAATATTGTCTCCAAACTGGAGCTTAATCTTTAAGAATCTAGACAGAACACCTGGATACTTGAGAGTGATAAGCATTTAAAAGATTGTCTCCAGAATGGAGCTTAATCTTTAAGGATTTAGATAGAACACCTAGATACCCAAATTGATAGTAGATAACAAAATCAAATTATGAGTCATAGAATCATCCCTAGAATAAGGTTTGATCTTTAGGAGTCGAGATTTAGATTCTCCTAATAACTGTAATCAACCGATGACCAAAATAGATGATAAAGATGCCAGAAGGAGGGAAAGAAGATGCCCCTAGTGATAAGATGCCCTGAATGATGAGGACGGAGGATGGGAACGAGATACCCCAAGCAATAAGGATTTAATGATGTAATCATTGTGCCCCCTTGAGAGCGAAATTGAAAGATGACACATGAGAAATATGATGTAAAGCAATATATTGAGAGATAGAGAAGAAATCCAAGATTCAGTAAACTGCAATAAAATGTAGAAGAAGTTAGAATGATCAGAAGGAAATTTAGAGTTGAGTTGAAGTAATTTGGAGGTCCAAAAGACCAAGTTTGACCAAAAGTTGACCAAAATTGGCCATGGTGGATGTGAGTTGACTATTTCCAAAATGGATTTTGAAAATATAAAGAATTTTGAGTTGAAAGAATTCAAGGAATCAAAATATCAAAAAAAATTTAGACTGCACAAGTGTTCGATCGCATCGGTCTCCAAAATTTCAAAACACATTTTTTAGGCACTTTGGTGTGTCAAATTTTTAATTTGATCTCGAAAATGGATTTAGAACAGTCAAATTAGCTAGGGGGTGATTTTTGCACAAATCAGAGCACTTTTAAAAACTACATCAACCCCTATATAAGGGGCCAAGGGGTCATTTTCAATTCATTTGTGCATTTTGTCTTTTAGTGGGGTTGAGCTCTGAGAGAGGTATGGTAGTGAACGTGAGATATCATCATTTTGAGCTCTCCCAATGACATAGCCGATCGACAGACTACAGACCTCTGGTGAGTTATCAATATCTGAGCTTTGTAATTTCATTTTCATGCATTTTGAGGTCATTTATTGCACTTTTAGCTCATTTTTAGGTGGTCAACATCAATCTTTATGCAAGACTATCATTTCTTGTATGAAGGCTCTCTTTCTTTGAGTGAAGATTTGCTAACCCGACATATCTTTGCGCGCATAGGTGGGGATTCTTGCGCGGGAGATACCTACTTATCGTGCGAATAATGTTAGAATTTTGTGCATAGATTTGTCATCTTTCGTGCAAGATTGTCTCTTTTTTTTTGAAAATGTCTTTCTTTGCATGAGAGAGACTCTCTTTGTGCAAGGATTTGAGCATGTGTGGGAACTTGAACTTTTCATGTGATAACATGAAATTTCTCACACGAAGACATACATTCTCGCACGAAGAAATGAATTTTCATGTGAGGAAATATATTTTTGTGTGAAAACCTATGACAGTGGTATATTTAAAAATTGCATTTTTTACATTTTTAGTGTGATCTTCACATTCATTTCTTCATCGTTCTAATTTTTTGATCGAGTAATAACCATTTTTTTGTCATTGTTGTTTGTTCATGTGTGCAAGAGGTCTTTAGTGATATTTTGTTCATATCTCACTATCTGCCATGTGGAGATTTGTTGTGGAGCCTAGATGTAGAGGACATGGCTCATATAGACAAATTAGGGCTCATGTATCAATGCCAGATCCCAACATTGCTGGTGAATCATGACCTGTTGGCTGAATTGGTGGAGCATTTGCATTCAAAAATGAACACCGTCCACCTTCGTCAGGGAGAGACGACTATAACTCTCGAGGACATATACAGGATCCTATGCATACCATTTCATGGGTTGAGAGCATCATATGACATAGTGCCCTGGGCAAGTACAAAGGCATTATGTACCATTTTTGGGAGACAGTTAGAGATTGGACGAGCCATCACCTGGGATGAGCTTGTCCACACATATGAGTAGACACATAGATTGGCCATAGTTTTGGCGATATTCATCAGCTGCTTCTTGGTACCTAATAGAGGGTAGTATGGACTAGAGTGTGGATGGGGGATCATGTTGTAGAGGATGTTAGATGCACCAAAGAGATTTAGATGGGGCAGTGCATGCGCACCCATATGTTCTATGAGATGCACAAGATAGTGTACCACAAGAAAAAGAGTATGGCCGTTGGTGTGTATGTGTTATAGGTTTGGGCATGGGAGCATCTACCAGTCACACAACCAATTTTTGAGGATTCCCAGGAGCCTACAGAGCCATACATTTGTAGATATAGAGGACATATTACCCAGGCAGGCCTGGGTAAGATAGAGCATTGGAGGGCCATCTTGATGACTTGGTCTCTGTCATATGGTAGCCCTGGTGAGAGACTGAGGAGTGGGATGACACTCCCGAGGAGCTAGGCTAGATGTTTAGCTCGTGACCACTGGTAGGTAGGACTACACAGATTATCGAGAGGTTTTCCATCAGCTAATTATGGAGGTATTATGTGAGGTAGTAGGACATCTCCTAGGAGTTTTGTGCCTACGTACGAGTCATAAAGGATCTTACACGAGGATGGCTGGCGAGACTAGATGCAAGGTGATTGATGATCGATGTGTGCAACCTAGTTGCGACATAGTGGGACTACCATCCAGAGGTAGACAATGCAGGGGTGATGACAACATATCAGGCATATCTTATTAGTCACCCCATCCCACGATTTACAGATCCCTTGGGGGAAGCAGTGCCAGGCCCATAGCAGGCACTAGTAGAGTAGCAACAGGCTCCCCCATAGTAGGCTCCCTAGCAGTAGGTAGCACAGGGCCCACTACCAGAGGTGAGATAGAGGGTCAGGTAGGTGGAGATCCCTATATGAGAAATACGATCAGATCTAGGGGCTAGGAGTAGCGACGGAGGGTAGAGATAGTGATAGAGTTTGAGGGTGGAGGAGTAGGCACCCAGTGAGCAGGCACTTGAGATGCTTGATGAGGAGATGTAGGAGTAGCCTGCCATAGGATCCCCTAAGATTTTTCGACGATAGAGGGAGCAAATTTGGTAGGCTTCATAGTAGATCAGAGAGTTATAAATTGTAGTGGTGGTGAGGGATGCATGGTTGGCTGAGCGAGATCAGGAGATCCTAAGACTGTGGTAGTAGATACAAACAGTCAAGCAGAGGGAAGAGATGCTGTAGGATGAGGTTAGATTGTAGATGGCCGAAGTGGCTTATTATTTCTTAGCATACTCTATAGTTGTACTTGATGAGGCTCAATAGGTTCCTTAATTTTCCTAGTATGCTTGAGATTCTGGGGGTGCTCGTCCTCTAGCGAGACCAAATATGCTGCCTCCTCCCCCTCTTCTAGTTGTAGGGGGTGATGGTGCAGGCCATAGTTAGATCCTGATTACTTTGATCCCTAATTTTGATTCTGGCTATGTATCCATTAGTGTGCCAGCACCATTTTGTACAATTTTGATCGATAGCACTTGAGTAGTGCCCATTTTTTGTATTGACACATTTTTTTGATATATATATATATATATATATATATATATATATATATATATATATATACATACATGATTTTGAGCTGAATATTCCTGTGTACATTTCATTGTCTATGTCTATTTTACTTTGATGTAGATAAGATATCGATGAGATGAATGTGTTATGTGATGGATGCATGCTCACTTTGATGTGATGTGATTATGATTATGTAGAGTAGATAATGTGAGTATATGGATTCAATGCATATGGAAATGAACTAACATCTTATGTAGTGTTATGTGTTTTTGCTTGACAATAACAGGTATTTCGTCAAAGAGCATGAACCAATGAACCAAACACTTGTGTAGTCATGGAGAATTTGGATACACTGGAAGAGACTCCCTATCCCTCATCACAAAGAATAGAGACATAATTCCTACTAAATCATGTGCTTATGCAAATGATTTATGAGATGCCAGACTATATTAAATGCAACCCTAGGTTTGGTTACCAAGCCTCGACAATTTATCATCACTGGACAAAAATGAATCTTAAACATCCTACAATTATCACTGACTTTGCAATCATGAAAATATGAATAGGACATATGTCATAGGTTTGTCGAGATTAAATGTAAGCATTCGAGGCACAAGAAGCCATAATGACTAGAACATTTGTCCCTTTTAATATATCAAGTTAACATAAGCATCAAAGCATAGGTGCTAGGATGACCAGAATATTGCTTGCATGTAGATATGCCAAACACATGGAAGATCCTTCTTATGCTAAGAAATCAATAAATAGTATGTCCATAATGACTTTTGCATCTGTATCATAGGACAACATTCGTAATTTGTACTTGTAGTGACTCATATGTTCACTTAGTAGGACAAGTATTAGATATTATTGATGCATGAAGAGTTCACTTCAACAAACAAGAAAAAGTATCAATCTTACTGATTATCCAATTAGGAGGAGTCAATTTACACATGGCCATCCAACACGAGATGAAGGCTCTTATAGTGGACACCACTCTTGCATGAATGTTCTAGATGTTTTGGAACTAAACCACAAATAGAAAACCCAAGGAAAAAGGATCATGCTCCCAGTCATTACTTCTCTAGTAAAAAATAACATCATCGAGTCACTCGAGGAGACATGATAAAGAAAAAGTGAAGCAAACAAAGAAAAAGCTTTGCATATCCAAACAAATATGTCATTTTGCATTCATTTTTGTGTTATAGGATTGATGTCAAGTATCAGTGTCCAAAACATGTTTGAAAGAAATATCTTCAGTAGGGTGACAATAGTAGGCAAATGTAGTCAAAATGACTGGTGATTGAGGTCAAAGAGGAATCTTCAAGGTGAAGAACCTAGGAGGATTGAGCGACAGTAGATAGACATAGCCAAGATGACTACTGACTGATGCAAAAGAGATCTTCCATAAAGGAATCTCAATATGTGACATGAGCAACAATAGGCAGACATAGCTGAAACAACTGGTGACTGTTGTGAAAGAGATTCTATTAGGAGAATCTTGAAAAGAGTGAGACTGGCAATTTGGGAAGACACAGCTAGAATGACCGATGATTGTCACGAAAGAGATTCTATGAGGAGAATCTCAAAAGGAGTGACACTAGTGACAATAGGCAGACATAACCAGAATGACTCATGACTGTCACAAAAGAGATTCTATGAGGAGAATCTTGAAAGGAGGGACACTTAAAGGGGAATGCCCCAAAGCTGTGATAAGACTCAATCTATGGATACATGAGCAAAAAGCAAGAAAAGTAGTAAAACAACTATACAAAGAGCCAGAAGATGCAGTATGAGATGGAGCATTGAGAACAAGAGACACTTGGTTATTAGGTTTTCACTTTCTTGGCAGAAATTTCCTTTTTTTTGCTACCATGATGCCTGTTTCCAAGTTTTCACCAATGGCACTTTTCTTGTTTTTCAATTTTTTTTTATATTTTTGGATTTTTTCAAATTTTTTGGTGTTACCAAGGTGCCTATTGCTAGGTTTTCACCAGGGTAACAATTTTTTTCAGGACTTTTTCTAATTTTTAGGATTTTTTAGGACATATAGATATGTACAAAGAGCTACTGATATCAGATAAACTATAAAACTACTTTAGGTGGAGAGTGTTGACAGGTTCTTTAAGCACTTCTTCAGTTGTGGAAAGCTAGTAGGCACAAGATCCATATACTGCAGTAATGATGTAAGGACCAAGCCAATTTGGTTCAAACTTCCCCCTTTGGACTCATTGCTATTGATTCTTAGGGTTCTCTCTTAGGATGAGATCACCCAACTGGAAGTCATGTGGCTTGACCCTCTGATTGTAGCTTCTTGACATTCGTTGTTGATATGCTCATAGATGATCACATGCCACTTGTTGACATTCATCTAGTAACACAAGCTCTTGAAGCCAAGCTATCTTATAGTCATCATCAGTAATAAGGCTCTTCATAGAGATTCACAAGGTAGGAATCTCAACCTCTATTGGAAGAATAACATCCGCCCCATACACCAAAGCAAAGGGGGTCATGCCTGTTGGAGTTCTGATGCTTGTCCTATATGCCCACAAGGTTGGATTAATCTAAGGATGCCAGTCTGTCCCAGATTTGTTGTCTGTGCCATGAAGAATTTTGAGGATCACCTTATTGGATGCTTCAGCCTGGCCATTACCCTAGGGGTGATAAATGGAAGACCAATGTTGTGTGATTTTGAATTTCTTGCATAGTTCCTTGAGGTCTTTGTTCTTGAATTGTCCTCCATTATCAGTAATGATTGAGGATGGTACACCATATCTACAGATGATGTAGTTTGTGATAAAAATAGCTACAATTCTTCCATCGACAACTATGAGAGGTACCCACTTTGTGAAGTAATCTGTAGCTGTGATAATGAACTTATGTCCATTAGAAGAGGTTGGGTGAATCTAACCCACCAAGTCAAAGGACCATTGTTGAAATGGCCATGTTGTAGTAGAGGGAATCAACTCTCTGGCTAGAGTTTGGATAAGTTTCCCATGAAGCTAACACTACTTCCAAGATCTAGCATACTTGATAGCTTCTTGCTCCATTTTAGGCCAATAGTAACTAGCTCTAAGGAGTTTGCAAGTTAGTGTCAAGCCATTTGAGTGAGATCCGCAAATGCTCTCATGAACGTCAATTAGTGCATGTTTGGACTCTTTGGGTTCTAAACACCTAAGGAGTGTTTTCTTGTGACTCTCCTATATAGATCGTCAACAACAATGACATAATGCGAAGCATTACGGATTAGGTAACGTTTCTCATTATGGGTCAAACCTTTCAGAATGGTTTGATTGTGAAGATAGGAATAAATGTGATGGTAGTGGGATGATTCCTGTCAAATGCCAAAACCAATCTAAGACTAACACTTTCCATCATTGAAACATATTTTAGTAGCACAATTACCTTTTCTTCTTTCTCCTTCAATGGCTTCAACTTATCTTTCATTCCATCCTTGTTCAGAGTGTTGTATGCGTGCAATGTGGCCTCTGTTAACACACACACTTCAACATGGTCCTTATATGTAGATTCATCTTGGAATGAACATGAGGTTGTTCACCCAAGAAGAGTCCTACAAGACGACCTGTTGCCTTCTATCTAGAAGGATTTTTCCTATTAATGCCCTCAGATTTGAGGTATAGGCAACTAGACCTTCTAAGAATGAAGGATTTAAAGAAATTCAACTAGTTTAGATGATTGTGCAAAGTATTCTAAATGTGCCATGTAATTAGGCTAAGAATATGTAAAATGAACTAGATTAAGCATTTGCATATTTAAACTAAATGAGATTAAGCTAGGAATGTAAACATCTACAAATACGTGAGCTAAGTGAGTATGAATTTCAAAAACAATTCGATATCAATTCAATCAACTCGGATCGACGGTTAGGATTGAAGCAAAGATTCAGTTAAGATGGAAACTTCCTTGTGCAGGTGAAGTGAACTATTTCTGATCTAAATGTGATGAGAAATTAACTAAACTTGCCATGAGTGAGAGAGTAAGTTAACTGGATTGATTCTAATTTTGAGAAGTAGTTCACTCAAAGTTTCCATTTAGAACTAAGGAGAAGATTTTGAAGATATTATTTAATTTAATAAGTGAAATATGATCTCATAAATGCATTTTACATTTAATTGAATAATCATATTCAATGAATTAAAATAAGCATAATTATTAAATTAAATAAATTTAATTCCTTAGTACATTAGTCTTAGGTGATAATTTAATTTAATAAAGTATAAATACTTTAGATTAAATTAAATTTAAATCAAATAAGTTTCAATGCAACTAATATGAGTAAATACTATAGGAATTAAATAATAATTATGATGAATGCAGATTAGAGTTTTCTGCATTTGACAATTAAGCCAAGTAGTGAATGTCAGGACAAGAATTTTCCTAATGAGATAAGACTCTAGCTTTGATTAGATAGACCAGAATTGGTATAATGGCAATGAGCCAATTTTGGGGTATTACAAGTGTAGGTATTTGTTCAACCATCATATACAACATGGATATCAAACTTCCATGGCCAACCCAACAACATATGACATATGTCCATAGGTATGATATCACAAAGTACCTCATCCTAGTAGTTTTTGATCTTGAACATCACTAGGAATTGCTTATTGACCATGACCTTGTGGTCATCTTGCACCCAAGCAATATGGTATGGATGTAGGTGTTTCTACCTCTTCAGCTTCAATTTTGTGACCATCATTTTTGAGACTAGATTGTTAGTAATTCCACCATCAATGATCACATCACAACACTTATCTTCACATTTGTACCTTGTGTTAATCAAGATCCTTCATTGATCAAGTTCAATCTCACCACTAAGTTGGACTCTTCTGTTGACTAGGACTTCTCCTCTTTCAACATCTTCCAAATGTGATGATCTAGCATCTTTATCAACATGTAAAACTTTGGCCTAGCCTTAGGTTCTTTGATCTATTCTTCCTTGGCACTTGAAACATTCAAATGCTCTATGCCCTTCTTTTCCATAGCAAAAGCATTTCCCACAAAAGCCTCCTTTTCTAGATTCTTGTCCTCTATCTCTTCCTCTTCGATCTCTATTGTTCTGATCATGGAAAAGATTGGAATTATTTCCCCTCTAAGTCTAACTACTACTTCTAACCTCATCCTTATTATTTTGATCATCATTTTGGCCGCCATAAGATCATCCACTTGATCTTCCATTGTGACATCTTCCACTATCCTTTTTGTGAAACTTCTTTCTTAGTTTGTCCTCAACTCTTAGGGAAAATGGTATGCCTCCTCAATACTGGTCATTCAAACTAGACTTAGCTCATCCTAAATACTTGACCTTAACCCATTAAGATAATGGGCCACTTTCTCCTTATCAACTTTTGCATGGGCAGTCCTAATAAGAACTCAGTAGAACTCCTCTTTATACTCCTAAATAGATCTTCCTACTTTCTTCAACCCTTGCATTTTCTTTAGTAGATCAAGCTCATAATTCACAACAATAAATTGTCATTTTAGTTTAGCTATCATTTGTTCCCATCTGGTGATTTTATCCTTCCCTCTTCTTTTTTTCTCCTATTGGATCTCCTGCCATAAGATCTTTTCTTGACCCTTCAATTTCTCCTTTGCAAACTTGAACCTATTAGGATCCTTAATATCCTCATACTCAAAGTATTCCTCCAATTCATTGATCTAATCGATCAACTCCTTTGGGTTAAGATTGCCCAAAAATGTGGGAACCACAAACTTAGGTCTTTTCCAATCTTGGAGATGGCCTTAAAAAGTCTCTCTTCCTTTGGGTTTAGAATTGTCTCTGCTTCAAAATTTTATTCTACTTCTTCCTTATCCTTTCTTTCATCTCTTATGGCAAGATTTATTTCTCTGTGTATTTTTTCTTCCAATGCTTGTATTTGTCTTTGGAGGGCTCTAAAACCCTCAGGTGTAACACCCACAACTCTTCTACCACACTCTCTTCATGGAGGCATTTTTATGGTTCCACTAAAACCCTAGTGAATACTACTTCATAATCATTGATTTGTCTACACCCTCAACACAAACCAAGGTCCTGGTGAAGACTGCCTCACAGTTGGTGATCTATCCACACACTCAAGAACTCTAGCTCTGATGCTACTTGATGAAGTATGTTCCCCTTAATACCATGAAAATATAATAGAAAGAAAAGAAACAAAAACAATTTGTGAGAACAAAATATGGGCTTTCTATTATCATCACAAATGTGGAATTACAAAATTAAGGATTTCAATATGCTAATCCACATGGGTGCCTTCATTATAGAAATCTACAAGATCAACCTACGAACTATCACCTAGAGCTACCCATAACTGTCCTAAACAATCCCACAGGCCTTTCTTAAATAGTCAATTTTATACTACTTGAGAAGGTTCTAGAAGTTAACCATTAAGGCCAAAAACCCCCAAATTACATAAATTGCATTTATTACATTAGATTCAACTCAAAAAATTACAAACTTTATTTTATGACCATGAGTAAGGTAACCAAAATTTCATAGACCATAACTCACAAATCGTAGCTCCAATTGACGTGATGACACTCAAAATTGCATTCCCATTTTGAGTGTCTATTCCAAATTTTGAGTTACTTCAAGCTCCTATGAATGCTTTGCATGCATATATACCTGGCTATTGAATTAATGCCTAAATGGTGTTTTATGTTTCTAACACCCTTCATTCAGCCAGTCCATGTGTTCTATGATGATAAACTGACATTTTGAACCATTCTGCGAAATTCCCTTTTGAGTAGTTTTCAGTTCTGTATTTTCTGCCAAGGGTCAAACAATGTTTGGAGGCCTTGTTTGCATTTGAATATCTTTTACCTAGTTATGTTTCATGACTCACCACTTTGAAATTTTTTTTTATGCATAACAGAGAGCCTATGTTCCAATTTTCAAGTCATTTTGACATGTTTTGACTAGGTTTCAAACTCCTCAAAGTTAGTTAGTTGCCTCTATAATAAATTTGCATATTGTTCATAATTCTGGGTAGCCCTGTTTGACAAGCTATAAAATTTGACCAGTTGAACCAAATAAGAAAATTTCTTTTGCATCATATTTTAGGGGTTAGATACTTTGTATGCTCTATATTTGAGCTTATGATGAATCCGTTTGATCATTTCTCAAATGCAATTCCATTTCCAAGTTTTAAGGTTTCACCGGTAATCAGAAGTGCAAATTGATTGGGAGCCCTGTTTGAGATATCATATCTTTGAATCTATGATTGGTGGGATCGAATGGTTTCTTCCTTTGCATTCTACATTGAAAATACTACAAGTGTGCTAGTTTTCAAGTCTTGACGAATCTATCTTCACACTTTACCAAGGTGATTCCATTTGCAAAAAATGTTATTTTACTGATGTTCACTGTCTTGCAAATCTAGGTAGCCAGCTTCAAACCTTTTCCAAATTTTTCCTGTGATTCATCATGAGCCCAAATCATAGAGTTATATTCTCCTCATGACAAAGTACCAATGCCCCAGTTTTCAGAACCTCAAGTGCCCATTTGCCCAGTTTTCAGAGCTCAAACCAAACACAATTTCTAGCTTTTTGACATGGTTAATTGCAGGTAGTTTTAAGTAGGTATGTTTGGAGGTCGATATCTTTTGACCCTGATGTCGTCATGCAACGAGATTTGGCATGCCTATTGAATGTGTCAGAGAGAACAGAACTTCAAAGTTTTGGGGTTTGATAAGATGTTTGAATCAGTTTTTAAAGTCAGGCAACAGGGCTCCTGACACAATTTTCATAGTGATGTGAAAATGATTTAATTTGAGTTTTAAGTGATGATTCAGCATTCAAATTAGTTTCCAGTCAGTTTGAAGTGATCAATGGATCGCTTTGCCATATTAGTTGTTTGGAAACATAATTTTTTTAGCCAGACCCACTTTGGGGTCCGATTGATTCCATCAAACTGATTGAGAATCAAGTGTATTGTGAGCAATAGTGAAGTTGACTATGTGCAAAGGCAACATTTTAATATCCAACACCAGGAAGCATGAAAGTACAAACCTTATGAATACATGTTTTAGAATCAAGTTTGGATGATAAAGCATAAATGTTCATAGAATGTGGAGAACGATGATCTTGGGCTTTCTTCCAAGTCAAAGCATAATGAATTCCTTGTTTTGTTTTGCCTAAAGTTTCCCACTTCACGCAACTTTAAAACTCTTAAAATTTTATAATAAAATCAATATATATGTATGTGAGAAGGCAAGGTATGGTAACTTGCATAGTGAAGTCCATATAATAAAAATTTGCCCATCCCGCTGCACACAAGTAAGGCCCACGCTCATGACAGTTTGAGCTTGCCTGGATGCCAAACAAAATGACAAAATTATAGCAATGGCAGGGAATAGAGGCATCACCAGGCAAGAGTCAGCCATGTGGAGGAAGAAGAGCATCCGTGGCATCTAAGGTAGAGGTCGCATCAGATAGCCCACGCATTAAATGAAACCCCACGTTTTGAAGTATCCACAGTAAGTGCAGCCAAATGCCAAAGAAGGGTACTGAGCAGCTCACACAATGAAGAAAGGACATTCACGTCAGTAATAAATGTATCAGAACAGGCAAACGAGGAGGGATGTCAGCACAATGAAAGACTCCATTAAATTTGCAGACCACGACATAAGATAAAATGGTTTTCAACGTATGCAACAAAATGGCCCCCCTTGGCAGCATTATGAAGGAGGTATCATACATGAAATTCACAGTTTGAGGCAAAGCCGTAGTCACACATCAAACAGAGGAGCCATAGCCTGTAACAGGGCACCTCACGTCCAGCAGGGAGCAAAAATGATTAGAGCCGTCCATGCATCCCATCATAAGGAGAATGCGGCAAAAAATGACAGGGGGCATTTCATGGCAACAATTTACATTGACGATGGCACTCAGCCGCCCCCCCTACCTCCCCAACGCAAGAATGGAGGACGACATCCAAAATGAAACCGCAGGCAGGAGAAAGCTGGGGCAGATGTATTCACATTATCCCATATTGCTTATGGGATGAGGTTTAATGTTTTAAAATACCAATACACATCAGACGTATTGTTATGGGAATAAATGCAAAGGATTGGGTGTCGGGCCCGCTCACTCGACAGTTGATAAAGGTCAAGAGAATTTTGACCTGCGAAATGCAGTACTGAAGTAACACGTGGCAGCTCCTAGTGTCTAATCGCTAGATCAGGATGCGAAGAGAGGGGTTCCTCGACATTACGACCACGTCGTATAATCAGAGATGTTAAATTGGAGGTGCGTGATGTTAAATCAGGGTAAGATGTTATGAATTTCAAGCTTGTCGTATGATCGTGAGGTAAAGCAAAGAGGGTCGCGATCCCACAATCCGTCGGGCGATCGGAGCACAGGAATGAAAGGCCTACGATCTTACTACTGTGTCGTAAGGTTGTGGGAGTCAAAAATCTCATTCACGATGATACGACGGAGCTCTTGCTGTAGGGTCGTAAAACAAAATTTTTAGCCCTCCGGTGCTCAATTAATTAAATAATTAATTTAATTAATTAGAATGCTTATCATTGAGATGCTTCGGATAGTATATATATAATTAATTTAATTAATTAGAATGCTTATCATTGGGATGCTTTATATAGTATATATATTAATGGTGCCAATCATGTGATCAGAGGAAGAAGATTCTATGGCCACGATAATACGATTTGCGTTTATCGTAATATTGTGGGCTAAAAGTTGAAAGATCTCAAATTTCAAAGATTTTCAAATGTTGCCTGGGTATAATCAAAAATTGAAAAATGGACACTTGACATTGGTCAACTGGGAAAATATAAAATGGTTATAAAAATCAAAATTTCAAAAGATTTAAATGTGAGAATCTCAAGTCAAAGATTTGAATTATTTTCAAAAGTTTATATAGTTCATACTATATATCTTTTTAAATTTTTAAATTTTAAAACATGGTCTATTCAGTCTGGGAGGCAGATTTTCAAAATGGTCTAAGGCGGGCAATTTTTGTCCGAAATGTGAAGTGTAATATATCGTCAGAACCGACAAAGAGTGAATTTTCCTTTTTTGCAGTCAGATTTTGAGCAGGTATCAGCCAAAAGTAGCTACATGAGGTTTTTTGATTTCACTGGCTTCTTAGTGAAAAGTGGAAATTAATGTTGCAGATGAAATTGCAATCATATATAGACATATTTTTATCTGATTTGACTTCTCCAACAATTTTCAAGATGATCTAATGTTTTTTTAATGCAGTTGGAAGCAGTTATGTTTTTGGCAACAACACAAGTTGAATTGCCCGAGAAAGCAGAAGTGACATGTTAAGATCAGATTTGAAGCCTCAGTACAGTTTGATGATTTCTTGATATTTCTCCATGAGATATTTTGCAGATTATATGGGTGAGATATATCAGATATTTGTGCATCATTTATGGTTTCTGGTTGCAAGTTGTTGAGGAAAGTTCAGTTTCAACAAACTTCAGATTGAAGATTATTTCAAAAGGGACACATGTAAAATTCACCTTCCAGATTCTGACAAATCTTCTCTCCTATATATCTTCCTTTCCTGCTTGTTGTAGGGTTTCCAATTTTTTGAAGATTCTAGGAGGATTGTGAGACCAATCTGGTTCCAATTTCCTAAGTTTTCTCATGGTTGTGATACTAATTTTCTCAGTGTTATTCTGTTATGAATAGTAGTAGTGTATTTCTTGTGAGGCATTTCATATTACACAGTCATTCTTTGTGTATTTTCTGGGTTTTGATATGCAAATGATGTATTGTTTCCAAGGAAATTAGTGCAAGAGCTTCACCTTTCTTAGTTTCATTTTGATTCTCATCTCCTTCTTCTGTTATCTGTAATGTTTTGTGTCTGAGAACGAAGAGCTTGGACTTAGTTGCAACCCCTTAAGGTTGTATATCAGGATGAATTTGCTGTTGGAACAAAGAAGCCAAGTAAATGCTTGTATATACTAATATGGTTGCAGGTTACACCAGAAGGATTTTACAATAAGTACGAGAATTGTTATGAAGACTGATGTCTGTTTGCAAGTCAAATAGATAGATCAAATATTTGAATATATGAGTATATTTCATGTATCCATCTGCATGTTATGGTTTAGTTGATGCCCAATGGATAAGGGACTGGTCAGCTTGAAGGAAGCATGTTCTCTGTTGTTGCATACTCAGGTTATGCTGAGAAATCAAAACTAAAAATGAACATCAACTTCCCTTTATGTATTAAAGAACTAGAATTGTCGGTCATGGCTTGTTTGTTGTTACTTTCTTTGGTTGTAATTAGCTACTGCAATTAGGAAGTTTATCAGAAGATCATAGAAGAATATTGACCATTTCTACTATAGGGGATAGTCTTGCATAGAAGAGTATCAAGTTAATAAGATAGATCCCTTAGGTTTGCCCGCATTGGCTTAGCAGAGCCTAAAGTGAAGTGAGTCCTGCTAACTCTGTTAATTGGTCTAGAACTAAGATTTAGCCTTGCTGAACATAGGATTTAGCTTATCCTTGGGCTTGTCCTTGGTCTTTGTTTCTTGGTATCAGGTTTAAATCTACCTGATATGTTGTTTCCAGAAAGAACTCCAAAAAAATGGAGACTCTGCTAAGGAATCTTTGAAGTAATTCACTGTTAAAAGGACAAGAATCTCTGGTGTGAACTTATATATTTCATTCCTATCTTTTGACATGGTTTTTCCCATCTGAGTCACCAACAAAATGGTGACTCTACTGGGGAGTATTGCAATCTGAAGGTGATTCAATACAATTACAAGAAAGGCATGTATAAAGTTTGTTATCAGCAGCAAGGTCATGCTAAAGTTTCATGCCTCCCAATGATGTTTTATTCTTGACAGCAGTAACTTTAAAGATTATTAACAGACAAGTGAACACAAGGTTCTATTGTGCTTTTAAGGGTCATGAATGTTTTTTCTTTGACTTTGTTAATGGTGTGAAATTCCAAGGTTGTGTGAGTTTTCAAATACCTATTATAAATTCTAGACCAGCTTGTTGTTTTGTGCAAGTTGGGAAAATCTTTTCTCACTTAGTGAGTGGTGACTCAAAGTATATCTCTGCACTAGTGAAATTGTGAAGTTGAGGGTATTGTGAAGGTTGCAACCATCAGAATGAAGATTTGAAGAAGTCATCTCAGGCCGTTGGCAATAGTTGTGAAGAAAATGGGCGATGCTGTGCAAGAATTACTAAATCAAGACAAGATTTGAATTTGCTATTGTTCACAGTATTGAAGAGGTTTGCAAGCATCAGAGTTAAGGTATTTTCCTCTTTCTTGATTTTCTTTTCAGGAAAGTAAGATATACAAAAGTTTTTTTTTCTCCATCAAGTGATATTTTAGCACTAAGTAGGAGAAGTGTTTAATGCATCTTAACATATTCTATGAAAGATTGTTTCAGAAAATGTATTTACATCTTGGAATATGTTAGAGATTAAGTTGGTAGATGAGTTTTTAGATTTGCTACAAGTTATAAATTTTGAAATTTATTTTGGTGAGTTGTAAGTTAGCAAGAGATGGCAGATTTCTTTTCACCTAGCACGTAGTCCATTGACCAAAATCATAGATCCTTTTCTACCAAGAGATACATGGAATTATGTTTCAATGGTATCTATGGTTTCTCAAATGTCATTCCTAATGATATTAGAAAATTTTTGTCTAAATTCAGTGGGAACCATACTATTTCAACTAGTTAGCATGTTCAAGTTTTCTGTGATTTGATGGGTGACTATGATATTGCTCATGAGGATGTGCACATAAAATTATTTGTTCAAACTTTAGAAGGTGACACTAGAGACTGGTTTTCATTCTTACCAGCATGTTCTATTTCATCTTGGAGTGAGTTGTATTCAGCCTTCATGGCTCGCAATTTAGTGAAAGGGTAAACATGTTTGATTCATATAGTAAATTTTTAAGCATTCATATTGAGGATGGTGAACTTGTTCCTCAATTTAATATCCAATTTCTAAGAACCTTGAACGAGATCCTTGAGAAATGTAGGCCAGATGATCAAGTATACCTAATTGTTTACCTTGGTGCATTTGACAAGAAAATGAGCTATCGGTTAAGGGCTAAAGAACCTCAAAATTTATATCAAGCTTTTATGACTGCTATGGATATTGAGAATAAATTTGAAGTATGGACTTACTAGGAGTCATTTCTCTAAGGCTACTTGCTTGCATAATGAAGACAAAAATCAATTGCAGTATCATGTTGAGTGTTTGAATACAGATCAGAATGTCAACACCCCTACTGTAATATATAATCAGATTGAATTTTCAAATCAGAATGTGTGTGTAGGAAAGAATGAGCCTATTGCAAATCAAGATGCATATGTTTGTGGTACTTCAGTAGTGGATATTGAGGTTGATTCACTTGATAAGTTATATGTAGAAGATTTAGTTTCAGTTGTTGGTTCTCTAATTGATGATTTTCTTTGTGTTGAGAATGTAACTAACCATGAAGTTGTAAGGCATTTATCTCAATTTTATGTGGGTGAAGAAGCTGAAAGTTGTGTTTCAAGTGATGAGAACATTGTTGCTGATTTGGTATATGTTGACAGTGGTCATATAAATGAGAATGAGGATAGTGATGATGAGATGTCTTCATATGAGTTAGATGCAATAGGAGAAAAGGAAAGAAATCATGGAATTGAACATTCATATGAAAGTGAAGATATGATTTATTTTTTTGAATCTGAAAGTGAAGATGCATCTCAATCTTTACATTTTACAAATCAGTTAGTCAATGAAGATTTTGTGAGTGATTTGTTCTTCTGCTATGAAGATAAAGAAATGGTGAATCCAATTGATGATAATGAATTTGAATATGAAGACTTCAAGGAAGGGTTGTCAAATGTTTTTACATCAAACAATAAAGTTGCAACATGTAGTGAAGGGTTTAGAAATGAATTAGGGTCTCTTTATAATGGTTATCCTAAACAAGATAATGAAGAGAACATATTTATGGATACTATATGCATGGTAGAAGAAATGGAAAGTGAGTCTTCATTTGATTCTGATTTTTCTTCATATGCTGAAAGTTCTCATGATAATTATGGTGGAAATGGTTTCAAGGTTTATACTAATGCTTTATATGATCAAGATTTTGATGATGATCAGCCCGTCTTTTGTCAGAATGTTCAAGAAGGATCCTTGCATGGAGTTATCAATCCATTGTTTGAAGAAGACATGGAGGTTTTAGATTTAGTTGAGGATGAATTTAATGGTGACACACTGTCATACTGCTGCAACAAATCAGATTGTTCTTCTTCCATTTGTGGCAGTGAATATTCTAATGATGCTACATTTTCTGAGTTCGAGGATGAGGTGCTTGATGGTGTTGTCTTTGAAAATAAGTGAACACTTCATAGTCAATTTCATAATGGTTCATATAAGGTAAGATCTAATCAACATTTTAGTTGTGATGATGATGGTGAGGTGTTAGATGAAGTGGTTATTCAAAATCTACCTACACCTTACATAGAGTTTTATGATGAATGCTTTGATGTGATTGATCCATTTGCTGAGTTTGAAGAATTAGTGGAGAGCCTTGGATTATTTCCAATCATTGATAAATACATTGGTGAGTATAAATGTGGATACTCATTTGATTGTTAACCGACTATACATGGAGGTACAAATTTCCAAGGTGTGTTTGATTTTTTTCAAAAGTTTGATAGCATGCATAATTCGTCTGCTAAAGATAGTTATCAGTTTGATCCTAGTATATTTGAACATGCTAAACCGTATTTTCATAGTGAGCATTATATTAAAGAAGTCCCTAGTATGCACTATGAAAGTCAGGAAAGTTATTTTGTTTTGCCAGTTGAGCCAATTGAAAATTTTTATGTGTTGGGTGAAACAAAGGATAATCAAAGTTTTAGCTTACCCCAAGGAAAAGTAAATGAGATTCAAGTATTTGACAGAGGTAGGAAGCTTTGAAAAGTTTTGGTGGCCCGGGGTCACCATCTTGTACAGTTAGAATAGTTTCCTTGTTTTTAAAATTTTGTTTGGAGAAATTTTTTGAGTGGTCTTCTTCAGCCAGAGGTCTGATTTCTTGCCATGCCCACAAGGGGCATGCATCCCCAGATAGAGCCACTGATGGCACTCAAAATTGCATTCCTGTTTGAGTGCCTATTCCAAATTTTGAGTTACTTCAAGCTCCTATGAACGCTTTGCATGCATATATACCCAACTGTTGAATTAATGCCTAAATGGTGTTTTATGTTTCTAACACCCTTCATTCAACTCATCCATGTGTTCTATGATGATAAACTGACATTTCAAACCATTTTGTGAAGTCCCATTTTGAGTAGTTTTCAGTTCTACATTTTCTGCCTAAGTGTCAAATAGTGTTCATAGGCCCAGTTTGCCTTTGAATATCTTTTACCTGGTTATGTTTCATGACTCATCGCTTTGAAGATATTTATTATGCATAACAAAGAACCTATGTTCCAAGTTTTAAGTCGATTTGACATGTTTTGACTAGGTTTCGAACTCCTCAAAGTTGGTTAGTTGCCTCTGTTATAAATTTGCATATTGTTCATAATTTCGGGTAGCCCTAGTTGACAAGCTATAACATTTGACCTATTGACCCAAATAAGAAAATTCCTTTTGCATCATACTTTAGGGGTCAAAGAATTTGTATGCTCTAGATTTGACCTTATGATGAATCCGTTTGATCATTTCTCAAACGCGATTCCATTTCCAAGTTTTAAGGTTTCATCGTAATCAAAAGTGCAGATTGATTGAGAGCCTTGTTTGAGATGTCATATCTTTGAGTCTATGATTGATGGGATTGAATGGTTTCTTCCCCTATATTCTACACTAAAAATACTACAAGTGTTCCAGTTTTCAAGTCTTGAGGAATCTATCTTCATACTTTACCAAGGTCATTCCATTCGCAAAAAATGTTGTTTTACTGATGTTCACTATCCTGCAAATCCAGGTAGCCATCTTTAGACCTTTGCCAAATTTTTCCTCTGATTCATCATGAGCCCAAATCATAGAGTTATAATCTCCTCATGACAAAGTATCAATGCCCCAGTTTTCAGAACCTCAAGTGCCCATTTGCCCAGTTTTCAGAGCTCAAACCAAACACAATTTTTAGCTTTCTAACATGGTTAATTGCAAGTAGTTTTAAGTAGGCATGTTCAGAGGTTGATATCTTTTGACCCTAATGTCATCATGAAATGAGATTTGGTAGGCCTGTTGAATGTGTCAGAGAGAACAAAAGTCTAGAGTTTTGAGCTTTGATCAGATGTTTGAATCAGTTTTTAAAGTTGGGCAACAGGCCTCTTGACACAATTTTCATAGTGATGCGAAAATGATTTAATTTGAGTTTTAAGTGATGATTCAGCATTCAAATTAGTTTCCAGTCAGTTCAAGGTAATCAATGGATCGCTTTTCCATATCAGTTGTTCAGAAAATTCTCTGATATGGTTGCTGGAGCCATGAAATTTTTATGGTAGGCTTACAATTATGAAATGAACCTTCTTGTAGAAAATAAGAACATTTCAAGCTTGTATGACAAACTTACTTAAAATAGAAAGTGCTCAAAAATAGTAACTGCCTGTCTAGTAGTCCAAATTATAATACAAAAGCTTGAAATTGAAAAGATACAAGCTGAAATTAAAATATTTTTGGGTGATGCAAGATTTCCCTCACACCTACGATGCTCTTGCATCACAAAGTCTCTCAACATGGATTGATATATATTGAATGTATTTCATTAGCTCCTAATAGAGTCCATCCTCTAACAAGGAACATTTATATTAGTACATCATTTTATGGCTACCATCCCACCAAAGTTTTCCTTTTGATCAAGGGTTTGACTAGTTATTATATGTAGTGTTATTGTGTATGAGTATTTACTTGTGGTTGTTGATTACATTTCTCACATGGTTAAAGATTAATAAGGTTGATAATTATGATAATAGTTGGATAAGTGATTCACCCCCCTCCCCCCCCCCCCCACTCTCAGTTATTTTGGTGGACTTTACTTTCTAACAATTGGTATTAGAGCATTAGGTCCTTAAAGAGAAAGCTTAACATCTTTTAGAGATCAACAACGGATCACTTCAGAAAAGAAAGTCTGAAGTCTAATGAAATTAATTTTGATATTTAGAAGATGGATAAACCTATTAATGTAAAAGATAGATCTAGATCTGAAGAAGACAAGAATATCAAAGAAGGAATTGTGTTGCTTATGAAAATAGAGTCAAAAGGTGTGGAATTTGTTTTTTTGTTTGACATGTAAAGAATTTGGTCATTTTTCATCCAGATGTCCTAAGAGAGTAAGGAATACTAGAAATAATTCACTTTCTAATCATGATGAAGAATTTAAAACAAGTATGGAAAGTGATGATAGAAGCAATGAGCTTGAATTAGTTCATAAAGAGGAAGTATTAGAAGAAAAAACCCTAGTAACTATTATTGATGATTCTGAAGAGGTTAATCTGAACACTAATCAAGACAATATTGAAGTTATTGTTACAACTAACAATGACTTACAAAATGATGTTCAAATTATTGAACAAAGAAGAGAATATAGAGTTGAACCAAGAGAAGAGATAGAAGTTGAGATATAAACTCCTACACCAAACACAAATTTGGTAAAGAATCACCCTTTTGAACAAATAATTGGAAGCATTGACAAAGAAGTAATGAAAAGAAATAAAATACATGAGGAATTATACTTAAAGAAACAAAGAGTATAGATAAGGAACACAAAGATGAATATTGGATTCAAGAAATGAAGGAAGAACTAGATAGGATTGTGAAGAATGAGACATGCGAATTGGAACCTAAACCTAAAGACAAGAATTTTATAGGAACTATATGGGTATTCTAAAATAAGATGAATGAACAAGGTGAAGTTGTGAGTTAAAAATCTAGATTGGTATGCAAAGGATATTCACAACAAGAAGGCATGGATTATGAAGAGACTTTTTCCCCTATTACCAAAATGGAAGCAATGAGATTATTTTTGCCTTATATGTAGAAAATAAGAGGTTTAAAGTGTATCAGATGGATGTCAAGTAAGCCTTTCTAAATGGAAAACTTGAAGAAGAGGTTTACATTGAGTAGCTTGAAGGATTTACTTTAATAGAAGAAAAGGACATGGTATACAAGATTGGAAAAGTATTTGACAAATTTGGGATTTAATAAAGGTATGAAAGATGAAAAATTATATTTGAAAGAAATTGATAATGGTTTGTTGATCACTGTGATAATTTTTGATGACATAATCTTTGGAGGTAATGATGTAGCAAGTGATAAGTTTTTGAGTGAAATGAGTATGACTGATGAGATGAAGTTTTTTTGGGATTACATATTATACAAAATAGTGATGATATTTTCATATCTCAAGCTATGTATTTAAAAGATTTGCTAAAGAGATTTGACTTGGAAAATTGTAAGCCTCTTGCCACTCCTATGACAATTAGTTATAACTTATCTAGCAAAGATGAGCCACCTATTAATGAGAAAAAGAAGTACAAATAAATGATTAGAGATTTGCAATATATAACTCACACCAGACTAGCTATAGAAAATATAGTTGGGATAGTAGCAAGATTTCAAGCTGATCCTAAGGATTATCATTATGTAGTAGTAAAGAGGATATTTAGATATCTAAATGGTACATCCAATTTTTTTCTATGGTATGATAGATCAAGTGATTTCACTTTGAGAGCTTATAGTGATGCAAATTGGGAAGGCAGTATGGATGTTAGAAAAAAACCTAGTGGTGGAGTATTTTTGCTTGGAGTAAGATTGTATTTCATAGATTACAACAAAAGCAGAGTATGTATCAACAACAAACAATTGCAATCATATCATGTGGATGAAGTAGATGCTAAAGGACATTAGGAAAGAGTTCTTAGAACCTATTATCAATCATTGTGATAACACAAGTATAGTGGGTATGTATAAGAATCCTATATGTCATTTTAAGACTAAGCATATATCCATTAAGTATCATGTTTTGAGAGAGAAGGTTACAAAGAAAGAGATTAGATTGGAATATGTAAGCAAAAAAGAGAAGATTATAGATATCTATCTAAAGCCCTTGCCTAAATATACTTTTGACTATTTCCAAGGCATGCTTGGGGTTATGCCCCTGCCTACTACTGAGTAGATGATGCAAATTATGCATCACTCTAGTTGTATATAGCACTATTGTTTAGCTGGACTGAATGCTAATTCTTCTTGTATGGGGAAGTATATGAGATATACAAAGTCATCAAGGACTGTTGGTAATTGGTAAAGAACAGTGTCTTTAGACAATTGAAATAATAAACCATTTATTATTGATCTCAATGGGGGAGAGAAGTATGCATTGAAAATATTTCCTATGTATGTTGAATGGGGGAGATGATCCTCTAAAGACATTGGGGGAGAGATTGTGAAAGTTTAAGTATTATTGATGGAGTTTAATATTTTATCGTTGAAGAGGATTTGAAAAGAAGAGGATAAAATTAGTAGCAGAGTTTAGTTTGGTATTCTTAGAACTTAGATGTTTTTCATCTATGTTGACATCAATGCCAAAGGGGGAGATTGTTAGCATTGCTGATAATGATATTCCTTTGGGGTATTATCCTTATAATTAGGTGTTAGAAATAATAGTCCACCAAGATAGTTATCCAATTAAAACATTTATCAACCTTAATTAATCTTAACCATTCAATCAAAGTAAACAAAAACCATAACAAGATGCACATACATAATTACACTAGATTTTTTAACTAGGGAAACCCTTGATTAGAGGGAAAACCTTGGTAGGGATGGTACCTAGTAGATGATGTACTAATATAAATATACCTTGTTAGAGGATAGACACTATTAGGAGTCTCTTACAATATTTAGTACATTTGAGTCCTTGTTAGGAGACTTTGAATCTTTTTTGGAAGATTCCACCCATGCTAGGAGTTGTGCCAACCCTGTTAGGAGTTGTAGGAAGCAGAAGGACCCATTGTCCAAACAACTTCTAGGGCAAGACCATTGAACTTCAATGTCCAACTGATCTCTCAACTATTCCTTGTAGAATAATTTTTTCTACTATGATTTATTCTCTTTCCTCTATCTTTTCAACTAGAACAATCACTGTTAGACCTTGTGAACTAGGTCACAAACCTCAAATCCAAATACCAAACCTTGGATCTTAGAATAAAACATTGACAATGAAGTTTTCTCCAATTTTTCTCTACTCTTCTTATCTTTGGTTATCAACTTGGTTTTGCTCTTTATGCATCCTCCTTTATCACTATAATAAAGGAAAATATCCTCCCTTTATATCAAGTTCATAAAATAATTCCCTTGAGTTGGCTAAAACACCTTCTCAATTAATTATTATAGGACCTCATTAAGAACATGTTTTACTTAGCGATAACATTAATTTGTCACCTTGCATCTTGAATAACTTTCTACACATGTAATATTATGATGAATGAGCTTAGCCACATCATCTCCAACATGTATTCTACATGTATTTAACTTTTCTTCTTAGAATAAAAATTATTCTAAGATATATAACAAGTTTACCAGAACATCCTTCTGTAAACTCTATCTCAGAACAATCTTCACTAAAACTTGCATAACTTCTTCCACACTTAATATCTTTTACTCTCAATCTTAGCTACATATAATAGAAACTTATTAGTATCTCCCAATAATCTCTCTCATGAAAATACTCAATGATCTATCTGTACCAACTTTATCTTTATCATTGTTCTTCTATCAAATACCATAGAAAACTGCTATGTTGACATCAATGACAAACTTAGTTGTGAATGTAACATATCATCATGATAATGATCCAATCATGTTTATACAATACTCCCCCATAGGAATATCATCAAAATTCATGCTTACAATAGTGGGAAGTTGTTAACATGATTGACATGTTTCATTCATGACTCCGTGTCATTGATGTCAACATAGTATGTTTCTATGAAGACTGGCATAGTAGTAGACAAAGAATGAGGTTCTAAAAATTGTACGATGATGATTAGATAAAGATATCTTGAGGATATGTTTTAAAGTGTGTCTCGATGAAGTGGACAAGAGCGCATCCAAAAAATAAAGATCTAAAAGAGTTATTCATGATTTACAAAAGACAACATTCAGAAAAAGTACTTGAGTAGTGGTTTATGATGTTTAGGTTATATCTCCTAACAGAGATAGAATATGGATATGAAAAGTTAACCAAAGATAGTAGAAAAATTGATTATGATATCAGAGAGTACACAAGGACAAATTTTGTATGAGTGAGAAGATATAAAGATTGCGAGCCGACAGTGACTTGTAATTGTGAAATTATGTAATATCTTAATGAGGTCCCATTATAATTAATTGAGAAAGCCTTAGGGCCAACTCAATGATTTTTTTTGAGGATATGGTATAAAGGAAGGTATTTTCCTTGATTGTAATTATGTATTCCAATTGAGATCAAGTGAGAAAGAGCAGAGAATTTGGTACATGGTTGTAAGTGACCTAAGGGATTATTGGATGCAAGGTTGGTGATTTGCTAGACACGATTAGAAGAGGATTGGTCTAATCAGAGTGAAAAGAAGGAGCTTAATATTTCCATTATTCTATAAGGAATAGTATAGAAACCAATTAGACAATGATTTTGGTGGTCTAGCCTCTAAAGATATTTGGAAAGTGGGTCCATCTTTCTTCTACAACTCCTAATAGGGTTGACACAACTCCTTACAAGGTTGGAATCTCCTAATAAGGATTCAAAGTCTCCTAATAGGGATTGATATGATAGAATGTATTTTATTGGATCCTAATAGAGTCCATCCTCTAATAAGGAACATTTATATTAGTACATCATTTTATGGGTACCATCCCCACTTGGGTTTTCCCTCTCATCAAGGGTTTCCCTAGTTAACATATCTAGTGTTATTGTGTATGAATATTTACTTATGGTTGTTGATTATATTGATCACATGGTTAAAGATTAATAAGGTTGATAATTATTATAATAGTTGGATAAATGATTCACCCCCCTCTTAGTTATCTTGGTAGACTTTACTTTCTGACAATGATACCTACAATATTTTTCCCTTGTACTTGATCAAAGTGTCTTCTCCTATTGAGTTGATTTAACATGTTGTACAAGTGTACCATTTAATGTCTCTATTAACATGAAACTTGATAGTTGTATAAGATCTTGAATAAACTCTTTTCTTTGGGTTTCTCTCTCTCTTCAGTCTCTTTTTCTTCTTCTTCCTTTCTCTCATTTGTTTTTATCATTTGTGAGATGGGTAAATTGTGGAAACACAATTATTTCCTTTCCCTGCTGCTTGACATTCATGTCAGAAACCAATGTAATTGATCTAACCTAAAAATCTCTATTCTTTGCACTTTCAATCCTTGGATAATCCTATATTTGTAACAAAACTATATTGGTGCATGGTAGAGAGGGATTTGAGGCATCTAGTGTAGCATTTTTAAAATCTTCCTCATTTAACACATTCTAATTCCATGGAGATGAATCAAGAATTTCCTCTATTGTGACAACATCCTATTGTTCACACCCTTCTACCAATTTCCTTATTTATTCTATTAGCTCGGCAACTTCTTCTTCATCTTGACCTTCTAGCTCTTCTTTATCTCTTCCTTCTTCTTCTTCTCCTTAATTAGTTGATGGAATAAGAAATCCAAATGCTTCCTTCCATATAATAATGCTCTCTTTCTCAACTTCATGATCCTTATTCATCAAAATTTTTTAATCCCTCTCTTTAGGTAAGAATTTCTTTACAATATATTTCAGTGCTATATAAATATTTCTCTTTCCCAAATCTGACATTGTCTATGCTAACGTGGTCTCCCTAATTTGTCTTTTAGTGGATAATGCCCACTTCTACTTAGCATCTATTTTATTATATAAATTCTCAAGAATGCCTCTACCTAGCTCTATAGGTTTATATTTAAATTGTATCATCACATCTATCATAGCTTTTTCAAGCTTCTTTTGATCATCTTTATTTAAAAATCAAAATTAATTGTCTTCAATGTTGCTATGCTAGTTGATTCTTTAATCATCTCATATACCTGGTCAACAGTCATTGAAAGAGGTTAGGGTACAATCTAAATTTTTCTTAGATCATTAGACTCTATTTCTAATTCATCTTCCTCCTCCTTAGGTGTTACAACTAGTTTTCTCCTTGATCTCTTAGGTAGGCTTTGTTTTTATGCTTTGGTCAACTTCCTCTTTGTTGGGCTCTCTTTTTATTTTACATCTGAATACTGTGCTACCTTCTATATCATGATCACTCTTCTTTTTGACTCTAGCTCTAGTGGTGTAAGAACCTTCTTCACACCTTTCTTTAGATCCTCTTTCACTTTTGTATCAATGATCACTACTTCCTTTTGTTTCATTTCCTTGGGCTTGGCAATATGCAACTCTTTTCCATTTGATGTTTCAACTTTAGCTTCTTCCTTAGATTCCTCATCCTCTCCTTTTCCTTTAGTTATCTAAAGATGTCCTTCACCAAGTTTTCCGTCAAGATACTTAATCATCTTATTTCTTATCCAATCCATCTTGGGCACTTTTTTTTCCCATCATCATCTTAATCTTGGTTGTCTCATAGGTATAGAAGGGCTTGTCATTTGTGTCAATCTCTTTAGATAACAATGCAGTCACTGCTGCTATAACTTCATCAATATTAAATTTTTATTGCATCAGCCTTAGCCATGCAAATCTTGGTAGTACTAACTATGCATAGATGAAATTTGTATCTACCATAAAGCACATATCTTCAAAATAACTATCTATAACCAAATTATATATCCTCATCTTGTTTTTCATCTTTGGTGTAGGGGCACCTTGAAACATAGGGCCCTCAACATTTAAATTTTGTTGTGTTGAGATCCAAGAGATCCCTTTTAAGTAGAATAAGGGTTTGAGGATCTAGGTGTGTCAGCTAGGGTATTGTAAGTCATTAAATATCCTTAGAAGAGTCACTAAATGACCTTGAAATCAAGGCATTCTTTGCCATGGAGCTATAAGAAATCTAAGTTATAGGAATCTAGCTTAGGCAAGGGTCTTTAGCATGAAAATAATAAGGAATATCCAAGTCAATAAGTAGGAGATGTCAAAAATTGAAAATAAGAAAAATTGCAAAAAGTTGCCATGCAAGAAATATTGCAATTTTGCAATTTTGCAAGAAATGCTGATCTTCCCTTCCAAAGATGAAGGAGCCCAATGGAAACCATAATAATGAAGGAGAAAGAGCTATGAGGACACATATAAGCTTCCCAAACCCTAAAGTGGTCAGAAGTTGCAAGTTATTGTACATACAAGATGTTGTAGCATGAGTTTTGAATGCAAAAGGACTAAAAATTTGAGTTTAGAAGGCTTTTGAACATTTTTTTTGTGTACTCTACCTATTGGAATTGTAGATAGAATTTATTAGAACATTTTTGTTTTAGAAATTTTGTTTTGGTTGTGTGTTGTTTCATTGTTTTGTAAATCTTTTCCTTTTGACTAGTCTGTTGTCCTCTTCCAAATAGTTTGTGTTGGAAATGGTGTAACTCACTGTCGCATCATAGTAATTGTATGGCCCCTTGGGGATTGTGAGTGTACATAATTTAATTCAAATTGGAAAAATTAGGGGCCCTCAAAAGCATGTGAGTCATTTTTAAGCTCTTTCCCTAAGCGAGCCAGAGCATGCCCAACTAGGGAATAATAATGTTGTAGAGCTTGTTTCTTACAGAGTTTTGGAGATATTTTGGAAAGTGACTATGGAGTTTAAAAAGGAGTGAGAGAAGCTACTTTGGGTAGAAGGAAAGGTGCCACCAATCCATTAAGGTACCCAATAAAACCAAACAACAAGTTTCCCTTGAAAACCTTCAAACCCTCAAAACTAGTAGAGGTATTGTGCAACTATTCTGGGGTCTGAAACCTAGAAAATATCAAATTAATTACAATATAAATAGAGGTCCATGAAGACAATTTGGACTGGTTAGTGGAAGAAATTGGAGAAAATCCCTATTTTGTAGGAAAAATAGGACTAATTGGGGCTCTTCCTTATTTTGAAGGAAAAGGGTGAAATCAGTAGGAAGCCTAACCATAGAGGGTTATTTTGGAATACCAAAGAATTAAATTGCAATTTTTTGTGACTCCTCTATGATCCTATGAAATGTCCCTTTACTGATTTTTTATGATATTTCCAGCCTCAAATCTGAACTTTAAAATCAAACAACCAATATAACAAAGATCTACCAATTTTCCAATAAAACCCAAATCGGGTATGTCCAAATTAGTGCCAAAAACTTCACAACTTCACAAATTATTAATAAATCTGAAAATGGACATTTTTACAGAGATTTCAGCAGCATAACAGCCTACAAAATGACATTTCCAGATTTGTATAGCCCTTACACAACAGATCACAAATGTAGGGAAAAACTATGCTCAATCGGGCTTCCGAAATTAACACAAAAAATGCCCGGAAACACCACAAAACACTCATAAATTATCTCAGAAGTTTAATCACGACCCAATACATATATTCAGCTCTATTTTAACATCATAAAGTCTGAAATACAACAGCAAACCAAACTGATATGAAACACTCAACTGAAAACCCAAATTCAAACCAAAAACAACTCCAAAAACACCCAAATCGGCACTATTCAGCACAAGGGAAAACTCTGTATGAGCATGCACATGGAATGGCTTCAAACTCCTGTCCTTAGCCTTCCTGGAAACCTGCAAACTCCCGTTCTTGGGTCTCCTTCTCCACAGGTTTGGCAGCCTCTGAAGAACAACAAGAAAATTATCAAGAATCAAGATGTAGAATGAGCCCAAAATGCCTCCAAACCCCTTTTAAAGAGGGCATAACCCTAACTCACGTCCAAGAGGGGTTAATAAAATATAATTTAATAATAATTTTTATTTATTAGTCCATTGGTTTCCAAAGATTAACCCTTTTTTCCGAAATTTCACCTTTTTGGAGCCTGCCTGCCTTAACAAAGTTTATTTTTTTTTAATTATTTGAATAGGGGACATGACAAGTCCTCCCCTCCCAAATATTGCTTGTCCTCAAGCAATGAAGGTTGGAATTTTCAAGAATATGTTCTCCTTCCCAAGTTGCATCCTCTAGTGGTAATCCTTTCCATTTGACCAAATGCTCTGTGATGCTCCTATTTCTCAACCTTTTCTCTCTTGTATCCAAAATCTCTTCTGGTATCAAAACTAATTTCCCTTCATCATCAAGAGGTGGTAATTCTATAGATACTATGGTTTGCTGGCCTAGAACCTTCTTTAAGCAAGATACATGAAAAATATTATGTATTTTGCTGTTTGGTGGGAGCTCTAATTCATAAGCTACCTCTCCTACCTTCTTGATGATTTTATAAGGCCCATAGAACCTTGGCTTGAGTTTCTCTGCCCCACTTCTCTTCAAGGTGCTTTGCTTATATGGCTGCAACCTCACAAATACCAAATCTCCCACCTCAAAAGATCTTTCAATCCTTTTCCTGTCAGCATATATCTTTTGTTGGTTTTAGGGACCTTATTATGTCTTGGCTTTGCTTGATGAAATCACTTGCTGCGGGTACTCTGCTATCGGAAAGTATTAGATCAACAAAGGAAAGGGCATCATAACCATAAAGAGCACGAAAAGGAGGCATACCAATAGACATGTGATGAGATGTATTGTAACAATACTCCCCTAGGTGTAACCATTTCACCCAAGCATGTTGTTGATTTGAAACATAGTTCCTCAAATATCCTTCTATCCATTTATTAACTATCTCTGTTTGTCCATCTATTTGAGGGTGATAGCTAGTACTGGGAGTGAGCTCAGTTCCTGCCAAATGAAAGAGCTCCTTCCAAAAAGAGCTGAGGAATCTACTGTCCCGGTCACTAACAATGTTTCTAGGCAAACCATGTAATCTAAAAATTTCCTTGAAGAACAATTCGGCCACTTGTGATGCCTTGAAATCAGATGTGATAGGAAAGAAATGTGCATACTTAGTTAGTCTATCTACCACCACATATATGCAATCCTTACCTTGAACTTTGGGCAACCCAGTGATGAAATCCATGGAAATACTTTCCCATTTTTGTTCAGGAATAGGAAGTGGTTGCAACAACCCTGCAGGAAAATTTTGCTCACTCTTGCTTTGTTGGCATACCATACATTCCTTAATGTGTTTAAGGACATCCTCCTTCATACCCTTCCATGAAAACCGCTCTCGAATTTGCCTGTATGTCTTGAAGTATCCCTGGTGACCAGCCAAAGGTGTGTCATGAAAGGCCCTCAATATCCTCTCCTTAGTTTTTGACCCTGGCACTAAGAAGATCCTGTTCTTGTAATAAATCAATTCATCAACAACCTTGTACCTGTTATCATCCACTAACTTATCCAAAATCTTGGTGGCAAATGAATCTTTAGCATACTCTAAAATTATGGAGACTTTCCAATCAGCAGAGATAGATGATAAGGAACACAAAGTGGGCTTTCTTGAGAGAGCATCAGCAACCACATTATTCTTTCCTTTCATGTATTCAATATCAAAATCATAAGCTTGCAATTTGCTTACCCATTTTTGTTGATGATCATTCAAATCCCTTTGGTTCAAGAAGAACCTGAGGCTATTATGGTCTGTCTTTACAATGAATCTCCCACATACCAAATATTGTCTAAACTTATGAAGTGCATGCATGATTGCCAACATTTCCTTATCATAGATGGAGTACCCTTTCTCTGATTGATTTAATTTTCGACTCTCAAATGCTATTGGATGTCCCCTTTGAGTTAGGACAGCCCCTATACCTTCTCCCGAAGCATCACATTCAACAACAAAAGGTAAAGAGAAATCTGGAATTGCAAGCACAGGGCATGAACTCATTACCTCCTTAAGCTTATCAAATGTTTTTTGTGTCTCTTCTGTCCAAACAAAAGCTCCTTTCTTTGTCAAATCAGTCAAGGGGGCAGCAAGCTGAGAAAATCCCTTGGCAAATCTCCTATAGTAGCTACACAACCCGAAGAAACCTCTCAACTGTGTAAGATTAGTGGGTGGAGGCCAATCCAAAATTGCCTGGATTTTTTGTTGATCAACCTGTACTCCTTTAGATCTTATAATATGTCCCAAATATAGGATCTCTGTCAAACCAAACTCACATTTAGATAGCTTAGCATAGAAGGATTGCTGCTCCAAGATTCCCAAAACAATGTCTATGTGCTTTAGATGCTCTTCCCATGTTTTACTGTATATCAAGATATCATCAAAAAATACCAAAACAAATTTTCGAAGATGCTGACTGAATACCTTATTCATACAAGATTGGAATGTTGCTGGTGCATTAGTGAGTCCAAATGGCATAACAAGAAATTCAAAGTGCCCATAGTGACATCTGAAAGCAGTCTTTTCCACATCTTCACTCCTCATTCGGATTTGATGGTAGCCTGATCTTAAGTCAATTTTTGAGAAGTATACAGCACCATGTAACTCATCAATGAGTTCATCTATGCATGGTATGGGATACCTATTTTTTATGGTCTTCTTGTTTAGAGCCCTGTAGTCTATACACATTCTCATTGTACCATCCTTTTTCTTGACAAGTACCACAGATGATGCAAATGGACTAGAGCTAGGCCTTATGAATCCCATGTCTAGGAGTTCTTTAATAGTTTTTTCAATTTCTTCCTTATAACCTCTTGGATGGCGGTATGGGGTTGTTATAACTGGTTTGGCACCCTGTTCTAACTCTATAACATGCTCAAAACCTCTATCTGGTGGTAATCCTGGAGGCAAGTCATTGAAAACTATACTATGCTTATCAAGAATATTTTGAATTTCAAAATGGAAATTACCTTGATTCTTGGGAGAGCTTGTTGGTTGGATTATGACTCCTGCTGCCCATGTTACTTGTCCTCTTCGAAAAGTCCTCTCCATCCTCTTTGCAGAGACCGCCTTAGGTGCTCCATTCGATAACCCTCTCAATATGAATTCTTTCCCATTGGAATGAAATTTAAACTCCATAGTTTGATGGTTCATGTAATAGCCTCCGATAGAGTGCAACCATTGAACACCCAATACAAGATCTGTCTCCCCAATACCAACCACATAGAAGTCATCACATAACTCATAATCTCCTAAGGTCATCTTGAGTTGTTTCACCACCCGTGTGCAAGGCATAGTGAATCCATCAGCTACAGTAACATTGAATCCCCCAAAATCTTCTGCTTTAAGCCCTCTTTTCATGACAAATCCCTCATCAATAAAATTGTGAGTTGCCCCACTATCAAGAAGAACAGTCAACCTTTGCCCTGCTAGTACCCCTCGAATTCGGAAGGGATGGTATCTTGGGACTCCTGATAATGCTGCTAAAGTGCCATCCTTGCTGATTTCTTTTACTTTCTCTTCTTCTACCTCCTCCTTAGTATCATGAAATTCCTCATGCTCATCTGAATCAGATTCTGAAGCAACTTCAATATAGTGCACTTGACCTTTCCCCAAACATCTGTGTCCTGGAACCCATGGTTCTCTACAAGTAAAACAAAGCTTTTTCCTTCGTAATTCACTCCTAGTCTCTTCATCTACCTTCTTTTTTGCCACATTTGTCACATCTTTTGGTGGTAGTGTTGGGAAAATCTTTTTCTGAAAATTTCCCTTATGTTGCCAAAGATTTGGGGGTTTTTGATTAGTGACTGATTTCATAGGCACGCAAGTTTCAAGTTGCAAGCTTCTTTTGATAGCTTCCTGTAAGGTTGAGGGTGAGAAAGCCTTAACCAAACCCTTAACAGAATCTTCTAAACCATCAAGGAAAAGATAAATGATCCTCTTTTCACTCATATCAGGTACCATAACAGCCACTTTTTGAAATTCTTCTATATACTCATTAACTGATTTGGTTTGCTTCAACTTTGACAATTCTTTAAAGTACTCTTCATCATCCTTGAGGTCAAATCTATCTATCACCCTTTGACTGAAATCTTCAAATGTAGTTACCTGATCGTGACCTTGAGTAGTCATTCCATGATACCACCAATCATAGGCTGCATCTTCCAAGTGTAGATTTGCAAATTGAATAGCATCACTCTCTTTCATGGAGTTAAGTGTGAAGAAAGTTTGTAATTTTTGTAGCCATGCTCTAGCTGAAATTTTATTTGTTCCATCAAAAGTAGGTGTTGTAAACTTGCTTATTTTATTTTTGAGCTCTCTTCCACTTGTGTCATGCTCCCTCCTATTCTCTTTCTTGGGCATCAAAGCGTTCATCATATCCACATATTCTCTAAAAGGAATTGAACTACGAAAGTCATCATCTAAGCCATTGTAAGTAGCTCTTAATGTAACCAAATTACCTGTAACCTCTTCCACTGGATTAATGGCTGGATTTGGTACTGGTGGCTCATCTGCAGGCAAGAAAATAGATTTGGTTGATTTAGATGGTGTGGATCTCCCATTTCTCGGCTCCTCTGAAGTGCTCCCTTTCTCATTAATAGATGCAATTCCTTGTAATTTTTCTGTCAATATTCGCAAAGCCTCTCTAGTTTCCGCCAAACCATCCACTGTTTGCTTCTGAGTATTTTGGATGTCTTGGAAGAATTTCTTTGCCATCTCATCTGGATCAGCCATACCTTTTTCTTCCTTGGATTTTGTACTTTTGCTTTCAACTGGGGCTTTGATCAAAATTTCTTTATTCTTTTCTCGCTGTAAATATCTTTTTTCTCTTTCACTTAGTTGCATGCAATCATAAAATATGACATGCAAGATCTGGGTAGTTATCAAAACTTGACATGCAAGATCTGGGTAGTTGTTAAAACTGACATGCAACTTCTACAAACCCTCAGGCTGGCAAGATCACGGCTCTGATACCACTGAAATGTCCCTTTACTGATTTTTTATGATATTTCCAGCCTCAAATCTGAACTTTAAAATCAAACAACCAATATAACAAAGATCTACCAATTTTCCAATAAAACCCAAATCGGGTATGTCCAAATTAGTGCCAAAAACTTCACAACTTCACAAATTATTAATAAATCTGAAAATGGACATTTTTACAGAGATTTCAGCAGCATAACAGCCTACAAAATGACATTTCCAGATTTGTATAGCCCTTACACAACAGATCACAAATGTAGGGCAAAACTATGCTCAATCGGGCTTCCGAAATTAACACAAAAAATGCCCGGAAACACCACAAAACACTCATAAATTATCTCAGAAGTTTAATCACGACCCAATACATATATTCAGCTCTATTTTAACATCATAAAGTCTGAAATACAACAGCAAACCAAACTGATATGAAACACTCAACTGGAAACCCAAATTCAAACCAAAAACAACTCCGAAAACACCCAAATCGGCACTATTCAGCACAAGGGCAAACTCTGTATGAGCATGCACATGGAATGGCTTCAAACTCCCGTCCTTAGCCTTCCTGGAAACCTGCAAACTCCCGTTCTTGGGTCTCCTTCTCCACAGGTTTGGCAGCCTCTGAAGAACAACAAGAAAATTATCAAGAATCAAGATGTAGAATGAGCCCAAAATGCCTCCAAACCCCTTTTAAAGAGGGCATAACCCTAACTCACGTCCAAGAGGGGTTAATAAAATATAATTTAATAATAATTTTTATTTATTAGTCCATTGGTTTCCAAAGATTAACCCTTTTTTCCGAAATTTCACCTTTTTGGAGCCTGCCTGCCTTAACAAAGTTTATTTTTTTTTAATTATTTGAATAGGGGACATGACATCCTACAAGTTGGTCGTGTAGAATGATAAAAAAGAACTAGTTTAGTTAGAAGACCTTCTATACTCTCCATCTAGAATGGGAACCTGGTAGATAGCAAGAAGTGAAATTTGATCAAGATAGTGGAGTAGGGTTTAGGATTGGGGGATCTTTGATTGAAAAGGATCCTATAAATCCATGTGGTGATTTAGCAAGGCACCTTAAGTCTCAGATTTAGACAAGAAGCATGAGCCTATGATTGGTTCATCCCTATTCTTCATAACAATCTTATTCTTGAGTTAATCAAAATAATTATCTATTATAGCTTCAAAATTCTCCCCCAATTGATTGATCAAATCACTTATTTTCAAATAGTTTTTATTTCCTATTCCATGAAATACTTCTTATGGTGGGAATAAATTTTGTACATAGAGAAATATACAAACAAGTATGGAGCCTAACTTACATGATATATTCTTTTCTTTCCTTATTGCTCCAATATTCTCAGATAATTGTACTACAACTTCAATATTTGGATATGTAATTCTATCTATTGATATACCATGACCACTCCATTTTACCTTTGTTTGCTACTTGACAACATCCCTTGCAACAGTTCTCATCATCTTTGGTCTGTCCAAAGTAGGATAACTAGTAACTTGATGAATAATTTCCTTGTTAATCTTCACTAGTCCACCCTCTAACCAAATATTCATGTCATGAACTTGAATCAACATAATATTTATTCATTTTCACTTAAAAACCTTTGAAAAGGCTAGGGCATGTGTCAACCCTTTCTTGAAAGCTATCTTATTCTCATCTCTTAACACTCTATTATCACACAATTTCTCATATGCTGCTCAAAGTTTGTAATCTCCAATTTCTATCACTTTCCACATGTAGCATGATTTTACACCATGAATCATCAATGCTCTTGGTGGAATTGATGGTAGGGTGCCAAATTCATCTCCAATCAATGCAATGTTGGGATATTCCTTGAGATTTGGTGGAGATAATGATCGTTCCTCACAATTTGTGCATTGCTTTCCTTCAACGTTTCCTTCGTAGACACAGATGTAGAGGATGCCATTTTAAAACTAGGGTGCTGAAAAATTTACTTACTATGTTCTTCCAAATTACTAGCAACACATTGTGATTCACTTTCTATTTCACTGAAATCACCATAATCACCTTTGAATAGCTTGTGAACTAGATATCTATTGGTAAAATTAAAATGAATGCCAAATTTGACATATACCTTCAATCTTGTTCATTTAAGTCTAAAATAAATGTATTAAACTCAGGTAATTACACAACATTTGTCTTTTCCTTCACAAGTTCTATTTAGACTTCTCTTCATTCAAATACTCGGTCACTATCACCTCACTTGGTCAATATCATTTCATTTGACCAATACATCATCTCGGTCAATGTAAACTCTCTATCTATTCAATTCTTAGTCAATACAAACAACATCTCTGATGCTTGACACTTGATAGTGTAACTTATTCCATTACTCATTTCTTCTCTTAGATATGTCCTAATACATCTTGATTTGTGCTGATGTGGACTTTTAATCACACATTTTGTTAGGAACTAATGTACAATATATCATTTAAGTATATAGTCCCTTACATACCTCCTTTTCTTAGTTGGATATGGTGCAATCACCTGGTCCATTGGATTGGGTGATCTCAATTGTGTTTGATCCACTACCTCCATATTCTACTATCTATTTCCATGATTTACTCATCTCAAATTTTCATTTTCCTTTGTTTCTTTCATTGTTTGGTGATGGTGCTTAGGTCTTGCAGTTCTTACTAACATGTCCAACCTTAAGACAACTAAACAAAACTAGGTTTCCATTCAACCATTTCTTATAATTTCTTCTAAAATGTGCCTTAATAAAATTCTTTGGAATGTGTCCATAGTCTCCATAATAATGAAAAATATACCATGTGTTGTAATCCCAATTGTAAGAGTTACCTTGCTTGGGTGCACATGTTTTTCATTTAGATGTCCAATTGGATTTTTCTTTGGATCTGCATTCATGAGCTCTATGTCCATATTTCTGAAAACTATGAAAATGTTCTTCAAATATAAGTTTAGTAAGTGCATCACTTTTCTTTGACCTACATTCATGTTCTTGGTGCCCTTGTTTCTTACAATAAAAAAACTAGTTAACTTAGGTTTAGGGTTTTGCATACCATTCTTGCTTCTATAAATATTTTCTATGTGTCCATATTTACCACAATGATGATAAGTAGGGTTTCCTTTTGATTTTGCATTTCTTTGCTCTCCACTCTTTGATGAATCTCCTTCCTTAGTAGATGAAGAGTGCTTGATATGTCCTAGAATAGAAGTATCATTGGATGACCTTGGTGGTCTCATTAGTTCTTCAAAGTATCTAATAGCTTCACTTAGTTTATTCATTCTTTTTAGTAGTTATTTCTTGGATCTTAACTCATTCCTTAGTTGGCCACTCTATGATCTTCATGTATTTTCTATTCAACTCCCGATTCACAAATATCAAGTGATTTGTCATTTCTAGCTGATTATTTGTAAGCTTTTGCACATCAAATGTTCTTTCTTCAAGTCTAGTAGCAATTTGTGTTTTGTCTTCATTATCCATGATCTTGTCCTCTTCAACTTTCTAGTTTTGTTTAGTCACCTCACATACTCTTACTGATTGAATTTCCCATTCTCTTTTGAGTTCATTGACTTCTTTACCTAGAATGTTGTTCTTCTCGAATTGATCTATTATATCAACATCACTATCACCATTATTTCCACTATTAAGAAAGTCTTCAACATTAACTTCCTTATATAGTGTATTAGTCTTCTGAATGACAATGTTTTTCCTTTTCTTTAAGGATTTCCCTAAATTTTATTTTTCTCCTTCAAGTTGCTATAGTATGATATGGATTTCAATCATCTAGTTCTCAATGATCTTTCCTAATTCATATTCCTCCATTTCCAAGATTTGATCCTCTCAAGCTGTTAGACTTCTTTCAAGAGAACTAAGCTCTAATGCCAATTGTTTGAAGTCTAATTGGGAAACAAGATACTAAGGGGGTGGGGGTGAATTAGGACCTATAAAAATTTTCACTGATAAAACAACTAATTGTACTCACACCTAATCCATCTCATATCTTAGATATCATAACATATAATCATAAACTTGTAATTATGAAATGAAATATGTCTAAGCAATACATCCATGGAACCATAAACACACAAAACATGAATTTAATAACCTAGAAACACTTCAAGATGAAGGTAAAATTGGGGTGAGGATGAAACCCACAAATATTTATTACTGTAACAACAAATTTCACCTACTAGGGCTATGATTTGATCATATCTAATGATCTACCCTGTAAGGGGTCTGCTCTGCTACTTTTAAGACTATTAGGTCTTACCTTGATTAAAGGATTTTACACTTACAATGAAGTAATGACTCTATTAGGAGATTTAAATAGGTATGATAGAACCACTCTGTTAAGAGATTTTCCCCCACTTAATCTATCAAAAATAATTTAGTATTTGATTCTTCTATTTTCTTTGAAATATATTCATAGATTTTCCCTCTTCAAAATCTCAATTTGATATGCCCTATTCTATCCTTCAGTACTTTGGTTGCTCTGTCTGATCTTCTATTTGACTTAGCCTTCCTTTACTCTTTTCTTACCTTATTTTCTCCTTCATGCTTGCTTCCACTCACACACATGATCCATAATGATTTTAGGGTTAGAACCCTTCTTAAATAGACAATCGTAGAAAGTTATAAATCTTAATAAATGATCCATATTCCATCTTTTTTCCATTTTACCCTTCTAATTTTTTGATTGGTTAATATTCTTTTCTTGGGATTAATGCCTTTTGACAAAATGCATAATCTTCTCCTTCACTATCTCTACAATTTTATAAATTTTGTGTATAAGTCAACTAAAATGATTTATATTAGTGTTTGTGTCATTAAAAACTCATATGTCAAAACTGATTTACTTGACACTTCAATATTATGACACTTGTTCATAACTAACATTCATGATATCACCCAGATTCTATATGATCAACATAAACTAATTCAATCAACATTAACTACTTTCCAAATGCTCGGTATTTATTGTGTTACTCAACATATATGCTGACTCAATCTCTATTGGGGTGCTCAGAAACCTTTGACTTGCTCGACATGTATTGATATTTAAACAAGTCCTTTGTAGCTTGTCCTTCTCTAGATGGCTCAGTCACAGTGTTGATCATGCAACACTACCTTGGAAATGACTTAGTGTTAGACACTAAAAGGAAAATTGGGCTTAAAGATTAGCATACTCTGGGTAGCTATCCTAGGTGATTACTTGGGGTAGTCATGATGGGTAGTTGAAAGAAGAAGTTAAGTAATGGTAAGTGGTTACAAGTTGGTTATCACAAAGAGCCTATATACACAAGGCCAATTTTTATACAAAGGGAGGAACTTTTATGAAGGTGTAAGGTTGGAGAAATTTGTAAAGGCACTTTTAGATTCACATTATGCATTCAATGTTCTTCAACTTGTATATTTTCAAGAAAATAATGAAGAACTCTTTCAATCATATGTCTTGAATATGTTCTTTTCTTATTGAGCCACATGCTTCTCGATGTTGAGTTAGTGATCTCTTCTGCACTGATGCAATTTGATAGTCTTCCAATTTGGAAAATGTATCGATTCCATGGTTTTATTATGAATACATTGAAATAGGGTATCCTTTTATATTTCAAGGCCTATTATTCATGTTTTGTCATCATTACATTTATCTTCTTGAAATCTCCTTGTAACCTATTACCCATTGTGGAATCCCATTTAGTGTTCATATGTATGCCTTTTGGGTTTTTGTAACTCATTTATTTAGTTTCATGTACTATCCTTTCATACTTTTAGGTGAAAAGTACTTAAAAATCTCAAACCTATCATACATGGGATCCACCCCTTTCAAATGTAGAGGAAGGTTTCAATTTGATCATTGTTAAATGATTAGTCAATTCAAATGTCTTTATCATTTATATATGTGTGTTCATCATATATGAGATATAAGTTTATTGGTGTGTGTGTGTGTATAACTATGATTAGTGTTAATTATCTAATTATCAAATAGACATGTCCCATGAAGGGACATGTCTATTCATGTCCTATGCTCAATATAAATGTGAGAGGAAGTTGCATTTGAAAAGTACATACCGAATACATTAGCAATGTTTAGTACAATTGCAACTATCATCCATGAAAGATTTACATGGTATTGGAGTAGAAGATCTACCTGTACATTGAAGATGAACCTCCACAAAGATCTATAGTGAACATTTAGAAAATTATTTTAGAATTGATGACAATGTGGTTAAAATGAACGATTGTCATATTGAAAATAGTAATGGACACGATATGAATGATGAGCTTGGCCTTGATTAGTAGTAATCAACATAGTAAACTGAGTGAGTGGTCTCCTTTTAAAATTTATTTCTATTCAAGAGTAGATAGTTTTTAATCTTGCACTAATGGAGCCCATGATCAGAGATTTTTGTGGATCAGAATTAAGGCTTACAGAGGGAAAGTAATGAATGACTTCCTATCGAATAGGGTATTAATCAAACTATTCTATTTTTGCATAGACTTTAAATTATATTTGCAATACAATGAAATTAAGAGTTGGAGGATTGGAATTATCTCTTCTATCATATTAGACCCTATAAGAAATGATAAGATTGAGCAAGGAACAAGAAACAATCCAAGTAAGTTAAGTGTGAAACAATGTTACCATAAGATAAGCAAAATCCAACAACATACACCAAGATGATTCAACAATGGAGACAAGGATTTATAAGGGGAAAGCAAAGAAAACCCCTTGTGATTATTATGAATGAAGGAAAATGCCTAGAGAAGAGAGAGAGAGAGTGTTGGAGTAAAATAGCTCAATACAATAACATCAAAGTGATAAGAGTGAAGAAGAAAGAAGGAGGAGCATCTCTTATATCGAGATGAGAAAGGAGTTGCATTTGTAACTCCCATTTCTATGAATGCCACATTCATAATAGGTGTGTGCAAAGTGTCACAATCCTCTTAAGGAGGATAAACTAAATAAAGGAATAAAAAAGAGTTGTCCTTACATGTGGAATGAAGGACAAACAATGACATGTCCTCCACATGTATACAATAGGAAAAACTACATTTAGGGATCCTTGGAATATCCCAATTAATATATCCAAGGAAAGATTAACCTTTCTAACACCCCCCCTTAATCTTTACTTGGGGAGTTTACATCAACGGGTTGTAAACCCAAATTTTTACAATGGAACTGAAATCTCTCTTTAGAAAGTGGTTTGGTTAAAATATCAGCCACTTGATTTTCTCCTTTACAATAAAGAAGAGAAATTTGCTTGTCTTCAACTTGTTCTTGAATGAAGTGATGTTGAAGTGAAATATGTTTGGTTCGTGCATGATAAACTGGATTCTTTGCCAAGGCAATAACACTTTGATTGTCACAATGTATAGGGGTAGGTAATTGTTGAGGTAGACCCAAGTCTTCAAGAAGTCTTCTAATCCATAAAGCTTCCTTAGCTGCATTGGTACAACCTTTGTATTCAGCTTCAGTTGAGCAAAGGGAAATAGAGTGTTCTTTTTTGCTTTTCCAAGAAATTGCACCTGAACCAACAAAGAAACAATAACCACAAGTGGATTTCCCATCATTGGGATCTCCACCTAGATTGGAATCAGTATAGCCATGTAAAATAAATTCAAAATTTGCATCATAAAATAATCCCATATTAATAGTTCCTTTAATGTACCTTAAGATGTGTTTAGCAACTTTAAAATGAGTTTGTTGAGGTTTAGACATAAATCGAGAAACTAAACCAACACTATAAGCAATATCAGGTCTAGTAAGAGTTAAATAATTTAAACTTCCTACCAACTGTCTATACAAAGTTTCATCAACAAAAGGAGTATTCATATCAGTCATTAATTTAGTTCCTAATTCACATGGAATTGAAACATGGTTAGATTCATTCATCTTAAATTTTTCTAAAAGATCATAAGCATACTTTCTTTGAGAAAGAAAGATACCCTTAGGAGTTTGGCAAATTTGCATACCTAAGAAGTAGTGTAAGATACCTAAATCAGTCATCTGAAATTTCTGTTTAAGTTGAAACTTGATATCAGAAATCAAAGCGTCTGAACTAGAAGTGAGTATTAGATCATCTACATAAACAATAACAATGATAATATCATCATTAGTATTTTTAATATACAAATTAGGATCATTCTTACTTTTAGCAAAACCTTGAGAAATAAAGAAAGAATTAATTTTAGAATACCATTCTCTAGGTGATTTTTTAAGACCATAAATAGATTTGTTCAATTTGCAAACCAAATTTTCACTACCTTTCTTAACAAATCCAGGAGGTTGAGCCATATAGATTTCTTCATGTAAATCACCATTTAAGAAGGCACTTTTAACATCCATTTGATGAATGGGCCAATTCATTTTAGATGCTAAAGCAAGAACTAATTTGATAGTAGGCATTTTAGCAACAGGAGCAAAAGTTTCATTATAGTCTAATCCTTCAATTTGTGAAAAACCTCTGGCAACTAGTCTAGCCTTAAATTTACTAATTTCATTATTAGTATTCAATTTGGTTTTGTATAACCATTTACATAAAACTATATTCTTGCCATGAGGTAACTTGACTAAGTCCCAAGTTTGATTAACAATTAAAGAATCATATTCCTCTTGCATGGCTTTCTGCCAATGAGGTTGAGAGTTAGCTTGATCAAAAGACTTAGGATCGTTAGAATTCATAATAGTAGTCATCAAAGAATAATTACAATAATTAATCCTTCTATGTTTAATTCCACCAAATCTAGAAATGTAATCATCACCTTCATTGATTAAATTTTGAGCCCATTTAGGTTTACGTTTAGTTGTAATAGAATTATCACTAGAGGAAGAATCATTAGCAATAAAAGCATCATTAGTATCTACTTGAATATCATGAGTTGTAGGAGCAGAAATAATAGGTGGTACTTGAGTTGAAGGGTTAAGAGGAGGAGTAGGGTTAAGAGAAGGAGGTTTCTCCTCCACCAGCACAATTTTAGTGCCACTAAATTCTGCATCATGTGTAGTAGAGCAATCATGGACTCCATTTTCTATAATACAAACATCTCTAGCAACTTGAACTTTGTTAGTAGTGGAATCATAAACACGATAACCCTTAGTGTTTTCATCATAACCAACAAACATATAAGGAGATGACTTAGCATCTAATTTATGCCTTTTCTGTTTAGGAGTATGAACATAAGCAATAGAGCCAAAAATCCGCAAATGATGTAAATTAGGTTTCCTACCATACCAAGCCTCTTCTGGAGTAATAACCTTGAGAGCTTTGGTAGGAGTCCTATTAAGAATATAAGTTGCACAAAACATGGCTTCAGCCCAAAATTTATAATGCAGATTCTTAGCATGCAACATGCTTCTAGCCATTTCAACAATGGTCCGATGCTTTCTTTCCGCCACACCATTTTGTTGTGGTGTATAAGGAATAGTAAGCTTGTGTTTAATTCCACATGATTTCAAATAAGAGTGAAAAGCATGATTCACATATTCCTTTCCATTATCAGTGGTAAGAATTTTAAGTTTAAAACCAGATTGCTTGTCAACATATAACTAAAATTCAATGAATATATCAAGAACTTGATCCTTTCTATGCAAAAAATAGATCCAAGTTTGTCTAGAAAAATCATCAACAAAGGTAAGTGCATACCGAGAACCTTGGATGGAGTTATTCTCCATAGGGCCCAAAAGGTCACTATGGACAAGATGCAACTTATGAGTTGCCCGCCATGATTTTCCACTTGGAAAGGGCTCCCTGTGCATCTTACCACTCATACAACCTGTACAGGAAATCTTAGAAGGAATAATGTGAGGCAATCCATCAACCATATTGTGCTTTTGCATGAAAGTAATATAATCTGAATTTAAATGGCCAAGCCTTTCATGCCATATATTGAAATCAATAGAAGTATGTAATGAATAACGTGAACTATCAAATTCATGGAATTTAAACAAATTGTCATTATCCATTTTAGCATGAGCAATCACTTTTTGAATTTGAGGATCTATGATATAACATGTATATTTGTAGAATTCAACTTTATAGTCCTGACATAACTGTGAAACAGAAAGTAGATTAGTTTTCAAGTCAGGTACATATAATACATCATGCAATTTACCATTAGGAATAGTAACATCACCTAATCCTTCAACTTTACAAGTCTGATTATTAGCTAACTGAATAGGAATGTTAGCAATATCAGGTTGTAAAGAATCAAAAATTTCTTTATGAGAAGTTACATGTTGTGATGCACCACTGTCAACAATCCATTCTAAAGGTCTACAAAGATTAAAGCTACAAGTAAAAGCATGACGAGAATTAGTAGAGTTATCTTTTTTATGATTTGATTTTTGATTATTGTTACTATTGTTCATAGGTTTTTTATCATTTTTCTTTTTAAAACAGTTATTGATAATATGACCATCTTTGCCACAATAAGAACAATGAGGTTTGGAATTGGAATGTTTCCTTTGATTATTAGTATTACGAGTGTTATTATGATGATTGTTATTATTATTATATTTCGTATGAAATTTATTGTTGGAATTATTTGAATTAGTATTATATTATTTGGTGTTATTATTATTATGATTGGAATGAAAATTATTATTTGAATTTCTAGACACAAATGCATGTTCAGTTGATTTAAGGGTACCAAACTGAATTAGCTTAGCTTCTTCCTGTCTTAATAAAGTTTGAAAAATAACATAAGTTAACTGAGAAGTTAAAGTAGGAATAGCAAGCTGTACATGAATATTAGTTATAAACTGTTGAAACTGTCTAGGAAGACACTTTTTAAGAATAAGATGAAGTAAACGAATGTCCTCTAATTGAACACCTAAGGCAATAATTTGGCTTTTAAGAGAATCAAATTTTAACAGAAATTCATCCATACTCTTAAAATTTGCATACCTGAGATCTTCAAGTTGATCCTGCAACTGTATTTTGCGGTATTCATCTCCACTGTCATACTTGGTTTGCAAGATGGACCATGCATCATGAGCTTTAGAACAATGAGCAATTAACACATATAAATCTGGAATAATAGAAATACCAATTAAACCTAAAGCTTCTTCATTTTTAGATTTCCAAGTATCTTTCTCATCTTGGGTAGCCACTGAACCAGGTTCAAGAGAGGGATCAGTGGCTATTTCGAAGAGGTGTTTAAAACGAAAAATGAATGAGATATGAGTTTTCCAGGAATGATAATTAGAATAACTAAGTTTTATTTCTGGAATTAAGGTTGACATGATTACAAGATTGATGAATTTAAAAAAAACTTCTTGATTTGAAAATTAAATTAATTGAAAAAAATCTCATTTTTTTTTTTATATATATATAAAATTGATAATATATATTTTATATATTTATTTTAAAGAAAACAAATTAGAGTAAAAAAAATTTATGAAATTAAAAAGTTTTTTTTAAAAAAAAATTGAATATAAAAAAATTTTGTTTGTTATAATAAACTTTGTAAGGTTAAAAAGGTTTCTTTTTTTAAAAAAACTTCTAAAAAATAAATTAAACAAATACTAATGTTAGGATTTTTGAAGAGGGCGTCGGTGAAAAGGCGGGCAGACCGAGCGGAGGTTTAAAAAAAAATGCGTGGTTAGCACTCTGGACTTTGAATAGATGATAAGGGGGGAGCGGATGGATTGGCTGCGCAGGCAGCAGGTGACGCGTGGCCTAAGTGCAGGTCGTGGCGGAGGTGTTAGGTCGGGCCATGTAGGCTGCGGGTGACCCATGGCCAAAGTGCAGACAACGGCGGATGATGGGTGGTCTGCACGCAGGCAGCGGCAGGAGCGGTGGGTTTGCGCGGTGGTAGAGAAAAAGGAAAGGGCGTGAAATCAGTTACAAGGTCTCAAAAGGCCGGTCTTCAATTTCTCGTGGGAAGAATCGACAGATATTTGAAAAATGGCAGGTATGCTAAATGCATCAGTGGCGGGGCTCCTGTTTATCTTGCAGCCGTCATGGAGTATCTCGCAGTTGAGGTTTTGGAATTGGCTGGAAATGCGGCGAGAGACGCAGGCTGAGCGCAGGTGTTGCGCAAGTGGTGGGGGTGTCGCGCGAGCTAGGCGCAGATGGCGCACAGGTGGCGCTGGGCGTAGGTGGCGTGCAGGTGGCGCGACCGCCCAACAAAGATTTGAATTAAAAGACTCTTGCGCTATGCGCGATTAAAACAATTAAATGCAATTATTCTAAATTTACTAGAATAAATATTTAAAATTAAAAGATTGCACAATAAATTAGTGCTATGAAATAAATGCTCCTTGTTTTGGTGGCACGCCTTCCAAAACAAGAGCAAAATTTTGAATTTTTTTGAAAAGGAAAACCCTTTGGCGGCAAGCCTTCCAAAGAGGGTTAGTAAAAAAAATTTAATATGAAACTTGCACACACAAGAGATGTTAAAATGATCTAAAACCACAACACAAACTTTCAAACTTCTTCTCTCAATAACATCTCCAAATAAGGTGTGCTCCAATGAATGGCAACCTTCAACACAAAAACTTAAAACAAAGATTAGTGACCAAGCTCTGATACCATGTAAGAAATGATAAGATTGAGCAAGGAACAAGAAACAATCCAAGTAAGTTAAGTGTGAAACAATGTTACCATAAGATAAGCAAAATCCAAGAGCATACACCAAGATGGTTCAACAATGGAGACAAGGATTTATAAGGGGAAAGCAAAGAAAACCCCTTGTGAGTATTATGAATGAAGGCAAATGCCTAGAGGAGAGAGAGAGAGAGAGAGAGAGTGTTGGAGTAAAATAGCTCAATACAATAACATCAAAGTGATAAGAGTGAAGAAGAAAGAAGGAGGAGCATCTCTTATATAGAGATGAGAAAGGAGTTGCATTTGTAACTCCCATTTCTATGAATACCACATTCATAATAGGTGTGTGCAAAGTGTCACAATCCTCTTAAGGAGGATAAACAAAATAAAGGAATAAAAAAGAGTTGTCCTTACATGTGAAATGAAGGACAAACAATGACATGTCCTCCACATGTATACAATAGGACAAACTACATTTAGGGATCCTTGGAATATCCCAATTAATATATCCAAGGAAAGATTAACCTTTCTAACAGACCCCCATGATCACATTTTCTTGAGAAGTGGGATTTCCTTCATGCTTGAGGCTTAGATGTTAAAATGCTTAGAATAGGAATATTCTGTATGCATGTTGAAATACACTTCAAATTCTACCATCTTCACCTTCAAATATTTACTGTCAAATTTTTTCCATATTAGTAGCATCATCATTTCAATGAGCCACCAAATATTGGCTCATAATTGAGTGAAGTTTGGAATTTGAAGATTGTATAATGCCTTTGCATATGGAAATGGAGAGTTGCAAGAAATTGGAGATGATCCTCATATGATTGTATAGAATCTGGACTCATCATTATGTATCATATTTGGCCTTGTCACAAAGGAGTTTGATTGGATGGAGAATATTTGGTAATAGATAGTCATTATACCACTATGTTAAATGCCCAATTGTGGATTCAAATTGCATACTCGTTGGAGAAGGCCACATTTTCAGTATTCTACAAACTTTTTCCCACAATTGATTATTGTTAATTACTTTATAACTTGTATATGAAAGTAAACTAACAATTTTGAAAAATAAATATAACCATACATAAAGAGAACTCATAAAACCATTATTTGTTAACTAAGAAAACCCTAGACAATGGGAAACTCCGATAGGGATGATACCCACAAGATGATTCACTAGAAAAAAGAATCCTATTAAGGATATTGACCTTGTTAGGATTCTATCAAATACATATAGTGTCTCAAGTCCTTATTAGAGGTCTAGGCTCTAATAAAAGACTCAACACTATTAGGAGTTGACATATCAAATAAAATATATGCAAGAAGAGCCCACTTCCCTAACATGTAATTATACATATAAGTTTCTTCAAAATAAAAGGTATACATACTTGTTTTACTATTGTATCTCACACTTTCTCTAATCACAAATAATATTTTTCATCACATAAGGCTCACATATCACTTATACTTGCTTCATAATAGTTTTCATTGCATTCACTTCTTCACACTTATTGCACAAGATACAATCTTTACTTATACCTTGCAAATTAAAAAACTATGCTTAGTCAGCCTTGGTGCTTCCACACACTTGACAATTATAACTTAGGATTTCAAATCATCATGATGAAGTGATTATTTTGTTACAATAATAATTCCTTAAGCTGTACAATCTAATTTACTGGCATGCTCTATTCTACTCTATTAATTACTTGAATTGGTAATTCAACTATAACTTCCATCATATAGACCATATAGGTTTGTGCACTGACATACATCATCATGACATTGTTAACTAACTAACCTCTACTACACATGAATTAACTCAAAGTCTATTGTCTATACATACTGTATATGTCTCTGCACTGTTGCAAACTATCTAACACTTAGACAATTTTCTAACTCTGATTACATCAAGAGATATCAAAAGTATATGTTGTCATAAATGACAACACTCATATATCTATCTAGCCATATTTCCAAAAATCTCCCCCTTTGGCATTGATGGAAACATTTGGGAAAATTGGCTAAGTCCCAAAATGATTTCATACAAAACAAACAGAATACCAAAAGTAACTACTCAAAAATTGCCTTCAAAATTGAAAATTTTATTCACATTTTGATGGATCATTACATTCCTTATCACTCCTTTACAGTGATACATAGCTAAGCTCCCTCTTACTTATACATATACTATTTCCTTTACATACTTCACCCTTACATATACAAACATATATATAATTTTCATTACATACTTCTCCCCCTTTGACATCAATGGATAAGGTGTCAAAAAACTATATAAAAAATTGTGTTGCCTTTCTCTGATCAACTTGACATTCTGGATATACAATCTGAAAAACAAAGTTTTAGTCTCTCAAGATTCTTCTTCCAGTTCTCCTTTACTATGTTAGATATACCGATGAGTGTGTAAAGTGCATAGGATGCAACTTCAACTATGCTCAAGTCAATATAGGGAAATTTTTCATAGGAAGCCTTAGTTGCAAGACACTCCTCTAATTGTATTTACAAAATACTAACTTTTGGTGACAAATATTCTTAAGGATAGAGAATCTTCTGATTACTTTCTCCTTTGAAAGTTCAATGCCTTTGATAGCATTGTGAATCTTTTCCATTTATGTTCCAATGTCTTCAATATCTACCTCTAGTTGGGACTTCACCGATTTGTTCCTTTCAATTAGCTTTCTTAAGGAGCTCATTAATCCTTATTGATCATGATCTTCATCAGATATTTTTGCTTTTATTGTTGCTACTAGAGTTTCTTCTAGAATCAGTGTAGCTTCTTTCAATTCTATACTCTTCTTTTCTTCCTCTTGTCTCCTTTTCTCCTTCTCTTCTTCTCTCTTTCTTTCTTCCTCTACTTTCTTTCTTTCTTCTTGTAATATTTATTTCTCATTTTCTTCTTCCTTTCTTTTCTCCTCTTCCTTTCTTCTTTATTCCTCATTCATTTCTTCTCTCTTTTTCTCTTCTTCTTTCTTTTTATTTCTTTCCTCTTCTTTTCTCTTCTCATTTTTTAGAAATAGATAATACTGAGAGGGGGGTGAATTAGTACTCTACAAACTTTTTCCCATAACTGAATATTGTTAATTACTTTAAAACTTGCATATGAAAGCAAACTAACAATGCTTAATAGTAAATACAACCATACACAAAGAGAACTCATAACACTATTATTTGTTAACTAAGAAAACCCTAGCCAAGGGAAAATGCCAGTGGGGATGATACCCACAAGATGATTCACTAAAAAAAAGAATTATGTTAAGGATATTGACCGTATTAGGAGTCTATCAAGTACATATAGTGTCTTGAGTCCTTGTTAGAGGAATAGGACCTGTTAAAAGCCTAAATCTTGTTAGGAGTTGGTAGATTAAATACAATTTATGCAAGAAAATCTCACTACCCTAACATGCAATTATACAAATAAGTTTCTTCACGAGAATAGGTATACATACAAAACTTGTTTTACTACTGTATCTCACACTTTCTCTAATCATACATCATATTTCACATCATATAAGGCTCACATATCACTTATACTTGCTTCATATTAGTTCACATTGCATTCACTTCTTCACACTTATTGTGCAAGATATGATCTTTACTTATACCTTACAAAATAGCAAAATTATGCTTAGTAAGATTTGGTGCTTCCACACGCTTGACAATTATAACTTAGAATGTTGGCTCATCATGACCAAGTAATTATTTTGTTACCAAGAATCCTTAAGTCATACAATCTAATTTATTGACATGCTATGTTCTTCTTAGTTAATTACCTAAGCTAGTAATTCAACTATAAGTTACACCATACAATTTGTATATGTCTACACATTGACACATGTCATCATGACACTATCAACTAACTAACCTCCACTATGCATGAGCTAACTCAAAGTCTATTGTCCATACATACTATATCTATCTCTACATAGATGCAAACTATCTAACACTTAGACAATTTTCTAACTCTAATTACATCAAGAGATATCAAAAGTATATGTTACTATTGTGGTCACACAACACATGCCCCATTCCTAGTTAGGAATAAGGACACCCTACTTTTTTCTTTTCAAAACTCCCAAACTCATGGTTTGAGAGTCAAGAAAAGATATTTGAGTCAAAGTGTTAGAGATAAAAAAAAATTAGAAAAAGAAAAAGAAATCATCATAATCAAAGTACGCGTGTGTCCGCAAGGTGTGCATTGTGTGCTTGCACACATGCACCATGGTGTGATGCACACCCCACATGGGTGGGAGGTCCAACACTTAGCATTTGTTCACATCATTTGGAGGGTTTTGTGCACAACACCAAGGTATACATTGCACCCTTGCTATGTGGCCGCAACACCAAAGAAAAACATAAAAATGCATGTGACACCACCAATGATGTACCTATGGTGCTAAAAAAAAATGCCCTTAGTACCAACAATGATACTGCACATGGTGCTAAACAATACTACACACGACGCTAAATGATATTGCATGCAATGCAAGCGATAACACTAATGATGCGCTAGCAGCGCTAAACCATAATGCAAGTGGCGCATTAGATGCCACCAATGATGCACCCATTGCACTAAACAAGATTGTACATGGCACCACCAACGATGCACCTATGGCACTAAACAACAATGCCTGCGGTGCCAAACAATAAGCATAGTCCGCGGTGCAAAAAAGTGTAGCGTCCGCAGTGCCCAAAAATGAACAAATGCCCATGGCACCATAAAAAAGAAATTGCACAGTGACATTAGACCCTATGCCCACCCACAAGGGCACATTTTATTACAGTGCCATAAGAAAACATGCCTGCGATGCCAAAAAAGGGGAGCACTTGCAGTGACGCTTTGTGCCCACACAACCCTTAGGCTATAGTGCATTTTCCAAACCCCATACACACATTTAATAAAAAAAATTGATTTAATTTTTGGTGCTAACAAATTTTTTTTTAAAAATAACAAAAAGGGAAAAAAATAAAAATAAATAAAATGCCCAAATTGGGCATTTTTTTTCCTTTTTTGCTTATTTAAATTTAGAGTTTTTCATTTTATCTTTGGACTAGTAAATGTTTTGTCTCACAATGTATAGGTAATCAAAATGACATACACATTCAGAACAACACCGAAACCCATAATTTTCAAACTCTAATGCATACCCTCTAAGTTGAGATTCCATGATGACCATGCAAAAATTTGAGATATGGATTTAGGGCACATCAGTCTAGGTGTATTCTTAAGAATTTGTAACAAGCCAACAGAGAGATTAGCCTAGGTATCCATATTGATCCATTCCAAATTGGTAAATGCAGTGTCTCACCCCATGTCAGTACTATCAACTAAATTAATCATGACCTTGTAACAATGCTTTGTTCCTTAAGAAAGAATTGTCAAGAGTGTCATCGAAGAGGTGGTGTTGGATCTACAACCCAATAACATTGAGAGGGTCTTCGATCTTCCTAGAGTAGACCAGTTCATCCAACTCTCATATGAAACAACTGAGAGATGGTACAAGGAGCATCAATAGGAAATGATTGACATTATACAATCTTCATACCTCATTGAGAAGCCTCCTCAAGGAAGGATAACGAGAAAAGTGGATATGACTCAAGGATATATGAAGGAATACATTGGATACTCTATCATTCTCTTGAGCAGAGTCATGCACTTACTTGCAGTAGGTCACCTCAGCACCTTTATGGTCAACTTCATTGAGACCATCAAATAGGTGAAGACACCACTGGATTGGGCCACCACACTAAGTGAAAACTTGTGTGAGCAACTGAGGATGGTGAAGGACAAGAAGACATTTTACATGAATTCTTACATCATATACTTGCTTGTAGTAAGGGTGAAAAACTATCTCAGTTTATACAAAAGAGGTAGTATGTAGGATCCCAATGCTTGGCCATACATAGTCTACCCCTAGTTAGTAAAGAAGAAGCTCTTAGCATAGAGTAAAGAGTACAACATCATGAATGATGCATTCATTTTTGTGATCATTCGATTCATTAAGGGAGACTATGCGAAGAGGTTATTTGATGAAGTCAAAGCACAAGTTATAGCCCTTTGAGCCTACTTCATCCAGTTCAAGATGTTCACCTATTTAAGGGTAGCTAGTGCATCCATCAATCCTAAGAAGCTCCCACGATACCCAAGTGAAAAACTAGTGCTATTAGAGATTTCCCAAAAAAATGAGTTAGCCTATGAGAAGATAAAGAGATAATGAAGACCTTGCTGGGCATGGCCATTGGTCATTAGACCATATCAGGTGAAGAGAAAGCAAGATATTTTGTCCTTTGAGTGGGAATGGGAGAACTATCCCCTTGAAGAATACAACTCTCCTCAGCCCAATTTTGATAATGTTGGGAGAGTGGAAAGTTTGGTAGGAAAAGACTTCCATCATGAGGATGCTATTGAGGATCACTGGATGAATGCCACAAATGACTACAATGTCCCCATTAGGGATTATTATAGGATGACTTTGTATCTAGCATAAAAGGCTCTCCAATTGAACATCCCAGAGGAGACAAAGCAACAGGATTCTAAATAGTTACTCTACCCCCTATTCAACACTGACAAAATTGGTGAAAGACCCATTATGAATGCTAAGGTTGATAGGGAGGAGGTAGATGATATTAATCATCAAGTGAGGCATGTCATTAGAATGATGAAGATTGGATCAAGAAACCTTTTCCACTTCATCCAATTCCTAACACATAAATCTTTCATGCACATGCCCACCCAAAAAGAGGTAGAGGAAAGAAAGTCACAATTCCTACCTTTGTGGCCCAGTCTCCTATTAGGCTAGAGACAGTGTACTAGCTTGATTTCTTGATTGGATATTATCACCCTCTTGAAAGGAAGGGAAAGAATAAAAGAAAGAGGACCTCCCCTCAAAGGATTCAAGCAAAGCAAGAACCTCCTTGACAAAAAAAATAGAGTGCACAAGGGTTTGATGATATTGGAGCTACTCAAGTCTAGGATGAACCTCAATTGCCTCCCATTGTGTGTAGCCAACTGAAAGAGGGTGAGATTGCATAGGCCTCCTTTCCTCTTGCACAAGAAGAGCCAACTTTTACTTCTACCTCCAAGAAACAAAATAAGAGGATTAAGATTTGGATGAACAAAAGGCAAAGGATCAGTAGAAGATTAGTGCCGAATCCATCTATTCCTAAAAGCATTTTGGAAGGAGATGAAGAGGAGGAAGAAGAATCAAAAGAGGAAGAGGAACAAGTGCCCTTATAGGGAAGAACTTGGCTCACTAGGGCCACAAATTTTCAAAAGAGAAAAGGTACCATGGGTACCCCACCATCCACTAAAGAAGAACCTTTAGAGCTCTCTTCTTCAGAAGATGAAGTACAATAGTGGGTGGATGAGTAGAGTGAAGAGGGCAATGATGTTTTCTCAATATTAGATTTTGATTTCATGCCTATAGGTACATACTTGATTCAGGATAAGATTAGGCGCACCCATACAGATGAACTTCAATAGGAAGACTAGACGCAAATGCCGCCAAATACATAGGGTCCTAATCTTACTCCTCCATCTCCACCATGAGTTACAATGGTAGAATAGGGCTTGGTGACTCCTCCACATTAGAGTTTAGAAGAAGAATAGGTTTAGAAGTGTAGACACCTAAATTTGATTACACTATTTTAGTAATCCTATTTAGTTATCTAAAAAGGCATTATTAATTAAATTTCTATTTAATTAATCCTTTGTCGTCCCCTAGTTGATTAATTTAATTAATCATCTATAGTCCTAATTGATAAATCAAATAATCTATTATTTATCAATTAAATCCTATTCTTCTATCTAATTCCAAAAATCCCCATTTATTAAATAAATCTATTTGATAAATGAAATCCTCAAATTCAAAAACCCCTAACCTATTTCTAATCCTCCATTTAGCCTAATCCACCCCATCCACCCATACTAACCTAGCTTAGCCACTAACTCACCCAACCTCATTAATGCCATCCACTTGCACATCTCTAACATCCTTAATCTAATCCTAAACCCAAGCCTAATCCACCCCCTAATGTTGTCACATTCCTTAAACAAGTTTAAGACTTTCCTAATCCAAACCAAAGTCTCCCCTCAAAAAAACCCAACCACTAAGTCATGAGTGCTCTTACAAAACATAAAGACTCTTACAAGCCCACTCATGACTCTTACATCCATCTTACACACTCTTCCCTCTTCCACACTCATTCCTCTTACATCCCTCTTACATACTCAACCCCACTCATCATGACTTTAACCAACCCTTAACCCTACCCTCTCACACTCCTCCTCCTTGTGACAAGTGTCACCTTCCCATTGGTGCTAAACAAGCACAATCCATGTGCTCCCCTTTGAGTGCATCTTTGCCCTCCTTAAGCCTTCATCCATCCTTGCATCTAAGCCCTCCATCCCTCTACCCCTTAGCCTATAAATTGAATCCCATCCCAGGCCATTTCATCAACAATCTTTGAGCTAAAGTTACCATGCTATTTTGAGAACCAAAGCCATCAACCATACCCTTATAATGCCAAATTGAGAGCTCACAAAGCTACCAATTTGCCATTACTCATCTCCATTGAAGCAGCTTTTGAGCATCTTTGAGCATACATCCACAGCAAAAGGACACATCTACAGAATCAAGAAAGCATGGAGTGCTTTTTCTTGTGAGGTTTGCACTTTCTTGTTTTCTTCCTTTGTCTAAGCATATATGTGAATTTAGTTTTTGGTTTGTGAATGTTTACTTCATTTGTTAATGTTCTGTGCATACTGATTCTGGTTCTACATTTTGGCACGCCCGGTGGGACCCCACTATGGGTCATTTAATCATCTATTTTCATCTATATGTCATTTTTCTAACCATCTAATGTTTGTTGTTGTTTGAGTGTGTTGTGAGGGTATTTTGCTTGTTTTTGCAGGTTAAAGAACGCACTTAGGAAGAAGAAATACCATCTAAAAAAAAAAAAATCGCATTTTTTAGCTTTTTTTGGCGCGGTTTTGGCGTCTGCAACCTGTTCTGTCTGCGAAAATTGACTTCTGCAAAAATCCGCGTCTGCGAAAATTGACATCTGCGAAAATCCGCGTCTGCGCAAATTGACTTCTGTGAAAATCCGCGTCTGCGAAAATTGACATTTGCGAAAATCTGCGTCTGTGAAAATCGACATCTCTACTTGTCACCTAGGTTCTGTGTTGCAAATCTGTTTTGTCCTCTTCATAGTTTGGCGCCTCTGTAGTTCAGCATCTTCGTTAAAAACAACAAAAAAAGTTAAAATTTTTTTTCCCATAGTTAAGCTCTCATTTTTGAAGATTTTGGCTAACTAACTAAAATTGCTTTTTTTTTTTTGTCTCATTGCAGGTTGGAGCACATATGGAACCACTAACCATGTTTCTTGCAGGTTTTCATGTTGCTAAAAAATGAACTTGAATGTTTAACCATTTGTCTTTGAATGCATGTTGCTAAAAAAAAATGAACTTGAATGGTTAAACACATTTTTCATTGAATGAATGTTGCTCAAAAACACACTCTTGAATGTCATGGGTTAAAATCAACTTTCTTTGGAATGCATGCTTAAAACAAAAAAATCCAATCTTGAATGCCAAGGATCAATTAACCATTACAAATCTCTTTTTCACATGCAATCTAGGTAAAGTTGGATTTTTGGACATTTAAGAAACTTTGCTAAGTTAAAATACAAATTTACAAAAATCAATTTGAGTAGTTCCTTGGACTCACCTCTTTTCTAATCACCCATCAAATATTAACCATTGGTTGCAATCTCAGCGCCATTTATGGGGATGGGTCTACTTGAAAAAGGTGTTAAATGTTCCACAATCTAACTCACTCACTTAGTCTTTGAACGTTTGCTTTAACTTTATCAAAAATTTTAAATGGTCAAAAATCTAGATTAAATCGATCACACTTCAAGTTTGGGCACTAAAATTGAACAACAACTGACGTGGAGAGCCTCCGGGCGCGCGCTTGAAATCGAATCTCACACACTTTTGTTTTGGGCTTAAAACAAACTCACACTCAATCTTGAATGCCTTAAAGAAAATTAATCGATACTTGACGTGGAGGGCCTCCGAGCGCGCGAGTTTGCTTTTGTTGACCCTAACTCTTCTTATTGTGTGCATTCTTCGATCGATTTACTTTTGTTGGCACTTCAAGTTGGAATTGAACATTGTCTCTTAAACATGAGTGCTTGCAAAGTCTAGATTAGCACACATAAGAGTTAGTTGGTAAAAGAACAAGCGTGTTTTTTAGCCCAAGGTCATCCGAGTCTTCTCTCCCCTTGTCGTCTTTCGAGGCCATCTTGGGTGCATAAGATTAGGATCCAAAACCTTGTTTCTTTTTTAGGAGGCCTGCTTGGGGATTTCATCAGCCCTTGGATGACCTCAACTCCAGCATTCCGGTGGAGTATAAGAATCGGGAGGTGAATCGAAAGACACCTCTCTTGGGATCAAGATTTTTTCATTCGGGCTAAGCCTCAAGGAAATTTATACCCTTGAGAAGTGAAAGAGGAGAAGTGGGTTACCGCTCCTCTCGGCTGTGTGACATCCTTTTGGTCTCATCTACGGATTTGGGCCTCACGTACCTTGCGTATATCGAGGACTCCCTAGCTAAACCAATTGTTTGCCTTACAGAAAACCATCTAGGATGTTAATGTGTTTGGAGTGACTGATCGAAACATTTGTAGAACATACACACTCCTTGGCGCAAGTACCACATTCTGAGAACCACAAACTTCTATTTGGGTGTTCCTATCTATTGCTTGTTTTTATTTTACTTGTTGAAGGAATGTTTGCCAAACTTGGTCAATCCTAGCTTAGGGCACACTTAGCGTAGTCACTGCCTATTTTGGAAGTTGAACAAGTTGAAGCAAAACAACTGAGATTTTTCCCAAAGCCAAGCAGATTCAAGAATTTATGTCGGAACAACCCAAACCCAAACAAAAGTTTCACAAGGTCAAACTCAAGCCATCTCTAGCATACCAAGAACTTTCAGCCAAGAGAAAAGCAATAACACCAAGCCCACGAATTTCCAAACTCCACAAAGCAGAGGACAAAGCTATCGACAAAGCACTTCAAGAGGCCTGGTTAGAGCGCACCATCAAATTTAGCCAACATCTAGGAGTTAATCTTGCTTATGCCTTACCAACTAGGCATGATTTCTATGATTAGACACCCTTGTTTCTCCACATCTTCTTGGATAAGCTTCACTCTAGAGTCATCTTTGTAGAAAAGCCAGCCATCTTAGGTTATCCCCTTAAGCATTATTAGCTCATCAATCTCATTTAGAATCATACCATCTAGCCAGTAATCGAAATTTTGCATATCTAAGCTTTCAAAATTGTTGTCACCTTGCTAAAAGTTTGCCATTCCTAAAATCTTCCAAATCCACCAATCTCGCCAAGGTTATCCCTTTGACATAGCTTTGTCTAGGGTAATCTAGCTTTGTCACTTGTTATCCCTCATCACCTTGAGCTAAAGGTTGGGATTCACAAGTGGTCAATCTCATGTTCTTCCTAAAGGATCATCAGTCTATCCTTAAGTTGACACAATCACCACCAAGCTTCCACATAGGAAAGCAGACCTTTTGTACTTTGACAACATATCTTTGAAGTTAGAATCCCCAACCCAATCCTCCTTAGGTTTTGTCATATAGCTTTGCCTCAACCTAGGAAATCATTTGCATAGAAAAGCCTTCCCCCTTTTGCATCCATCAGCATTATTGCATCTCATCCCTAGGAGCATTTTTCATGCCACCCGTCACTCGCTTAGCCAAGAAGAAAGAAACAATGGAGCCCTATCATTTGGATTGAACAGCCTCACCCCCCTTGAGCACTCAGCCATCCTTCAGCCCAGAGCAAGCTATGCCATCACCTACTAACATTGAAGCTTTCATGAACCAACCAGGAAATGCAGTATTGGTAAACGCCATTATAGACAAAAACAAAGAGACAATCATGGCTAATTTTCGAAGGGACAATGTAGGAATCTTTGACTTTGGAAGACCCCCTCCATTATCAGATCCATCTCACCCATTGTTTGGGCAGCTGCCACCACCCATAGGCTCTTATGATCCAAATTATCCTCAATATATTCCAAAAGAAGAGCCTCTAGCCAATCCATATGACCCAATAGACCCAAACATACCATCATCCACCCAAGTTGAAATCTCCATGCCGCAAGCCAACCCAGCCACCACCACTCCATCCTTGGTTCATACCTCTTCGCTCCAAACCCCCTTTACCCAAAACACCTCACCATTCACCCCCTTCACTATTGCTGCTGCTCCCGAACCTAGCCTTCCCAATCCACCCATCTCCCAAATCAGTGCTAGCATCTTTGGCCAACCTCAGCAATATACAACAGGGATGCCACCCATGGGGCCAAGTAATCAACCTTTCATTGCCCCCAGCTTGTTCACCACAGCCCAAAGCACAATCCCATCATTTCCATTAGGTCTTGGGAGCTCAATACCACCAGCCACAAATCCACAAGCTACTACCTTCACTCCACAAAGCTATCAAAACCCACAAGCTACTGCCAATCTTCTACCAAGCTCCCAAGTGACCCTAGCTCCCACCACCACTCTACCAAGCTTCCAAATCCAGCCACAAAGCTATCAAACCCCATCAGTTCCATTCCCAAGCTTTCAATTCCCACCACCTCCACCACCAACTAATCCATTACCTCCAATTACCAACTACTTTTCAATGCCACTTCTAGGAGGTAATCCACCACCCCAGCCAACCACCAATTATTTGCAGATGCCATCCCAAATGGGGGCACAACCCACATACATTGGTCAAACCCCACAAGCCCTCCGATCCTTTCCCCAAGCCTCACAACCACCTTATACCTTACCTCCACAAAGCAATCCATTTATCCCACAGCCAGCTTATGTTCCTCAATCCCAACCTCAAATCCCATATCAACAGCAAGCCTCGCAGCACATGCAGCAATATGCGCCACCTCCCCCTCAACAACCCGTCATCCACCATGCAGCTACCCAAACAATGTACAATCCCTATCAGCAAATCCCTCACAGCCATCCATATTCAGTGGCCCCATCCAGCACATACCTACCTCAAGGCACTCCTACATTGGGGGCACCCCAACCATCACCTATCAATTTAGAGTGGGAGCAAATGAAGACAGCTCTGAAAGCCATCCAAGAAGGGAATGATCCAAAGACATTCAAGTTTGAGAATGTGTGTCCTTACCCATTTGACAGAGCCATTACCACGACACCATTTCCCAAACACTTTGAGGTACCTAAATTTGACAAGTTCAGAGGAAAAGGAGACCCTGTCACACATATCAAAGAATTTTACATGCATTGCCAGGACGTGGCATACAATGATGTCTTCCTCTTGCGCCTTTTTCCCAAAAGCTTGGCTGGACCAGCTCTTGAATGGTTTTATAGAATCCCCTATGGCACAATTAAAAACTTTGCTGAATTATTTGAGGCATTTGTAGCCCAATATGCCCATCTTGTTGAAACAGAGCTATCAATAGTTGATCTTGTCCACACCAAGCAAAAAGGTGGAGAAAGCCTTGCCGAATACCTGCAAAGATGGCAAACCCTTACCACCCGCATATCCTGCACCTTGCCAGAACGCCATGTGGTGAAAATGTTTATTGATAATGCACATCCCAGCTTGGCTCACCACATGACCATGAAGTTTTTGTAGACCTATAAGGATATCAAAGAGAAAGGAATGATCCTTGAGCAAGGACTCATCAAAGATGGTGTGGTAAAGATTTACAAAGAGGCCAACCAAAATCAATCACATTCCAATGACAAGTCTAGGTATTGGAACAAAAACAAGCATGTTGCAACAGATGGGGTTACTGGCACCAGACATGTGAATATCATTGGTCCTTCTCGAAACCAGTCTAACCCACCATATCAAACAAACAACCAACAAGCTACCAATTACCAACAACGAAATAACCAAAGCTATCAAAACCACAATACAAGACCCAACTTTCAAGGGTCTAACAATCAAGCTAATGCCATCAATGTAGCTGCAGGGCAAAAGCCCAGATTCCAACCTGCACCTAGAAACTATACACCCCTTGGTGAGCCATTGGATGTTATTTTTGAGAAATTGGCTAAGGAAAACCTTATCAAATTTCCTCCTACCCAGCAAATTGATCCAAGCCAATCCAAAGCTGCATGGTACAAGGACAATGAGTATTGCAAGTTCCATAGGGTAAATGGTCACACCACCCTCAGATGCATGAAACTGAAAGACTATGTGCAAGACCTCATTGATCAGAAGGAAATCATTGTTGGTGCCCAAAACTCTCCCAATGCAGGCTTACAAATTTATCAAAATGCTTTTCCTCCACACAACAACAAAAATCTTGGAAAAGCACCTATCCAAAACAAGACCAACAATCGCCAACCAAACCAACAGCATGGGAAGACACTTCATCCTATATAGATTATGGTAGCCTTATAGGCTGTATATCTGAGAAAGAGCCTTCTGTCAATGTTATCAATATCCGAGGACCAGACAATGAGTGTGCGGTCACCACTCGAAGAGCGCAATTTAACATCGCAGGCCCACCAGTTTCATCAACACCATTAGCTCCATCAAAATGCCGGTACAATATCTTGGAACACCTTGGGAACATGCCAGCCCAAATATCCATTTTAGACCTTCTCCGCACTAGTCCTGTGTACAAGGACATCCTTGACAGTGCTCTCATAGAATCTCGTGTCCCTTCTGATATCAATGCTACTGATTTTCGTAATCTTGTTGGACACCTTTCATCCTCATGTGCCCTATCTTTCAAACCCACTGACATACCCGCGGTTGATCCAGATCACACCCTTTCACTTCGCATAGCCATCATGGTATCCAATTTTTTCGTGAAAAGATTAATGATAGATAATGGATCAGCCTTGAACATTTGCACCCTAAAATTCATAAAACAAGCTGGGTATACTGAGGCAGATATGATCAGTGAGGTTATCACCATCAAAGCTTATGACAACTTGGAAAGGACCACAGAAGGGACTATTTTGCTACCAATCAAGGTTGGGCCAGTCATTCAAGAGACAGTTTGCCATGTTGTTGATCTAAACCTACCATTTAACATCCTCCTTGGTCGCCCATGGATTCATGCTATGAAGGTTGTTCCATCCACCTACCATCAGTGCATCAAATTTCCGCATCAAGGCACTGAGGTAACCATCCATGCCGATCCAGAACCCTTTGCTTACTGCAATGTGGTTGAAGCTTCATATACAAACCATTTCCCTGGAATAGACATCGGCACAGCCATCGCCAGCTCATCCCACACTTGTAATGATGTAGAAACCATCCTTGCCTCCACCCTATCTACTGTAAAGATCAACAACAAAGGATGTGGAGAATATAGTCTATCAGATGCATTTGCTGTCGGAGCAATCCCACTTGATCCACATACCCATGGACGGCCAACATATCACAAAGCTAAGGAGATTCCACCTCCTCGATACAAACATTTTGGCCCAACCACCTTTGTGTCCTCAAAAACCCCTCTTCATGAGGAGCTCACTCCAGATATCAACAATTGGCTACATAAGGATGCACCTCCAAGAAATCAAGCACGCCTTGATCACTTCAGCCAGAAGTATCCCCAACAACATAAGCTCGTCACTGAAAAATGGAACTATCAAGGAGGTGGACTCGGACCAGAAGAAAGGGGCATGCAATGTCCCATCAAAGCACATGATTGGGAAATAAAGTCAGGTCTTGGCTTTGGCATACCCACAACTGGGGGCACCAACGAGAATGGTCACGATTTTTTGAACATCCACCGCGACCTTGTCGAAATTGAAAAAATTCCTGAGGAAGTTGAAAAGAGAGCCTACGACGATATCCCAGACCAAATCTTCCTAGGAGACTCTGTTCTCCGAGAACTATCCATCCATCTCATTGACCTACCACTTGCTCATCCACAACTCATAGATTGGGACCAACCAAGTGTCATACATATTGATGAGTTCGCATTAGAGGAAGCGCTTCTAAGATTCATGGGAGCTGAAACTCCTCATAAGAAGACAAAGCCAGATTCTGCCTACATCTACAAGCTAGATCCCAAGGGGTATTTTGGAGAAAATCCCCAACCTAGTTTCGATACACCCAAAACTGGAACTAAGGTAAATCTGGGACTAGCTAAGGCAGCGAAGAGAACCCCTCAGCAAGAAAATCCAGAGCCACAAGCAGAACATGAGGATTTAGTATTGCCTCCTCAAGATAATCGACCAGAGGTGTCTTCTATTCTAATAGAGGATACTAGAGAAGTCAACATTGGTTCTTCAGAGATCCCTAGAATTGTTCACATTGCTGCATCCCTATCACAAGACCAAGCTGACCTCCTCTTTGAGGTTTTACGAGAGAACATTGGCCGATTTGCATGGTCATATCAGGACATGCCAGGACTCGATCCAAAGCTTGTAGTTCATCATCTTGCAGTCGATCCAAAGATCAAGCCCGTCAAACAAAAGCTTAGGAAAATGCACCTCAAGGTGGCATTACTAGTCAAAGCTGAACTAGAAAGAATGTTAGCTGCTAAGGTTATCCGACCTATCGACTACTCAGAATGGATCTCCAACATGGTCCCTGTCACTAAGCCTTCTGGTGACATCAGAATCTGTACTGATTTTAGAGATCTTAACAAAGCTTGTCCAAAGGATGATTTTCCCTTGCCCAACATAGATATGATTGTAGATCTTACAGCTGGACATGAAATCCTGTCCCTTATGGATGGATTTTCTGGGTATAATCAGATCAAGATTGCAGAAGAGGATCAGCATAAGACAACATTCACTACCCCTTGGGGAACCTTTTGCTACACCATGATGCCTTTTGGCCTAAAAAATGCTGGGGCTACCTATCAAAGAGCTATGACAGCCATTTTCCATGATCTTATCCATAGCATTTTGGAGGATTATGTGGACGATATCCTAGTCAAATCTCACACCTTCATGGATCATCTTGCTGACCTGGAGAAAGTCTTTGATAGGTTGGCCCAATATCATCTCATGCTAAATCCCAAGAAGTGTGTCTTTGGGGTCACATCTGGCAAGCTTCTAGGCTTCATAGTTTCTAAATGAGGTATAGAGATCGACCCCAAAAAGGTCAAGGCTATCTTAAACATGCCTCCTCCCCAGACACTGCGACAGCTTCGCTCTCTTCAGGGAAAACTTCAATCTGTCCGGCGCTTCATCTCCCAACTTGTAGATAAGTGTACACCATTTTCACACTTGCTAAAGAAGAATGAGAACTTCAAGTGGGATCTTTTATGTCAGCGCAGCTTCGATCAGCTCAAGCAGTATCTCACCAATCCCCCTATCTTGGTTCCACCAGTTCCTGGTCGTCCCTTGATCTTGTATATATCAGCAACACCTACTGCTCTAGGGGCACTTCTAGCACAACATGATGATTATAGCAGAGAGAGAGCCATCTACTATATCAGTAGAACCCTAGTTGGTTATGAAATCAATTACACTCCTATGGAAAAAGCTTGTTTGGCAGTTGTTTTCTCAACTCAAAAGCTTCACCACTACATGCTAAGTCATACCATCCAACTAGTCTCCAAGATTGACCCTCTCAAGTATATGCTCTCCAGAACAGCACTTACAGGCCGTTTGGCCAAATGGGTTATGCTACTAAGTGAGTTTGACATCCAGTATGTGGACAGAAAGGCAATCAAAGGGCAAGCTATAGCAGATCACCTAGCTGATGCACCTCTAGTAGATGCATATCCTTTGCTCATAGAATTTCCAGATGAGCATATCTGCCTAATTGAAGAACAGCCCCCATGGAAGCTTTATTTTGATGGCTCATACACCTCTCATGGATCAGGGGTAGGAATATTATTAGTTACACCTCAAGGAGATTACATTCCAAAAGCCTTCAAGCTACAATTCCCTAGCACCAACAATATAGCAGAATATGAAGCTCTTGTAGCAGGATTAAAGATAGCTGCAGAATGGAATATCACTGAGTTACAAGTCTTTGGTGATTCCCAACTCATCATCAAACAAGTCTTAAATGAATATCAAACCAAAGATGAAAAGCTATTACCCTACAAAGAGCTAGTTGATCAGCTGACCCAGCATTTTACAAAGCTTCAGTTTACACAAGTGCCTCGAATGCAGAATAAGGCAGTAGATGCCATGGCCACTATCGGTTGGCTCTTGGAAATTCCCCAAGAAGCTACGCAGTATGAGTTTTTAGTTGAGCAGCTCCTCACACCTGCCTATGCGAATGAGGATTCAAACCGTGTTTGTATCTTGATCGGTCCCCAATCCCCTTGGTACCATGAAATTCATGCTTACCTTAACGATGGTATCATATCCCCTCACCTCACACGTACCCAACGCTAGAACCTCATTCGAAAATCATCCCGCTATGTTATCATAGCCAATACCCTATATCGTCGGGGTTATCACGATACTCTCTCTCGATGTTTAGATGAAAATGAGGCCGCGATGGCATTAAAAGAAGTATATTCTGGACTTTGCGGTGCCCACACGAGTGGTATTGTCCTAGCACGACAAATCCTTAGGGCAGGCTACTATTGGCCTACCATTGAAGAAGACTCTTGTGACTTTGTTAGAAAGTGTCTCCCATGTCAGCAGCATGCAAATCTTGTGCACGCTCCAGCACAGGATCTACAGCCTATTGCACCACCTTGGCCTTTTGCTTGTTGGGGCCTTGATCTAGTTGGAACTATCACACCTCTCTCATCTGATGGACATAAATGGATAATAACAGCTACAGACTATTTCACTAAGTGGGTGGAAGCAGTCCCCCTAGTCTCAGCTACAGGAGTTCAAGTCTCCAAGTTCATCTTGTACCACATTGTTTGCCGCTTTGGCATCCCATCCACCATCTTCACTAACCACGGAGGTAATTTTGAAAATCTCAACATGGAAGAATTATGCACTTCCCTCCGCATCCATCACCGCTTTTCTAGCCCATATTTCCCACAAGCTAACGGCCAGGCAGAGGCAACTAATAAAACCCTCCTCAAAATCCTAGAGAAAGTTGTCAATGATTCCGGCCGTGATTGGCACCTTCAAATAAACCCAGCTCTATGGGCCTATCGAACTTCCTTCCGTACATCCACAGGCACAACTCCATACTCCCTAGTCTATGGTGCCGAAGCGGTATTACCTATAGAAGTTGAACTTCCCTCACTACGCATATCTTTGCGAGGGAAAATCTCAGATGAAGAATACAGAGTAGCTCGACTCACCCAGCTAGATCTCTTAGATGAGAAGAGACAACAAGCCTATGACCATCTCACAGTCTATCAAACTCATCTCAAAAGGAATTTCAACAAGAAGGTGCTCCCACGACACTTTCAGCCAGGTGACATGGTCCTCAAAGAAAATATGAAAGTCCAAGCAGATCGAGAAAAGAAAGGCAAGTTTGAACCTACATGGCTTGGTCCCTATGTGGTTACTGCCTCCTTTGGCTCCGGAGCCTATCAATTATCTACACCAGAAGGAGAACTATTGAATGATCCCACTAACATCATTCATCTCAAGAAGTTCTATGCTTGAAGATCCTTGGTATACCCAGCTTTTGAAAAAATACAAAAAAAAAAAAAAAATAATAAAGAGAAATAAGCGTCCAATGGTGAAAACTTGGCAATTCAAACGCCTTGGATAGGTACCTTGGTGAAAACCTGGTAATTCAGGCGCCCTGTGTGCTAAAGACTAATCCATTATCTATAACTATCTTATCCCTCATCCATCCACCCACCATCCCATAAAACACCTGCTTGTTCCCTTGGTGTTCCAATCAAATATCCAAAATCTGATGGAGCTTGTCAATACCTCCTGTACAACTTGTAAATCTTGTACCAAAGCTTGTATTATACCTTGTAAATCTTGTACCATACATTGTATATATTCGAATCTTGTCCAAAGCTTGTACCATATTCCAGCTTGTAAATAATCTTGTATCCTAGCCTGTATCCTATCACATGCACACACAGAATCCCATTTTCCTTAAGCTTTTCACAAACCATCTACCTATCCACCTATCAACTATTATAGACATCCCATCCTTCACAAAAATTTCCATCTCACAAAAAACTAAAACATGAACAAACTTGTACATTTGTAACATATCTTGGTCTGTCAGCTTATACATCCTCTTTAGCTTAGTATCATTGTATCTATCCGGCTTTCATGTTAGTTCATCCTTGGTCAACATCTTGCACACATTGCACACCTTGGTTAGATATTCCAATGCATCCTTTAGCTAGATCTCCTATCACCAAAGTGTTATCCTTCTTAGTTCAGCTTGCCAGATGCATCACTCATCCAGATCCATTAGCTTAGGTGCTCTCTGATAGATTTTTGCAGGATATAGCTTTCCTCATGTCTGATCTTGGTCCGTTAGTACCTCGTCCTACCCATCTCGTTGGCAAACAGTTCTCTTTTGGATTTTCACTTTCTTTTGATTTGGGATCTTCCCTTTTGGGTCTTGAAATATCTTTTCCAAGCAATCTCCTTGTTCCCTCCTCAAGGTTTCCATGATCTTCCATATCATGGTATGCTGCGAATGGGGCAATTAGAGCGTAAGGTCTTGATCAGGTCTTTTGCTTGTTTTCTTTTTTTGCTTGTGGGTTACCTAGTGTCGTTTCCACGCTGCTTCCTCTGGGATTCATGTGTGATACTGGGGCAATCCTTGTGTGTTTGTTTTGAGTCAGTTCGTCAGTCCTCTGGATGGTTGGTGAAAAGGCCTTGATGTTCTTGGTAACCTTGGCAATTAACCAACAGTCCTATAGCAAATCTAGTGCTCAACTACATGGTGGTACTTCTCTTTGAAGTATCCCCCCGCTCAAAAAGCTTCAATGGATTCCTTTTATAGCGCTCTGCTCCTCCATCTCCCCCCCCAATCCTGGAAAGTCTTAAGCTTGCTTTACTATTGTGCCTCTGATTTCCCTTTATCATTCTCCCGTAGTGAGAGTTTGAGCTAATTCAGCCCCTTCTCTTCGCCAACCTGCGTCTCAGCTCGTCTCAATTTCTTGTACTTTTCAAGAAGTCATCGAGCCTCATTTCTCTCCCCGCCGCCTTCTTGAGGGGGCATCATCTAAGTCTAGTCTCTCCTCTTCTTATCCGAGACTGGGGCAACCTTGTTGCTAAAACATCTTCTTCGTGTCGTCTTCATTCGAACTTCTTTGAAATAGTGTTGTCTCAACACTATGTCAAAGAGGGGCAAAATGTAGACACCTAAATTTGATTACACTATTTTAGTAATCCTATTTAGTTATCTAAAAAGGCATTATTAATTAAATTTCTATTTAATTAATCCCTTGTCATCCCCTAGTTGATTAATTTAATTAATCATCTATAGTCCTAATTGATAAATCAAATAATCTATTATTTATCAATTAAATCCTATTCTTCTATCTAATTCCAAAAATCCCCATTTATTAAATAAATCTATTTGATAAATGAAATCCTCAAATTCAAAAACCCCTAACCTATTTCTAATCCTCCATTTAGCCTAATCCACCCCATCCACCCATACTAACCTAGCTTAGCCACTAACTCACCCAACCTCATTAATGCCATCCACTTGCACATCTCTAACATCCTTAATCTAATCCTAAACCCAAGCCTAATCCACCCCCTAATGTTGTCACATTCCTTAAACAAGTTTAAGACTTTCCTAATCCAAACCAAAGTCTCCCCTCAAAAAAACCCAACCACTAAGTCATGAGTGCTCTTACAAAACATAAAGACTCTTACAAGCCCACTCACGACTCTTACATCCATCTTACACACTCTTCCCTCTTCCACACTCATTCCTCTTACATCCCTCTTACATACTCAACCCCACTCATCATGACTTTAACCAACCCTTAACCCTACCCTCTCACACTCCTCCTCCTTGTGACAAGTGTCACCTTCCCATTGGTGCTAAACAAGCACAATCCATGTGCTCCCCTTTGAGTGCATCTTAGCCCTCCTTAAGCCTTCATCCATCCTTGCATCTAAGCCCTCCATCCCTCTACCCCTTAGCCTATAAATTGAATCCCATCCTAGGCCATTTCATCAACAATCTTTGAGCTAAAGTTACCATGCTATTTTGAGAACCAAAGCCATCAACCATACCCTTATAATGCCAAATTGAGAGCTCACAAAGCTACCAATTTTCCATTACCCATCTCCATTGAAGCAGCTTTTGAGCATCTTTGAGCATACATCCACAGAAAAAGGACACATCTACAAAATCAAGAAAGCATGGAGTGCTTTTTCTTGTGAGGTTTGCACTTTCTTGTTTTCTTCCTTTGTCTAAGCATATATGTGAATTTAGTTTTTGGTTTGTGAATGTTTACTTCATTTGTTAATGTTCTTTGCATACTAATTCTGGTTCTACAAGAAGGAGCCATCATTAGAAAAGTGACTGAAAAAAATGGTGACTAGCGAAGTGTCAGAAGGATAGATGGTGGAATATTCCCAACCACTTTCCCAAGACACTGAGGTTTATACTACATGGTCTATTGAGACTGAGGCTATAGAAGAGGAACCCTCCCAACAAGATACAAATCCAAGTAGGAGAAAAAAAAGGAAGGAGGTTGTAGAACATACTCCATCATCATCAAGAGCCAGGTCCTCAACAGGAAACATCCCTAGATGGATCTAAAAGGAAACAATGATGAGTACCAACCCTCAATTCTATGCTTTAGAGGAAGACATTTGTGACATTGCTGAGATATTGAATAAAACTGAGTCTCCATCACACAAGGCAATGCCATTGGCATTTGTTACCAACATAAGGAACCATGATTTATTTACACAAGTAGATCTCCCTCCTAAAGGCATAGATGCAGAAGGCCTTAGCCTCAAGGATTATGAATTGAAAGATGCTATGTTAGGGAGGCCTACATGATATTTAACCTAACAAATGCTGAATCTAGGAGTCAAATAGGTCCTTAAGCATATGGAACAGGATGAGGCCAAACTCCAAGCACTTCAAAGGTAGGTTGAGATCCTAAAGGGATATCTAACCAAAGTAGTTGGTGCTCTAGATCTTGAGCACCCTGAGCAAACCTTGAACACTATACTTAAAGAAGGGGGAGGTGTACAACTTAATCCATCTTTGAAGGCTTGTCAAGGATCGTGAGAAAGTTTTGAGGAGAGAGGTGTTACCATCATCATAGGGAATTTGAAGTTATTGTATGCTACGTAGGAGAATGTGAATAAGGTCATAGAAATCTTGAAGTAGGACTTTAGTATCATGGATGAGCTATGGGCCTAGAGTAAGGATTTGTAGATTCTACAAGCCATAAAGGGCTAAAGATACTAGGTTTTGATTAATGTATATACCAAAGAAGAATTAGATATGATTGATGACTGGATAGAAAAGATATTGGATAGCAATAAAGTAATGGGAACATTACATGAGGAAATCCATCAGCTCAAAGACCAAGCCTAAGAGTGGATTCTGGAAGCAGAGAGACACTACAGTGATGCATGCTTGGATATTTTTGAAGATAAGAAATGTGAAAAGTTGTTACTTGTATAGATAGTAGTGGAAAATTTTAGGAAGATTTTTTTGGAGGTTGCTGATGATAAGGACATCTGACAAGCCTTTAGGACTAAAGAAGAATTGTTAGAATTGGATAACAAACTTGGGAATTTTGCTGATACCTGGATCAAGGTAGACAATTATAGAAAAAAGGTAAAAAATAAATATGAGGCTTTAGATCTTCCAGATGTGGCTAAGATTGCTAAGATGGTAGAGAAATTCAAGGGAAAATATCTAAACATAGCTTTGGGATGAAGAAGAACAAAACCAAGATGCCAAAATTTCAATTTTGACACTCAGTAAAATGTTGAGATTTTTGACCCTGTCGAGGTCCACAACTCTACAGGTGCCCAAGTTTGTAGGTACATAGGTCCACAACTCTGCAATTCAGAGGTACACTAACAGTTAACTACTTGTTCCAAAAATAGTGCTTTCCATCCATCGAGAACACATTCTAATGGCAGTTTAACTTTGACACATGCCTAGTGAAGGATTGGCTTCTAATTTCGGCACCTCCAGACACTCCTACTTTGACTGAATGCTTTCTCCTACTTTCTCTCTCATGTTTTCTTTGTTTTTGACATGTAAAGGGCTCATGCATGCAATTAATGAATAAAATATGGATGGAGTCCCTCTAAGCACTAGATTAGTTGTTAGTCTATATATATTTAGTTTGTTTTATTAGTTAAAAGAATTTTATTGAATGAAGATATCTTTCACTCTCAACACAAATTGAGGAGAAGATTTCTCATAAATATGCTATTTTAATATATAATTAGAGCCACCATTATTATACAACAAAATTATGCTTTTGGTGCTCACATTTGGAGTGTAGTGATTCTTTCCTGAATATGTCATTATTTTGTGAATTTTGTTCATGGAATTATGATTGAGTCAAAGGTTTATTGCATTTTTTTTGTTTGTGCGATCTTTTAGTTCTGGTGCTTGCTACAGATTTATAAATTTTTTTGACATATCAGGCTTGAGAAGAAGTCACCAAATTGTGCCTACATAACTCTTAGTCTTGCATGAGCACACTTTCCATGGCCTTATGATTTGATGAAGAGTGAAATATCATACTATTATTGAAATTTCTCACCGACGATTACATTAGTGGATTCTAGGAAGCACTGCTCCTATTTTCATTGGTTTCCTATAGATTTATTTGAAAGATTAACTCATAGTGTGTTGTTTTCGATAGCTTATTTCTATTAGGTTTTCAATTTCATGTTATTTGCTTTCAGTTTTTCTATTTTCTTTACTAACCCCTTGTTAGAATAAGAACTCATTTGAGTTGCATTGTTAGAATTGCATTAATTGAAAAATAGATAAATCAAAATAGAACTAGCAAAGGCCTCCTCATGAACAATCACATTTATCTTCAACTAAGAAAATTTTGGTACGTCACAAGACAAATACTGAACCTTGGAGTTGATTCCAATAAGATTAGCTTTTTAAGAGAGGAATTGCACAATGGATTCCTACCATTGACCTCATGCATAATGACCACCCAACATAAGTGGCACTAAAGGAGGGGCATTTAGACTCCCAAAAAGGAAGAAAATTTGCCAAATTTTGAAAATTTTCACTTCTACAAAAATATGCGCTTCACGCAAGTTCAATTTTTTTTTTTTTGAGTTTTTGAGAAATTTAGGTCCCTAGCTCTATAGCTTCATAGGTACATAGGTCCATAGATCCATAGGTACATAGGTCCATAGATCCTCAGCTACACAGGTATGCAAGTGCACAAAACTCTATGGTGCACAAAATTTAGAAAGGTGAGAAAGTGTACTTTTGTAGAGGTGCACTTTTCTTAGAATTGATGAAAGTTGGAGGATATTGATCCAAAATCCCCATTTTAGTGAGCATTAAGGTCTATGCCAACTGCACATGAGTTTCTCAAGCTTACCCACTTCCGTAAACCATGTAGTGACAAGGGAACATCCCAAGTTCAACCACTTCCATTCAAACTTTCATCATCTTCTTCAACTCTACCTCTACTCCAACCACCTGATGGACCACCACATATTCCAATAGCTACTCCTCGACAACCATTTTTAGGTCTGACAAACCCTCTAATAGCAGTTTTTGTAAATGCTATGGACTCACGAATAAACTTGAGAGGTGCACTCGATGACCTCCCTAAGAGAAGTTTTACCCCAGATTCATCTATGGTGAAACAAAAACTACTAAAGATCATGTCAAGGTATTCAAGGAAATTTTCAACCACAAGTAGGTTTCTAATGAGATGTGGTTCTTTATTTATTCCCCTACTCTTTGGGGGAAATTGCCTTCAAATAGTACATTAATTTGCCATCAGGATGCATTGGAGATTGGGATACATTCAAAAAATTGTTCTTGGAACAATTCAAAACATTCATCAACCCAGTTGTGATATATCAAAAATTCATATCAATCAAAAAGGACCCAACAAAGATACTTTCCCACTTCAACCACTACTTTCATATGGCCTACTGCAAGTTGGAAATGCCATACACCATACTAGTTGAAGTCACTATTCAGGTTTATCTGAATGCTATGGACCATCTTACTACAATTTTTTTGAGAAGACTTCCTGCAATGAATATTGACACATTAGATAAAGTCTTCATAGAGGCAATCATGTTTACAAAGCAAGGCAATCCTAATGGAGGAGGAATGATTCTTCCAATGCAAGCAGTCACTACAATACCAACATACCCCTTGGGAGTACCCATAGTGCCTAGCCAATTTATAACCATGAATCCAATTCCATTACAATAGGCACCCACTCCAAAAAATCATGTGATAACATATCTAAGGTATGAGCCTCCAAAAATGACTTTCTTTGAATAGAAGGCCATAGTTCTCATGGAAATAGACAATAACCTCATTTCAGAAGTTGGTCAAATGAAATAGACTATGTCACAAATGAACAATGAATTGACACATCTTAGATTGTCACAAGGACAAAATAACAACTTCCAAAGAAACAACACTAGCCCCTACAACAACAATTTTGGTCAGAATTACAATAGGAACTTCTTTGGGAACAATAACATCAACAATCTAGGAAACAACAATGGAGGAAATAACTTCAATCCTTTGGATCATAATAATGGCTTCGAAAGACATAATTGACAATGAAACACCCATCTGAATAATAAAAGCATTCTTGATGATAACAATAATAACAACGTTCAATATGCCAATATCAATCAGTATGATGATAGCCAAAATATGCTTAACAATGATGGTTCATACTATAATGGCAATCAAGAGATGAATTAAAATTCATAGGTAAATGACAATCCTCCTTGTATATAGTTCAATGCTATGCTATTAGAATCTTACAATTCTACATAGAATACAAAAGTGGAACAACCAACAAGTGAGGAATTCTCATTCACATTTAGCCAAGAACCAAACTTTTAGCATGATGAGATGTTTTCCTTTCGTAATGATAATCAGAATACATACAATCTTAGAAATATAAAGGATCCCTTGACAGATGGAATTCCTCCATGTTTACAACCAACTCCACCTAATCCAAGAGCAACAATCTGTCACTGGTAAGACCAGTGTATGGAGGAAAACAAAATCATAATCAAGTGAATGTACCAACAATACTAATGAGTCCCACTTGGTCCACTAAAAAGTATAATGTGGTAGAGGATTTGAAAAGGACTAAGGCTAATATGTCTGTGTTTGACATGTTACAGAATTGTCCCCAATAGCAAGAAACCCTCATGAAGACATTGGATCATACAAATTTTTCCCATAATATGAATACTATTTCTCAAAAGATAGTATCTCAACAAGTGAATGTTGTAGAAGCGATGCCCACTATGTTCAAAGACAAAGTTGAGGTACCTCCATTTTTTCTTAGCATCAAGATATATGGGAAGAATCTTCACAATTTCCTCATTGATTTAAGAGCTTCATGTAATGTAATTCCATTATCAACAACTTAAAGGCTAGGAGTTAGTCCTCAACCCTCTAATTGAGTGGTGATACAATTAGACAAAACATAGGTAGATGTGTGAATACAGTTAACAGTTGGCCCTTGGATTCAGGATGTTATTGAGATACATGTGGTTGATATCCTAAAAACATATGGGTTACTTTTGAGTAGAGAATGGACAGAATGTCTCAAAGGATGGTTTTCTATAGACTTAACTCAATTGTGGTTGCCATGAAAGGGATTGAACAATCAAATCAAGATAGATGCCAAGCCCAAATTGAAAATGATGATTATAGATTACAATGCCCTAAATGAGATAGCATTCTTACAATCAAATTTTGGTTCATACAAAGTGATGGTATTGGATATGGTTCCAACTAATACATCTCAAGATTAGAATGAAAAACCTAAGGTGCCAGTACCCAGAAGTGAAATCGTGACATAGTTCATAGATAGTATGGTGACTAATCTATAATATTTAGGAGAGGAAGCTAATCCCAGCATCCTCCTCCTTCCAAATTTTTTTAGTTTCATAAAGTTAGTCACTCATAATTTGAATGCTCGTCATGCCAAGAAGTAGTAGCAAAGGTACTGACACACATAATAGAAAACAAGGATCAAAGGACCTCAACAACAAAAACTCATAGAAAGCCAAAATTTGGTGAACTCATCCAACCTTGTTGAAAAGATCAAAGAAGAAATTGAAGATTTGAATGTGTCATACATTAATACCTCATCAGATGGGGGAGGTTTGTCTTCTCCTCCTCTAGGGATGATTAAAGTCCAAAGAAGAAGATGATATGTAAAAGGTAATAGGTGGACTTCAGTAGTCATTCATCCTAAACCCAAAGTTGAGGAAATCAAGGAACTAATAGGGGAAATTCAAGATAAATAGGAAAAACACACACTTCCTCTATCTATAGATTACAAAGGGGAATCATCAAGTTCTACACCAGGAAATTTACAATGGATTCCTAAGAAACAATCATTCAAGGCTCAAGTGAAAGAGAAGTTAAGGACGAATAAGCATAAAGTTAGAAAACATAAGGAAAATGCAATTTGGACACTTTGCTTCGATGGTTCCAGGTGCAAGATGGGATTCGGTGTAGGTATCAAATTGGTTAGCCCAAAAGGTAGGTCTTTCTATGCCACATATCAATTACAATTTAGATGTACTAACACTGCTATAGAATATGAGGTGTTAATTTGAGGACTTCTCTTTGCACTGGAGAAAGGAGTCACATCTCTCATAATTGAAGGAGACTCTCAATTGGTCATATGACTAGTAAAATCCATATACTCTTGCAATAATAAAAGATTACTTGCTTACAAAAAAAGGGTATGGGATATAATGGATGACTTTAAAGATTTAAACATCAAATCCATTCCAAGAAGAAAGAACATGGTAGCAGATGCTCTCACCATTTCAGAAAGTGCTTTGCAACTAGTTGAAAGAACCAAGTTGAAAAGATTCTCAGTAGAATTAGTTGCTATTCCATCCATTCTTGATAATATCACAAACTTTCAGGTCTTTCAAGATGTTCAACATATACTTCAATTTATCATATGCATTCACCATTTTGAGGGATAAGAGATTGATGATACACTGGATTAAAAACTTGAAGATGATGAGCTTGAGGATGAGGATGAGATTCTTAATCTAAAAACCAAGACTATTCCAAAAGGAATGGTTGAACTAGAATGCATCTTTGATTGTGACGAATCAACACTCAATAGAAAGGTAACCCAAGAAAAGGGAATTGAAGAATGTGACTCGTACAATTTGGATACTGGTGAAGAATAAAAATTATATGGATAGGAAAATCATGCAAGAAAAAATAAAGGGAATGCATGCTCAAATTACTCATTGAATATAAGGATGTCATTGCTTGGAGCTATGAAGAGTTGAAGACTTATGATCCTAAGATTATCACACATGACATCCTACTAAAAACAGATGCCAAACCATTCTGGCAAAGAAAAAGATTGGTAAATCCTCTCATTGAACCATTGATTATGAAAGAAGTAAAGAAGCTACTAGATGCTAAGATCATATTTCTTATCCGTCATTCCACATGGGTGGAAAATTTGATTCCTATGTGGAAGAAGACTAGAGAGATTAATCTTTGTATTGATTTTCATAACTTGAACTTGGCATCTAAAAATGACAATTATCCTTTACCCTCATTTGATGAGGTTCTGCAAATTGTAAATGGTTCAAAAATGATGTCTTTCTTGGATTGTTATTTAGAATATAATCAGGTAATGGTTGATGAAGAAGACAAGCTAAAAATGGCCTTCATAACAAAGTGGGGAACTTTTGCCTATAGAAGAATGCACTTTGGACTAATTAATGTGGGAGCTACATTTCAATGAGTGATGGATGAAGCTTTCAAAGGATTGATTAATAGATGCATAGTCATCTACATGGATGGCTTGACTATCTTTTCAAAAGATTAAAGTACCCACATTTCTAATCTAAGATTGGTATTCAATAGGTGTCATAAATATGGCATATCTCAATCCCAAGAAATGTTCATTTGGTGTTACTAAAGGAAAGCTCCTAGGACATGCCATTTCTAAACCAAAAATCTCTATTGATCCTGATCAAGTTGAAGCTATTATGAAATTAGCACCTCTACGTAGTCAAAAGGAATTGAAGTCTTTCTTCAGGAAGATGAATTTTGTAGAAAAATTCACAAGTGGATTTGTAGAGATAGTTCATCCCCTTAATGATTTAATCAAAAAGGGGGCTAAGAATGAATGGGTTCTAGAGCTAAAGAAATCATTTGAAGATATCAAGGTCACCATTTCTATGGCCCTGGTCTTGGTGAGTCCTAATTATGCATAACCTTTTAAGATCTATTACTTTTCTTCTAAACACTCTTGTGTAGGAATCTTGACATAGAAGAAGGAAAAGGAGGATGACAGACCAATTGCTTTTATGAGTTGTCCTTTGAAGAATGTAGAGTTGAATTATTCAAACCTTGATAAACAATCCTTTGCATTAATCAAGGTGGTAAAGACATTTAATCATTATATACTAAGAAGTAAGGTGTACACAATTGTACTTGATCTAGTAGTAAAGATTCTTTTGATGTATAATGAATTTGGTGAAAGGAGAGGGAAGTGGATGGCTATACTTCAAGAATTAGATCTTGAAAATCAATCGATGAGATTAGTCAAAGGTGAAGGGCTATCAAAGATGATAGCTAATAACCAAGATGGAAATGAAAAGGAATTCAAGTTTGATGATGAAAAAAATGACGACAATTAGAAGAAGATGATTGTATCACAAGTTGACATTAATCAGGGTGTGGTGATAGATGTTTGGTATCAAGACATTGTTTATTATCTCCTATAGGACTAGTATCCCAAATGGATGAACAATTCACAATGCAAGGTACTTAAAATGAAGTGTGAATCTTATATGCTACATGACAACAAGTTGTACAAGAGAAACTATGAAGGGATTTATTTGAAGTGTTTAGGCCATGAGGAAGAAAAGGAAGTCTTAGAACACTTTCATGATAAGTATGGTATAGGCCACGATTTAGCAAAAGCAACAACCCACATGATTCTAAGATCGGGTTATTTTTGGCCCTTGATATTCAAAGAGACATTTGAGAATGTACGCTCTTGCCATGTTTGTCAAACCAGTGCCAATAGAGAAAGGAATCTGGCAATGCCCTTACAACCTATGTATGAGATATGCCCCTTCACAAAGTGGGGGTTGGATTTCATTAGTCCAGTCAACCCCTCATCATCAACTAGACATGCATTTATTCTCACAGCTATAGATTATTACACATGGAATAGAAGCAGAAACATTCAAAAATTGCACTGCTAAGGTGGTGACAAACTTTTTGGAAGAACATATTGTTACTAGGTTTGGAATGCCATTCACCCTTGTGTGTGATAACGGGTCCACTTTTGCATTAGCATTCTTGACCCAATGGGCATTTGAAAATAAATTCATTATCAAGTTCTCTGTAAATTACTACCCACAATGAAATGGGGTAGAAAAATCTACCAACAAGAACTTGATCACATTGATAAGACAATTATTGAAGGAGAATCCTAGGGATTGGCATACACAACTCAAATATGCTTTATGGACAAATCAAGTGAGAGTCAAAAATGCTTTGGGAACTTCTCCCTACTTAGTTGTTTATGGACAAGAGCCAATATTTTTTCTCAACCTTAGAATTCCAATTTTGAAGTTCATGAGTGGGTATGCTAAAGGTGCTGACAAAGTACAAATCATATTGATGAATCTTTTAGATATGGATGAAAAATGAATAGCTACATTGGAGCACATGGCTAAACATCAATCTATTTTGAAAAGATGGTTCGACAAGAGAGCCACATTTAAATCATTTAGGATTTCCAAACTTGTTCTACTCTAGGATAAGGAAAAAGAAAAGCTGGGAAGCCATACTAAGTTTTAATGCTTGTGGCCAGGCTCTTATTAGATTGCAAAAATTCTTGGAGAAAAAACTTTTAGGCTCAGTTCCTTACAGGGGGAATTTCTTTCCTTACCCATAAATAGGTAGTTTCTTAAGCATTATTTTGAAGACTAAAAGAAAAATAAATTAGTTAAATTTAATTTCTGTATTTAGCTTAGATTTTTATTCCTGTAAGTGTGTTTATTTCTGCAAATGTGTTTGCTTTCATGTTGCATGTTTGCTTATAGTTGTGTGTTTCCTTTCAGAGTTGTCTCAGTCCTGGGGGGTAAGTTGTACTTGAGTTTTTCTCAAAATTTACTAACCAATCTTTGGTTCCAATTTTAGGAAGTGGTATTTCTTTGTCAAAACATTTGGATGATTGTGTGTCTTATACCAACTGAGCAACTAACATTTCTTGTGGAAATAGGGGACTTTCAGTCTGGAAATTAGAATCCCAGACAAACAAGTTCTCAACACTTTGCAAATTTAAAATTTGATTTTTTTAGGTGCTATCAAATTGAAGTCAAAGATGACGAGGGATGATCCAAACTTCAACTAGTTCAAACAGGAGGGTTCTCCATGAGAGGTTGCTAGAATCATTGTTTGGCATGAGAGTTTCTAAAAGGTTCTATAAGAGGAACGCAAGGGATGTTCACAAGAGATCAAATCCAAGAAACAACACTAATGTCCTAACTACATAGTCTAAGCATGGTTAGGATATAGAAAAATATAAAAAGATAAAAAAGAAAATAAAAGAGAAAGTACAATGTTAAGATTGAAGGATTCTAAAAGATCTGAAATGGCAAAAGATACGTTTTCAAAAGTGGAATATCTTGTATCAAAAACATATCTCTATCAAAACTAAATGGAATGATTATTCAAATTTTCCAAAAAGGATAAAATAATGTGGCATTCGACCAAGAGCCCTTGAACTAATTCTCTCATTTGGTCAAGTAGTTGATCAATGAATAACCTTCATGGAGATTCTGAATGAATGAGTGAGGAGGAGTGGGAGTTTTTTCTAGAGTTGTCAGAAAACTTTGATAGACTTCATCCTAAAATGTCAAAGGGAATGAATACACAAATCACATACTAAGCTTGAAGATTTTGAATCCTGAGATTTTGATTGAAAAGCCATTTGAAAGATGCTCGAGCTGTTTAAAGTTCAATTGGTGTTTGATACACATTGGAAGAATATTTGCTGATGAAGAAATGCCTTTGTCATTCCTTCCTTTTTTCAAAGCTATTTGTTGTGGTCACAAAACACATGCCCCATTCCTAGTCACGAATGGGGACCCCCTACCTTTTTTTTTTCCAAAACTCCCAAACTCATGGTTCAAGACTTGAGAAAAGATATTTGAGTCAAAGTGTTAGAGTAAAAAAAAATTAGAAAAAAAATCATCATAATCAAATCACATGTGCGCATCTGTGAGGTGCACACCACACACCCACACACACATGTCATGGCATAGTGCACACCCCACATGGGTGGGAAGTTATAAAACCCTCCCATTCCCCTCCAACACAGCATTTGTTCACATCATTTGGAGGGTTTTACATGTAGTGCCACTCAAAGTGGTGCCTGTGGTGCTATGTGGCTGCAATGCCAGACAAAACCCTAACAATGTGGGTAGCCCCACCAATGATGCACCTGTGGTGCTAAACAACAATGCCCATGGCACAAACAATGATATTGCATTCGATACTAAACAATACTATGCACGATGCTAAATGATATTATGCACAATGCGCATGGCACCACAAATGATGTGCCCACGGTGCTAAACCATAATGTGTGTGACACCACCAATGATACTGTGCATGATGCTAAAAAATATTGTACACAGTGCATACAATGCCACCAATTATGTGCCCATGGTGCTAAATAAGACTACACACGATGCCACCATTGATGCACCTACAACACTAAACAATAATGCCTATGGAGCCAAACAATAAGCATAGTTTGCAGCACCAAAAAGGGTAGTGCCTGCAACGCCCAAAAATGAACAAATGACCATAGTTCCATAAAAAAGTAAGTGTATGGTGCCATAAGCAAACATGCCCGTGGTGCCAAAAAAGGGGAGTGTCCACGGTGGCACTTTGCACCCATGGTGATGCTTCACGCCCGCATCTAGAGTAGCACCCAAACTCGTAGTTTTCAAATTGCAAGGCATACCCTCTAAGTCAAGATTCCATGATCCACCTAGAAATTTGAGATACAAATTTAGGGCACGTAGATCTAGGTGAAGTCTTAAGAATTTGCAACAAGAAAACAAAGAGATCAGCCTTGGTATCCATGTTGATCTGATCTGGATTGGTAAATGCAGTGTCTTACCCCATGTTAGTACAATCAACTAAATTAATCATGGCCCTGTCACAACACTTTGTTCCTAAATAAAGAATTGTTAAGAGTGTCACCGAAGAGGTGGTGTTGGATCTATGACCCAATAAAATTGAGAGGGTCTTCCATCTTCCTAGAGAAGACTAGTTCATCTGGCTCTCATATGAAACAATTGAGAGATGGTACAAGGAGCATTAGCAAGAAGTGATTGACATTATACAATCTTCATACCTCATTGAGAAGCCTCCTCAGGGAAGGATAACATGTAAAGTGGATATGAATTAAGGATATATGAAGGAATACATTGGATACTCTATCATTCTCATGAGTAGAGTCATGGGCTTACCTGCAGTAGGTCACCTCAGCACCTTCATAGTCAACTTCATTGAGACCATTAGACAGGGGGAGATACCATTGGACTGGACCACCACACTAAGTGAAAACTTGTGTGAGCAACTGAGGATGGTGAAGGACAAGAATAATTTTTACATGACTTCTTACATCATATACCTACTTGTAGAAAGGGTGACAAACTATCCTAGTTTATATAGAAGAGGCAATATGCAGGATCCCAATGCCTAGCCATACATAGTCTAACCCCAGTTAATGAAGAAGAAGCTCTTAGTGCAAAGTAAAGAGTACATAATTGTGAATTATGTGTTCATTTTTGCAATAATTCAACTCATTGAGGAAGACTATGGAAGAGGTTATCTGATGAAGCCAAAGCATAAGTTACAACGCTTAGAGCCTACTTCATCTAGTTCAAGATGTTCACCTTGTTGGAAATAATCAAGACTAACAAGGTTACTGAGAGGGGAGGGGTGAATCAGTAACTGTAAAACTTTAAATTAATTTTTCATAGTAACATATTCACCATTCATCTAATCTATTGTATGTATGAAAAGATAAACATCTATGAACACATTGATTTGGTGACCCAGAAACCTTCCAATTAGAAAGTAGAATTGGGTGGGGATGATGCCCACAAAATTTCAATACTACAGTATAAAGTTGGCCTTTTAAGGCTTACACTAATCACTTCTGATGATTTGCCCTATTAGGAGCAAGGAGGATTGCTAGATCCACCTTGTTAGAGGATTTACAAACATACAATGGAGTATGCACTCTGTTAGGAGATTTTAAAAAGATTGCTAAGTCTACCCTGTTAAAAAATTTACAAACTGATTCACCTATTAGAATGAAGCAGTGGATTTGGTTACAAATGATTTTTGATAAGATCCTTTATGCTTTGATCACCTGATGTGATAGATATAACTTTTCTGCACCAATGTTGACCTTGCTGTATTCCTCTGTTCTGCTTTTGATTCCCTTTGTCTCTTAAAAAAAATATTGCAAAATAAAATCTCATCCAATTTCTATTCTTGTGCAAATGATATAATACATCACTATATACCATTCCAATATTTACTTAACAAGGTCGGCTAAACACAAGTGAACAAAACATTACTGAGTTGGCTAGATGGTAGAAAACTCAGGTTCCTCAAACTGGCTCGATGACCTTCTGATACTCGGCATCCACTACAATACACCGCATCGTCATGCATTCGATAAGACTAGAAGCACGATTCATACTAACCATTGTAAGTAGCTTGAAACTTAGTAACCATTGGTGACTCGATGAATATTGTGTCACTCGGTAAAAACTGAATCCATTGATAACCTTCTTCACTTGGTAAACACTAATTCCTTTATTTACCTTGTTTACTTGATAAACACTAAGTTCTTCGTTTACCTTGATCGCTCAGTAAACACTAAGTTCTTTTTTTACCTTGATCACTCAGTAAACACTAAGTTCTTTGTTTACCTTGATCACTCGGTAAACACTAAGTTCTTTGTTTACCTTGATCACTCGGTAAACACTGCGAAGCTCGGTGACCACTAACTGCTTGGAGAACACTGTTATGCTCGGTAATCATTATGAACTTGGAAAACATTGCTGAACTACCCATATGCTTGATTTCCAAAGGAATGCTCAGTATGAGCTCGGTAAGCATTCAGAATCAAATAAGTGTTGTAACTAATGACAAATATATCATAATTCCAACAATCTCCCCCTTTTGCATTAGTGACAAAAAGAACACTTATGAGCCAAAATTATATACAACATTTGTCATACTAAAGACTGATCCTACTGAATATACATGGCTTCCTTACATATAACTCCTCCATACAATATACACAAGGTATTTACATGAGTTATATGACTTTTATTTACAGTATCTCTTTGTCCCTTTTGTACATTTATCTCACCAATATTTCTTCCTGAGTATCTCTTTCTCCCCCTTTTTGAAAATAATGCCAAAGAATCAAATAATGTATTTACATAGAGACACCATAATGTGAGATAAACTCAGAATGTACCTAGAGAATGAGTTGCAGAGTTTTATTCTAATTCTTTTGCAGGATTTTGCATGTGGATAGAGCTACTTGAACTTCTGCAGAGAGTTCAATCACATGTTCTGCAACAGAGAAATTGTTGTCATGGATTAATGTTTTTTAATTTGCAATGTGCTTTTGCATTGTTTCCATGATAGGAAGGATCATATTCTGAATATCTAGCAATGTAGATCAGATCCTTGCCTCTTCTCTCAACAATTCTGCCTACTTTTCTAACAAAAATTTGATCTTAATGTGATGAGATGAGCTTGAACTGGGGTCAAGCTTCAAGTTTTGTGCAAAAAGCTTAGCAAAAAGAGATGTCACATTATTAAAATAATTTTCAATGTTGGCCAAAACTGTGGTTAATTCAACCTATTTTATTGCTATATGTTGAGCAATGTGCTTAAGCACCTTATTATCAAACTTCTTTTCTACCTTCTCCATCAACTTTTCTTGATCGGAGGTATCCTCATTGAATTTATTGACTACCTCTTCTAATTGTATCAAAATGTGTTGAGAAGTATCAACATCAACACCTATAGCCTCAATAATTATATTCCAGGAATTCTCAATTATTCTATATTCCTTCTCCCTTTCAGACCTTAGCTACTTCTGTGTAGCCTTCATCTCAATTAGTTGACTAGCATACCTCATTTCTTCAATGGTAGCATTTTCATAGTCAATCTTTGGGATTACTATCTCTATGTCTAAGTCAATATCTGTAGGAATTTCCTTTCCAGTGATCATAAGTCTTAATGGTTGCTTTTGTTTGACTTCTGTGATGATTGGTTTGACCTTAGGAATAGACACAATAGTAGAGATGGAAGGACTAGCAGTGAAAATTGGGATGCTTGAGGGTTGAGTGCCAATAGGAGTATATACTAGATCAAAAAATAGAGTGCTTGCCAAAAATGGTGATACACTCGGTAATGTAGTATCTGAACTTATTGGGTCTGAAGTAGATGTAGATAATGCTGACAAAATTGTAGAACAAATTGGAATTTGACAAAATTGTGGAACTTACTGTTATACCGATTGATGATGATGGAGCTGAGAAGGCTAGCTCGATAGCTGAAGAAGAGGGATGTAGCTTGGTAGGTGAAGTGGTAGTCACTTCCGTTGATGATACTTGGAGCTGAGATGTGGCAGGTGCATATGATAAATCTGATGTAGATGTTATCAAACCTGTTGAAGTTGACTCCAACCTTGATGATGTCACAATTTTAGGTGGAGAGTGAGGAAGGGATGCAATCACTGCTGCTGCAATTTTCACCAGATCATCTTCCTCCTTATCTTCCTCTTCAACTTCTTCCTCTTCTTCTTCCTATTTATCTTCCATTAGTTCATGTAGCTCTCTTGGTGAGATTGTGATGGATGGAGTGCTCTCAAACTCATCATCATTGTTGCTATCATCATCTTTGATTTCTACTGGGTCTTCACTGGGCTTATGTAGATGATATATGTTTTTCCACATGTTTGTAGCATCATTTACAACATGTTCAATGTCTTTAATCAAAATCAAACAGGTTAGGAATCTGATCATCATTTTACCTTCATGGCTTTTCATTTCAGTTTTTACTTTTGCTCCAGTGCGACTTGGTCGAAGATTTTTTAGGGATTGCTCATAAATATCTTTTACTGTTTGGGTGGCTAACTCCCATCTCAGTTACAATCTCTCCAGTAGTTCTTTTGAGATTTGAGGGGTAATCTGGTCTGGGGAGTATTTCCATTTACCCATCTTATTGATTACCAGTTCCTCAATCTGAATTTTCTCAGCATCTATTCTAGTTTCAAATTTGAATTCCTTGAAATTTGTGATGCCAGCTCCTTCTTCCAATTGTTTGAGCCTTTGCTCGAATGTGGGTGTAGGCCTAACTAGTATAGGTTCCTACTTACCTTTTCTGGTTCTTTTGGTGAATACTGCAATAGGCTTTTTCTTCGGTTTGGTAATGATTACCTTACCTTTCTTCTTTGGCTGTTCTTCTGTAGATTTTTCTTGTTGTTCTTCTTCTCCTCCTCCTTCTTCACCTACTTCATCTTCACCTTTTCCCTTGGTGAGCATAAAAGGACCAGTTGAAGTTTTCAATTTGGCTATTTTCCTCTTGCCCTTGCTTATGGCCTGTGGTATCTTGATTTCAAGCTCAATTCTGGCCTTAGCTTCATCATAGGTTCCAAAAATTTGTTGCCTTTGGTGTACTAGCTCATTTACCAATGCTTCTATAACACCTCTGGCTTCATCAATATTTACCTCATAGGGAAGAGGTTTCATCCATGCAACTCGGGGTCTGACTGCCTAAATGTATACCTTGTCATAGTCAACCATGAAGCATACATCATCCTTATAATCTTCAACAAGCTTGGGAGGAATTATGAATCTGTTATTCATCCTCTCTTTGAAATCTTCAAAATAGTTATCCATTACCTTATCAAAATTTATACCCATTTCTGCAATAAACTCATTTATCTGATACAAAACTGGAATATCTTTTCTCCATACAACTATACCTTTCGAAGGGAAAAACTTTTGTACATAGAAAAAAAAACAAACTAATAAAGAATCAAATTTACAAGAGTTGGTTTTTGAGGTCCTTATACTATCCATGTTCTTATTTAGTTGTCTCAATAGCACATCTGCTAGGTCAAATTCCATATTCTTCTTCACAATCTTATAGGCTATGTCCACAACCTCACAGGGCACACTATTCAATCTGCTAGAACTATACATCTTATATGCAATTAAATGAATTCCAAATCTTAGCTCTACATCAAATACATTGTTAAGTTTCAATCCTCTGTCATCCCATTCAGCTAGGGTTAACTTCTAAAGTTCATCCCGACTTAGGGTTTTAGTGGTTTTGGATTTTCTCAACATAGGTAAACCCGTGATCTTATGAATCATCTTCTTCGTTATTAGGATGGGTTGCTCTAACCACAACTGACCATTATGCACATGGCTTAAAATGTATTTTATCCATTTCATTTGAAAATTCCTTGGCAAGTGTGGGATATGAGTCAAACCTTTGGTTTCCAGATGCTTGTGCTCGAGTTTGAGGGTTCCATCCACACATAACTCAGCTAGGGCATTATCCATATCTAGTGTCCTTATTTCTTGAACAGTGCATTTGAAATGAGTACGAGTGTCATTTATAAGTAGTACCTTTGGTGAAATTTGTGATTGAGCTCCGTGTGGGTCGAGCGATTCAGCTATGGCAAGAATGAGTTTGAAGCTAGGTGCTTTCCATTCCACTTCCTTCACAAGCATTTTAGAGCCTCTCTTTGTCTTGCTGCTGCTGGTGCTTGTGGATGCCATTGCTATGTGGTGAGTGAATGATTTTGCAAAAAAAAATTTTTACTGGAAAATTACTTTAAATCACTTGAACTCACTTTCATGCTCTTGGAGATCTCTTTGCTCTATATATTCTAAATTTGCTGTGAAAAATGAGATCAAATTCTGCCTTTTTGATAAAAAAATCTGCCATTAATGCTTGGGTACAAAGGTAGCTGAGATGACCTAGGGTTTGTCAGATAGTCACCAACTTACTCGATAAACCTTGCAACTTGATGAAAAAACAAAACTTTTCATATTCCCGACCTAGCTCGGTTAAGTCTAAAACCAACCTTGCTCGGTAGATGCACCATAGTGAACTATGTCTTGTATCTAATATACTAACTTGCCATTTGCACTCCTTCATTCTAGAACTGCTTAGGATATTGCTTGAAGATGTAGTCCCTGATCTTCCTTGATGAGTCTAATTAGAAATGGTGAAGTCACCCACTTCTTGAGTGACATTGCCATTATTTGAATTTTCTGGCTTGGTAGATTTAGGAATCCATTGTTGTCTCATCTATTTTCGAATGCTGTCAACTCTGACTTTCTTTTCATCTTCAATTTTTCTTATGTTCATGCAATTCTTGGATATATGACCAACTTCAGTACATGTGCAACATCTTATAGTAGTATCTTTCTTCCTTAGGTGATGCCTTGCACAGTTAATTCCAATATGTCCATATTCTCCACAATAATGACATCTGCACCAAGTATTGTAGTCCCAACCAAATAATGCATTGACAATTTGTTCTGCTGGATTGAATGATTTTGATCTGCACTCAGATGCCCTGTGACCTTGTTTCTTGAATTTGTGATATTTGCCATCAAATTTTGGTTTCTCTTTACATTCATTTGCTTTGTGACCATGCTAATTGCAGTTGTAGCATTTACCATTGAATTTTCCTTTACCATTGCTCCAACATTTGTTTGATGTATGTCCTATCTTGCCATAGTGATTGTAAGTGGGTCTTTGATTCCTTTGAGCACCTTGTTTGGAGGTTTCACCTTCTTCCTTGTATCCAAGACTAGCTTTACCTTTTTGTCTATGAAGATTCTGCTCATTTTGCTGATTCAATTGATCCATATTTGCTTGAGATTTTATCATCCTTTCATTGACTTGCTTTTCAACATTTAAGTCATTTTCCAAACTCTCATTGATTTGTCTTTCAGTTCTCAGATCACTTTGTAAGCTTGCATTGATTTGTCTTTCAGTGATTAAATCATTTCTCAAACTTTCATTCTCAGGTCTTAGATTCATAATTTCTTCATTGGCAATAGATAGTTGACCTACAAGATCTTCATGCTAAAGAGATTGCTTATTTCTTACCTCTAAGTCTTCATTTGCCTTGTTTCTCTATTCCAAAACTTCACATTGACTAATGGATTGGATTTCTTATTCTCTTTTGAGCTTTCTTACTTCTTCCTGTAGAGAACCATTCTTTGCTAGGATTTCTTTGATTGCTTCATTGGCTTCATTTGAACTACTTGATGGTAAAAGGTCTTCAATCCTTTCTTCAATATATTGATGATCATTCATTTGTCTTGCAAGTTCCTTCCTTCTTTTTAGAGATTGAGAAAGATGCTCCTTTGCTTCTTTGAGTTGAGATATGGCCATTTCTAGATCTAGCTTTTCATTTTCAATAGATTTGTCGAGTCTGAATATCTCCATTGTCCTTGATCTTTGCTCAAGCTGTTAAACTTTATCCTATGAACCACAAAGCTTTGATACCAATTGTTGGAAATAATCAAGACTAACAAGGTTACTGAGAGGGGAGGGGTGAATCAGTAACTGTAAAACTTTAAATTAATTTTGCATAGTAACATATTCACCATTCATCTAATCTATTGTATGCATGAAAAGATAAACATCTATGAACACATTGATTTGGTGACCTAGAAACCTTCCAATTAGAAAGTAGAATTGGGGTGGGGATGATGCCTACAAAATTTCAATACTATAGTATAAAGTTGGCCTTTTAAGGCTTACACTGATCACTTCTGATGATTTTCCCTATTAGGAGCAAGTAGGATTGCTAGATCCACCTTGTTAGAGGATTTACAAACATACAATGGAGTATGCACTCTGTTAGGAGATTTTAAAAAGATTGCTAAGTCTACCCTGTTAAAAGATTTACAAACTGATTCACCTGTTAGAATGAAGCAGTGGATTTGGTTACAAATTATTATTGATAAGATCCTTTATGGTCTGATCACCTGATGTGATAGATATAACTTTTCTGCACCAATGTTGACCTTGCTGTATTCCTCTGTTCTGCTGTTGATTCACTTTGTCTCTTAAAAAAAATATTGCAAAATAAAATCTCATCCAATTTCTATTCTTGTGAAAATGATATAATACATCACTATATACCATTCCAATATTTACTTAACAAGGTCGGCTAAACACAAGTGAACAAAACATTACTGAGTTGGCTAGATGGTAGAAAACTCAGGTTCCTCAAATTGGCTTGATGACCTTCTGATACTCGGCATCCACTACAATACACCGCATCATCATGTATTCGGTAAGAGTAGAAGCACGATTCATACTAACCATTGTAAGTAGCTTGAAACTTGGTAACCATTGGTGACTCGATGAATATTTATCTTGTTTACTCGGTAAACACTAAGTTCTTTGTTTACCTTGATCACTCGGTAAATACTATGTTCTTCGTTTACCTTGATCACTCGGTAAACACTAAGTTCTTTGTTTACCTTGATCACTCAGTAAACACTAAGTTCTTTGTTTACCTTGATCACTCGCTAAACACTGCGAAGCTCAGTGAACACTAACTACTTGGAGAACACTGTTATGCTCAGTAATCATTATGAACTTGACAAACACTGCTGAAACACCCATATGCTCAGTTTCCAAAGAAATGCTCGGTATGAGCTCAGTAAGCATTCAGAATCAAATAAGCGTTGTAACTAATGACAAATATATCATAATTCCAACACACCTATCTATGAGTAGCTAGTGCATCCATCAATCCTAAGAGGCTCCCAAGATACCCAAGTGAAAAATTGGTGCTATTGGAGATTGATCGAAAAATTGAGTCAGCCTATGAGAAGATAAAGAGACAATGGAGACCTTGTTGGGCATGTCCATTGGTCATTGGACCATATCAATTGAAGAGGAAGAAAGATATTCCATCCTTTTAGTGGGAATGAAGAGCTATCCCCTTGAAGAATACAACTCTCCCTGACCCAATTTTGATAATGTTGGGAGAATGGAAAGTCTGACAGGAAAAGACTTCCATCATGAGGATGCTATTAAGGATCATTGGATGAATGAAACAAATGATTATGATGTTCACATTAGCAATTATTTTAGGATGACTTTGTATCTAGCAGAAAAGGCTCTCCAATTAAACATCCCATAGGAGATAAAGCAATAGGATTCTAAAGAGTTACTAGACCCCCTATTCAATGCTGACAAAATTGGTGAAAGACCCATTGTGAATGATGAGCTTGACAGGGAGGAGGCAGATGGTATTAATCATCAAGTGAGGCATGTCATTAGAATGATGAAGGATTGGATCAAGAAACCTTTTCTACTTGATCAAATTCCTAACACAATAATCATTCATGCACACAACGAGGTAGAGGAAAGAAAGTCACAATTCCTACCTTTGCGGCCTAGTCTCCTATCAGGCTAAAGATAGTGTACCAGCTTGATCACTCAGTTAGATATTATCACCCTTCTAAAAGGAAGGGAAAGAATAAAAGAAAGAGGATCTCCTTTCAGAGGATTCAAGCAGAACAAGTTGCAGAAAAAGCACCTCCCTGACAACAAGAGCATAGTACACAAGGGTTTGATGATATGGGAGCTACTCAAGTCTAGGATGAACCTCAATTGCCTCCTGTTGTATTTAGCCAACTAAAAGAGGGTGAGATTAAATAGGTCTCAATTTCTCCTACATAAGAAGAGCCAACTTCTACTTCTACCTCCAAGAAACAAAAAAAGAGGATTAGGATTCAGATGAAGAAAAGGAAAAGGATCAATAGAAGATTAGTGCCTAATCCATCTATTCTTGAAAGAATTCTAGAAGGAGATGAAGAGGAGGAAAAATAAGAATTAGAAGAGGAAGAGGAACAAGTGCCATTACATAGAAGAACTCAGCTAGCTTGAGCCATAGAGTTGCAAAAGAGAAAAGGTGCCATGGGTACCCCACCATCCACTCAAGTAAAACCTTTAGAGCTCTCTTCTTTAGAAGATGAAGTACAATAGTGCATGGATGAGAAGAGTTAAGATGGAAATGATGTTTTCTCAATGTCAAATTTTGATTTCATGCCTGTAGGTACAAAATTGATTGGGGATAAGATCAGGGACACGCCTACAGGTGAACTTCAATAGGAAGATTGGATGCAAATGTTGCCAAATACATAGGGTCTTGATCTTACTCCTCCATCTATACCACGAGTTACAATGGTAGAACAAGGCTTGGTGACTCCTCCACCTCAGATTTTTCAAGAAGAATTAGTTCAAAAGGAGCCATCATCAGAAGAGAAATTGAAACAAATGGTGACTAGTGAAGTGTCAAAAGGATAGATGGTGGAATATTCCCAACCACTTTCCCAAGACACTGAGGTTCAGGCTACAAGGTCTACTGAGGTTGAGGCTAAAAAATGGGAACCCTCCCAACAAGAGGCAACTTTGAGTAGGAGCAACAAAGGGAAGGAGGTTGCTAAAAATACTCCTTCATCATCAAGAGCTAGGTCCTCAACAGGATTCATCCCTAGATGGATCTAAAAAGAAATAATGAGGAGTACCAAGCCTCAATTCCATGCTTTAGAGAAAGACATTTGTGACATTCCAGAGATCTTGAGTAAACCTGAGTCTCCATCACATGAGGCATTGTCATTGTTATTTGTCACTAGCATAAGGAACTAGTATTTATTTGCACAAGTGGCTCTCCCTCATGAAGGCATAGATGCAAAAGGCCTTAGCCTCGAGGATTATGAGTTGAAAGATGTTATGTTAGGGAGGCCTATAGGGGATTCAGCCTGAAAAATGATGACTCTTGGAGTCAAAGAGGTCCTTAAGCACACATGAAGGAATTGGAACTGCTAGGCACATGAAGGAACTGCTAGGCACATGAAAGAATTTCTAGGCACATGAAGGAATTGCTAGGCACCTGAAAGATTGCTAGGCACCAACTTGTAGAATGAACAAAAATGAGTAGGATAACAAGGCTGCTACTTCATCATCACTTACATCATTAAGATTTGCTCCTCTCCTTTGGTCTATCTTCATAGCATCTAATCTGATTGCAATTTGTCTTAACTAATCCAATATAGCATCATCGACATTTCTTCTACCTTGAACCATCTTTTTAAATTAGCTACCTGCAAGATCATAACCCTCTGCAAGTTATAGGTCAAATCCATAGATCTACCACCCTACAACCAAACCCAAATTAGGGTTCTACATTATCCAATCTCCACAAGGATGAACCTCAAGCTCTAATACCAACTAACACAGACAAAGGGTGAATAACTAGGGCCAAAGGCTCACCTAGCTATCCAAACCACCCTACAAGGATTAACACAACGGAAGCAAACACAAGGAATAACAACCAAAGGAGGAAGAAAAATGAAATACTTTTATTGATTCCACAAAAAATCTTCATACATGCTTAGCTATAAGGCCTTCTGGGTTACGACCAAATACAAATACATTCATGTTCAAAGATCCAACAAAAAATTTGCACTTTAGTTCTGATCTCTAATCCTCTTCCTAAAAACTTTCCTAACTCTAAGCCTAAATACTCTATATATATTTGCCAAAATAGTTTACAGATTATTCTAGAACATTACATAAGAGGAGGGCCGACCCAAGAATAGTCTAGATACATCCCAAGAAAAGATCTTAACATAAATGTCATGATCAAGATAAATAATGCAAGTTGACTCACAGAAATCATGTCCAAATGCTAATACTTAGCATACACTAGGTAACTTGACACATGAAGAGACACTCGACATACACTAGGTAACTCAGCACATGAAGAGTCACTCGACATATAGTGGGTAACTTGAGACATGAAGAAATTGCTATAGTAACTCAGCACATTAAGGAACTATTAGGCACATGAAGGAACTACGAGGAACACGAAGGAACTAGAACTACTACGCACATGAAGGAATTGCTAGGCACATGAAAGAACTACTAGGCACAAGAAGGAAATGCTAGGCACATCAAAGAATTTCTAGGCACCTAAAGGATTGCAAGGCACCAACTTGTAGAATGAATAAAAATGAGTAGGATAACAATGCAACCCAGGATGCTCCTGCATCACTAGTCCTTCTTCTTATGCATAACCTTTGTAGATGAGTCTGGCCTTATTTCTTCTGATCTCACTATTCTCATCTAGCTTGTTCCTAGACACCCACTTGGTACCAATCACATTCTTATCAATTGGTCTTGGAACTAAAGTCCAAGTTTTGTTTTTCTCTATCTAATCAATGTCTTCTTCCATAGCTTTACACTATTCATCATCTTGTAATGCATCTTTCACTATTTTGGGTTCAATCTTACTTAGCAGACATGATTCATTCCTTAGTCTATTCCTTGTCACCAATTATTTGTTTAGCAGGGTGATGTCTTCTTAGATACTTGGATAGCCTTGGTTTTGTCCTTGTTTCCATGTTTGGTCTTTTAGCTTCAAAGTCATTGTGCACATCTCTTTTAGGTAATTCAACATCTCTTTCATGTGTATTGATTTTAGAATCAGAATGTGCATTTTCTTCATTCTTCCATTTGACTTTTGAATGCATCTCAACATTCACTGGTTGTGACTTGGTAGATACTAAAATTTGTTGTTGATACCTAACTTGATTGGCAACTTCTTCTTCAGTAAGCATTCCTTCATAGAAGTATACAAAGGATCTGTACTCTTATGGTTTGTTGGTTTCATCAACTTGAACTTCTGTAAGCTAATCAAAATTTACATTTGTACTCTCACAATTTTATTAGTGTTAGTATTCAAATAATTATATGCTTTACTTCTAGTGGAGTATCCAAGGAATATGCCTTCATCACTCTTTACATCAAACTTTCCATTTCTAGAATCTTTAAGAATATAGCATTTACAACCAAACACTTTGAAATGTTTTACATTGGGTGAGTGGCCATACCATAATTCAAAAGGTGTTGCATTTGTACCTTTCTTGACTTGTACTTGATTTAAGGTATAGACAGTTGTGCTTACAACTTCTCACTAGTACTTTAGAGCAACATTCTTCTCCATCATTAATGTTTTGGCATAGTCTATCACTAATCTTTTAGCTTCAGAGTCACTGTGCACATCTCTTTTAGGTAATTCAACATCTTTCATGTGTATTGATTTTAGAATCAGAATGTGCATTTTCTTCATTCTTCTTTTTGACTTCTGAATGTAGCTCAACATTCACTAGTTGTGACTTGGCAACTATTGAAACTTGTTGTTGATACCCAACTTGATTGGTAGCTTCTTCTTTAGCAAGCATTCCTTCATAGAAGTATACAAAGGATCTGTACTCTTATGGTTTCTTGGTTTCATCAACTTGAACTTCTATAAGCTCATCAGAATTTACATTTTCACTCTCCATAATTTTATTAGTGTTAGTATTCAAACACTTATATTCTTTACTTCTAGTGGAGCATCCAAGGAATATGCCTTCATCACTCTTTGCATCAAATTTTCCATTTTTAGAATCTTTAAGAATATACCATTTACAACCAAACACTTTGAAATGTTTTAGGTTGGGTGAGTGACCATACCATAATTCAAAAGGTGTTACATTTGTACCTTTCTTGACTTGTACTTGATTCAAAGTATAGACAGATGTGCTTACAGCTTCTCTCTAGCACTTTAGAGAAACATTATTCTCCATCATTAATGTTTTGGCATAGTCAATCACTTATCTATTCCTCCTCTCTGCAATTCCATTCTGTGGGGGAGTTCTAGGTGTTGATGTTTGTCTTTTAATTCCTTTATCATTGTAAAATGTCTCAAATTCTTTTGATGTGAACTCTCCTCCTCTATTTGATCTTAGACACTTCAAAATCTTTCTTGTTTCTTTTTCAAGTCTGGCCAAATACCACTTAAACATTTGAAATGCATCAGATTTTTTCTTTAAGAACATGATAGTCATCATCCTAGAATTCGATCTGTTAGCTTTAGAGTCACTGTACAAATCTCTTTTAGGTAATTCAACATCTCTTCCATGTGTACTAATTTTAGAATTAGAATGTCCATTTTCTTCATTCTTCCTTTTGACTTTTGAATGAAGCTCAACATTCATTGGTTGTGACTTGGCAGATACTAAAAATTGTTGTTGATAGCCAACTTGATTGGTAGCTTCTTCTTCAGCAAGCATTTCTTCATAGAAGTATACAAATTATCTGTATTCTTATGGTTTCTTGGTTTCATCAACTTTAACTTTTGTAAGCTCATCAATATTTACATTTGCACTCTCCACAATTTTATTAGTATTAGTATTCAAATAATTATATGCTTTACTTCTAGTGGAGTATCCAAGGAATATGCTTTCATCACTCTTTGCATTAAACTTTTCATTTCTAGAATCTTTAAGAATATAGCATTTACGACCAAACACTTTGAAATGTTTTACATTGGGTGAGTGACCATATCATAATTCAAAAGGTGTTGCATTTGTACCTTTCTTGACTTGTACTCAATTCAAGGTATAGACAAATGTGCTTACAGCTTCTCTCTAGTACTTTAGAGCAACATTGTTACCCATCATTAATGTTATGGCATAGTCTATCACTAATTTATTCCTCCTCTCTACAATTCCATTCTATGGGGGAGTTCTAGGTGTTGATGTTTGTCTTTTAATTCCTTTATCATTGCAAAATGTCTTAAATTCCTTTGATGTCAACTCTCCTCCTCTATTTGATCTTAGACACTTCAGACTCTTTCTTGTTTCTTTTTCAACCTTGGCCAAATACCACTTAATCATTTGAAATGGATCAAATTTTTTCTTTAAGAACATGACAGTCATCATCCTAGAGTAGTCATCAAAAAAAATATTATATATTTGTCTCCTTTGTAGCTTTGCACTTCTATTGGGCCACATAAATCGGTATGGACTAACTCTAATACTTCTTTGGAAGTATAGGTTTTTCTTTACAAACTTGACTTGGTCATCTTTCCTAGCTGACATTGTTTGCACATTGTATTGTTAGGCTTCTTCAATTTAGCCAAACCTCTAATTTTTTTCATTTTGCTGATGATAATTAGGGTATGAAAGTTGATATGACATAGCTTTTTATGCCATAGCCACACATCATCAAATCTTACAATAAGACAAGTTGCATCTTCCATATTTAGGTAAAATAGATTACTTTGAGTTTGGTCCTATTTTCCTATCAGATTTCCATCAGTGTCATAGATTTTGACAGTTTTGTTTCCAAATTCTACTTTGCATCCTACTTTTCATAACTATGACACACTTAGAAAATTGTATTTCAACCCTTCAACATAATATGCATTATCACATGAAATTTTCTCTATAAGCTCAATAGAGCCTTTTCCTTTGATTAGACATGGAGCATCATTTCCAAATCTAACATTATTTCCATCATTCTGAGTTAAGGTACCAAACTTACTTTTCTCTCCTATCATGTGATGAGAAAATCCACTATCTATGATCCATCTGTCATTTTTGTTTACACAAGTTACCAGTGTTGTTGCCTCATCTTCATTTGATCCATCCATCATGGCTACATAGACTATCTCATCATCATTTTCATCATAATCCCATTCTTCAACAATGTAGCACTTTTTGCCTTTGTCTTTGTAATCTCTGCTATCATCTTCTCTTTTGTTCTTGTTCTTGTTTCTTTCTTTGTATTTCTTTTCTATGTGCATCTTGCGGCAATATGTCCTACTTCATTGCAATTAAAACAAATGATAGGTAACTTACCTTTGAATTTAGCTTTGTCTCTATGAAATATTTTGGCCAAGAATGCTTCCAATTGTTCCACATCTTCTTCATCTATGCTGTTGTCACTGGATGCATATTTTGTCTTTCTTTTCTTCTTCTTTGGTTTCACCTCCTCAGTGTCTTTCAATGATAGCTTGGTCTTGAAAGCTGATTCAAGATTCTTAGGTCTGTAGTTATCAAAGTTGGATAACTCAAATGTAGTAAGTCTTCCCACTGTACCCTCAAGAGTTAGCTTGTTTCCTGGTACACATCTTAATTCTTGGATGGCTAAAACTCTAATAGCATAGATAGGGAGAAAGGTTCTTAAGAGTTTTCTATTGATAGTTTCATCATCTAAATGACCACCCAAAATTCTTATTGCACTTATTACTTCCTTTATTCTAGAGGCATATTGAGCAATGTTCTCACCTTCCTCCATTCTTATGTCATCAAACTTCCCTCTTAGACTTTCTCTTTTTACTCTTTGGACATTTTGATCTCCTCCATAAATATTTGTCAAGGCTTTTCACATCTTGAATGCAGAGTAACATCCCTTGATGTCATCAAATTTACCGTAGTTGAGGGTAGAGGCAATCTCCAACATTGCCTGAGTGTGCTCCTTCTTTTTCTTCATATCTTCTATAGTAGGGGCACTAGCTAGATCAACATGTTCCACTTCAATTTAGGTTTGTGCATGATCACCTATTGATCTAAGGTGCAACTTCATTAAACTTTTCCATACAATGAAGTTATCTCTATTGAGCTTGGGAACTTCTCTCTTCGATATCTTGATTTTTCTACTTCTAGTACCTTTAAAACAAATTAGTAGATGGATCTGATACTAATTATTAAAAATTCTTTAGAATAACTAGGGGGGGGGGGTGAATCAGTTATTCAAGGTCAGAATTTCATAATAATAATTTTTTCACTAAGTATAGTGAGCCCATTAAACTAATCATGCATCCAAGCTAAACTTTCCTCTTAGCAAGTTATTGATAAATTAACATGCAAGAATAGCACATGAAAAATCAACACATAACACATTATTTTACGTGGAAATCCAATTTGGGAAAAACTACTAGTAACATGCTACTCAATTCTTACTCTTCTGAAGTGATGCCCTATGAAAGGCCTAACATACTAAAAGCTACAAAACACACTATTAAATGTGACCTGGTTAAAGGATTTTAAAACATTCACTTGGAATGCCAACCTATTAAAATATTTACAAATGGTTGATAAAAAAATCTAAGTCCATAGAGTTTTTTCCTAATAGATATAATTGCTAGAGAGTAACAATAAGGGCTTTTGATCTGATATAACTCACTATATAACTTGTAGATTTTAGATCACAATTTAGTTCACAAAATTTGCTAACTTTCAGTCTTTGTAGCTCTAATAGCTTGTCCTCCTTTCAAGCTTTATTTCCTTGAGTGTCCATGCTTGTGCTAATGCAATCACCTCTATGGTCACCTATTGAAGCAAAGTCTTTGTACTTTGTTCTTCCCTCTCGATGCCTTCTCCTTAATACCACATACTCTCTTCAACTGACCTTTCTTGCTTCTTGACTTATAACTCCTTAAATAGAAGTCTAGAATACTTTTCCCACTCTAATCTTCTTGCTCTTATTTTTGGTATGAATGGATTAGGTAAGATTCAATGAATCTATCCCTTATCTTGTTTATTCTAGAAACATCATGTAGAATCCACCTATATTTGCCCAAAAATGGTTTACCTAAAATTCTATGCCACCAACTCATCATCCTTATCTTCCATCTAGTTCACATAATTCAGAGTAACAAACTTGTTGGCTTAGAGCTAGCAAATCTTTGACTTTTAAAATAATGTAGTAGCTCGACATCATTGAATTTTTTATGCTTGGCATATACTGTGTTACTTGGCATCAACTAAGTTTTTTTTTTATGCTTGGTAGATATTGTGGATTCACTTGGCATCAATTAAATTTTACTGATTCTCAACATCTATTACTTCCTTGGCACCTAAACTTTCTCAGATCCTTTTGTTTCACTTGGCGCACACTAGATTTTATTTTTTCTCAACACTTACTATTAATCTACTTGGCATGAACTAACTTGGTCAACACCCACTAATGAATTTAGTCAAGCTTTGTAAAAAACTTTGTTACAACTTATTCTTCTAGAGTTTCTAAGTGTGGCCAACCTTTTTATTTTCAAGTGTATTATCAATTCATCATTTTACCATTGTCTTAACTTGTCCTTGTACTTCATTACAAAATCATAACTCAACCTTTCCCTTAGGTGCTTTTGCTACATCTTATTGATTAAATCCTCTTCATCAATCAAATAAGTAATAGTACATGGATCTTATAAGAAATTGTCATTCTAGCAAACAACAGGTTTGAAATCAATGAAAAAATAATTATTGAAAATATTTTTTATCAACAATCTCCCTTCTACTCAACAATCTCCCTTAATAGTGATCTTTTCAATTGGATTTCAACAAGAAGAAATTGATTTGGATGAGGAAATTATTATTCCAAATTGGGATACCTCGAACATCACTCCTAAAGATATAATTACCTTGGGTGAGTTATGGAAAAAGAGGGCTAAATAGAAAAATCTTAGAGAAGAAAGGAAAAAGGAAAATCAAGTGCTCAAGGATATAAAAGGCATATTCATTGATGCACTAAGTATTGAGGTTGATGAGAAGCAACCAATTTTGGATCAACTTGTTGAAGTTGTTTACAGGTAAAATGAAGAGCTAAATAAACAAGATAAACTTCTACAGAGGGCAAAAATGAAGTTTGAAAACAATGTTTTGAAGAAGGTAGCACAAAGATAGCTATTGACCAAGTAGAGTTATCTACTATTCTTTGTACACTTGAAACTTGTAATGCCCCTCCCGGAGATCCTTGGAAACAAGGATGAAATACAAGCTAAGATATTTTTAATTTTTTTTTACAAGTATGAATGCACATGACAACATCATACAGGGATCACAATGATCGGAATGGAAGACTTCACCACAATCCCGACAACCAATGAATCTCCAAATGCCACTACCAAACTGACACACACAAGCAAAGCCAACAATGAAAAATGCACATGATGAGGGCTCAAGAAATGACCACTCATCAACAAAACACCAAGTTGGGTAAGAATGCAGAAACCTAAAATTTGGCTAAGCCTAAAATTCTGAAGCCCAAAAAATTGGCTAAGTCTGGATTTCTGAAGCCCTTAAATTTCTTAGAATTTTTATCTTATCTTGGAGAGGTCTGAAACCTATCTCAAAAGATTCATTACATTTATTAAAATATATCTTAAGTATAAGGAATTAAATATACATCTACTTATACTTAAATGATATATTTTAAACCCCTTAGGAAATCTGTTTTGAACTAGGAAGGTGTAAAACCCAAAAGGGTGCCCAAAACCAACTTCCAAACTTCCATCCGACAAGCCTAGATAGCCCCTATTTCTCACATGAGAAAGTACACTGGTCTCAAGTTTTGTGTGAGAAAGTGCACCACTGTGTGCGAGAAAGTGCATGGTTTCGCACAAGGACTCACTGCACACCGTGTGAGGACTTTCACTCTTTGCACAAGGACTTGAACTCTCACACGAGGACTTGCATTCTTGTGCGAGGAGTTGCATGGATTCATGCAAATAACTACCAACCCACGCTAGAAACAAAATCAGCACGACAACAAAATGCAAATAAAAAGCATAAAAAAATGGAAACCTCTACACCGGGGAGTACCAGATCCACATAAATCAAGTAATGAATACTTGAGGGAATAATCCATAAAAGAAGAGAAACAACTATCCATTCAAACCATAATAATAATGAATATACTAAAATAAACATCACAGTGAACAAAGCAACATCGCAATGTACTGAAATAACATCACAAAAACAAAAAAACCAAACTAAGTATGCAGTTCCTTCCAATCGTTAATAGCATCATAAGACCATCATGGATCCTAGCCATCCCCCATGCATAACATCCCAAGACACCGATCCGATCATCAGTACTGTCATAATAGGGACATCACTACTAAACATACTACCAACAAAAGCATAAGGAAATCTAACATGGTATTTATAAAGCATCAGATAATCCTAGAAGTAGATAACATCACCTATTACATGCTGAACATCATAATAAGGAAATCTAACCTGTTAAACCAATAAGAAATAGATACTCTAATACATAAATACACATCATTTAAGAATATGCTAAACATCATAATATGGGAATGCGTCAAATAAACTAACATCATCTAAACATGATATCCAAGCATTCCAATGAAAGCATAAATCACAAGACATTCCAATGAAAGCATAAATCACAAGAAAGCATACTTCAAAACCTGAAGTACCAAGTGAAAACATCCAGCAACGGTTGCACTAGGACAAAAGACCATCTTTGTACACTAGTCCCTAGCAGTGGTGAAGGTAGCCATGCCTCCCAACCACATGGCACCCATAGGTCCACACCCACCATGCTAATGGAGATAAAGATCCAACCACAAACACACAAAAACAACATCCATGGCTAACACTCATGCTAGACAGTATGATGGCTGTAACCAAGAATCTAAGAAAATGCAAGGAGTATAGGTCCTGGTCAAACACTCAAAAGGCTACTAAGTAGGGGCTGACATCATGGAGAGTCACTTGGCATCGACAAGCCCAAGCTCAGATCATGCATTTCAACTCCTCAATGGAGGGCCCCACACACACATTTTATTATCTTAAGTTTTATTACCAGTCGCACATTTTCTTTAATTATCACTTATTTAAAACTTCCTCTGCCAACCCTATGGGACTGAGGTCACCACACTATAATATAGGAGCCCCCTCCATATGCTACCCTACCCTACTCATGCTCATCCTACGACAAGTGCCCATGGGCATGCTTACTAGCATCCCAACTCCAATGATCATAACTTTTGAAAGTACCACAAAAGATTGGGCCTTGCAAGTCACCCGACAAATGTACGCACACGTACTCATGTGTGGTGCACCACCATCACAAAGATCAAAACACAAGGATAGGAATGAGAACACAATGCAAAGAAAACACCCAACTGAAAGCAACATAAGAAGGATGGATTCTACACGAATCCTAAAGCCAATAAAACCATACATCATGAAATCACTCAACCAAAGTTAATCCTAGAGTATGGACTCTACATGAATCCCAATGATGCAACAAGACCAAACATCATGAATTTACTCAACTGGTCTCAATCCAAGAGTATAGATTCTACACGAATCTTAGTGCTCATGAAACAAAAGCAAAGGAATAAAAAACACTCAACCGAACACAAAGTCAAGAGTGCAGATGTGACATGCATCCCAATACAACAAAAAGTGCAATAGTGGTCTGACTGATATCCAAACAAATCATCCAGGTCCATGAACCACATTATTCCAAGAAAACCTAAGAAAATAGGGTGACATGCAAAACGAGGTAAAAACCTCAAATTTTAGAAACATTCCAAATTTAAAACCCATTTGGCCTTTGAGTTTAGAAACCCAAAAAATCCAAAAATAAAATGAAAAAATTGCTAGTATAATGGCCCAAAAATCGAAACCCTCATCCTGAAAAATAGGGAAATGTTCGTACCCACCCAACTGGGTAGAACTAACATACAAAAATAGAGGGGAACACTAGTTCTCAGCCTCCAAACAAATGGCTACCAAAAATAGAAGTAGAAACGGAGTAGAAACAATAAAATAGGAAAGCCCTAGCTCACAGCCAAAAGGGCAAAATTGGAATATGAACCATATAATAAATATCTCGCAGAAGTAGCTAAAAATCATGCAATCCAAGGTTTCCTCGAGCTAAATCCAACAAGCCCAACCTTGTGATGATCCCATGCCCATAGTTCCCACAACGACCAAAATAATAAATCCTCATGAAGAGGATTTTGGCTTTTACTCTCCAACTTTCTAATTCAAAAGTGAGAAATCAAGAATTAAATTCCTCTTTGGATATTTATTCACTTTTTGAGTGAATAATTGATTAGGGAAAATAATCAGCCAACCTAGTTAAACTCCGAATCGACCCAAATGAAAATAGGCTATTCCTATAATAGGAATACATCTATGGAAAAGTTGCTAGAATTTAAAATAAATCAATTAAAAAGCCTGAAAACCCAAAAACACATAAATATCCTAAATAACTTTTGCGACCATGCAAACCTCTAAATGCACAGACACGCTTACTGGTCTAATCACATAATACAAATGAGTTTGGATTTAATAATCACCAAAAGGTTTAAATTAAACATTTAATTAAGGATACGTGGACCATATCGGGATGACATTGGTAAAATATGAATGGCTGAATCACTAACTCCATGTGCCACTACCAAGGATATAAATCCTACACACTAAACAACACTATCAAGTACAATTGGATATAATAACATAGCCGAAGCAATAAATGCATTAAATCACCTAATTTAACCATTTATTTAATTATATTAAAATAATCTGTTTACATCACTCACGTTCACATAAAGCATAACAACGTAGGAATGAAGTAAATAACCATAGCATTAAATCCATCACCTAACATAGTCAGAGGTATGTCCAATTACCAGATAACCAAATATCATCATAAAACACACTGTCATCTCAAAATGGCATCATCATGCAATATGATTAACTAAACAACATAGTAGTCTAATATCTATGATACTAGAATCAAAGTGTAACATCTAACCCTTAGGTCCTCTCAAATATAAAGCATCACATAAGAACAGATATCTCTCAGATCAAAATATAACAAGGTAAATGTTTCTAGCACATAACCAAAGAATCCAACATGGAAAATCCATCTCTAATTACTTAAACATTTAATAATGATTGTTTAAACAACATTAAAAAGGCACTTAAAACACATAAGTGAACATAGTCATAAACATGACTACCCACTACTACAGGAATCCTAGTCCAATGTAGCATGGTAATAGTACACAGTGCAATCTCTGCACACATCTCAGGGTAATCACGGAATAACCTCATGATACCACATTGATCCTGGTAACCACTGGCACAAACCTCAATGAACCATAAATCACATCATAATCTCATAGATCAGTCAAAAGTATAATCAAAGCAACTAATACAGAAACATAAATCCAAACACCTCGATGGTGTAGACCACTCAGGGTCACAATCATGATCCCATCACAACAAAAGATCAGCAAGGTTACATCCATCAGGATGACTTACAAAAGTCAAATGGGAGAGGCACTACAAAACTTATGTAAACAATGTTGTTTCTTTATTTTTTAACTTAAGTGATACATCTATCTTCACTAGGGAAATAAAGGATAAACTATCCAAGATAGATGGGGACATGAAAGCAAGTGCATAACAATTGTCACTTGATCCTAGTTGCAGCTTTGAACATTTTATGATCACACTTGATAGATATTCATGCTTAATTATTAAGGGAAGAAGCTAGGATTAGGGACACACTTACATATATTCAAGGCATGATACTTTAAAACATGTATGCACTACAAAATCATATTGCACATACAAAGACAATGATCCATGACAATAATTTCTCCACAATAGATCATATGATGGAACTTTTACCAGAAGTACATAAAGCCTTGCATGCATCAAAGGTATTGCAAGAGAATTGGGACAAGACCATGGAAATAATTTTGAAGGTATATAGTGATTTCTTTTCACATTTTGGTATTAACTTGTAAATATTTTTCACCTTTGGCATTTATGTCAAAAAGGGGGAGAAGATTATTGGTAAAGGGGAGAATATTATCATACTCCAAATATATGTATGGGGGAACATTAATATGAAAGGAAAGACATGTAGAAATATTAGAAAATATGTTTACAAAAGCAATTTTTGAAAAATAAAAAACAAAGTAAGAGGTTATCAAGCAACAATAGTAGATAGTAGTCAAAAATAAGTTGAATACCCAAATTGTTGATAAGGGGAGTTTTGAGTTGTAATTTTGAGAATTTAGATTTTCTGTAAGATAAGTGTTTTTGTCACTAATGCCAAAGGGGGAGATTGTTGACCTTATAGTCAATTGATTTGTCTATTAGTGACTTAACACATAGTTAGTTGGTTTCATTGCTACCAAGATCAATAGTTGCTACCAAGCTTATCATTCTTCTAGAAGTGTTAACCAAGTGTTTCAATTTCTACCAAGTTAAATAGTCAGATTGTAGTTCAAGTAGAGATTCATAGTATCTATTAAGCATCTAAGATAGATTATAGTACTTTCTAAGTTCTACAATATCTAACAAGCTTCAGAGGTAATGTATAGTGTTACCCAAGCGTATTAGAGTTTACTGAGCTTTCTAGTGTAAGTGATGAAGATCTTAGTGTTAACCAAGCTCTATAGTATTGACCAAGTATATTAGTGTCTACCAAGCTCATAGAGTTAACAAAGTAAATTCAATGTTGACAAAGCCATGTAGTGTCAACTAAGTAATTCATTATCTACCAAGTTTCTCAGTGTTCACTGCATCATGGAGTTTTGATCAATTTCCTACTACTTGAAGTGATAAGTATGGATAGAGATTCAATGTCAACTGAGTGCCAGAGTTTGTCAAGTGTTGAAAATGTTTGTTGAATGTTAGAACATCAATGAGTTTTCTTCAAAACTCAAGTTACAATAGTGGGCCTACTTTGTGAATTATGAGAATTTGGTATTGTAGCCAACTCTAGAAGGTAATTAAGTGTATTTTTATATATTTAATGTATTATATCATATCAATGTGTGTGTGTGTGTGTGTGTGTGTGTGAAAGAGAAAGGCAATGAGTGTGAATTAGTGAAGGCTACAAGTAGTATAAGGAATAGTGGAGACTTATCTATCACAGCAAGGTGATAGTAGTAATTCAAGGAATCTCATTCAATAAATTAGAGTTGTAGATTAGTGTTTAGCCACTGGCTCATCCTAATAGGTGCATCAGTTAAATCCTTTAACAAGGTGGACTTAACAATATTTTGTTAGATCTCCTAACATATTACATACTTCACTATATGTTTGTAAAATCCTTTCATAAGGTGAACTAATAATCCTTATTGATCCTAATAGGGAAGGTCATCAAAAGTGACCAATTGTAGACCTTAACAAGCCAAGTTTATACTATAGTACTAAATCTTGTGGTTATCATCCCCTATTCAAAATATAAGAGGAGTAACTGAGAGGGGAGGAGTGAATTAGTTACTACAAAATAAATCCCAGATCACTTAGATGTCAGTAAAAAATAAAATCTAAAATACTAAACTCTATTGATGCTTGGAAAACACACAAAAATGTTGTAACTCGATAAATACTAAGATTTCTCAAAAAATATTTAACATGAAAATCCTAAGATGTTACCTGTTGGTCTAGTTTTTCACATAAATTTTTTCCTATGTCTCAGTATAAATTTTTCAATTTGTATCCATTAATGATGAATAGGGTTTGTGGTCTTTGGTTGTCCAGATTTTTTAGCATTGAAAATATTTGTTAAAACCTTATGTCTCATTCCTTTTAAAAATTTCAGGCACGAAATCTTTTAAAAAAAGAGAGCTTGGACAAATATTCTGTTTGCATTTTTAATTTTATTTTTCATGTCCTTAGGTAGCCTTTCCTCTCATGTTCCACACCATTCAATTTGGAAATATCTACAATTAATGCTATCTCGCTATAAAAAAAGTGCACTTTTTATGCATAGCAAAGTAGCAAGCATCAGAAATTTTAAAAGAACAGGACCGTAAAATGAAGATACAGTGGTTAGGATTTGTGTTACAACAGAATTTTCAGTCACATACACCTTGTTAGTACTATCAGGCAGGAAAAGGGGCCTAGTAAAAAGTAGCTAGAAAGTAGCACCAGAATAAAGGTTTTTTTCGATGCCTCATTATCTCGCTATCGAAAAAATTAAGCATCTCATCATTAGCGAAGTACCAAGTAGTCGATAAACCAAAGACATGGTGCCCTTCAAGTTTCTTGGTGATCCTAATTTTTCCAAGTGGCATGATGAGTAATAACTGCTATTGTCAGAAGTAGTTAATATGGGCGATGGTGATTTGATTGATTTTTATTCTTTAGGCGTTGAGTTTTGTTAAAGTCACCAGAGCTCATTACCTCACTATCAAAATTTTTTGGCATCTCATCATTAGTGACATAGCGAGGTGCTATGAAATGAACACATGGTGGGACCTCAAGCAATGTGGAAAGGTGACTAGGATTAAAGAATTGGTTTTTTTTGTTGCTCATAGTGTAGAATTTCTTGCATCATCAGTAACCCAAACCCACGCCCCATTCATAAAGTAGATAAGTGATTCTAGTCATCAGATCAAGCTTGAACCAATGACCCTCGCTATCTTGCTATGGGAAGTTGTGAGTTGTTTACTCTATGTAACATAGCAAGTATGGGACCCACCACTTTTTAGGCTACTTTGTGTAGTTTCTTTACATTTTATTTAATTTTAGATCGACGACCATTGCTATTTCATCATGAAGAGTTGCTCGAAGGATATGTATAGTGAGGTAGCAACCTGTTGACATGTGTTCTCAGTCGCCAGTGGGTCTAGATGAAAATGCTATCAAGGAAGGAGTGGTGTAAGTGGTTAGTTCCCATTGGGTTGACTAGCCAACTTGTCAAGTGGAATGCCAAGTTGTCTTTTTTTGCATGCCTTGATCGTAGGATTTTTAAAGATCGACAGTGCAAATTTGAATGCAGAAGGTGGTGCCACTCTGTGTATTAATTAGACATGAAAGCTTTGCATGTGAGGGAAAATAGAGTATAATATAGAAGATTTTCTCATTTCCATCTTACGTGAACAAAGATTTGAACCTTTTTTAAGTAGAATCAATTACTGAGAAGATCATGCTAAAATTGGTAAGATTGTGAAACAGTTTGTTTACGAAAAATTTGCAGAAATATAGAGAGAATTAGAGTGAAATTCAAGTAAGTATTTGTACTGCAATCCCTATAAGTGTTTTTAGTTCTGCAAATCATAATCGAAGATGCCTCCAAAGAAGGGATTTTCAAGTCAAGAAAATTATTTGGATAGAAATGTACATGATGATTTCCTTGAGTTGCTTCTTGAGTCTACTATTGAGACAGTAGAAGTTAAGAAGTTGACCTCACTAAACCCTAGGTTGAGGATAGAAGATGGATTGTTTGATAAGGGTAATTGGGTCCAAGATGCTCATACCTCACAAAATAGTTTAAATTTGTTCAAGAAATGGTTTGTGAAAAGGAAACTATTTGCCCCACATGCCAATATATGGAATTTTTAACTAGAAAAGCTAGTGGTCCCCAGTGTTTTTATGGATTATGATCTCCTTGAGGCTATGGAAAAGAACTATGATCAAGCCACTAGGGTGGTGAGAAGAATAGATGGTGAAATTCTAATCACCATCAATCTAGAAGAGATTAGAGAGGTTTTTCATTTGGGACCTCTCACTAGGTATCATGTGCCCCTTAATTTGAAAGATTTAGAAAAAGAATATATGTCTAAGAAGGATATAGTTAGACAAGGTGCACTGAAGGCCCACATTGGTAGAATTGGAACCCTACCAGAAATAACATCATCCTCTAAAGAACCTTAGAAGAAAACATGCTTCAATGCCAGGGCAGTAGAGATATATAGGACCTGATGCTGAGTTTTTGGAGAGGGTGAAGAAGATTTTATCCCTGTGAGTTTCATGTATATGATTACTCAAATCTCCTATTTTGGTGTGGAAATAATTTTTGATTTTTCTTCTTACTTGGCTGATGAGATTCATAGTGGATTGGTTGGGATCACTAAGGGCAAAGTGGAGAAGGCTCAGGGCCATTACTCTCTGTTAATGCATATGCTTCTGTTTAAGTGGGTTACATACTTTGGTAAAGAAATGGTTTTAAATAGAGAACAAGAAGGGGAAACATTACCAGTTTAATTATGGAGTGTAGATATGAATGGGGAAGCAAAAAATGCTAGTTTTGTTAGATTTGATGGGTACTTCATCTCAAAACTAAGGTGCCTCATATTAAGGGACAATCCCAAGATCCCTAATGCACTAATGCACCTTATTAGGCCTATGGATAAACCCCAAAATTTGAGATTTTCATATAATTGGGGAGACATCATCCCATATTCAATTTCAACTGTTATCAGAGTTTATGGATTCAAAGGAACACCCCATGTACTACCTTACTAGGTGCCCCTAAAGGTAGGAGTAGCTAAATTCTTATGGTAGTTGGGAGGAGTAGAAGAAGCTTTTTTGCACAAAAGGGGGATGGGATCAATTTTTCCCACTTGCATAATAGCCCACCAGTTTGTGATAACCAAGGAAGGATGGGCTTCCCTTTACAAATTTTTGGATCAGTATAAGATGACTATATCCCACCATCATTTTGTGATGTAGAGGGTTTCTTTAATTTGCCTCTTAGGCATAGGATCAAGCTTCATCCAGTTGAACATGAATTTTATTTCCCTGAAGATGTAATAAGGAATGAGTACTCTCTGCAGGAGCAAGAGACAAAGAAAGAAAAATGGAGAGTCTATTCAAAAGTTTTGAATTTTATTAATTGTTTTGATGAAGATTACAACCCTCTAAGTAATTTTATAACTACTGCATATAAGAGTAATAAGCTAATAAATACATTCCCTGAAATAATGGAGGTAAAGAATGAGAAGAAGCAATATTTCATTAATTCTTTTCCAGATAAAGCCAAGGAAATAATGAGGAGATTGGGCTTTACTCCCAATATAGGGGCAAGTCTATTAATGGTTCAAAGGAAGCCTAGATATACTATCATTTAGGATCAAAGGCCCATTGTGGATAAAGGAAAATAAATAGTTGAGTCTACTAGTGTTGTTTTTGAAGAAAGGCCTCCTGAACCTTCTCTTAAGAGGAGAAAGATAATAAGGGAAGAGGAACCTCATGATGAGAGTTACTCACCTTCCCAAACCCCCATGAGAATTGAGGAGGAGCAACTCACTGATGAGAAAATTGAACAAATTGGATCACAAGGGGGAGTTTTTGTTACCCAAGTAGAGATTGATGAAGGGAACCCTCAGGAGCCTCCTATGCCAAGTTTTGAGTTGACTGTAGAAGATTTTAGGGGAAGGGAATTGGATCTTATTTTGGAACAAGCCAATTAGCAATTTTTGTCTGATGATATTTTTGTAAAATCTAGGGCTTTCCACCAATTTGCTTGGAGGGAAAACATGAAATTTTTTGAGGAAAGATGTAAGAATGTGAAAATAGAGCATCTAGAAATGGATGAAGCCTCCATTCAAAATTAAATAAAGGAACAAATGATTCAAGAGTTACAAAATATAACCCCTAAAGAAGGGAGACAGATGGTAAAGGTTGCTAATATTTTATTATTGCCCAATTGGAACATTGTTGATGCCTTGATTTTCAATTCTGTGTCAAATAATTTGGGATTGCAAGATCCAAATAAAAAAGAGTTCTTGTGAACTGCATTTAGTAATGACCAAGCTGCTCTTGTCATGTGGTCATTGAGAAGAGGATCTAGGGTTGTTCCATCACAACCTAATGATTTAGGACTAATAGGGAATATCATTGTGAGGAGAGTTGTTGATACCTCACATGTATAGGCAGCCCACATGAATGTAGATTACTCTCAATTTTCCTTGGCTACTACAAAGAGGGAGTAAAAAGAAATGATTTAATTGCAGAACAAGTATGAGGTAGTGGTGGATGCATACAATAAGGAGGTAAAAAAGAGAATTAAGCTTGAGAATAAACTAATGGGGAGGTCCACTAGGCCAAGAATAACATACCCTCACCCCCCAGTTGAACCTTTTAAATCCACCCCCATCATAGAAGTACCAAATACACCCAAAAAGCTAGAGTATTACATTTTTGAGGACTTTGAAGAAGAAAATAATAAACTATGGGCCTTACATGTGGAGTTGAATGTGAAATATGAAGATAAATTAAGAAAGGCTTTCACATATTTGGGGGACAAAATTGAATGGCCACTAGTTTATGACTAGTTGGCTAGGGTGATTAGTATTTGGGATGAAATGAAAGCAAGTGATGAGGTTTTGAAGCCTATTGTGAATAAGTGGATAAGAAGGAGGAAGGAGATGACATTTTTATGTTATTTAATTATAAACATCTCTTGTGATCAAATTGAGAAAACTTTTGATATTGTTTCTGATCTTTTTGACTTTGACAATAGCAGGATTCATTTACAAAGAATAATAGTAGGCTACTTGAACAAGTGCAAGAGCCAAAAGTTTAGTTTGTTTCCTTGTGCCCTAGATAAGAGAAATAATTTGAAAAAATAATATGAATGGGTCAAAGAACTTGATGATTTTTTTTTGTTTAAGGATGAACATAATTATAAATGAAATAGGGCATGCATGGTGGGCTATCACAACTAAAGGAATAGTAAAAGCCCAAATATTCTTTGATTCTTCAAAATAGGAATTTGTTGCTATTAATAATGAGGATGAGTATGTGCTCAAAAGATAGAGTGATATTTTTCAATTCAATTGGCCAAATGACACACTGTTTGACTCCTGATGAATAGTTTGATGACGTTGAAAATGACAATGAGGAGATGCAGAGTGATGAAATCCAAATCATTGATATTGTCACTACACAAGGCCAATAGAAAGAAGAAAACAAGAATGAACAATCAATTTTAGTTGCAAGCCCGAGCCTACAAGATGTTGACACAACCAAAGAAGAGGGAAATATAGAAGTTACTCCTATGATATAGAATGAAGTTGGTGGAAGCCCATAGGTGGAGATTAACCCACAATCATTAGAACAAATTGCATCATTGGCTAGCTTGGCAGTTGCATACACGAAAGAATAAGAATAGTGGCCAAATCAATAACTTTAGAGGATGTGATAGAAAGGGACCCACAAGAAGAATTTTTGATGTATAATTCTTTCTATTACTCACATTTTTGTCATTTTGTGATAGGTGTATGTAATTGTCTCTTGTAAAGGACACCTGTCAATTTCTCTTAGCCTGAAGCTTGTTGCATCTCATATTATATAAGTGAGATTCTAGGGCTGGAGGATGGTCTGATTTCTAATGTTGTTAGTGATATTTAGTTTGTTTTTAGTCCAAGTAATTTGGACAAGCTTTATGATATATTTTCTCTATTAGTTATTGGGAAGACATTGATATAGAGGAATCTCTATGTTTCTTCCTATGGTCATTCTGAGTTTGCTACAAAATGCATACAATTTTCAAATAAAATGAATACAAATTATGAGTTGTCCCCATATTAGTTCTTTTTGAATTTTGTATTCTTCATGTTATTTAGTTTTCTTGATGTTATATGGGTAAAAAAATTGTGCAATTGAATGCAATCCTTCATGTTGTATATCTCTTCACCATTGCTATTAGTTCAATGAATTGAGTAAATGCTTTGATGAATTAGATAAGGTAGCTATAGTAATGAGAAGCATATTTTGAATGATGGATTCTAGTAAGAATTGCTATTAATATTTGTTGTGATGCAACAAATTAGATCTATAGATTTTTAGTAGACTCTAATCCCCAATGGATTGGGCACTGGTCAAGTTGAGTCAACTAAAAGAGAAATAGATTATAAATGGGTATCAAATGAAAAATTTACAATAAATTTTACTCTTATTTCTTGAAGATCTTCAAAGTTGGTCAATACTTGTTTGCATGAAATATTCTAGTCTCAGTTAGCCACTGTTACAAAGAATACTTGCAGATCTATAGAAGATTTTATGACCAAATCTGTTATATGGGGTGTATTTTCTTTAAAATATCACCATTAGCTATGTGTTTATGAATTGAGGATAAAAATCAGAATGAAATTAAGATAGTTTGCGTACAACAACAGTCAGACTAAGTCATCCCTTAAGGTATACCCACCTTGATTTTGTAGAGCCTAAAGAGAAGAAAACCATTCCTAGTCTTGTTGATGTTGGATCCAAATGGTATGCATGTGTAACTAAAAATAGGAAATGGCTAATTCTTAGGTTGCATAAGTATTATAATTTTGGTATTGAGGTCCTCTATTGCTTAGTAGTTTTAAAACTCCAACATTACCTATGATTACCATTAGTTTAACTTAGTTGCAAACACACAAAAGAAATAGCATGAACACATTTGACACCAAGATTTAACATTGAAACCCAATTTGGGAAAAACCGCCAATTGCAACTAGTTACTATTTTTCACTCTTCTAAAGTGATCCCTGTTAGGACCCAACCCTATTAAAGGTTACAAAACACACTATTAAGTGTGACCCTATTAGAGGATTTAATAACCCTATTAAGAGTGGCCTTGTTAGAAGTATTTAGACACTTCAATAGAAATGGCACCTTGTAAGAGGATTTACAAATAGATGTTAAGCTAACCCTATTAAGAGATTTAGATCACTACTACAATGTTTAGAGAGTAACAATGACATGACCTAATTTGAATGCAACTAAATTGCTGATTATAGATCTCAATTCTAGCTTATACTTGATCCTCCCTAATTAAATATATCTTTTCATCATCTCAAAGATATACTACTTATCCTTGGGTAAGTGGACCAAGTTGTGGTGCCAAAAGGGGGTTATAAGTGGACACCTTTTTTTTGAAATTAGAAATTTCTAAACTTCAACAAAAATTTGAAGATAGTTACACTCAAAGTTTTAAGCTATGACAAAAACAAAAGTAGTAGTCCTTTGAGTATAGTTTCTAAACTACTAATTTTTTTTCAAAATGGTTTAGTTTCAGGTCCTCAAAAAAGGGGGCCACAGAAAGTGGTAATGTTTATTTAGAAAAAACATACCACAATACAAAGTGTGGCCCCCCAAAAATTTTAACTTTTTTTTTTTGAAATTCTTTAATCGCTCTTGTCAAAAGTTACCTAACACTGTGTAGTTTATCCTAGATTTTTTGGGTAATTTTATAATGTGTTTTTTTTAATGAATTTTTTAATTGGACACATCCCAAAAATGTGAAATATCTATGTGCTTCCCTAGAAATTATTGAAAACTAATCTAAAATAAAAACTTCTCTTTTTCAAAGTGAGCAGAATGGAGTCTAGTTTCTAGAAAACTAAATTGTTGCAAAATTTGATAAATGAGCTAAAATCTATAGCCCAATTAGGACATGTTGGTTTTTGACAAAAAATGGACATACATTCAAAAGAAATTATAGTTGATAGGCTTGAAATAGTCCAAATTAAAAATAAATTATATGGTTATATAGTTAACACAAAGACCTACAATGTCATGTAACCTGATTTTATCGATGCTCAACCATGAGGAAACTTGAAGGAGAGCACACAAGAAAAATCAATCACTTTTTGTATGTTTGTAGTTTAATATGTCTTAGATTAGTTTAGAGACCCCAAACCTTTGGGTTGGATCCCCAAGGAAAAACCAAGCCTTAGGCTTGGTAGAATTTAAAGTTTGAAATAGCACATGTGTGCTATAGCATGTATGTGCTTTTCAAAGGATTTTTAAATTTTTGTCTTAATAGTGCATGCGTGCTTTAGTGCATATGTGCTTTAGTGTGCACACACTATTAAGACCTAAATTTGGAAGGTAGAGGCAGAGTGAGAGTGAGAGAGAGAGAGAGAGAGAGTAGGGGTGACTAAGAGAGAGAGTGAGAGTAGGCAATGGGAAAGAGTAGAGAGGGAGAGAGAGTGAGAGAGTAGGAAATGGGAGATAGAGTGGGAGAGAGAGAGAGGGAGTGGGGTGATAGGAGAGGAGAGAGAGGGGGGATAGGAGTGAGTGTGTGTGAAAGAGAGAGAGTAGGGGATGGGAGAGGGGAGAGAGAGTAGCCTAAGAGAGAGTAGGGGATAGGAGAGAGAGTGTGAGAGTAGGTGGTGGGAGAGGGAGTGGGAGAGAGAGGGGGATGGAAGTGTGTGTAAGAGAGAGAGAAGGGGATGGGATTGAGTGTGATAGAGAATGGGGGGTGGTAGAGAGAGTACAAGATGGGAGAGAGAGATTGAGAGTAGGGGATGGGAGAGAGAGAGAGGAGGAGGATGGGAGTATGTTTGAGAGAGAGTAGGGGATGGGAGTGGGGAGAGAGAGAGAAAGAGAGGGGGATGGGAGTGTGTGTGTGTGTGAAAGAGAGAGAGAGTAGGGGATGGGAGAGAGAGGGGGGATGGGAATGTGTGTAAGAGAGTAGGGGATGGGAGAGAGAGAGTAGAGAGGGAGAGAGAGTGAGAATGAGAGAGAGAGTAGGTGGTGGGAGAGCGAGAGAGAGAAAGGGGGATTGAGTGTGTGTGAGAGATCTAAAGAGTAGGGGATGGGAGAAGATAGAGAGGGGGGAAGGGGGTGTCTTTTAATGAAAGAGAAAGATTAGGGGATGGGAGAGAGAGTAGGTGGTGGGAGAGGGAGTGGGAGGGGGAGAGAGAGAGGGGGGATGGGAGTGTGTGTCTATGAAAGAGAGAGAGTAGGGGATGGGAGAGAGAGTGTGAGAGTAGGTGGTGGGAGAGGGAGTGGGAGGAGAGAGAGAGGGGGATGGGAGTGTGTGTAAGAGAGAGAATAGGAGATGGGAGAGAGTGTGAGACTATGAGAGAGAGAGAGTAGGGGTGGTAGAGAGAGTACAAGATGGGAGAGAGTGAGAGAGAGAGTAAGAGCGAGTGGGAGAGGGAGAGTGAGAGAGAGAGAGAGAGGAGGATGAGAGGGTGTGAGTGAGAGAAATAGTAGGGGATGGGGGGGAGAGAGAGAGAGAGAGTCTGAGAGAGAGAGTAGGTGGTGGGAGAGGGAGAGAGAGAGAGAGAGGGGAGGATGGGAGTGTGTGTAAGAGAGAGAATAGGGGATGGGAGAGAGTGTGAGATTGTGAGAGAGAGAGTAGAGGGTGGAAGAGAGAGAGTATAGGATGGGGGAGAGAGTGAGAGAGAGATTAGGTGATGGGAGAGGGAGAGTGAGAGAGAGAGAGGAGGATGAGAGTTTTTGAGAGAGAGAGAGTAGGGAATGGGAGAGGAGAGAGAGGGGGATGGGAGTGTGTGTGTGTGAAAGAGAGAGAGTAGGGGATGGGAGAGAGAGAGTAGGTAGTGGGAGAGGGAGTTGGAGAGAGAGAGAGAGGGGGAATGGGAGTGTGTGTATGAGAGAGAGTAGGGGATGGGAGAGAGTGTGAGAGTGTGAGAGAGAGTAGGGGGTGTCAAAGAGAGAGTATGGGATGGGAGAGAGAGTAAGAGTAGGGGATGGGATAGAGTAGAGAGGGTAGGAGTGAGAGTGAGAGAGAGTAGGGGATGGGAGAGAGAGTGAGTGAGAGAGAGAGTAGGCAGTGGGAGAGGAGGTGGGAGAGGTAGAGTGAGTGAGAGAGAGTACACAGTAAGAGAGGGAGTGAGAGAGGGAGAGAGAGAGTAGGGGATGGGAGAGAGAGAGTAGGTGATGGTAGAGGGAGTGGGAGAGGGAGATAGATAGATAGAGAGAGGGAGAGGGAGAGTGAGAGAGAGAGAGAGGGGGGGATGGGAGTGTGTGCGAGAGAGAGAGAGGGGGGATGGGAGTGTATGTAAGAGAGAAAGAGAATTGTGATAACCTGTGATAAGTTCATTATTGATGCTTGTGATAAGTGTCCTAGAACTAAACCCTCTTTTTGGGAAATTTGAAGGATTCCAACTTTATGTAATTTCCTAGTGGCTTTCCTTTTAGAAGCTTCCACCATGCACTATTGCATGAAAACCTATCCTAAGTGAACTATCTACAATCCTTAATTGTGCCTTCTTTGATGAGTCTAGAATGGGTACTCCTGCACCAATCATCTACTTGACTGGGACATGTTTGGGACCTAACAATATCCATTTGAACTAAAGTCCCCATTTAAAGGTGGCAATGAGCCTTTTGTTGTTCTATTAGGATCATTAATATATTTTAATGAGAACTTTGAGGGGTCATGCCTAGCTTGAGTATCCTAGCTTCCCAAGTCCTATAAATGCAAGGCCATTGATGAATAGGCATTTCTAATTGAAACATATGTGATGCTGAAAAGAAGTGTTGGTGTAGGAGCACTCTTCCATGAAACAATGAAATAAGGGTTTTTGGGTCATTTATGAACTTGTTCAAGTTTATTTTTCTTAGTTTTCAACAAGACAATGTTGTTAGATTCATAAGTTCACTTTTAACCCTTTTGTGTGCCCCATTAGCAATTTGGGTGTTTTATAATCACATTGCTCAATGGGGTCACAAGGGCACAAATTTGATGTAATTGGATAAATTTTCTATAATTTAGGGTCTGTCACTTGTTTTAAGTCATTTAGGACTCATTTAGATAGTTACAATGCCTTTAAGGCTTTAAAATGCAAAAAATGCAATACAAGTGCAAAAGTTGCTATGTAACTTTGCAATATTTTACATAACTAAGAAAAAATGATTATAATCATTCCCCCAATGGTCACAACTTTTCAAATGTGGTTGGATAAGTTGGGGAAGACCTTCATATATCCCTTTTATGATGGTGGAAGGAACAATGTAAGTTTTTGGCATTGAAATCAATAAAAGTAACCTTTTTTTTGCATTCTGGGTGAGTTTTTTGAATGGTTCAGACATGTATAGATGCATAGGAGATTAATCCTAACATTGATGGATGCATCATTGAGTTATCTTTCCAATGCAACTAGTTTGAGGTCCCAAGGCTTTATAAAACTCAAGTTACACCTATTTTTGTGCAAACAACCTAAATTTGAGGGTTTGTAGGGTTTTGAAGGAAATTGTTATAGGACTATGTTGTGGAGACCTATGATAACCTCTCTTAGTTTTTGGAGATCTTACCTACATTTTGATTTTGCGATGCCATCTTAGGTGATGCTAAAACTTGTAGTGTTGGCTAGTACAAAGTTGCCAACTGCCAAATCTCCCTCACCATTCATCATGGAATTAAATTTTTTATTTTGTTAGCTTCGGGTGGCTAGGTAAAACCTAGCCTCAAGCTTGTCCCATCCTATTGAGCACTTGCATGTTCTCGGGCATGCCAAACCAAAATGTCCCTAAGAGTCACTAAATACCATAGGGAAATGATATTTGATGGGGCATATCTCAAAGATCATATGAGGTATGGATGCGATTCAAGGTGATATAGAACCATGTTGTAGAGACCTACAATAACCTCTCTCACTTTTTGGATATCTTACTCTATTTTGATTTTGTGATGCCATCTTGGGTGATGCTAAAAATCATAGTATTGGCTAGTACAAAGTTGCTAACTGCCAAATATCCCTCACCATTCATCGTGGGATTAAACTATCTATTTTTTTAGCTATAAGCAACTAGGTAAACCCTAGCCCCAAGCTTTTCCTATCTCATTGAGCACTCAAACATTCTCAAGCATGCCAAATTGAAACGTCTCTAAGAGTCACTAAATGCCATAGGGAAGCGATCTTTGATGGGACATATCTTAGAGCTCGTGTGAGGTATGGATGTGATTCTAGGTGCTATAGGACCATGTTCTAGAGATATACAATAACCTCTCTCACTTTTTGGAGATATTACTCCATTTTGATTTTGCGACACCATCTCAAGTGATGCTAAAACTCATGGTGTTGGTTAGTAAAAATTTTCCAACTACCAAATATCCCTTACCATTCATCATGAGACAAACTATCTATTATATTAGCACTAGGTGGTTGGGTAAACCCTAGCCCCAAGCTCATCCTATCCCGTTGAGTGCTCACACATTCTTGGGCATATCAAATCGAAATGTCCCTAAGAGTCACTAAATGCCATAGGGTAGTGATTTTTGACAGGGCATATCTTAGAGCTTGTGTAAAGTATAGATGTGATTTTGGGTGCTATGGGACTATGTTATGAAGACCTACAATAAGCTCTCTCACTCTTTGGATATCTTACTCTATTTTGGTTTTGCAACACCATCTCAAGTGATGTTGAAACTCGTAGTGTTGGCTAGTACAAAGTTGCCAACTGCCAAATCTCCCTCACCATTTGTCATGGGATCAAACTATCTATTCCATTAGCTTTAGGTGGTCAAGTAAACCCTAGCCCCAAGCTTTTCCTATCCCATTGAGCACTCAAACATTCTCGAGCATGCCAACCTGAAACATCCCTAAGAGTCACTAAATGCCATAGGGCAATGATATGGCATATCTCAGAGCTTGTGCAAGGTATAGATGTAATTTTGGGTGCTATAGTACCATGTTGTGGAGACCTACAATAAGCTCTCTCACTTTTTGGAGATCTTAAACCATTTTGATTTTGCAAGGCCATCTCGGGTGATGCTAAAACTTGTAGTGTTGGCCAGTATAAAGTTGCCAACTGCCAAATCTCCCTCACCGTTCATCATGGGATCAAACTATCTATTATGTTAGCTCTATGAGGCTAGGTAAACACTAATTCCAAGCTCCTCCCATCCCATTGAGCACTCGAACATTCTTGGGCATGTCAAACCAAATCATCCCTAAGAATCACTAAATGCCATAGGGCAACGACATTTGATAGGGCATATCTTAGAGCTTGTGTAAGGTATGGATGTGATTCTAGGTGCTATAAGACCATGTTGTAGAGACCTACAATAAATTATCTCACTTTTTTGTGATATAACTTCATTTTGATTTTGTGATGCCATCTCGGGTAATGCTGAAACTTGTAGTGTTGGCTAGTACAAAATTGCCAACTACCAAATCTCTCTCACCTTTCATCGTGTGATCAAACTTTCTATTTGTTAGATAAAGGTGGCTAGGTAAATACTAGCCCCAAGATCCTCCCATCCTATTGAGTGCTTGAACATTGTTTGGAATGCCAAACCAAATTGTCCCTAAGAGTCACTAAATGTCATAGGGTAGCAATCTTTGACTGTGGCAACTAGATATATCATCTCACCCAATGATGGAGAATCATGATAGAAGTAAAGGGTTGACCATACACATCATTTTTAACATGTTGTTTTTTTATGTAATTAGGTAATCCTTGTTTTTAAGGTCAAGGAACTTGATGTCACCTATAAACCCAAGTTGCCTTAGTCCTAATAATTTTTCTTTTTTTCTTGTTTTTGTTAATAATTTGACTCAATAAGTGTTTTGAGAGTCATTACACCTTATATAGCTACATGTTATCACCGAATGGAGTTAGTGGAAGATGTTAATGATCTTCTTGGTTGAAACATAACCACTTCTCTTTGTTATCTAAAAATAAACAAATTACATGTTTTACAAAGAAAATATAATCATAAGATGTTGGAAGATTGTTTTCACTCATAGGATGTTGAAGAATCTCTTGTAAGGATGGAATAGATGAAAACCTAAAGTTTGTGAGATAGTTATTAGATGTTGCTTAAAGTGTCTAAGATGTTAGTTTGAAGCAAGAAGTTGATTATGATCCATTTCTCAAATTTTCTAATTTTTCCCTTATTGCTTCCCAAATCTTGAATAGGGAAACTAATCAAGTAGTTTTGTGAAGTTGGGTGGAAGTTTTTTCAATGTTGTAACCAAGTTGGAAAGAGTCTTTGAAGATGCTTATGAAGGTGGAAAATTAGTTTTCCTTAAAAGTGTTCTTGTTGGGAATCCACTAGCTTTTGGTGTAAGCACTTTGCATCATTTTGGATGTAATTTACATTAAAATGAAATACATGAAATGTACTTAAAATGTAAACAATAAAAACAAGATATATATTATGATAACCAATAATGTCATACATTAACAAACACATAATATATTATGATAACCAATAATGTCATACATGAACAAACATATCATATATTAACTAATAATGTCATAACTCTAATAATGTCATGCATCAAATATAAAATGTCATATATACATCAAATGTATATCGAATATGTCCATTGACATAAAGTTCAACATATATGTCCACTAATGCATATACATTTGTGTCTATCAACTATATCTTCTATTGAAATGTGATTGAAAAGATCATTATTGAGAAAGGGAGATTGTTGATGAAGAATGTTTTCAATAATTATTTTTCCATTAATGTCAAACCTTCTATTTGTTGGAATGACAATTGCTTATAAGATCCAAGTACTATCACTTAGTTGATTGACGAAGAAGATTTAATCAACAAGATGTAACAACAACACCTAGAGGAAAGGTTGAGTTATGATAATATAATGAAGTACAAGGATCAGTTAAGCCAATGATAAGATGATGTATTGATAATCTACTTGAAGATATAGAGGTTGGCTACACTTAGAAACTTTAGAAGAATAAGTTAAACAAAACTATCTGCAAAGCTTGACTAAATTCATTAGTGGGTGCCAAGAAAATTTAGTTCATGTCGAGCAAAAAAATCAATAGGTTCTAAGTAAAAGCAAAATCTAGTGTGTGCCAAGTGAAGTAGTTAGTGTCAAACAAGTTAAGGTGCCAAGCCAGATAAAATGTAATAGGTGCTAATCATCAGTAAAACTTAGTTGATGCTGAGTGAATTCACAATTGGTGTCGAGTAACATAGTAAGTGCTGAGCATCAGAAGATCAATAGTGCCAAACTATTGCATTATTTGAAAAGTCAAAGATTCACCAAATCTGAGCTGATAAGTATGTTATCTTGAACTTTGTGAGCCAGGTGGAAGATAAGGATGATGATTTGGTGGTATAGAATTTAAGTTTAACTATTTTTAGGTGATTACAAGTGGATTCTACCTGAAGTTTCTAGAAGAAACAAGATAAAGGGTAGATACATTGTATCTAACCTAATCCATTCAAACCCTAATCTAAGTGAGGGAAATTAGAGTGGGAAAATAATTCTAAATTCCTACTTAAGGAATTATTGGTCATGAAGGAAAGTAAGTGGTTGGAAAGAGAATGTGTTGAAGTGTGTAGAGGAGCAAAAAATAGAGAAGGTCAAGAAGACCTAAGGGAGAATAGAGTACAAAGACTTTGCTTTATCAAGTGACCATAAGAGTGACTGCATTGGCACAATGAGAAAGGAGACTCATGGAGATAGAAGCTTGAGGAGTGAACAAGCTATTAGAGCTACAGAGACTGAAAGCCAAGCAGAATTGTAAACTAAATTGAGATCTAAAATCTACAAGTGAAGTTGTAAATCATATTAGATCAAAAGCCCTTATTGTTACTCTCTAAAAATTGTGTCACTCAGGAAAACATCCTATGGACTTAGGTTGGTTTAACAACCATTGTATAAATCCTTTAACAAGGTGGCATTCCAAGTGAATGTTCTAAAGTCCTTCAACTAGGCTCACTTCTAACAAGGTGATTGAAATCCCTTAACTGGGTTACACTTAACAGTGTGTGTTGTAACCTTTAACAGGGTTGGCCTTTCATAGGGCACCACTTCAAAAGAGTGAGAAAGAAGTAGCATGTTACTAGTGGTTTTTCCCAAATTGAGTTTCCACATAAATCACTATGTTATTTGTTGATCTTTCACGACTTATTGTTGCATGTTGATTTATTAGTAACTTGCTAGTTAGATTTTTTAGCTTGGATGTATGAATTGTTTAATGGGCTCACCATGCATAGTGAAAAATTTTTATTGGGACATCTAGACCTTGAATAACTAATTCATCCCACCCTCTCAATTATTCTAAAATAATTTCTAACAATTGGTATTAGAGTCATCTACTAATTTAGTTTGATGAATTCTCTAAGAGAGAAGTTCCCAAGCTCAACAAAGATAACTTTGTTGCATGGCAAAGTCTAATGAAGCTACATCTTGGATCAATAGGTGATCATGCATAGACATAAATCACAGTGGAACATGTTGATCCAATTAGTGTTCCTACTACTAAAGATATGAAGAAAAAGAAGGAGCACAACTAGGAAATTTTGGAAATTGCCTCCACCCTCAGCTATGTAGAATTTGATGATGTTAGAGAATGTGACACATTCAAGATCTAAGAAGCCTTGTCAACTATATATGGAAGAGATAAAAATGTCCAAAGAGCCAAGTCAGAAAGCCTTAGAGGAAAATTTGACAACATAAGAATGGAGAAAGGTGAGAACATTGCTCAATATGCCTCCAGAATAAAAGAAGTGTTAAGTGCAATTAGAAGTGTTGCTGGTCATTTAGATGATGAAATTATTCTTAGCAAAATCTTAAGAACCTTGCTACCTATCTATGGGTTGGAATATTCAAATGGGAAGAATGCTTCTGAGAGGGGGGGGGGGGGGGGGATGTGAATCAGAATTATTACACTTTATCCATTAAAACTTTTAACTAAAAGTAAATTGCATGCATGTAAACATATGAAATAAACATGAAGTAAACACATGCATCAACAACACATAACACTAGATTTTGGTAACCCAGAAACCCTCCAGGAATAAGAAGGTAAAACTAAGGTGGGGATGATACCCACAAAATCACTACAACAATAATTGTTTTGACCACTTCTAATGGTCTACCTTGTGAAAGACCTGCCTTGCTAAAGGCTTTACACTATATCAATAGTGACCTGGTGAACAAACATTTTTCATTAAGTGTCACCCTGTTAAAGGATTTAATTACCTCTTCAAAGGATCAACAACCTAGCTGTTAAGCTAACCTATCAACATAGGATTTCCTTTCTAATATAATTGCTAGAGAGTATTAGCTATAATAAACCTGATAGCTTACAATCCTTGATTGTTGAATTCAGGCACTTGATCTGCTCTCTCTGATCTTAATTCTCTGAAATTTGATATCTGTTTGTATCCCTTGCTTTTTTTTGATCAATTAAATATCTAATTGCTACTCTCTTCATCTAAGTCTTTTCACTCTTCACTCTAAATTTTACTATAGTTTCCCCATACACTTTTTTTCCATATACACGATGATATTTCGTCTTCCTTATAAAGACTTTCAAAGACTTAAGGTTACGTATGGATCTATGATCCATATTGAATCTTTATTCCCCACTCATTCCTTGCACTTTTATTATTGGTTGCATGTCTTCTCCATTTTTCTTATTAGTTGCATGCAGATTGTATAGGAAGTACAAAAGATTCAATCTTGTCACTTAGATCCTTTGAGATTCATCATATGTCAGCCATAAAAATGGTTTACATCTGAGTTTGTGCCTTCTCAAATTCATATGTACATTCTGTGTTACTCGGCATTTTCTAATTCTTGATGCTTGGTACATATAAGGAAACTAGCTCACTTGGTTCCTATAGTGATTCTATCCTACTCGACATCATCTGTGACATGGAACCTATATATTACTTGACACTTGTATCATTCTCGACACCTGAATTCACTCGGCGCTTGATCTTCACTTGGCACCTAAAGATCATTCGGCACCTGAAGATCACTCGACACCTATTGGAATTGTAACTCGACACATGTTGTGGCTCGACATACATAGTATACTCAGTTTCAATATAGAAAGTGGTTAAGTGTGTTGGCACTAAAATGTTAAAACCATTCTAAGACTAACACTATGCTATTAGAGTCTTAGCTATTTAAGAATTGAGGTGCATACTAGGAAATAAACTAAGTCTTGAAGGATTAGTAGGAAGATTTATTGCATTTGAGTTATCCAATTTTGATAACTACAAACCTGAGAGTCTTGAATCTGCTTTCAAGGCCAAACTATTTTTGAAATACTTTGAATAAGTGAAACCAAAGAAGAAGAAAAGAAAGATAAATATGCATCTAGTGATAGCAATATAGATGAAGAAGATGTTCAACAACTGGAAGCACTGCTGACTAGAAGATTTTTATAGAGGAAAAGGTAAATTCAAAGGTAAGCTACCTATCATTAGTTTCAATTGCAATGAAGTCAGTCATATTACAACAAGATGTACACAAAAGAAGAACTACATAGAAGGCAACAAGTACAAAAATAGAAGAGAGGATGATGACAGAGATTACATAGACAAAGGAAAGAAGTGCTACATTGTTGAAGAAGATGATTTAGATGAACATGATGATGAGGTAGTCTATGTTGCTATGAAGGATGAGTCACATGAAGATGAAGCAACAACACTAGTAACTTTTGTGAACAAGAATGAAAAATGGATCATAGATAGTGGATGCTCACATCACATGATAGGAGACAAAAGTAAGTTTATTACCTTAACCCTGTATGATGGAAATAGTGTTAGATTTAGAAATGATGCTCCATGTCTAATAAAAGGAAAAGGTTCCATTAAGCTTACAGAGAAGATTGCATGTGATAATGCATATTATGTTGAAGGTTTGAACTACAATCTGCTGAGTGTCTTACAGTTAAGTAATATAGGTTGCAAAGTAGAATTTGAAAATAAAATTGCCAAGATCTATGACACTGATGTAAATTTGATAGAAAAAGGAGACCAAACTAGAAGTAATCTGCTTTACCTAGATATGGAGGATGTTGCTTGTCTTATTGTAAGATTTGATGATGTGTGGCTATGGAATAAAAGGCTATGTCATGTCAACTTTGACAATCTAATCAAAATTAGCAATATGAAGAAAGTAAGAGGTTTGCCTAAACTGAAAAAGCCTAATAATGCAATGTACAAACAATGTTAGCTAGGCAAGATGACTAAGTCAAGCTTCAAAAGAAAAACCTATACTTCCAAAGAAGTATTAGAGTTAGTTCATACTAACTAATGTGGTCCAATAGAAGTACAAAGTTGCAAAGTAAACATATATATAATGTTGTTTGTTAATAATTACTCTAGGATGATGTCTGTCATGTTTTTAAAGAAAAAATATGAATGCCTTTTAAATGTTTATGTAGTATCTAGCTAGGGTTGAGAAAGAAACAAGAAAGAGTCTGAAGTGTCTAAGATTAGATAGAGGAGGAGAGTTCACATTGAAAGATTTTGAGATATTCTGTAATGATAAAGGAATCAAGACACAGACTTCAGCATCAAGAACCCCTCCACAAAATGGAATTGTTGAGAGAAGAAATAGTTCAATGATGGACTATGCTAGAACACTAATGATGGAGAAAAATGTTGCTCTAAAGTACTGGAGAGAATCTATAAGTACAATTGTCTACACCCTAAATTGAGTACAAATCAAGAAAGGTACAAATGCAACACCTTTTGAATTATGGTATGGTCACTTACCCAATGTGAAACATTTCAAAGAATTTGGTAGCAAATGTTATATTCTTAAGGATAGTAGAAATGGAAAATTTGATGCAAAAAGTGATGAAGGTATATTCCTTGGTTATTCCACAAGAAGTAAAGCATATAAATGTTTAAATACTAACACTAATAAGATTGTGAAAATTGTAAATGTAAGTTTTGATGAATACATAGAAGTTCATGATGATGAACCCATCAAAAGACTAGAGCAATACAAACCATTTGTATGCTTCTATGAGAGAATGCTTGCTGAAGAAGAAGAAGTTGCCAATCAAATTGGGAATTGACAACAAGTTTTAGTAACTGCTAAGTCACAGCTAGTAAATGACAAGCTACATTTAGATGCTGAGTTGCAAAATGAAAAAAATGGTAATTATGATTCTAAAGTTAGCACACATGATAGAGATGCCAAGTTACCTAAAAGAGATGCACATAGTGACTCTGAAACTTAAAGACCAAATGTGGAAGCAAGGATAGAACCAAGATTATCCAAGTATGTCAAAAGACATCACCCTACTAAACAAGTCATTGGAAATAATGATGTTAGAACAATGACGAGAAACATACTAAGGAGTGAATCATGCCTTTTGAGTTAGACAAAACTCAAAACAGTGAGAGATGCATTGGAAAATGATGATTGGTACAAGGCCATGGAGGAAGAGATTGAACAGATAGAGAAAAAAAAAACTTGGAGCCTAGTTCCAAGACCAGCTAATAAGAATGTGATTGGAACTAAGTGGGTGTTTAAGAACAAACTAGATGAGAATGGTGAGATCACAAGGAACAAAGCAAGACTAGTTTGCAAAGAATATGCTCAAGAAGAAGGAATAGATTATGGGGAAACATTTTCCACTATTGCAAGAATGGAAGGAGTAAGAACATTACTTGCATATGCTACCTACAAAGGATACAAAGTCTACCAGATGGATGTTAAGTCTAATTTTTTGAATGTTATATTGGAAGAGGAAGTCTACATATGACAACCAAAAGGATTTGTGGATGACAACAATAAGGATATGGCATGTAAACTACATAAAGCACTCTATGGGCTAAAATAAGTGCCAAGAGCATGGTATGAGAGGCTTCAAAAATATCTTATGAAGATTGGATTTGAGAGAACTAATGATAACAACAATCTACACATCAAAACAAAAAGCGGTAAGGATATACTATTATTAGAAATATTTGTTGATGACATAATATTTGGAGGTAAAGATGCTCTATGCAAGGATTTTGCTAATCAGATGAAGCATTAGTTTATGATTGAAATGTTTGGTGAAATCAAGTTCTTTGTTGGCCTACAAGTCTATCAACTGAAGCATGGTATATTTGTTACCCAGTCAAAGTACATCAAGGAGATACTAAAAACTTTTGGACTACAAGACTCAAAACCTATGAGTACACCTATGATAATAGGAAATAAGTTATCAAAGAATGATGAATTAGCTAAAGTGAATTAGACACTATATAGGTCAATGATTGGTAAGTTACAATATGTTGTGCATAGTAGACTTGATATAGCATTATTTGTTAGTATAGTTGCAAGATTTTTTGCAAATCCAAGAGAAAATCATCTTATGAAAATAAAGAGAATCATGAGGCACCTAAAAGGAATAGATGACTTTGGCCTATACTATAAGAGGAATGAAAAATTTAAGTTAAAAGCCTACACTAATGAAGATTGGGGAGGAATTATACTAGTTACTCGGACTAGTAAAAAGCAAAATTGTATCTCATAGTCCACAACTAAAGCATAATATGTTGTTGTTGCCATCAAGTACACCAATATTGTATGGATTAAGAATCTACTCAAAGGTATGAAGGAATAAATAACTGAACCTATGATACTCTATTGTGATAACACAAGTGCCATCAACATATCAAAGAATCCTGTGATGCATGCCAAGACAAAGCATATAGCAATTAAGTATCATTATGCAAGAGAACTAGTTGAAGACAAATAGGTGAAGATGGAATATGTTAATTCCAAGGAAAAAATTGCTAACATCTTCACAAAATCATTACCTAAAGATGCATTTGAATATCTTAGAGGTAAGTTAGGGGTGATACCCCTATCCAAGGTTGTTTGAGCAATAGCAAGACTACTGTACATCAAATAGGTTGATTTTTGAAATGCTATAAATTGATGCAAAGGATACTCACTTTAGGATTTTTCCTGAAGTAATCAAATTGCTAAAATTCCAAAATAGTCACAAGCAAGGTGACAAAGGGAGAAACTAGAAGTTACTAAAAATGCTACATTTGCATGATTAAGATGTTGAGATAATTTGTCTCTAGCATTGTTGTCAAAGAAGAGGAAATAGCATAAACTAATCAAATCTATAGGACCAAATAGACGGAGAACTCTTGAAGGAGAAATAGTAGAAAGAGAGGAAGAAGTAGCTAAGAAGGAGAAGATCAAGAACTCAGAGGGAATAAGCAAAAACAATTTTAGGATAAAGATCTATCTTGTAAGAGGGATTTATAAGGTAATATAAGAACCTAATAGTAAGAATTCTAATAGAAAGAATAAAAATTTCTTTTTGGTATTCAACCTTACCATTTTAACCTAGTTAATTTGTAGGTAACTTGGTTGATTAGTTTGGTTTGCCATCAATGCCAAATAGGGAGATTGTTGAAATCTGATTGACAAGATCATTATTGAGAAATGGAGATTGTTGATGAAGAATGTTTTCAATCATTATTTTTCCATTGTTGTCAAACCTACTATTTTTTGGAATGACAATTGCTTATAAGATCCAAGCACTATCACTTAGTTGATTGATGAAGAAGATTTAATCAACAAAATATAACAAAAGCACCTAGAGGAAAGGTTGAGTTATGATAATGTAATGAAGTACAAGGATCAATTAAGGCAATGATAAGATGATGTATTAATAATCTACTTGAAGATACAATGGTTGGCTACACTTAGAGAATTTAGAATGACAAGTTAAACAAAATTGTTTGCGAAGCTTGACTAAACTCATTAGTGGGTGCCGAGCAAAGTTAGTTTATGTCAAGAAAAAAAAAAAAAGGAGCTAAGTAAAAGAAAAATTAAGTGTGTGTCAAGTGAAGTAATTGGTGTCAAACAAGTTCAAGTGCCAAGCCAGATGAAATGTAATAGGTGTTAAGCATCAATAAAACTTAGTTGATGTTGAGTGAATTCATAGTTGGTGCCAACTAATACAGTAAGTGTTGAGCATTAGGAGATCAATAGTGCTGAGCTACTACATTATTTGAAAAGTCAAATATTTGCCAAATCTGAGCCGATAAGTTTGTTATCTTAAATTTTGTGAACTAGGTAGAAGATAAGGATGATGAACTGGTGGCACATAATTTGAGGTTAACTATTTTTAGGTGATTACAAGTGGATTCTACATGAAGTTTCTAGAAGAAACAAGATAAAGGGTAGATAAACTGTATCTAACCTAATCTATTCAAACCCTAATCTAAGTGAGGGAAATTAAAGAAAGAAAAGAATTCTAAATTCCCACTTAAGGAATTACTAGTCATGAAGCAAAGTAAGTGGTTGGAAAGAGAATGTGCTGAAGTGCGTAGAGGAGCAAAAAAAAGAGAAGGTCAAGAAGACCTAAGGGATAATAGAGTACAAAGACTCTGCTTCATCAAGTGACCACAAGAGTGACTGCATTGGCACAACAAGCAAGGAGACTCATGGAGACAAAAGCTTGAGGAGTGAACAAGTTGTCAGAGCTGTAGAGACTGAAAGCCAAGTAGAATTGTAAACTAAATTGAGATTTGAAATCTACAAGTGAAGCTATAAGTCATATCAGATCAAAAGACCTTATTGTTACTCTCTAACAATTGTATCAATTAGGGAAAAATCCTATGGACTTAGGTTGGTTTAATAGCTATTGTATAAATCCTTTAATAGGGTGGCATTCCAAGTGAATGTTTTAAAGTCCTTTATCCAGGATCACTCCTAATAGGGTGATTGAAATCCCTTAATCAGGTCACACTTAACAGTGTGTGTTGTAACCTTTAACAAGGTTTTTCTTTCACAAGACATCACTTTAGAAGAGTGAGAAAGAAGTAGCATTTTACTAGTGATTGTTCCCAAATTAGGTTTCTATGTAAATCACTGTGTTATGTGTTGATCTTTCATGACTTATTGTTGCATGTTGATTTATCAGTAACTTTCTAGTTAGATTGTTTAGCTTGGACGTATGAATTGTTTAATGAGCTCACTATGCTTAGTGAAAAAGTTTTATTGGGACATCTAGACCTTGAATAACTGATGCACCCTTCCCCCTCCTAGTTACTCTAAAAGAATTTCTAACATCTTCTCCTTCCCACAAGGGGAAGGAAACAAATCCCTAGAGGTCTTAGTCATCATGTGGAGGGAGATGATTGGGTTGATGAGGTCTTCCTTGCATGCTTGCTCATCCTCTTGTTTAGGATCTTCTCTAACTTGAGCTGACACAAACAAAGTAAATATGAATCAATAATTATTATACATTGAAATCAAATATATGTACACACAAAATTAATTATTTTCTTACTACCATCAAATAGTCACTCTATATGTCCACCTCAAAGGCTCATAGATGATCGAGTGTAATAAGGCCCTACAACAATTCAATCAATATAATAACTTATAAGTAATATTAGAAATTTTGATACTAACTATTATAAACAATAACTAAAACTAAGAAAATTCTTTCACACTTCAATCAATGGCTCTGAACTAGTCATCATTGTAGCAACTCTGTGATCGATGGTTTGGCAAAGATGAGGAGTCTTAGATGTCAAGAGCTGCATGTCATACAATACAAGTTACATGTAACATAAAACATGAAAAAAATATAATCAAATGAATTAAATTAACATGAAACAAATGTACCTCTATGAATTGCATATCACGCCTAGGCTTAGAGTCTCTAGTGAATGTCGATGGTCCAATAGAGAATTGATGCACATGCATTTTTTTTTTGTCAATCCTTCATATGATCAATTCATAAATATATGTATTAATTTAAATGATTACATTGACACATACCTTTGGACTCGTTGACGGGACAAAAGAATGGGGCTGGGGGATCTCTACTAGTGCTAGCAACACTCTTAACCTAAATTTTGAACAATGTCAATACATGCTAATTAATTAGTCATTCACTATACATATGAAATGTGATCAAATTAGTTTATTATAATTGTAATTTACCTATGTGTCAATGGAAAATGTTTGACTCAGGAACTGATTAGTGACTAGCCCATCATCCATACTATCTCCAACATGACTACCAAATGTGGATAACGATCCACATGATGTGCACATGTGACCATGACACACAAAAGGCTCCTCCTCAACTAATGGACTCATGCAATGAATGAGGGTCTGCATCAAAGTAGTAATAGTTCCTAGAGTGTTGGTTTCTACATGTTCCTTCACAACTAAAGGAATAATCACATGCTCACCCCGTAGCTTGACAATAGGTACCCTAACTACATTAGGGTCATGACGTGCCCCCAACCTCTCAAATGATGACCACCCTCCTCTACCCTCAGATTCTAATATATCAAAATAATTGGGGATCTCCTCAAGGATAACTTCATAATACAATTTCTTCAAGAAATACATTGGAATCTTGTGATTATTGTAGGGAGGGGCATCAAAGACCATCCACCATCTATCCCAAAAGTTATTTCTAATTCCATCATGTATGCACCAATGGATGGGGAATCTTTTAGTTGTAGTTCTAATAGTATTTTGTTCACCAGGCTTTTTAAACAATGCACAAATGCTATCTTTTTCTATTTCATTTTTTCTACATCTTGATATGATAATTTGTTTGCATAATATCTTCTTTTTTTAACCCTCTTAACCCACCAAATATCCAACTGACCACTAAAAAAAGCTACATGGCTCATAATAGACTCGAGGGAGGATGCCAATTGTGCTCTCATTGGATTGGTTTGTCCACAAGCTTTCAACCTACCAATGATTGCTTCTAATTCATTTTTCCCTCTTTCTATTTCATTTATTATGTTGTCTTGTGTGCCAGGAGGAGGCCTTCCAATTGGTGTAGGTTGCAGAATTTCTTGCTCTTGTTGTGGAGGGTTTTGATTCTCATCTTGTGGAGGGTTTTCATTTTGATCTTATTGATCTAGCTAGGGTTTTTGGCAATTTATTATTCACATTTCCTGATAAGAAACCAATTGCAATCTAAATAAATAAATAAATTTAAAGAAAAATTTAAAAAAGCTTACAAAATAATGCAAAAACATATAAAACAATGCAAAAAAAGAGTAGAAAACATACAATGTGATCTCGATCTTGAACTTTGGCAATGAGGAAGCATTTTGAGGAGGTGGGTGACAAAGGTCTTCAATTTCTTCAACTCACGTATGCACTGTGAGGAGGAAATACAAGCAAAATGAAATGGGCCACAGGTTTGCAGCCCATTTATAAATCTTTTTAATTTTAAAAAGCACGCACGCGCTACAACATGCACACACTTTGGCTTGGGCTAGGCTTGTGGAGCCCAAGCCAAAGTGCATGCGTGCTATAATGCATACATGCTTTTTAAAATTAAAAAAAATTGGGGTGTCATGTTTTTGGCACCATAACTTGGTGCACACACCCCCTTCTTATTCACTTCCTCTTTGCATCTTCAAATCTTCATTTTTGTCTTTCATACACACATATTTTCACCTTCAACTTGACCTTTTACTTATATCTTCTTATTGTCAAGTTGGCTCAAATACAATTTAGAATAATTAATATTCATCTCCTTAGTCAGCTAAAACTAATAGATAAATAAATTAAACTCAATATGCCAAAACAAGAAAATCCTTTGTTAGTTGACCCTACTAGGTGGACTCTAACTGAGAAATGATTCTCTTGCATTAACCAAGTGAACTCAATCAACACTGCATACTCACAAAGTTCCTTTGGTAAATGATTGAGCTTTGGTTAATATTGATTTCATTAAGTGAGCTCAGTTAACACTCAACTTTTGTAAACTTTCCTTTGGCACCCAAGTTAACTCAGTAGATACTACCTTCTGAACTAGGAAAACTTAGGAATGCTTGGTAGACACAAAAAACTGTCTTCAATACCCAAGTGAGCTTGGAATCTACTAACTATTAATAATATGATATTTTTTGTAACATCAAAGACAATATGAAATTAATCAATTTCTTCAACAATCTCCCTCTTTGGTATTGATGGCAACACAATATGTCATAATACAATGGGATTTTGGAGCCAGTTTAAAATAAGGAACATATCCTTAGTTTCATTTTGATTCTCATCCATTAGGAATCCCCATGTTAGTGTGAACTCTATCTCTAGTTTCTCCCTCTATCATAAAGCTTCAGTCTACTAGAACTTCTGGCAAGTTCATTCTCCTTCATTGACAAGTCTTTCTATGATAGCAAACTTCTCTCTTTTTTTTCAACAAAAATTTCTATGAGATATGGCATTAAATTTCTCCCTCTTTAACATCTCATGCCAAAGACAATACTCAATGGATATCTATGTACCTCAAGTATAGATTCATTTGCAGTATGCCCTTATCAATATTGCATCAATTCATTGATCTTCAACATGCTCTAGTTGATGCATCACAAAACTTCATTTAGTGAGCTTTAGATAGGGGAATGACCCCTAGCCCACCTCTTAGATACATAAATGCATCCTTAGATAATGGATTGGTGAATATTTCTACAATTTGTTCTTTTGTATTTACATATTCAAATATGACTTCTTTATCTTGTACCAATTCTCTTCAAGAAATGATATTTTATAGCAATGTGTTTTGTTTTGGTATGCATCACTAGATTCTTTGATATATTTATTTCACTGGTGTTATCATAGTATATGACTATTGGATCCTTGATCTCTATCTTCATTCGTACCATCAGTTATTTGAAGCAAACAATATTAGAACAATTGACTATTGCTGTGACATATTCTACATCTTTTGTGGACTAAAAGATACAATTTTGTTTCTTGCTTGTCCAAGATACTAGTCTTCTACCAAGAAAGAATGCTCCACGACCATAAACCATAGTCTTTAGTACCTTTCAGATATCTCATGATTCTCTTGATTTCCATCATGTGATTTTCTTTGGGACTTGATGAGAATCTCACCACCATACTGACTACTAGTGCAACATCAAGCCTTGTATGCACAACATACTATAATTTTCCAATCATTAATCTATATGGGGTCTGATCTACCTCTTTAAAATCATCATTTTTGAAAATTTTATGTCTAGTAGACATAGGGGTTCCAACTGGTCTTGAATTTTCCATTCCAAATTTCTTTAGTATATCCTTGATATATTTAGATTGAGTAATGTAGATACCATTTTTGTTCTATTGAATCTATAATCCAACAAAGAATTTTGTCTCTCCAAACATAGACATTTCAAATTCCTTACTCATTTCTTCTAAAAATTCCTTGCACAAGTCATTATTTCCTATGAATAAAGTATCATCAACAAATATTTCTGCCAATACAATCTTTTTGGCTAGTCCTTCTTTGATATATAGGCTACTATTATCATTAGTTCTTTGAAAAACAATCTATACCAAGTAGATATGTAGTCTTTCATACCAAGCTTTGGGAGCTTTCTTGAGTCCATATAATTCCTTGTGTAATTTTTAGACCATGTCCTCTTTTCTAGGATCTTAAAAACCTTCAGGTTTTTTATTGTAGACTTCCTCATCTAGAATTCCATTCAAGAATGCAGATTGTACATCTATTTAATAAACTTCAAATACTCTGTGAGCTATATATTCTAGTAGAGTTCTAACACCTTCTAATCTTGCAATAGGAGGAAAATTTTCACCATAATCAATACCTTCTTCTTGAGAATAGCATTTAAATACTAACCTTGCTTTGTTCCTTGAAACTTTTCCATCTTCATTTAGCTTATTTTTGAATAACCATTTTGTGCCAATTACATTTTTATCCTTAGGTCTAGGAACAAGAGTCCCAGTTTTATTCTTCTCTATCTATTCTATTTATTGATTAATTGCTTCAATCCAAATTTCATTATCCAATGCATCTTTAACATTTCTAGGTTCAAATTTAGCAAGTCAACATGTACCTTTCAATTTTTTTCATGCCATTGTTCCATCTAATTTGTCTCCAATAATCTAATCAAGTGCATGATGCCTTTTGACATATATTTCTAACACAAGTTCTTTGGATTTGGAATTAGTTTCACTAATTTCATCATGAATTTTAGTATCAGTCTCAGGTTCCATTTTCTATGACCCGGGTCCATCAAACTCTATTTTCTCTAGCTTGGTAGCTTTTGACTTGAGTCCCTTAGACCATGACTTGGGTTGCATTGTCTGCAACTAGGTAGCTATTGGAGATTTTGATGACTTGGGAGGTGAAGCCTTCTTTCTCTCAGATAGATTTGGTAGGGTATGTTGGGACTAAAAATTACATGGTCAATTTTGAATACCATTGAGATTTTGAGCCCTATAAATGCTTTTAAATGAGATTGTACCTGAATGTCAGTCTGAGGCCTAAGAGGTGTTTAATGCTTCTAGCACCTTCCACTCAGTGCACCTATGTGTTTCATGAAGTTAAACTGACATTTTGAGCCATTTTGTGAAGTCTCGTTTTGAGCATTTGTCAATTCTAAATTTTTCACTCGTGTTAAACAATGACAGGAGGCTATGTTTGCAAGTCAATATCTCACACCAAGAAATGTTTCATGGCTCACTGCTTTGAGAGTTTCTAGTGTCCATACCTGAAAGCCTATGTTTCAGATTTCAAGTCATTTTGAGTCTATTTGCCTAGGTTTTGAATCCCTAAAATTTGGCCATTTAAATTTGTCATGCTGATGCACATTGCACATAATTCTGGGAAGCCCTGTTTGATGGGTTAAAACTTTTGACTAGTTGACCAAAATGCCAAAATTCATTTTGTGTTACATTTTAGATGTCAAAGACTTGTTATGTCTCAAGTTTCAGCCCATGACGAATCCATTTGATTAGTTTTCAAACGTGATTCCAAACACAATTTCTATCTTTTATTGGTGTCAGCATTTGCAGATTGTTTGGTACCCCTATTCGGGATGTCATAGCTTGAGATCCATGATTGGTAAGATCAAATGGATGGTACCCTAGTTTTTTCCTCTAAAAATACTTCAAATATGTCAAGTTTCAAGTCTTGACGAATCCATATGCACACTTTTCCAGGTCCATTCCATTTGAAAAAATCGTTATGTTGCCATTGTTTCCATCTGCAAAATCCAAGTAGCCTACTTTGATCGCTCCCCATTTGCGCCTAGTTATTCATCATGAGCCCAAATAATAGATCCATAATTTCCTCATGACAAAGAACCAATGCCCCAGTTTTTGTTCTCCCAAGTGTCAATTTGCCTAGTTTTCAAAGCAAAATCTGAACCCAATTTATTGTTTTCTTGCAGGCAATTCTGAAAGGGTAACTTTGACAGTGAATATCTTTTGACCTTGAATTCATCATGATATGATATTTGATAGGGTAAAAGTGTATGGAATAGAGAATCAGAGTGTCTAATTTCAAAGCCCAGTTAGAGGTTTGGATTAGTTTATGAGGCCAGTCAATGGACCTCCTAGCACAAAGTTGACAAGTTTGCAGATAAGTGGTAAAGCGAGTTTTATTTGATGATTCAGTGATTGAACTTGTTTCTAATCACTATTAGGTGATGAATGGATCAGTTAAAATGGTTAGTTGTTCGAAGATGAAATTTTTTTTAGCCGGACCAATTTTGGGGCCTGACTAATTCTGACAAATTAATAAGGCAATTGGGAAATATATGGAATGAATGATCATAATTATTTGCAAAAAGAAAAATATCTCTTTTTCTATCCCATCTCTAAAGCTAGTAATACCATCTCTTGAATCTATCATCCTATTAAAAGCTATGTTAATGAAAAGTATCCAACGAAACTTGAAAGTTGATGCAATTCATAAAGCAAATTTAGACTAAGTCTTCATTTTGATATTTTGATAGCTATGGATATCGAAAACAATTTGAAGTATTTATGGGAGACAAGATGTTTGAGACCAAAGGCAACTGTCATTACCCAAATGGAGGATAGATTAATAATTCATTCTTTGACATTCACCTTGGCTATTTCAATTTTTAATACATTTTGGGGAAAATGTTTTGCCAATAGGGTTATTGCATGATTTATTAGTGTGAAAAGAATCTGAGACAATTTTATACTCCCATATAAAATTGTAAACATCAAAAAATATTGTTTTCAAATTGACTCTCAAAATAGGGGGCTCAGGAATGTGGAATGTGGAGACTACTACAAGGCTTGCCCAGTGGAAGATTGACAGCTTGGGCTCCTGTTCTTTTTGCAGGTCTGACCACTTCAAAGTTGGCATGTGGAATTGCTTTAAGTTACATAGTTCTAGTCATTTGAAAAATTGCACTTGTCAATTGAGAGGAATAGGTATTTATATGTTTTCCTTTTTCTCGAGGCTGGTCATTTTTCAAAAGAACAACCACCAATTGCAACATTGGTGCTTCACATTCTCAATGTAGGAGGAAGGTGCCATTAAAGTTTGAAGTGAGAGCCAATTAAAAGGATTGAGGTAGCAGGGGGCAGATGCATTTGTAGGAAGATTATGCCAATTAAAAGAAGGGAAGGTGTAAACAAAGGCAAAAGAAACTCGCAAACAAATTATAAGTAGCAAATGCCAATGCCCAAGTAGCAATCCAATACACTGATCAAAGGCAACATAGTTTTAAAAAACACCCAATGCAGTGACAAAGCAGTTTGTGAAATGAGTAAAGGGCAGGGGAGCCGGTCAGTTTGAGAAGATAAACACCATCATTCCAAGGCATGAAGCAACAACCCATATTAATGAAGAAGCCACCCACATTCTAAGATGAGGATCCCACGTTGGAAAAGAGAAGTTGATACATTTTAGAAGAAAATAGCTCACACAACAAATTAATAGCAAGGCAACCCCATGCTATGAAAGGTAGTACCCAGGCGTAATTAATAGGATAGACCCACTCATTATGGTGGAATGGCCCCAGTTCAATTCATGTGAATGAGTGAATGTGAATGCATATAGTTCATACACCCTGTTTATGGAAGTAGTGGGCAAAATTATAGGCCAAGGTGGCCTATGCCTCTGCTGGTGAAGCTGCTCTTGCTTCTCAAACTTCAAGCATGGTGGATGACAAAGTCAGCAAGCTAAAGGCTGCATTGGAGATAGAGAAACAATGGAGTTGTCAGCTAGAACAAAAGGCTTTTGAAGAGAGGGAGAAGTTGGAGACTTAGATCTGCGAGTTAAAAAGGTTTTAGGATGATATCAATGAAGGGTCGCTACAAAAAAACAAAGTAGGGGCATGTCAAAATAAGAAGTCGTAGCATTAAAAAGAAGAACCCATCATTAGGAGTATCTTTGAAACAAGCAGTAGGAAGATTGTGAAATGAGAAGATGCCATTGGTAAATAGGGCACAATGCCCATGTGAAATAAAGACAAGGAAATCGACTCAAGGTGAATCCATGCCCCACAATTTTAGAGGAGATCACACCATAGTAAGAGCAGGTCAAACATGCCAAAATGGTAGAGGAGAAAGCTATAAAAGGAGCCTTCCCATATGAAAGGATAAACAAAAAAATTGTGCAGTCAAATAGGGGAGAATCCACAAAGAAATGGAAGTCGCCCACACTTACAAAAGTTGTTCATGCCTAGTGCTAGAAAGAACCTATGTAGAGAAGAATAAACAAAGCCACCAAAAGGGATTGTTCAAAAATATTTATCCCACATTGGGCAAATGGTGGGACTTTTAAAAGTTTAGATACAAAGGCTCACACATAGTTAAATGTCTTGAAGAGATGCCTTTTAAAAGCTAAAGCTGCACGCGCGTGGGTCTCAGTTGATAAAAGATGGACGTTGACAAAGACAAAGTTTTGAACAAACACACACTCAAAGTTGATGCCATTAGTAGATATGATGTTGTTGGAAAATTCAAAAATTTGGCACCTTGCCACTTCGCTAGCCAAAAAATCTCAAAAATTTGGCTAGCAACATAGCGAGTCAGCGAAAAACTCTAAAAACTAGAGAAAGCAAACTCAAATGTAAAATGCAACATGGGTCCCAGTCAGTGAACTAGTGAATGACACATGGCATAAATTTTGAGTAGGTGGTGATATGGTGAGATCACAGACAGATGAAGGAGATTGCGCCATGTGGCACATCTAACAGTCCTCGCTATCTCGCCAAGGAGAAGTTGCTCATGTGATAACATGGTGACATAGCAAGGGTTGATATGGTGAGGACACGTGGTAGTGGGTCCTGATAGTGCTGATGAGGTAGGTGTTGACTGGGTGATGACGGAGGAACAAGGCATCCAATCAGAAGATGACACATGGTGAGGTTGGTCAAACTAGGTTTGACTTAGACTAAAAAGGTAGAGGTCTCAAATAAAAGTTTATTTTATTCTTCTCAAGGTTTCATGTGTAGGGGAAGAATAATATTTTAAATAAAATTTGATTTATCATATAGTTCAAACTATATGAAAATGTTAAATTTTTACAATAATGCAATGGTAGCCAAGAATGGAGACCTAATTCTCAGAAGGGCATAACTTGGGCAAATTTTGTCAAAAATGGGTGCTCTAATATACCACCAGAATCGGAATGAAATGAACTTTCTAAATATGAGGTCAGATTGCACATAGGTACTCACCAGTTCATGCTATAGGTCATTTTGTGAAATTTGGGGCATTGACATCAGAATAGGCATATTTGATCATGGAACATCAAAATGGGTTAGAGGACAATTCTAAAGGCTTGTTTGGATTTGAATGTGAAGAAAATAATCTTTAAGCAATTTTCTTGCATTTTGGAAATCACATTTCAACTGATTTTTTACTTTTACCTTGTGAATTCATTTTAACATCAGAAATCAGTTGCATCCTTTCATCATTACGTTTTGAGATATTTTATGCCTCTTAGAACCAAAATGAAAAGATTTGATTCACCAGTTGGGGAGAGAGATTAGAGAGAATCTTTTCATGGCAAAAAGAGGGAATTTCATGTGGACAGCTGTCAATTATAGATTCAATACGGGAATTCCTTCCTCTATATCAATCTCATTCTTTCTCATTTTACAAGTTCTAGTTATTTGGAGAAAATTGGCACACTACTATGATACCATAGTTTTGGTTCCAGTCTTGATGCATTCCTAATACCGAGACACTATATTCTTTAGCATAATTCTCTCATGTGAACAATAGCAGTGAAATTAATTCAGCTAGTTTCAGATCTGTTCAATGTTTGTGTGCTTTGAATTTAATGCATTTGAATGTATAATTTCAAGGAAATGAATACAAGTGAGCCAAAATTTCTTTAATTTCATTCTGATTCTCATCTCCTATCTCAATAATTTGCAGTCTTATGTGGTCTAGGAACAAAGAGCTGAGACCCATTTGCATCTCTTTAAAGTTGTATGTCACATATGTTTTGTTGTTGGAACAAAGGGCCAAGTAAATGCTTGATGTGTTTGATAGCATTGCATGTTATTTTGAGAAGGATATTTCATAAGAATGAGGTCTTAATGAATACCGATGTCTAAATCACAAAGTGATAGGATGAATCTGATATCTCGGTGTATGAAATATGTCCTGGATATCACAGATGTATGTATTCAATTTATGGAATCGCCCAATGGATTAGGCACTGATCATTTGTAGGACCAATTCATTCTTATTGCTGCATGTTTGAGGATTTGTTGAAAATCAACATCAATAATCAATTGTATTTCCTCTTCATGTTGAAGAACCTAAATGTGATGCCCTCACTCAGCTTGTGAATATCATAGAGTTGCAATTTTCTACTGTAGATCTATGTTATTACATGAGTTAATAGGAGAAATAAGGGTTTTATTTGCTTTATATTAGATTCAGTGTATGCTTTGATAACTGGTACCATATAAAGAATCTATAGGTCCACCTGCCTAGGTTTTGTAGAGCTTGACGAAGGAGTTATGCCTTATAGTTGGCCCAAGACTGAAGTCAAATGTATGTATCATAGGAAGTTCCTAGCCTTAGATGCATTGGTCTAGTTTTTTGGTTATTTAAAAAATTGTTAAATCAAGAGCCAACAAAATGGTGACTCTACTAGGGACAAGGTTGTAAATGCTTGAATTATGGAGCTAGAAACCTTTGATGTATTTTGCATATTTAGTTTTGTATGCATGGTTTTGTGATCCCCAATTAAGCTTTATTCATGGACAACAGTATGTTGTGAAATTGGATGAAAATTGTGTTCCATGACTATTATAAGTCTATCTTCAATTAGTTCAGTTTGCAAGTGCTGTTGAGAAAAGTTTAGAGTCAAGAATTGATTTATAAAGTGTAGTTTCTTTTCAAGATTATAATGATCTGCAAGTTTCTCCTGCATTGAAGGTCTGGTTCAGATTTGTCAAGTGACAAATTATGTTTTATTTCTCACAAAGTGTGAGTGGCAACTCTCAAATCTCTATACCATTTTGTTCCTAGTTGATTTCATTGAAATTTTTTGAAGGATTTTCAGTTTTATGGGCAGATTTGAAATTTTTGATTATATCTTGAAAAGGAAATTTTAAATTCTTGATGGTTTCTTAAAGTGTTGTTTGCAATCTACTGTTATAAGAAACTGAAGTGTAAAAATTGAATCACAACAGTGATTATTTCATTCCTCTTGTAAAGAGTTGGCGGCTCTACAAAATTTGATCAGTGGTGTAAAGGATTTTCAGTCTTGCACCTATGCCAAATCAGCAGATCAAAGTTCAGCATCAACACTTGAGGTATTTTGGTTTTCATGTTTTCTTTTCATGGAAGTCAAACATTAAAAAATATGGTTGCCTCTATTTAGTGATTTTTAGCACTAAAAGGAAGAGGTAGAAATTTTGTTTAAAAGATGGAGTCAGATAGAAAATTTGAGATTAGTTTGCCAAATTTTGAGAGTTTAGAAGCTGTGAATAATAACATTGCTATGTTGAATAGATTGGTCTACAAAAGGATTGTCAATATTAAAAGAATTGAGGTAGGAAATACTCAAGGTTTAAATGTCGAACAATGTTATATAAAGATTAAATCAATGATCAACAAGATGCCTTTTCATTATAGACCTGAAGAATCTTCCTTGCCTAGTATTTTTCTTGATGTTCTAGTACCTGATTCAATCAATTGGCCAGCACCTATAAGATTACAAAGAGTTTTGCAAATTGAAAGATTCATTGAGGAGATGGAAAGTGATGATTATAGATTTCATGATATATCTCCTAATGATAATAATGGATGTGATGAAAGTCAGGGTAGTAATGAATATAATGAATCCGTATATAAAGATAATCTATCTTCCGAATGTGAAGAGAAGGATTCAAATGCAAGTGAATCGGGTAATTGCAATAAGCATAATGAAGATGGATATGAAAGTGAAAATAAACTTGGTTATAGTAAATATGAAGTTGAAAAAATTTATGACAGTAGTAGGGGTAGTGATTGCTATGATAAAAATGAATGCTATAATAATTCTGATTCTTGTATAACAATACTCTAGATTGTTATACTAATGATCTTGCTGTTGTAAATTTTTCATGCCATCTAGATGATAATCATAGCTGGGAGAAGATTGGTGAGGTAGTCTTCTTGAGCTTTGATGAAATCTCTGTTTTGTTGGCTCGTGATTTTTAAAAGTAAGTGTTTTTAAGGATCTTCATATTTTTCGTTATGATATTTCTTCATTCAGTCAAATCAATTCCCCAAAGTTTGATGTAGAAAGAGATGTAGAATCCGAACAATCCTTATCAAATTTTGGAGGTGTAGATGATAGTACCTCAAGTTTCTTTGCACATGATGATTTGTTGGATGTGGAGCATGTTAGTGAAGGGAAGTTTAATACTGTTTCAAATTCTTATCATGTTGATCTTGCAAAAATTTGTTTTGATGTTTCATGTGATGAAAAGCAATACAGTAAATGTTGTCAATCCAAATATGGATTTTATTTATATGCTGATAAGCCTTGTAAAGATAAGTTCAAGGTGTATTTTGACTTTCAATTAGATGAAGAAAATGATTGTAATTAGTATAATGTAGATCATCACTTTCAGAATGAGTTTTCATGCTTGGTAACTAATCAGTTATTTGAAGAATGTGAAGAGGTTTCAGCGGAGAATAAATCTGATTTAGTGAATGGCATGACTGCAAGTAGGCAACAATCAGATTTCACATTCTCTTTGCAGCCAGAGACACAAGGTGAGTTGCAAATTTTTGGTACATGCAACTTGATGAATGGTGTAGAATATGAAGTTTTTGTGTTTCTGATCAGCATGCATGAATCATTGTTGGATTTTGATTCTCAGTTCAATTTTTGTAATTATGCTAAATTGTTTTATGATAATGAGCATGAGGTAGAGGATAATGCTGATATATGTAAGCATTATGAGAATGAAGGAAGTTGTTTCATTTTGCCAAGTAATTTGTTTCAATATGCTGATTTGATTGGTAAAATTGAGAAAGATAATTCCAACTTACCTCAGGGAGATGTAAATGAGAATCAGGTTTTTGATAGAGGTATGATGTTTTGAAATTTTTTTGGTGGCATGGGCCATCGCTTGTACATAATAGTAGTGGTAGTTTCTTGCTTTCAATATGTTGTTCAAGAGAAGTTTTTGCTATCAAGTGTGTGGTCTACTTCTCCTAGATATCTAAAATCTTGCCATGCCCACAAGGGACATACATCCCCAGATAGAGCCACTATTGGGACTAAAAATTTCATGGTCAATTTTGAGTACCATTGAGATTTTGAGCCCTATAAATGCTTTTAAATGAGATTGTGCCCGATTGTCAGTCTAAGGCCTAAGAGGTGTTTATTCTTCTAGCACCTTCCACTCAGTGCGCCATGTGTTTCATGAAGTTAAACTAACATTTTGAGCCATTTTGTGAAGTCCTATTTTGAGCATTTGTCAATTCTACATTTTTCACTCATGTCAAACAATTACAAGAGGCTATGTTTGCAAGTGAATATCTCACACCTAGAAATGTTTCATGACTCACCGCTTTAGGAGTGTCTAGTGTCCATAACTAAAAGCCTATGTTTTAGATTTTGAGTCATTTCAAGTTTGTTTGCCTAGGTTTTGAATCTCTCAAAGTTGGTCATTTAAATTTGTCATGCTGATGCACATTGCACATAATTTTGGGAAGCCCCATTTGACAGGTTACAACTTTTGACTAGTTGACCAAAATACTAAAATTCCTTTTGCATTACATTGTAGACATCAAAGACTTGTTATGTTTCAAGTTTTAGCCCATGAAAAATCTGTTTGATCAGTTTTCAAACCTGATTCCAAACACAATTTCTATCTTTTACTGTTGTCAGCATTTGTAGATTATTTGGTAACCCTATTTGAGACATCATAACTTGAGATCCGTGATTGGTAAGATCAAATAGATTATACCCTTGTGTTTTCCTATGAAAATACTCCAAATGTGCCAAGTTTCAAGTCTTGACGAATCCATATGCACACCTTTCCAGGTCCATTCCATTTGCAAAAATTGTTATCTTGCCATTGTTTCCATCTGCAAAATCCAAGTAGCCTACTTTGACCGCTCACCATTTGCGCATAGTTATTCATCATGAGCCCAAATCATAGATCCATAATATCCTCATGACAGAGAACCAATGCCCTAGTTTTTGTTCTCCCAAGTGTAAGTTTACCCAGTTTTCAAAGCCAAATATGAACCCAATATATTGATTTCTTGTAGGCAATTCTAAAAGGGTAACTGTGACAGTGAATATCTTTTGACCCTGAATTTGTCATGAGACAAAATTTGACAGGTAAAAGTGTATGGAATAGAGAATTGAAGTATCTAATTTTAGAGCCCGATTAGAGATTTCGATCAATTTTTGAGGCCAATTAATGGACTTCCTGGCACAAAGTTGACAAGTTTGCAGATAAGTGGTAAAGGGAGTTTTATTTGATGATTCAATGATTGAACTTGTTTCTAATCACTATCAGGTGATGAATGGATCAATTACAATGGTCAGTTGTTCAAAAATGAATTTTTTTTTTTAGCTGGACCAATTTTAGGGCCCGGCTACTTCTGATAAATTAATAAGGCAATTGGGAAATATATGGAATGAATGATCATAATTGTTTGCAAAAAAGAAAAATATCTCTTTTTGTATCCCATCTCTCAAGCTAGTAAGACCATCTCCTGAATCTCTCATCCTATTAAAAGCTATTTTAATGAAAAGTATCTAGAGAAACTTGAAAGTTGATGCAATTCATAAAGCAAAGATTTAGACTAAAGTCTTCATTTTGATATATTGATAGCTATGGATATCAAAAACAATTTGAAGTATCTATGGGAGATAAGATGTTTGAGACCAAAGTCAACTATTATTACCCAAATGGAGGATAGATTAATAATTCATTCTTTGACATTCACCTTGGCTATTTCAATTTTTAATAGATTCTGGGGAAAATGTGTTGCCAATAGGGTTATTGCATGAGTTATTAACATGAAAAGAATCTGAGACAATTTTATACTCCCATATAAAATTGTAAACATCAAAAAATATTGTTTTCAAATTGACTCTCAAAATAGGGGGCACAGGAACATGGAACATGGAGACTACTGCAAGGCTTTCCCAATGGAAGATTGATAGCTTGGGCTCCTGTTCTATTTGTAGGTCTGACCCCTTCAAAGTTGGCATGTGGAATTGTTTTAAGTTGCATAGTTCCAGTCATTTGAAAACTACACTTGTCAATTGAGAGGAATAGGTATTTATATGTTTTCCTTTTTCTCGAGGCTAGTCATTTTTTAAAAGAACAACCACCAATTGCAACATTGGTGCTTTACATTTTCAATGTAGGAGGAAAGCACCATTAAAGTTTGAAGTGAGAGCCAGTTAAAAGGATTGAGGTAGGAGGGGGTAGATGCATTTGCAAGAAGATTACGCCAATTAAAAGAAGGGAAGGCACAAAAAAAGGCAAAAGAAACCCACAAAAAAATTATATGTAGCAAACACCAACACCCAAGCAGTAGTCCAATATGTTGATCAAAGGCAGCATAGTTTAAGAAAACACCCAACATAGTGATAGACCAATTTGTGAAATGAGTAAAAGGTAGGGGAGTCGATCAGTTTAAGAAGATAAACACCACCATTCCAAGGTGTGAAGCAACAACCCATATTAATAAAGAAGTCACCCACGTTCTAAGATGAGGATCCCACATTGGAAAAGAGAAGTCCATGCATTTTAGAAGAAAATAGCTCACACAGCAAATGAACAGACAGGAAACCCCATGCTATGAAAGGTAGTACCCAGGCACAATTAATAGGATAAACCCAGTTATTATGGTGGAATGGCCCTATTTCAATTCACGTGAATGAGTGAATGTGAATGCATATAGTTCATGCACCCTGTTTATGGAAGCAGTAGGCAGAATTACAACCCAAGGTGGCCCGTGCCTCTACTGGTGAAGCTACTCTTGCTTCTCAAACTTTAAGCATGGTGGATGATGAAGTCAGTAGGTTGAAGGCTGCATTGGAGATGGAGAAACAACAGAGTGGTCAGCTAGAATAAAAGGCTTTTGAAGAGAGGGAGAAGTTGGAGACTCAGTTCTATGAGTTAAAAAGGTTTCAGGATGATATCAGTGAAGGGTCACTATAAACAGACAAAGTAGGGGCATGTTGAAATAAGAAGTCATAGCATTAAAAAGAGGAACTCGCCGTTAGAATTATCTTTGAAACAAGCAACATGGAGATTGTGAAATGAGAAGATGCTGCTAGTAAACAGGGCACAATGCCATGTGAAATAAAGATAGGGAAGTTGACTCAAGGTAAATCCATGCCCCACAATTTTAGAGGAGATTATGCCACAATAAGAGCAAGTTGAACATGCCAAAATGGTAGAGGAGAAAGCTATAAAAGGAGCCTTCCTATATGAAAGGATAAACAAGGAATTGGTGCAGTCAAATAGGGGAGAATCCACCAAGAAATGGAAGTTGCCCACACTTACAAAAGTTGTTCATGCCTAGTGCTAGAAAGAACCTATGCAAGGAAGAATAAGTGAAGCCACCAAAAGGGATTGTTCAAAAATATTTATCCCACATTGGGCAGATGGTCAGACTTTTAAAAGTTTAAATACCATGGCTCATACATAGTTAAATGTCTTAAAGATATGCCTTTTATAAGATAAAGCTACACGCGCGTGGGTCTCGACTGACAAAAGATGGACACTGACAAAGACAAAGTTTTGTACAAACACATAGTCAAAGTTGATGATGTCAATAGATATGAGGTTGCTGGAAAATTCAAAAATGTGGTGCCTCGCCACTTTGCTAGCCAAAAAATCTTAGAAATCTGGCTAGTGACATAGCGAGTCGCCAGAAAACTCCAAAAATTGGTAAAAACAAATTCCAATGTAAAATGCAATGTGGGTCCTAGTTAGCAAACTAGTGAATGACATGTGGCACAAATTTTGAGTAGGTGGTGATGTGGTGAGATCATAGACAGAGGAAGGAGATTGTGCCACATGGCACATCCGATGATCCTTACTATCTCGCTAAGGAGAAGTTGCTAACACGATAACATGGCGACATAGCAAGGGTTGATATGGTGATGACATGTGGCAGTAGGTCTCGATAGTGATGATGAGGTAGGTGTTGACTGGGTGATGACAGAGCAACAAGGCATCTAATCAGAAGATGACACGTGGCAAGGTTGATCAAACTAGGTTTCACCTGGATTGAAAAGGCAGAGGTCTCAAATAAAAGTTTATTTTATTCTTCTCAAGGTTTCACGTGCAGGGTTAGAATAATATTTTAAATAAAATTTGATTTATCATATAGTTCAAACTATATGAAAATGTTAAATTTTTACAATAATGCAATGGAAGCCAATAATAGAGACCTGATTTTCAGAAGGGCATAACTTGGGAAAATTTTGTCAAAAATGGGCACTCCAATATACCACCAGAACCAGAATGAAACAAAATTTCCAAATATGAGGTTAGATTGTGCACAGGTAATCACCAGTTCATGTTACAAGTCATTTTTTGAAATTTGGGGCATTGACAATAGAATAGGCAGATTTTATCATGGAACATCAAAATGGGTTAGAGGACAATTCTAAAGGCTTGTTGGGATCTGAATGTGAAGAAAATCATCTTTAAGCAATTTTCTTGCATTCTAGAAATCACGTTTGAACTGATTTGTTAATTTTACCTTGTTAAAATTGTGAATTCATTTTAACATTAGAAATTAGTTGCATCCTTTCATCATTACATTTTGAGATATTTTATGCCTCTGAGAGCCAAAATGAAAAGCTTTGATTCACCAGTTGAGGAGAGAGATTAGAGAGAATCTTTTCATGGCAAAAAGAGGGAATTTCATGTGGACAGATGTCAATTGTAGATTCAATCTGGGAATTCCTTCCTCTATATCAATCTCATTCTTTCTCATTTTACAGGTTCTAGTTCTTTGGAGAAAATTGGCACACTACTGTGATACCATGGTTTTGGTTCCAGTCTTGATGCATTCCCAATACTGACACACCATGTTCTTTAGCATAATTCCTTTATGTGAACAGTAGTAGTGAAGTTAATTCAGCTAGTTTCAAATCTATTCAGTGTTTGTGTGCTTTGAATTTCATGCATTTGAATGTATGATTTCAAGGAAACGAATACAAGTGAGCCATAATTTCTTTAATTTCATTTTTATTCTCATCTCCTATCTCAGTAATTTGCAGTCTTATGTGATCTAGGAACAAAGAGTTGAGACCCATTTGCATCCCTTTAAAGTTGTATGTCACATATGTTTTGCTGTTGGAACAAAGGGCCAAGTAAATGGTTGATGTGTTTGACAGCGTTGCATGTTATTTTGAGAAGGATATAAACCTTTTCAAAATAGTACCAACATACTTACTTTGGCCTAGCCAAAGCTTTCTATTCTATGTATCTCTCATAATCTCCATTCCCAGAATGTGCCTAACTTTATCAAGAGTTGAGATTTTAACTTTGGAATCAAACCTTTTCCTTTTCCAATAGACAACATGTCATCGACATACAAGGCAATAACCAGGAAACCATCACCATTATATTTGAAATATATACAGTGATCAGATTTAGATCACACAAATCCCAAACTCAACAAATATGTATCAAACTTTTGGTACCACATCCTAGCACTTTGTTTTAAACAATACAAGGATCTCTTCAATTTACAGACCAAATCACTTTTACCTTTCACCACATAGTGCTCTAGCTATGACATGAAAATTTCTTCCTCCAAATCTCCATGAAGGAAAGTAGTTTTAACATCCATTTGCTCGATCTCTAGATCATAAGCTACTGCAATAGAAAACAAAAACCTAATGGATGTCATTTTGGCTACTGGAGAAAAAATTTCACCATAATCTACTCCCTCAACCTGAGAGTAACCTTTTGCAACCAAACATGCTTTATACTTCTCAATGCTTCCATCTGAACCCATCTTCCTTTTGAACACCCATTTACAACCAACATGCTTCTATCCTTCAGGCAATGGTACAAGGTCCCATGTTTGATTCTTCTTAAGAGCTATCATTTCTTCATTCATGGCTATTTTCTAGGACTCTAAATCATTCATACCAAGGGCCTCTTATATAGATCTTGGTTCATCAATATTAGCATTCAATGCAAATATGCACCTCCAATCATCAGGAGAATACCCATACCTTTCATGTGGTTTCCTTTTTCTAGTACATCTTCGAACAAGATCTGGTTTAGGTTCAGGAGGTTTAGGTTCATGATTAGGTTCTCCCTCTTCCTCTGATGATTTAGAATGCATAGAGCTCTCTTCAATATTGTCTTTCTAAAAGCCTCATTTCAACTTTCTCAGGTGTAGCAGGAAGTTGAATCACATCTTTCTTTTTGTCAATCTATTCTGGCTACACTGTAATTGAAGAAGGCTTAGTTTCTCTAAAAATAACACTTCTGGAATAAAATACCCTTTGTACAATAAAATCCCAAAGCTTGTATCCTTTCACACCATAACTATACCCAATGAAGGTACATTTGACAGCTTTTTTGTCCAATTTTCTCCGCTTCTCCTTAGGCACATGAGCATATGCCTCACAACCAAACACCCTTAGATGTCTAAGTGAAGGCTTGTGGCCTAACCATGCTTTGATTGGCATCTTATCAACAAGAGCTAATGTACAAGACCTATTTATTAGGTAGCAGGCAGTGACTACAGCTTCAACTTAGAATTTTTGTTCTAGTCCAACACCACTTAGCATACTCCTAGCCTTCTCCATCAAGGTCCTATTCATTCTTTTTGCAACTCCATTCTTCTATGGAGAATACGGAGTTGTCTTCTCTCTTATAATACCACAATCTTTACAAAATGTGTCAAAATCATTGGATCAAAATTCACCGTTGTTATCAATTCTCAAACATTTTATTTTCTTTCTAGTCTGCAATTCAACCATTGCTTTAAATTCTTTGAAATGACTAAAAACTTCAGCTTTACTCCTAAGGAAATAAACCCATGTTGTTCTACTGAAATCATCAACGAAAGAAATATAATAAACTAATCTACCAATAGAAGGAACATCAACTAGACCAAATTCATCTGAATGGATTAGATCCAAAATACATGAAGACTTATGAGAACTCGAGTAAAACTGAATGCAGTTTTCTTTACCATAGACCCTTTTCACCTATGTGGCCTAGTCTTTGGTGCCATAACATGGTCTTCTCTGCAGGCAACTTTGATTTGGTAGACAAAGCACCCTTGGGTACCCAAAAACCACAACCATCTATTGAAAGAGAAATCTTCTCCTTCTCCAATTGTGTAGTCTTTTTCACAACCTTATTAGAATTACTATTTCACTCGATTGTGAACGCATCAAGCTGGTACAATGTACCTAATCTACTTCCTCTTGCTATTACCATAGCACCTCTCATCATTTTTACACCTGCTTCAGAAAACTATACATGCACACCCGCATCTATTAGCTTACTAACAAATAACAAATTCCTTGCTAGTCTAGGCAAGACACCATCAAATCTTCTAATTCTACCATTAGAAAATTTCACATGAATACTTCCATGACCAACAATATCAAGTATTGAATTATCACCCAAATACACCTTACCACCATCAAAATTTTCATACTTACTAAACCAGTTCCTATTAGGAGTCATGTGGAAAGATGCACCTGAGTCTATTAACCATGCATTTTCTCTTGCATGAGTGGCCAAGGCTATGATGAAAGCATCTCCATCTTCCTTCTCAGACACAGAATTAGAATCTTTCTTCTTCTTCTTTTTCTTCTCCTATTTTCAATCCTTTTGAAAGTGCTTAGGTTTGCTACAATTCTAGCAGATTGCCTTGGACTTACTAGGAGATTTTGATCTCCCCTTATTTTTGGACTTAGAATGGCCATGCTACTTTTCATTCTTGCCTCTTTCTTTTGGTCTTCTGCAAACACTCAAAGCCTCTTTGGCATTCAGAAAGACCTTCCTTCTCATCTCCTCAAAAAGTAGAGAACCAACAACATCCTCCATCTTCAAGACAACTAAAGTGCTCCCTATAGCCATCACAAGACTATCCCATGAGTCTGGCAATGAACATAGCAAGATTTGACACCTTTATTCTTCATCCATTGGCACCCCTACTAATGTCAACTAAGTCACCAACATATTAAACCTTTCCAAATGCTCAAAAATTTGTCTACCTTCTTCCATTCTGAAGGAATACAACTTCTTCCTGAAGAAAATCTTGTTCACAAGTGATTTTGCTTGATAAATCTCACTTATCTTTTTCCAAAGCTTCTTTGCAATAGGTTCTTCATGGACATTAATTATAATCAAGTCTACATGACACAATCTAATGAGACCTTTAGCCTTTTTGTCTATCACATCATATTGTGTGGCTAAAGTCAGATCTGTGGGCCTCAACTTTTTCTCATCAATTGCATTCCATAGATCTTTGATCAGTCAATAGATCTTCCATCTTCAGCTTCCACATCTCAAATTTTATGCTAGAAAACTTTTCAACATCAATTCTCCTTGACATGCTTGCCATTTTTTCAATCTTGTAACATAGAAATGAAATACTCTACACAAGCTCCCAGTCAAACCTTGATTAGCTCAAAAAACCCTGTACCCAACAAATAGAACCAAAATTGGCTAGGCTCTGATACCACTTGTAAGGAAGCAAAGGTGCATGGAATCACTTCCTATGCTAATCTTTGAGAGGATGATTATGCAAATTCAACTAACCATTGCAAAGATCTCAAGAAATGCATAATAATATAATCAAAGTAACAAAGAACACATAACATAGTGATTACCATGGGGAAACCCTTCCAGGAGAAAAACCCCACCCTCCAAAACTCGCACAATGTATTATCAACCAAGATGATTACAATACACTTGTAGTGCAAGTTGTTACAAGAGCGCATCACCACAACTCAAACTCGAAGAGACTCCTCCTAGCTCCAGTCTTGCAAATTGAACTTAATTACACAAACACCTCCCCAAGCCCTCCTTTTATAGTGATTTTACAACCTGGAAAAAACTTGTGGTTTTAAAAAACCATGGGCAAAACTACCATGTCACATGTTATCCATTTTTGACATTTACATTTCCAATATGGAAAAACAACCAAGTTAAACTAGTAATCTCGTCCACAATTTTGTCTCTTAGTCTAGACCTCCATAAAAGTCACAAAATGAGTCATCAAGGCTCTAAAAATGACCTACCTATATGCTACTATGGACAAGAATAATTATTGACAACTCATTAACCAATTTCCAATGTATAAACAAGTGGAAAACTTCCACAAACAAATTTTGAAATTTTAGAAAAGAAGATTGCAAAGTTGAGACACACGTTCTCAACATTATGGAGAACAACTCTAAAAGAAAGTACACTACCTTGCTCCATAGATAGCCTACCCAATTATTTTTTATGCCACAAATATTTACTAAGCATTCAAATCCATGTTTTAACTTTCTTTTCTTGTCGCGAAGCATGGGAATCTATGATGTCCATTCAACTATCACATCTGCCGACATCTCCTTCTAATATAATAAGTTTTCTTGACAAAATTTTAGAATGTTTAAAAATATATCAAAAAATAAGTGAGGCAGGAATTGATTAAAGGAAGAAAAACTCAGACTTATAATGCTAGAAATGTGTGACCATAAATATAAAGGAAGAAATATTCATCAATCGATGCGCTAAATAAGCCATATTGAACAGTTTGGATTAACCAACTTCTATTTAACACATGATAGAATTATATGAAGTGTGGTAATTAATTTCTTTGTGTAGAATAAAGCATGAGGAGTGAGATGAGGTCTGTTGTTAGGAAGGAATAGAAAGATGGATATAAGACCTTAGCATACACGTCATCAGTGGAAAAGTAGTGGAGCTAATTCATGCACAATAGTGATGGGGATCTCACAATATTTAGGTGATAAGGCTACTTATTTGGGGATCCTATTCAAAGAAGTGTTTTGTTCATGCCAAAAACAAAAAGTGATGGTTCAAGTCAAAGAAAAAGGGCGGTCAAAGACATTTTTAATTTTCTCATGTGGATTTAGGGTCTACATTTTATTTAATATTTGCGCCACCATGGCAGTGGTAAGTAAGAACACCATCAAACTTTGCACATCTTCTGAATGTCTAAAGCCAATGATGATGACACAAAATCCATTAGGCAAAAAGTAGTTTTCATGGGATTCAATATTTAGGATAGTAGGTGTGTAGCCTATGGAACAGATGGACATTTCCTTCTGGTGGGAGTTTAGCGGTGGGGGTAGCATAGTAATCATGGAGATTCTCTTCCATTGCAACATCCTAGGCATCATTGGTGGGGGTTCAAACCCGCAATGCCCATTGATATGGGATGACGACGATGTCTGATGCATCAGCTACAAGTATAAAATCATTGTTTGCCTGGAGCACAAGATTTATTTCTACAATTTGGCAAATCAAACTTAGTCTCATAAGTATGGTCAAAAATTTGCATTCCAAGGATATAGATTAAACAGGAAAGGAAAAATTATAATGATACATTGATCTTTCATCAAACTTTATTCAATCATACTATTTCTATTTGTTGTGCTTAGACAATGGAATTAATCAGGGCCCCTCATCATCGCTTTTCCTAAATTTGTCTATATTTTTTTTGGAATTAAAACATTAGCGAATATTGATTTATTGAAATTAATAGCCAATTTACACATTGTTATTGTTTTATATGCAAGTACTTGTGTATAATTTCATAAATTTATTATATATGTGTGTATTTACACCTATTTATATTGTGCAATAAAATTTCAAATTGATACAAACAATCATCACTGCACCCTAAATGCCTATAGGCATGTATATGGTAGTTAAATACAAACTCACATGATCATGACCGTGAACTTAGGCTACCTCTAAAATTTTATTAGATTAATTATGTTTGCAATGCACATAGACACCCATCATATCTGTGAGATAAAAGTGGTTTATTACAGGTCTCAATTATAATAACTAAAATGGCTCACTATGATCTAAATATAATTTTATATATAGAAATGATTTTCATAGACACTATTTTAAGCCTAATAGATAATAATGTGATCTCCCTTATTCAAGCTTGTAGGTAAGTTTGAATTAAAAAAACCTAATGTGTTCCATTTTTTATACAACTCTACTCTATAAACAACATGTTCAACATAGAACATCTTTTTTCAATTATATTGAACAATATATTAAGAACTTGGATATAATGTGAATTGATGTTTTATGGTTTTATCATTTATAATGATTTTTTTTTGCTAAAAAGTGGGGATAGTGTTACATTTAGTGAGATGTCACTAACTAATAACAAATTATTAAAATTTACTTTCCTCAAGCTAGGATGACACCTTGAACATTTGAACCCCCTTGACCAAGGGTCATTGTCATTTATCATAAGTTAATAATGACATTCAACAAAGAGATAAATATTGAATTATTATTTACATTAGAAAAAGTGACATAAAAAACATGGTGAAATATTTAGAAATAAATTTAGTAGGTTCAAAGGAATAAGTATGAAATTTTCAATTAATAATGTGTGTGTGTGTGTGTGTGTGTGTGTGTGTGTGTGTGAGAGAGAGAGAGAGAGAGAGAGAGAGAGAGAGAGAGAGAGAGAGAGAGAGAGAGAGAGAGAGAGAGAGAGAGAGAGAGAGAGAGAGAGAGAGAGAGAGAGAGAGAGAGTCTTTATCTCTTGAAAGAATTAAATTTCTATTGATTTCCAAAGATATCAATAATGCAAGTGAGGATATCTTTTGTCTTAGAATCTTACTGGAATAAATTTTATATTAAGGGTGACCAAATATAATTGTACAAATTCATAGAAAAAGTTAAGGATGTCATCTAGCAATGGTATATCAAAGAATCTCTATAGCATGCCAAAAAATAGGAAAATGACACCTTTAAACTAATGGAAGCAAATGTTTATTACAGATTGCGTGTCATCATCAAATGAAGTCAAAAATGTAGATGTTGCAATGCATGCATAATCCAAACAAATTGAATAGAGTAAAATTGCAAATATAAGAAGTGAAAGTAGAAAATGAGGTAGTGATTAGAATTCTTCTAGAGATGAGATAGAGGACATGGAACGGGATGGGGAGATTTAGTATATTGATGATATTTGTTTATTGATATTTATATGAAATGACTGATATTGATGCAATACTTATTCTATTCTTTCTCAATGGCAATCAACAAGTAAGCTTTATTTTACTAGCATTAAACACCCAATACTAAGGATTTCTAAAACTCAAGTTTTTAGTTGTTGAGAATTTGTCATAGTTCTTTAGAAAAAATTTCAGAATTCACTCTGAGAATGAGAAGATCCATGACATATTAAGAGATTTGACATCCATATACTAATCACAACATCGTAGGGTTAGTATATGGATAATATTTTTAAAACTTTACTATATAAATGTATATGAAATGGATGTAAATTATATATTACTTATTTTATTCTTTCTCAATGTGAACTTATAACTAATTTGTTTTCTTGTCATTAAACACCCAATATAGAGAATTTTTCACACCTATATTTTTAGCCGGTGGACTTTGTCATATTTTTGTGAGGAGGATTTGCACTTTATATTCTAAGTTAATGAGAAGATCCATGATATTGTAGGAGATTTGAATTATAGAAAAATAATTTCAAGATCCAATTCAAAGCACAAGAATTATCCATAATACTTGCCTGCCAATGCATATATATCCATAGCAACTGGATCTATTGTTTTGACAGAACAATTATTACTACAATAGTTTTATTGTATGGGTTTGTTTATCTTAAAATATTCTTGAAATTGCATCATCTTGATATTCTTTATCTAACCCTTATGCTTTGTACATAGATCTATAATGATTCTTGTGTCAACAGTTTTCTTATCTATGGTTGGGTTGTCTTTTGACTCTTCGTTTATTATTAAGGATTTCTTGAATTTGGATCCCTTGTTGTACAATTTTTTTTTATGCCATATTTTTTTGTTCTCAACATTTCTTGACTCTTCAATTATTGATGTAAATAGGAACAAGCTTTTTGAATAACTTAGGCGATTGCATTATGATGCATACTAGAAGGATAAATAATTGAACTAGTAACATCATGTAGACAATGAACATGTTGAGGAGAATGAAGAAGAAGTATCCTAATATGACAGTACACAATCAACATTGTCCTATTTTCTTACAAGGCATCATGTGTTGATATTAAGGAATAATGTCTTTTATTTAAAGAAAATATTTCCATTAATTGGTATTAAGAACATATGTTATTTATTAGTAGATCAAGAGATGCTAAGTTAGTAATCAAACTGAGATATATGCTTTGTGATTAAGGTGAGTTTGTTAGAAAAATTATTATTCTACACTCCTTAGATCATCGAACTATTCAAATCATCAACAAAATTCAATGGAGGATACGCTTGCTTATTTGCAAAATTTTCAAGGATGAAATCTGGAAGAATACATGTACATAAAATCTGTAAGAGTGACAATGATATTTCACAAATCTTGTGTATTGTAAGTTTCCAATTATCTTAAATTACTAGCACACAAATATTTGAAACTTTTGTACAAGCATAACCTATAGTTGATGGTAAGAGCTAACCTGCAAATGTATGTGGATATGTGTTTATCTTTCACTAAATTCAATTTTCAAATAAAGAACTAGTAGGGTACAAATCACAAAATGTCCCATCCTTTTGACATTTTCACCTTTGATTCAACAATATTTGTTTCTTTTCACTCATCAATAGGTTTTAGGATAATGAGTATCTCATAAATCAAGTATTTTATTGATCAATTTTAAGTTTTTGTTTCTTTATAAAAGAGCATTCTTTACAATCCTTAATGTGCAATATTTTTTAGGACTAGAACACAACTACATAAAATTTTTTATTATTTCAATTTAAATATGTTGACAATATATTGTCATGTATGTTTTGTTCATTTTTTGAATGTTGTATTCCATCCCATGGATGGTAGCGAACTCACAGTCTTCTAGATATTAAGGTTTAGTTATTGCCTAAGATTATATTTGATGAACAATCATTGACATCTAAACACATGCATGAGTTAAGTCGATTCAAGATGAACATAATTGATGAAATTTGATGAAACACAATATGTTATTCCTTGATATTCAAAATTTTAACCATAAGTCAACTATAAAAAAACTTTGATTTTAGTCATTTATCTATTTTTGAGAAATATAATAGTAGTTTGATTTTATCTATATTTCTTTAAAAGGATAGAATTTTTTATACTGAGTGGACTTGAATAAAGGTCAAATGGTTTGGGATGTTTCTCCTATAATCCAAGTATTTAGTGAAGTAATACACAATTTTGGGAATGACATAACACTTCTTTAAAAAAAAATTATAGTGAGGTAACAACTATTGAATATAATAAATCAAACATCTATCATTACATTAGAGTAAAAATAAATGCACAACTTCTCTCAACACATGGTGAGAATTATGCCTTTCAACCTCACCTTATATGGGAATAGAGAACTTAAGTTCTCAACAAGAGTGGTTGCACTAAGAAGATCAACAATAGAAGGAGACAAAACTCATAGCAATGACTAAAGACCATGAGAGAGATAAGTTTCAAAGGCCATAATGGATTTGCCTTTCTTTGAATTGTATGCATTTCATCAAAAACTATCTCACTATTAGTGGCATCATAGGTTAATGTTTGCCTTACCAATCATAATTAATTTGTAGGATAACTTCGTCAGTTGCAATAATTGGAATTGTGAAACTCACATCACCTCTTTGATTGGCACTCAAAAGGCTTTCCTATAGCTACAGTGGTCATCGTTACCATAGTCTATCAAAGTCACACAAGGTTAAAACATACATTTATGAAGAAAAATTCATTATTGATTAAGCTACCATGAGGAAGGTATCAATTTGCTTTTGATATATATAAGTATAAATATCAAAGTAATCAATTTGTTTTTTTATATGCATTCTTTAATGCCACTATCCTGGTAGGACTGTCCAACACAACTCCATGTCTCTCACCTAACTTTTTCCATGCTCTATAAACACCATGAACAAGCATATAGAAGGCATGTGAATCATTGCATAATGTTATAAAATATAGAGGATCCAAAACTATTATTTGACAAGTGAGGTGTTCAACATAATGTTTTATATGCCATATTTTATATTACATTCTTTTGGAAAATTGATTGTCATGTCCAAATGCTAATGATTTAACAATTGACATAACCTTGAATCTATAGGTACAAGTGCTAGTAATAATACATATCCACATTTACCAGCATGCACGTGAACAAAAGATTTATGGCTCCACACATTAACATTTTTGAAAATATACATGAATCAACTTTACATGGATATTGTAACGATTGGATTTTACTATCATTGCCACATAAGAAAATATTCATTAAATATAAAAGAGTCAATTTGAATAGAGAAAATCAAATATTAAATATGTCAAAAATAATAAAAGTATTTCTATTTAAAGAAATAAAAGCATACATATCAATCATTGGTAGGGAAACAAGATGTACAAAAATATCATCACAAGCTATGATTACATAAGATAAATCAACTAATTGTCACAGCATGGATGTGTACATCATAGAACGATGATCTAGGTATATACAACTTTCAATTTCATTGTCAAAGTAAGAAGTCACAACACTAAAATGTGTGACAAGTAATGTCAGAGATCATCATAATAAGTGTCACCTTGTGTCCATCTGCATGAAAGCCCCTGTCTCCAAAGCCCTTGTAATGTTGTTCATTCACTATCATGAGGTGGGAGTGTGGCCTAAGTAGTTTTACTGCCTAACCATGGAGTGGTTAGCTCCACCAAGGTTCTTCCTGACACGAAGAACTCCTTGACCTTTCTCGAGTAACCTAGCAACTGGGACAATTGGATAGGATGCATCTGGTGCAACCAAGTCCCTAATTCTACATGCACATATGCCTAATAGATAACATGCACATGGATGTGATAGTGAGAAAATAAATATAACCATTCACTTCAAACATATGCATTCATTTTAAAGCTTGTCCAAGCATATAACCAGTCAAAAAAGTATCAAAATCTCATGTAGAAAGGAATAAATACATATTCTTCCCATGAACTACCCTTCCCTAATAAGCCCACATTCAGAACCCTCCCATATTATAACAAGTAAAGGTTGTCTTAGTTGTCATTATATCTTCCTTACATAAAAAGAAATGAAATAGTATTCAACCTTCGTAAGTATAAAAATCTCAAAATAACTTCCTTAATACACAATGTATAGTTTCTATCATCATATAGTCTCAACTCATTTGTTCTACCATGCTATATAATGAGTAAAAAAAGTATTTTTCTTCGAAACTTTCACTCTCAACAACTATATGTAAATCAATTACCTTTTCCTACTGAAAGTTCCATATTTACCTTGCATAACAGATTCAATCAGCATTTGATATCATTTTCTCAAGAAGATAATGTCATATCCAAGAAAAAGAAATGAAACACAAGATAAATATAAAGATGACTTTTATATATGTTCTAATTCCAGATGATACCAGATGCTCGACAAAGTTTACTCACAGGGAACAGATTATACTACTATCTTGTCATAACATAAAAAATAAAAGAACACTGACCATAAAGAAAGTTTCTATACGTCTCATCGCCATGTATTTTCTCCCTAGAATGGACACATATCATTCCTATCATTATGTTAACTAAGAATCAATTAATTGATAAACCACAAATTTCAGTAATGATCTAATGAGTAAAGAAAATCAAAGCATGTGAGAAGCAAAATAAGAAAGATTGTTTTGCAACACATCTGAAAAAATAAAATTAGAAGTTTATTTGTTGATCTGGCAAATCATAAATTTTCTTTGGTAAGTTGAAAATAGAGAAAGATGCGTAATCTTTAATTGACTAAGGAAAAGGTTTAGTCCTCCTTTACTAACAAATTCTAAAGATAAAATCCCCAGACTATGTGTTTCAGTGACTTGGAATTTTACAATTGATCTAAAGGAAAAAATAGTAGTTTTGGTAAACCTCTAAAAGTTTATTTTTACTGTCAATCTTCAAACAAAAATAATAGCAGCTAACATAGAATAGCTTGCATTATTTTCTCTAGTAAACGATATCTAAATTTGCTAGCAATGGGAAGCGGTTATTGTAAGATGCTGATCCCAATTGTTAGTCACATTAATTCTATAATTGAAGCATAGAAAATAATCTAATTGATAGGTATGTTTCAGTAGTATGCCAAAAATTTATTGCTAAAGTCATTTAGCTATCTAATTTACTCATGACTGGATTCTTAGTCAACTATTTATTTCAGGAGGTAAACTTGCACTTATGCTTAAAATGTCCAAGCCTTGGAAGAATATATATAGTAAAACAAAAAGTGTCCTTTGTCCACCATTACGATATGAATCAAACATATCACTCTCTTGCATTTATTAGAAAGCTTGGCTAAAAGTCATATGACTAGATATTGCAACCTTGAAATATTGGTGGTGTTTATGGCTTTAGATTCTAGACAAAAAAAGAACTTCTATAGCCAATTCTTCAACAATACCAAAAAGGAATCCACACCCTACTAGCTGAAAAGAAGATAACCTAGAAACGAGAAGGTATTAATGTAATACGAGTAAGGAAAAAATTTAAGACTCTAGTGTCCATTTCCCTCTTGAATGATTGGATACTTTTCTTGGACTGTACACCCATAAATAAATAATAATAAAAAAACAAGCAGCATGAAGAGCACAATGCTCGGTTTGATTAAGCCTTTTCTATGTATTCTAAAAAATAGAGCTCAAACTTCTACACATCAAATCCTACTTTCTCAAATCACAGTGATAATTGCATATATATAAATCTTGGTTCATCACAGATATGGAAAAGAGTACATTTGCTAGTGTAGGCACTAAGATGAGCCTAGCCTTCACTGAAAAGCGATTGCATTGATGAGAAAGTTGTGACCTTTCTGTAGAACGCTTCTCCCTTTCCAAATTCTTGTACATCTCCTCCAGGCTCTTGTCAATCGTGACCTCCTTTCTTCTCCACTATATCAGTAATACTTTTCCAATTCTTGATGCTCAATGCTTGGCTATTTTTTTTTATTTCAAGTAGTTGTAACAACACTCCAAAAATTATTTCAGAATGGTTTCTTCCTCCTCCTTTTTCAAGTATCGTATTTTCACCTTTGATAAACCATTTCTCCTCCCTAAGAAATTCAATTACTCGTAATTTAGCTCTCAGCCTTCTTAATTATCTTACACTTACGAACTCTACTTCTTAACTCCTCTATGAGAAGAAGAAAAATTCTTTTTTCTCCATAATTGAAGATCACCATGCATAAATTTGAAACTATAGTTATGTATGCTATATATTTATTCAATTTAAATTACATTTTCCCAATGCGAGTGATTATTTTCCTAAAGAAGTCTCTTCCTTCCTTCTGCCACCATTCACTTGGTAGTAGTTAAAGTTTGTTGTTACATTCCAATCTTATGAGGAATGTCTTGAGAATTGTGTCTCAACCTTGCAAGCTATTTTTATGGAAAACTCTAGAAAATTGTAGTCGAAAAAACTCTAGAATTTTTTGTAAAAATTCTAAAAATTTTTTGGGGTAGTTTTCACATGTTTATGAGTTGGAAAAAGGTGTATGAGTTGTTAAAAACATGTCTAGTCTCTAGAACAATGTAGAAGGGCTATTTTTAAAGTGTAAACAACTCATTATATGACTTTTATGGGGGTCAAAACTAAAGGACAAAATTATGGACGAAAAATGACATTTTTGGAGTTACAAATTACAAATGGGTAACATGTGGCATGGTTGTTTTGGCCATGGTTTTGTAAGACTACAAATGGTTTTCAAGTGACAAATCACTATAAAAGGAGGGCTTAGGGAGGTATTTGAATCATTGAGTTCAATTTGTAGGACTGGTGCTAGAAGGAGTCTCTTTGAGTCTGAGTCTGAGTTCGAGTTGTGGTGATGCACTCCTATAAGAACTTGCATTGGAAGTGTAGTTTAATCTTCCATATTTAAGAATACATTGTGTAGGTTTCGGAGGGTGGAGTTTTTCTACCGAAACGGTTTCCCCATGGTAATCATTGTGTTATGAGTTTTTTGTTACTTTGATTATGTTATTATACATTTTTTGAGATCTCTGCAATAGTTAGTTGAATTTGCATAATTGCCCTCTCTAAGATTAGTGTAGGAAGTGATTTGGTGCACTTTTGCTTCCTTGCAAGTGGTATTAGAGCTTGGGCAATTTTAGTTATATTTGTTGGGTACATGATTTTTTAAGCTAATCAAAGTTTGAGTGGGAGCTTGTGTGGAAGTTTTTATTTTTGTGTTGTAGGATTGCAAAGATGGCAAGCACATCAAGGAGAATTAATGTAGAGAAGTTTTTTGGCACAAACTTTGAAATGTGGAATTTAAAGATGGAAGATCTATTGATTGATCAAGATCTATGGGATGCAGTCGATGAAAAGAAGCTGAGGCCCATAGATCCAACTTCAGCCATAGAGTATGATGTGAGAGATAGAAAAGCTAAAAGTCTCATCAAATTTTGTCTTGCAAACTCTATACTAATAAATGTCCATGAAGAACCTACCACGAAGAAGCTTTGGAAGAAGCTAATTGAAATCTATCAAGAGAAATCACTTGTGAAAAAGATTTTCTTGAGGAAGAAGTTATATTCCTTGATAATGGAAGAAGGTAGAGAGATTTATGAGCATCTTGAAAGTTTTAATATGTTGGTGACTCAGTTGACCTTAGTTGGGGTGTGGATGGATGAAGAAAAAAGGTGCAAAATATTGCTATGTTTGTTGTCGAACTCATGGGACAGCCTTGTCATGGCCATTAGGAGCACTTCAGTTGTCTTGAAGATAGAGGACATTGTTGGTTCTCTACTTTCTAAAGAGATGAGAAGGAAGGACTCTCTAAATTCCAAAGAGGCTTTGAGTGTTCAAGGAAAACCAAAGGAAAGAGGCAAGAATGAGAAGCAACATGGCCACTCTAAGTCCAAGAATAAGGGAAGATCAAAATATTGTGGTAAGTCCAAGGAAATTTGTTGGAATTGTGGCAAACCTAGACACTTGTGAAAGGACTGAAAAGAGGAAGAGAAAAAGAAGAAGAAGCAAGATTTTGATTTTGAGTCCAAGTAGGAAGATGGAGATGTTTTCATCATAGCCTTGGCCACTCATCTAGGTGATAATGCATGGTTGATTAACTTAGGTGCATCTTTCCACATGACTCCTAATATTAACTGATTTAGTAAGTATGAAAAGTTTGATGGTGGTAAGGTGTATTTGGATGATAACTCAATTCTTGATATTATTGGTCATGGAAGTATTCATGTGTAATTTTTTGATGGTAGAAATAGAAGATTTGATAGTGTCTTGCATATCCTGGGACTAGCGAGGAATTTGTTATATGTTAGTAAACTAATAAATGCAGGTGAGCATGTAGAGTTTTTTGAAGCAGGTGTGGAAATGTTGAGGGGTGCTATGGTAATAGCAAGAGGAAGCAGATTAGGTACATTACACTAGCTTGATGCATGCACAGTTGAGTGCAATAGTACTTTTGATAAGACTACTTTGTTAGAGAAGGAGAGGGTTTCTCTTTCAATAGATGGTCATGGTTTCTGGGTACCTAAGGCTTCTCTATCTACTGAATCAAAGTTACTTGTAGAGAAGACTATGTTATGGCATTGGAGACTCGACCGCATAGGTGAGAAAGGTCTACAAACCTTAAAGTACAAAAACCTTATTGATAGGTTGAATGACTGCAATCTTGATTTTGATTTTTGTGAGCATTGTATCTATAGTAAAAAAAACTGCATTCAGTTTTACTCAAGTTATCATAAGTCCTCATGTGTTTTGAATCTAATCCATTTGGATGCATTTGGTCCAGTTGATGTTCCTTCTATTGGTAGATTAGTTTATTATGTTTCTTTCATTGATGATTTTAGTACAAGAACATGGGTTTATTTTCTTAGAAGTAAAGCTAAAGTTTTCATTCGTTTCAAAGAATTTAAAGCAATAGTTGAGTTGTAGACTAGAAAAAAGATAAAGCATCTGAGAACTGATAATGGTGGTGAATATCGCTCCAATAATTTTGACACATTTTGTAAAGATTGTGGTATTAAAAGAGAAGACAACTCTTTATTCTCCACAGTAGAATAGAGTTGTAGAAAGAATGAACATGACCTTGATGGAGAAGGCTAGGAGTATGCTAAGTGGAGCTAGATTGGAACAAAATTCTTGGGACAAAGTTGCAGGCATTTCCTGCTACCTAATAAATAGGTCTCCTACATCAACTCTTTTTTATTTAAAACACCAATGGAAGCATGGTCAGGCCACAAGCCTTCACTTAGACATCTGAGAGGTTTTTGTTGTGAGGCATATGCTCATGTGCCAAAGGAGAAGTGGGCAAAATTGGACAACAAAGCTATCAAGTTTATCTTCATCGGATATGGTTATGGTGTGGTACAAGATTTGGGATCCTATTACACAAAAGGTATTTTAATCTAGAAGTGTTATTTTTAGAGAAAATGAGTCTTCTTCTATTACAGTGCAAACAAAATAGATAAAAGAAAAGAAAGATGTGATTCAACTTTTTGCTATACATGAGAATTGAATCGAGGCCCTTAGAAAGACAAATTATTGAAGAGAGATCTATAAGTTCTAAATCATCAGAGGAAGAGGGAGAACTTGATCATGTTCTTGAACCTGAACTAGATCTTGTTCAAAGGTCTAATAGATAGAAGAAAGCACCTAAAAAGTATAGATATTCTCCTGATGATTGGAGATGTATATTTTCTTTGAATGTTAATATTGATGAATTGAAATGTACAAAAGAGGTTATTGGTATGAATGATTCAGAGTCCTAGAAGATAGCCATGGAAGAAGAGATGGTATCTCTTAAGAGGAATGACACATGGGACCTTATATTATTGCCTGAAGGATGGAAACCTATTGGTTGTAAATGGGTGTTCAAAAGGAAGATGGGTTTAGATGGAAGCATTGAGAAGTATAAAGAATGTTTGTTTGCAAAAGGTTACTCCTAGATTGCCAAAATTGATTATGGTGAAATTTTTTCTCCTATAGCAAAAATGAAATCCATTCAATTTTTACTTTCTATTGCAGCAACTTATGATCTAGAAGTTGAGCAAATGGATGTGAAGACAACTTTCCTTCATGGAGATTTGGAGGAGGAAATTTATATGACACAACTAGAGCACTTTGTGGTAAAAGGTAAAAGTTATTTGGTTTGTAAATTGAAGAAATCCTTCTACAGTCTAAAACAAAGTCCTAGGATGTGGTACCATAAGTTTGATACATATGTATTGAGTTTGGAATTTGTGTGGTCCAAATTTGATCACTATATATATTGCAAGTCTAATGGTGATTATTTTCTGGTTATTGCCTTACATGTTGATGACATATTATTTATTGGAAAAGGAAAAGGTTTGATTTAAGAATTAAAATCTCAGCTCTCAGCAAAGTTTGAAATGAAAGATCTTGGCGCAGCAAGGTACATTTTAGGAATGGAGATTAAAAGAGATAGACAAAATATAAAGCTATGGCTAGGATAGAGTATGTTGGTAATATTCTGAGAAGATTCAATATGCAGGATTCTAGACCATTGAGTGTTCCTATTATTATGGGAACAAAGATATCTAGCTCACAATGTCCTTCATCCCCATTGGAGATGGAAGATATGAGTCGAGTACCGTATCAGAGTGTCATTGGAAGTTTTATGTGTGCTATGGTCTATACAAGACTAGATATTACCCAAGCAATGGGAGTACTTTCCCATTATTTGTTTAATCTAGGAGGAACACATTGGGATGTAGTAAAAAGATTTTTCAAATACCTGCAGGATAACTTAGAGTACTTTATATGTTTTCATGGAACAGGAAAAGAGCATTCCCTAGATATTCGAGGTTATGTGGATTCAAACTGGGCCAGTGTTGTTGATAGTAGAAGAACATCTAGTGCATATGTGTTTACATTATTCACTAGTGCAAGTGACAAGTTGTGGTCCCTATGTCCACTATAGAGGTAGAGTATATGACAACTACTCATGCCTGCAAGGAAGCTATCTAGCTAAAGAGACTGTGTTCAGAGATAGAATTTAAATAGGGTATAGTGACAATCAGAGTGCAATCTACCTAGCAAAGAACCTAACTTTCATGCCAGGAGCAAGCACATTGTTGTTCAATATCATTTTGTGAGAGATATGGTCAAGGATGGCAAGGTGAAGCTGAAGAAGGTAGAGATTTTGGTAAATTTTGTTGATGCATTAACTAAACTTGTGAGCACAAAGAAGTTCAAATGGTGTTTAGAGTCTATGGGCCTCTTGGCCCCTAGCAATTAAGTCCATGAAACTGTGGATCCCCTGACTCTTGCAAGGTGTTCAAAAAGTGAGAGAATTTTGAGAATTGTGTCTCAACCTTACAAACTCTTTTTCTAGAAAAATTTAGAAAATTGTAGTTGGAAAAACTCTAGAATTTTTAGAGAAAATTCTAGAATTTTTTTGTGGTGGTTTTCACATGTTTGTGAGTTGGAAAAAGGTGTATGAGTTCTTAAAAATGTGTCAAGTCTCTAGAACAATGTAGAAGTGCTATTTTTAGGTGTAAACAACTCAATATATTACTTTTATTGGGATCTAAACTAGAGGACAAAATTATGGACGAAAATGGCATTCTTGGAGTTACAAATTACAAATGGATAACATGTGGCATGGTTGTTTTGTCCATAGTTTTGGCCCATGGTTTTATAAGACCACAAATGGTTTCCAAGTGGCAAATCACTATAAAAGGAGGGCTTGGGGAGGTGTTTGAATCAGCGAGTTCTGTTTGCAAGACTAGTGGTAGAAGGAGTCTCTCTAAGCTTGTGTTCGAGTTTAAGTTGTGGTGATATGCTCCTATAGGAACTTGCATTGCAAGTGTATTGTAATCTTCTAGATTTGAGAATACATTGTGCTAGTTTTGGAGGGTGGGGTTTTTCTCCTGAAAGGGTTTCCCCATGCCATTGTGTTATGAGTTTATTGTTATTTTGATTATGTTGTTATGCATTTTTAAAGATCTCTACAATAGTTAGTTGAATTTGCATAATTGTCCTCTCAAAGATTAGTGTAGGAAGCAATTTTGCACACCTTTACTTCCTTATAGAATGAACTTCCAGATTGGTTCCTATTCATGCGAGAAGATTCTTAGTATGAAGTCAATGCATTTCATCCCTCAACCTCTAACTATATTTTCAAATGGGGAATCAACATAATATTTTAGTCTATGGTAAAAAATTTAAAAATATTTATTCAAATTTTCTCTCAAAGAAAATCTAAGCAAGTGATTAGTCATAAGGAAAATCATCAAGCTAACATTAATCTCATTTGATTAAAATGCTTACTATAAAACAAGTATCAAGCATTTTGATTGAATATCAAATTCCTTACTAAAATTTTATCAATTTACAAATCATTCTCAAAACTATATAAAAGTAATGTTAGAGAAAAATTATGCAAACTAAACTAATGCATTCCATATCTAAGTGTGTAGGACCCCTCCTTGCATGTAATTATTTGAATATGAAATTCTTGGTTAAATCCCTATATAGGAGATTTGAATGGATATAGAAACATGACAAGGTGGTGATTATGTTAGAATGACTTAGAAATATTGAGAGGGGGAGCTGAATCAGTTATCCTTAGGTTTAGATGTACCAATTCAACTTTTAATCACTTTAAATACTTCAAATCTAATCATTAAGTAGCTTGCTCTCTATAGAAAATAATCAACAACATAAAAATTATAGTTAACTATCCTAATAGTAACAAACTTGCATAATGTAAAACATTAATAGTAAAATATCTCAGATAACATCCACATAAGTATGACACTAGGATTTAATGTGGAAACCAAATTTGGGAAAAACCACTCATGATATGCTACCAATTTTCACTCTTCTAAAGTGAGCTTTTTGAGGAGCCAACCCTATTAAAGGTTATAGAACACACTATTAAATTTGGCTTTGTTAAAGGATTTTAATCACCCTGTTAGGAGTGTCCTATTTAGAGGACTTTAAAATATTCCATTAGAGTGTCACCTTGATTAAAGGATTTCAAACTAATATAATGGTTAGAAAGTAATAGAAGGTTGATCTAAATAAATACAACTCACTTTGCAAGTACAGATCACAATGTAGCTCATATGTTGATCCATTGACTAGCCTCCATTATCATCTATGTCTCTAATTTGTTTGACAATCCTTCAAGCGATCACACTTCACCTCTTCATAACTCTTCTCAGCCTCCTACTTAAGTTTGACAGTTAGTAGAATCAACAAACATCTACTTTTTAACCTTAATTAGGCTACCCCAATGCCTCCTTAAATAAGTATTTATGATCATTTTCCACTTAATCATCATCGTAGATCTTAGGGTTTGGTCAGATTCATTGAATCCTTCCATCTTTTCATTCTTCTTATTCTTTTCTAGATACTCCTCCAAACTTTTCTTTGAATCTATACATTGAAACACTCAAACATAGTTTCTCTTGAATTAAATGCTCTAGTTCATCCATCCTTCTTCAACATGCTTTCAATCCTCCAAGAATTCAATTGTGTTGGTTGGAAATCAATATTTCCTCACAAAATGAAAAATGTTGTCACTTGGCCAACAATGTATTCTAACACTTGATCATCACTGAATTACTTGTCCAATACTAATTGTTATGTTTGGCATAGTTTTTGATACATAGTCAATAGTGATGCTCAGTTCACACTATATTTTGGTCAACTTATATTGTCACTCTATCAACACTAGCATCACTTGGCATATACTTTTAGTTCCTTAATCCTCCACTCTTTTTCTTGATCAAGCCTATGCATTTGGTTTTCTATTGATCACTTCTAAGTTTCAACACAACTATCTTCTCCACTTGTCTTATGATTAACAATCATATTATCTTGTCAATGTCTAATTAATCAAGTGCCCATTGTAGTTTCACATAACTCAACCTTTCCTCTAGGTCTTTTTGTTATCTATTTTTCTCAAATCCCCTTCATCAATCATCTTGATATCGCTTTAGTCAGGTAGAAACTATCTTACCAATAAAGTTTGAAATCAATGACAACTTAACAATTATTCCAATTGTAGTTCCAACAATCTTCGTCTTTCACATTGAGGGAAACACCTCTAGTTACCATGTAATTCAAAACATACAATTGCTTTGAGAAACTCCCTCTGTTTTTAGTATCAGATCTTCATTAATATCCTTAGTTTCATGTTTATTCACTTTTTAGTGTCCAACAATCTCTCCTTTTATTTTCATTTTGATTCTCATCCATGCATGTAATGTCCCTACTATAATTGGGACAAAATTTATCTCTTTCTTCTTACTTATTCTTTCAATTTCTTGTACATGAACCAAATAACAAGGTTGTGTACAATATCACTTCTTCCCCTTAATTAATAATATGTGTGGGAAAATGAGTTGGTCTATCAATAACTTCCAATATTAGTACTCATATGTAATGACACCTTCTCAGCTATATATATATATATATATATATATATATATATATATATATATATATATGTATGTATATACACATATATATGTATATATGTATATACACATATATATGTATATATGTATATACATATATATGTATATATGTATATACATATACATATACATGTATATATCTATATATATACATGTATATGTATATGTATATATATATACATATATGTATATATATATATGTATATGTATATATATTTATATGTATATATGTATATATGTATATATGTATATATGTATATGTATATATGTATATATGTATATGTATATATATATGTATATATGTATATATATATATATATGTATATATGTATGTATATATATGTGTGTGTGTGTGTGTATATATATATATATATATATATATATAAAAACTTGCACTATGGGCAATATGATGATCTCTTAGCTGACTATGAAAGAGTCATGTTCACTATCTTTATATTGAATATGTATCCAATTTTGTAAATGATATTAATATGTATAGCACTAGCTATAATAAATAGATGTGACTTTTGTATTTCAATTGATTGAAGCTTTTTGAGCTCCTTAATAATTTGCATATATTAGAATCTATGGGTATCTGTGATTATTGATTTCTAGTATGTTTAATCTTATTTTGTGATATATAGCCAATTGGTGATTTGGAATATTCATACTGAAGGAAAATATGGTTATTATCTTTCCAAGATGGAAGTCCTTACTCCCATTGTGTATGTGTTATGGTGTTTTTTGTTGTTTGAATATGGTCCAAACTACTAACCATGTAATCAATGATCATTACTTCTTTTCAGTGTAACTTTTTATTGAGCCTTTTATATTTGTTTGTTTATTTTTGTGTGTGTGTGTGTGTGTGTTACTTAGCCTACCTAATCTTCTCCCTTTTTATATGTTACATGGGCTTAACTATGGCTTATCTGTGTATCCCTCTAATCATGTCGATAGTTGCATTAAGTGTATGTTCATAGATGGTAGACCAACTATTAAGTCCCTGCAATCTCTATCTGTATATTTTCTTGGTGTGAGAAATAGTTTTCGATTGAAATAGGGATATACTAGCACTTGCATCTTTGAGGGATGCAAGAGTTACACCAATAGTCAAATATATACAAAATGATTATATGGAGCTTATTATTGGATCACTCTCTATTTCTATATCAATATGTCTTTATTTGACTCACAATTTTTCTATCTACCACCCTAACCATGTTTTATATATTCATTAAATACAAAAATAAACATTCCTATCTCTTTACCTTTAGCATCTTTTTCTATATTCAATATTCTCTATTTATCTTTGATCTATCTATCTATTTGTCACCACATAATCTTTACCACTTTATCTCTTCATCTCTCCATCTTCCCCCTTCCTCTTGTTTCTCTCTCTTTCACTCACATGCTATTGGTTGCTTCATCATTTTTGTTTTCCATTCTCACCTTGTTTGTACACCAAAAACAAAGCCTATAAGTTCTTAAAGAATTAAATAGTTATTAACAAAACAATGCAACTAAATAGAAAATTATACAGTTTATTTGAAAATACATGATGTCTTCTATGGTCAATATTTTTACCTATCCAAACAGCCTAAAGTTAATTATGTTTGTGAGTTGATTGTAGATGTCTTATGGTTCTAAGTAGGCATATTTAATGGGGCACTTCATATATTTCCTTTAAAACTCTGTAAAAAATAGCCAAAATCCAAACAAAAAAATATGATGCAAAAGCCTTAACTCTAGCCTTCATATTTAAGTGATAAGTGTTGTCTAGATGCTCCATGCAAGACAAACAAGCAAAGAGGCAAAATAAAGGTATTGAGATGGCCAAATTTCAAAAAATCATTATAAAAAATTGAGTATTCTACAACTAAAAATGCTACTTATAAATACAAACATCCAACATGATTAGTATCATGTCATGTATAAATCCCAATTTCAATTGAACATGGAAACTGCTTGGTTTTTTATATATTGTACTAACGTTTTAGTCCTTATGGCTTTCATTACCAACTTATAAATTCTGACTTGAAATATATTTGATTTTTCATAAATTAAATTGATTACAAGTTTTTTTTTTACATTTTCTTGCATTTTGTAAAATTTAATTCAACTTAAATTTTTAAAGGATTTAGATATAAATAACAACAATAGAATATATTCTATTTTAATTTAAAAATCAGAAAGCAAGTGTTGTGCACTCTAGCTTAAGTCAAAAATATTTCCCAAGCAAAACAATTGTTTACATGTCCACATGTTTATTCTTGTTAACTTTGCTCCTAGACACAATTTGTTTCAACCAAATCAGTTGTTTTTGTTTTATCATCTTAAGTTAGAGTGCACCCCATTAGCTTGATGTCTTTGTTTAGGAGACTAATTTATTTGTGATCAACTTAGATTGGCAATTCCAACTCTATTTTAGACACATCTATTTAAGTTAATTATTATTATGCAATTTTAATTATATATGTAAAAAATTTCAATCTTTGTTATACATTTAATATTAAAGTTGTTCTTGTCGAATAATAAGATTAATAACTATTAAAAAAAATAAAAATTAACAAGCAATTCAAGAGGGAAACAATGTGATCCAAAGTAGTTTAAATATAGTTGATTTTTCTTTTTCAATTTTTTTTTTCATATAACTTACAAATATATATACCAAAGAGAAATATAAGTTAGATTACTTTATACTATTTGAGTCATTAAGAAGTTTAATAATAATACAAATATTTGTAGTGTTAAATTTTAAATTTTTATTTAATAAATCTATTGTAAAATATTGGAGGTTTCATTATTCTATATTATTTTTTCTAATAAATTATTGATTTTAAAATTATACTTTTATAATACTAATAAATATTTCACTCTTGATTTACCTAGGAAAAAAATATTATGACTTAATTTAAAAGATATATTTGTTTTTTAAATATTTCTTAACATGACATAAATATTTATAATTTTTAAAAAGTGGAAAGTCGTCAATTTCTTAACTCTTTAATATTAACAACTATATTAATTGTGCAGATATAATTAATATTTCACTCTTGATTTACCTAGGAGAAAAAATATTATGACTTAATTTAAAAGATATATTTATTTTTTAAATATTTTTTAACATGAGATAAATATTTATACTTTTTAAAAATAGAAAGTCATCAATTTTTTAACTCTCTAATATTAACAACTATATTAATTGTGTAAATATAATGATTATTAGATAGATGAATATAAATTTTAAATTTTAATTATAAAATTATTTTAAGGGACAATATGCATTTTTTAAATATAAAGGTAAAAATATTGATCAATTATTAAAGATTCTTAATTTTTAAAAGTACTATAAGTTCACTGTTTACATTTTATAATATGTTTTATTCTATTTTAAACAATATGTTTTTTTCTAGTATTTAATGTACAATTAATTTTGTAATGTTATTGTTAATTGTTATGACCTCTTGGTTAAAGCCCACAACACAAATTAACATTTAGAGCCAATTGCTTTAATGTAAATAATGACACTTAAACTAGGTGTTTAATTACCCCAACTTGTCAGGGTCATAACTTCTCACCTATAACTCAGATTTTGAAACTGTTTACAATATTAGAAAGAAGAACAAAAAAAATCTAATTTTAGTCCCTAAAAGAGAAAGCTTATGACTACCTAATTTTATGGACCAATGAAAGTTTTACTTGAAATTTTGAGCAGAAGACCTCCAAAAAGGCCAAATAAAATAATATAGAAAAATGTTTTAAAAATATGAAAAAAATACTTTCAAACATTTGATCTTCAATATAATATGGATCATTCCTCCCCCCTTAAGAGGCAATGGGCCCCATTTCATTAATCTTCTATAATAGATGAGGGAATTTTTTTCCCTGATGAGAGAATTGACTAGATCGAACCACCCTATATAGTGGAATTTTTTGATTTCTCAAACATTTTAGGATGACTTCAGTGACATGATCACACTGTAATGGAGTAGTAGTTGATGCATCCAATTTTGTAGCATGAATATGTTTAGTAGCTTGAGAGATGTCCAATAGTGGAGGAAAATAAGGTTGCAAGAGTTCCAAATTAAAAGCTGGATGCAATCCCAAAAACTTTGGCAGATCAAGTTCAAAAGCATTCTCACCAACTTGTTTCTTAATGGTATATGGTCCATACCAAATAGGAAAAAGCTTTCTATAAGGTCCTTGGAGGCACTCCATCTAAAGATGTAGCCATACCTTGTCACCAATCTAGAAATAATGGGGAGTTCTATGTTGATCATGTTTTTCCTTATACTTCTTATTGCTCTGCTCTAAAATATCATGAACTTGTTGTTGTAACTATTTGATGTTTTTAATAAATTTTTCTGTTTTATCTATCTCCTTTTTATTATTTTGTGGCTAACTAGATTGCAAGATGGGTAGTGCTACATCTATAAGTTCCAATGGTTGATACAAAACACAAACCTCAAATGGACTATGTCCTATAGTAGTGTGGAGTGCATGATTGTAGCTCTATTGCACATAAGTTAAGCTCTCATCCCATGTACATGGGTGTTTGGAGTGGTACATTTGAAGGATATGGATAATCATTCTATTGACTACCTATGTTTGGCCATCTGTTTGAGGATAGAATGTTGTAGACTTGGACAACTTCTTGTCCATTCTAGCCCATAATGAAGACCAAAAATTGTTGAGGAACTTGTTATCCTTGTCCAAATAATGATTTTGGGAAGTCCAAAGTTAACCCAAACATGTTCAAAAAATAGCTTGGTAGTCTCTACTAAAATCATTTTTTTACAGGCCACCATGATAGTCATCTTAGAAAATATATCTACTACCACATATATACAATCATTTTCCTTTCTACTACTTGGGAGCCTAGACATAAAATCCATTGAAACAGAAGGCCATGGTTTATTGAGGATAGGTAATGGTAGATAGAGACCCAATTTATGGTTTGAAGGTTTTGCAATTGCACCTGCAACACAAGATTTTATATATAAACAAATATCATGTTTTATTTTTGGCCAATAGAAATACTTTTCATGAATTGCAGTAGTCTTACCAATACCAAAATGTCCTGCCACCCAGCTATAGTGTGTTTCCCATATCAATTTCTATCTTTCTTCACTAGGGACACATATGTGACCAATATGACAAAGTAACCCATCATGTAAATAAAATTTAGGAACATGCTTCCCTTATAAGATTGCATTCTAAATATTATAAAAATTAGGATCATTACTACATAGTTGAGCCCAAGTTTCTATTTGTTGGAATATTCAAATGGGAAGAATGCTTCTAAGAGGGGGCGGTGAATCAGAAATATTGCATTTTGACCATTAAAACTTTTAACTGAAAGTAAATTGCATGCATGTAAACATATCAAACAACCATGAAAAACAAGCATGCATCACCACATAACACTTGAGATTTTTGTGACCCAGAAACCCTCTAGGAATAAGAAGGTAAAACTGAGGTGGGGATGATACCAAAAAAATTACTGCAACAATAATTATTTTGACCACTTCTAATGGTCTGCCCTATTAAAGGCTTTACACTATATCAATAGTGACCTGGTTAAAGGATTTATAAACACTTTACATGAAGTGTTACCCTGTTAAAGGATTTAATCACCTCTTCAAAGGATCTACAACCTAGCTCTTAAGCTAACCTATCAACATAGGATTTCCTTTCTAACACAATTGCTAGAGGGTATTAGGTATAATAAACTTGATATGCTGAATTCAGGCACTTGATCTACTTTCTTTGATCTTGATTCTCTAAAATCTGATAACTGTTCGTATTCCTTGCTTTGTTCTGATCAATTGAATATCTAATTGTTGTTCTTTTTCTCTAAGTCCTTTTACTCTCCACACTAAACTCCAGTATAGTTTTTCCATTCACTCCTTCATCCATCTCTAATACAATAAGATTTTGTCTTCCTTATAAAGACATTCAAAGACTTAGGGTTAGATGTGGATCTATGATCCATATTGAATCTTTGTTTCCCGCTCATTCCTTGCACTTTTATTATTGGTTGCATGCCTTCTCCATTTTTCTTATTTGTTGTATGTAGATTGTATAGGAAATACAAAAGATTCGATCTTATCACTTAGATCCTTCGAGATTCATCATATGTAAGCCATAAAAATGGTTTACATCTAAGTTTGTGCCTTCTCAAACTCATATATGCATTCTATGTTACTTGGCACTTACTAATTCCTGACGCTCGACACATATAAGAAACTGGCTCACTCGGCTGCTGTAGTGATTCTATCCTGCTCGGCATCATCTATGACTCGGCACCTAAATATTACTCGGTACTTGTATCATGCTCAGTACTTGTAGTCACTCGGCACTTGTAGTCACTCAACACTTGTAGATTGCTCGACACTTGTTGGAATTCTGACTCATCATACATAGTTTACTCGGCTTCAATGTAGAAAGTGGTTAAGTGTGTTGGCACTCAAATGTCAAAACCATTCTGAGACTAACAATCTCCCCCTTTGACATGAGTGTCAAAAACACTTAACTAAGCATAATTAATCTAACCTTATGAGTACATTCACTAATCTACTTGGTATATATATACAGAGGTTTTAACAAAGGTTTTAAAAGAAAACTTGATCAAAATTTTGTAACTTACAATATATACCTCAATATTATTGTAACTCCCCTGAGTTGATTGTGCCATTATCTATGTTGTCTTGGTAACCAAAATTTTGTGTTGTATGTGTCTCATGCTCCCCCTTTTTATCTTGTCTCCCCCTTTTATCTTGTCTCCCCCATTCTCTTCATAATATCTCCCCCTTTTTGACACTTATGTCAAAGAGTTCTAAGGGTTAAGACCATATTTCACCAAAAATGTGCTATTTACCTCCATAATCATCTTGAGAGTTGCATCCCAATTATGCAAAGAAATTTGCAATGACTCATTTTGGATGGTAGTCTCTTTATTACGGTGAACAAGTCCATCTAAAGTAGAAAGATTAGGATCTTTCTTGAGAACAATTTTAGCATAGACCTATTCTTTATGGAGTACTTCCAAATGTGGGGTAATGGAGGATTGGAGCTGTATCAGTTTGGCCTTGATGGTGGCTTCTTCTGTTGTCAACATAGCTACTTCTTTCTGGGTGTGAAGTGTTTGATTAAAGTGCTTCTCACTTTGAGCTGGATCTTTTGGTAGTTTCATGCTTGAAATCTTCAGATTCCTCTCCAGGCTCATTATTTTTTGGCTTGTCTCCTATGTGAAGTATGAAAAGTCACACAGCTTTTTTGTATAATGAGAATATATTCTCAAGTAGCTTTTTCACTTTGTCAAGCATATTTCCAATTCAACTTGCGAAAGTGCAATTTCATTAGATATTTTCTCATTTACTTTCCCTTGGAATTTCCTTTTAGACCATTCGATAAGTTTTACATTGGTTTCTTGGTCTTCATTTGTTACTTGGTCAACAATATCTGATAATTGTTCCATTATATGCTTTGATTCATGTAGTGACTACAAACTAAAGGTATCCATAAAGATGTCCTTAATCTCATGTAATGTTTTCTTTTCTTTATACTCCTTCCTAAGTATCTCCTGCCTCTTTCTTCTATTCAATGCTTCCTGCACCTCAATGATTTGATCAATGCTTATTGTTTTTGAGTCATAACTAGGTATGACTATCTCCTCATCTAATTCAAGGTCTCCATAGTGAATCACCCTCGAAACTTTTTTAGTACTTGATCCTAGTGCTGACATTTGTAGTGGCATTGCATCATTGCTTGGTTGTTTTAAACAAGTTCCCGAGGTAGGCAAGTTTATTAATGTTTGTATTGCCTCCTACTCTTTAGGGGTTACTTTTGCTTCCTTCTCCTTCTGTCTACTACCTTGATCAATTATAGAAATGTGAGGAAGTGCACCTTGTGTTTGTGCTGTAGAATCAGATGTAACATTTTGTCCTATTTGTTCTATTTCTTTATCTACTGTTGCACTCTGCTTCTGTACTATGGTGTCAACTATTCCTGATGAAAAAACTATTTGCATTTGAAGTTGACCACCACCAATAGCTGTAGAGATTATGGAAGGTGGTTCTTGTGGATTCACCTTATCTCTAACTGTGTCTTCTACTAACTTTTGTAATTCATCCACACTGACCAATACTGGATCTGTACATTATTTTGTTTTTTGTGTGGATTGTTCAAGGATTCTTTTGAGATCCTCTGAAGTTAAAGGATTGATGTTCTGAGTAGAAGTGTCAGGAACATCATGTATCATTACAATGTCTGCAGGTGTGATGGGTACATGAGGAGGGCTAGAAGGTGGCAATTGTGTGTCTTGCATACTCTAGTCTTGTTGCTGCTCCTGCTCAGCTGTTGTTGTTTCATCTTTTTTTTGTGTCTTCTCCTCCTCACCTTTTTCTTTCTCCTCTCCACCTTTCTTTTCTTCTTCCTTCTTCTCTTCTTCTTCTTTTTCTGTATCCTTTACTTCTTCCTCCTCTTTCTCAATAGGCTCTTCATTTTTTGTTTTTTATCCCTCAAGGGGATCTTCTTCTCCATCCTTGACAGTAATCAAACCATATATCAACTTCCATATTTTTGTTGACTTACTGACAAAATCTTCAATCTTGTTTCATAAAATATCAAAGGCTCTATACTTTGGTGTGAAATTGCCACTATATTTCTTATTAGCCTTTGTTATTTGACCTTTTGTTAGGTTAGGCATCACCTATGCTAAGGTAGATTCTCTTATCTCCTTTTCAATTTTTAGACAATAATGCCATTTTTTTTCAATTATCTCATATAATTCTCTAGGAATGGTATTGTCTAGCTCTAGAGGTGTATACTTGAATTCAGCCATTATGGCATATACTGATTCTTCTATTTTGTCTTGCTCTTCTTTACCTAGCTTGTTGAAATCAATGTCTTTCAAATTAGTAAAATCTACATTCTTAATATTTTCACAAATTTTATCTAAGGCTGATTTGGGAGGATGACTTACCACTCTAAATTGGCTGATATCTTCTAACTTTTTTCTCTCCTCATTAGAATCTGGTTGTGCTACATATTTTCTTCTTTTTCTCGGCACTTCACTAGTCTGTTCAATAGCCTTCTTCTTCTCTTTGATTTGTTCCTTGGCTTTTTGTGAAGATGCCCTTGTGACTAGTATCTGTGGCTTGGCTTGAGTTGGCTTAGCACCCTTCTTTGTTTTGGGTTGGGCTTGAGGTTGTACTGTTGTCTTTCTTTTCTTTGGCTTAGCTTGGGTGGGTGCTTCCTTGGCTTCTGCTTCCTCATCACCTTCCTCCTTATCTTTTCCTAGTCCTTGAGTCAATTCCATTTAGCCTTGCCCTTGTTCATCCTCATCATCATCATCATCATCATCTTCTTCTTCTTCTTCTTCTTATTCTGCTTCAACCTCAATTCCGTCACCAAATTTCTTCTTAATTTTCTTCACCAATTTATCTTTCTTCTTCATTATGGAGGCAGTCTTTAATTCTATTACAACTTTGGATTTAACAACATCATATGTGCCAAAAGGCTTGGTAAACTTGTCTATTTCTTCTACAAGAAATATAGTGATTGCTACTGATGCTTCATCCACATCTAGTTCATAAAAAAATGGCCTTAGCCATCTCACCCTTGGAACTACTACTTGGATATAGGCGAAATCAATATCAACTAAGAAGCATATATCATTAATACGCTTTTCCACTAAGGAAACTAGTATTCTTACCCTTTGCTTCATGGATTTCTTGAAATCCTCAAAATAGCTTGTCATATGGGCTTCAAATTTGTCACCCATCTGATCAATAAACTCATTAATTTGTTTAATTATAGTTTTGTTAGGATTCCAATTTACCTTTCCTATAGAAGGAAACTCTTCCATTATATAGAAGAATATACAAATAAGAATCGAACCAAATTTTCATTGAGCACCTTTTGTTCTCCTTATTGCTTCTAGGTTTTCATTTATCTATTGTAGCAAAAGTTCTAACACATCATATCTGTGATCTCTCTTTACCAGTTTGTAGGCCACATAAACTGTTATGCATGGCACACTGTTCAATCTATTGGATTGATAGAATTTGTGGGATATTATCCTCATAGAAAAATCTAGAAGGGGATCAGTGATGGTATCAATAGTCATGCCTCTCTTATTCCATTTTTCTCCTATATTCTTTTCAACGATCTCTTTGGAATCACTGCGCAGAGTCTTAGTCTGATCTAGGGTTGGAAAACTAGTAACCCTATATACTATCATTTTTGTAATCTTTACTGGACCTTTTTCTAGCTAAAAGAATCCTTCATGAATTCTTCTTAAACTAATTTGTATCCATTCAATTTTGAATCCTATAGGGTAAACTAGGGCATTGGTCAAACCCTTTCTCTCAACTATCTAGAATTCATCCTTCACAATCTTGTTCTCACATAATCTGTCATAGGCTTGGAATATATCAAGATCACCTATGGTGCCAGTTTTTCATTTATAATACTTTCATACATCCTACACCATGACTACTTTGGATGGAACAATGGATAATGTGCCAACAGGGTCGTTTCTGTAGGCAACTTCTAGAATTGGCCTAAATTCGGGTTGTTTAACCTCATTACTAACCAGCTAAACCTCATGACCTTCTTTTCCCTTGGGGTTCTTAGAACTAGAAGCCATTATTCTGATCTAGGGTTTTAAAGATTAAAAAAAATTTCAACATTGCGTAGCTTGGCACTCGATAAATACCTTTGATCGACAAATTTTATGCTGAATAGATGTTGAAATCCATGCAAATGGCTTCGATGCAGTTCTTTGATCTCTCCTACACTCTTCTCATCTTTGCTCTACATTTGAATGGTGAGAAATGATCAAAAATCAACCTTATACCCTTCAAAACATAGCATTAAATGCTTAGTGCTTGTACAACTATAAACTCGGCACTTGAAGGTTTCAACATGACTTGGCATCAATTGACATTTCTCAACTCGGCATAAATCATCAACTCGATCACTATTAGCAACTTGGCATGCATTGGGGCTTTACTTGGCATCTGAGGATGACTTAATAGTATTTGCAAAAATGTCAAATTTTGACTTGGCATCTTTGCTTATCCTGATTTCTTCTTTGGAATACTTCTTTGTCTTGGGACTAATGTATGATATAATTTTTTATATTAGTCCCATATACCTCTCTCATGCTTAGTTTGGTGAAGTGTGATCACTTGACCCATTGGGTGAAGTGATCCCTTCACTTGATGTGACACACTCATCTTTCTTCTTCCAAGTCTTATTCATTTGTCCTCTTATTTTCTAGACATCAATATTTTATTTTCCTTTGTTGGCCTCAGTTTTTGGTGCTTTGGTCTTTGTTGGACAATTCCTACTGATATGAATAGGTTTCAAGCAACTGAAACAAGTGGTTTGACTTAGCCACCTTCTATAATTCCCTCTGAAGTGTGTCTTTATATAATTTTCAGGGATATGTCCATATTCCTGACAATAATGATAGCTATGCCTAGTGTTGTAATCCCAATAGTAGTGATTTCCATTTCCTTTTGTATTTGTTGGTTGATTTGATGTCCACATAAGCTTTGATTTGCATTCAAAGGCTCTATGTCCATACTTCTTGCAATTATGGCAATGTCCATCAAATCTTTGTGTCCTTGTGACTTTAGTCCTACAATCTTGTGTCATATGTCCTTGCATGTTGCACTTGTGATAGTAACCCTTGCTTTTGGGTGTATTTGGCTAATTGATTCTTCTACTCCTGTACACATTAGTAGTATGCCCCTTTTTATTATAGTAATGACAAGTGGGTTTAGAATCCTTACCTTTGTCACTTCTTTTCTCAACACTCTTTGATGATTCCCCAACTTCAATGCTGTTGTATCCAAGTCCTGATGTATCATGGGCTAATCTTGAGAATTTCAGCAACTATTCAAAGTACTTGATGGCTTCACTTGACTTGTTGAGATTCTCTACTATCTCTTTTTCTCTGTTCAATTCATTCTGCAGTTGTCCATTCTACATCCTCAAAGTAGAGATCTCAATATCTTTCATATTGAGTTCATGATGAAGGTTCATCATTTGGGCAAGTGTATCCATCTACATGTTTGAGATCCTTGTTAATTCAATGCACTTCTCCTCAAGTCTATTTGCAAGATTCCTTTTTTCATCTTCCATCATTACTCTATCCTCAACCACTCTTTTCTTTTGTTCAGTGATTTCACATAACATTATGGCTTGTGATTCATGTTCCATCTTGAGAGATCTTATCTCTTCTACTTGAACTTTGTTTTTCTCCATCAGTTCTGCTATTGCTGCATCAAACTCTTTAGTGTCTCCATTGGAAAACACTTATGTGGTATTAATCTCCTTGTAGTTTATATCATTTTCAGCTATGGCTATCTCCTTTCTTCTTTTCAAGGATTTTCTTATTTCCTCTCTAACTTCCTCTACCTTGTGTAGAGCAAGATGCACATCTCTTACTTGGATCTCAATGATCTTTCCAAGTTTGAAAACTTCCATCTTTGGATCTTTTCCTCCAAGCTGTTAGGCTTCTTTTTGAGAGAACAAGGCTTTAATACCAATTTTTGGAATATTCAAATGGGAAGAATGCTTTTGAGAGGGGGGGTGAATCAGAAGTATTGCATTTTGACCATTAAAACTTTTAACTGAAAGTAAATTGCATGCATGTAAACATATCAAACAACCATGAAAAACAAGCATGCATTACCACATAAAACTTGAGATTTTGGTGACCCAAAAACCCTCTAGGAATAAGAAGGTAAAACTGGGGTGGGGATGATACCCACAAAATTACTATAGAAATAATTGTTTTGACCACTTTTGATGGTCTTCCCTATTAAAGGCTTTACACTGTGTCAATAGTGACCTGGTTAAAGGATTTATAAACACTTTACATGAAGTGTTACCTTGTTAAAGGATTTAATCACCTCTTTAAAGGATCTACAACCTAGCCGTTAAGCTAACCTATCAACATAGGATTTCCTTTCTAATACAATTGCTAGAGAGTATTAGGTATAATAAACCTGATAGCTTACAATCTGTGATTATTGAATTCAAGTACTTGATATTCTTTCTTTGATCTTGATTCTCTAAAATTTGATAATTTTTCGTATTCCTTGCTTTGTTCTGATCAACTAAATATCTAATTGCTGGTCTTTTTCTCTAAGTCCTTTTACTCTCCACTCTGAACTTCACTATAGTTTTTCCATTCACTCCTTCATCCATCTCTAATACAATGAGATTTCATCTTCCTTATAAAGACATTCGAAGACTTAAGGTTAGATGTGGATCTACGATCCATATTGAATCTCTATTTCTCGCTCATTCCTTGCACTTTTATTATTGGTTGCATGTCTTCTCCATTTTTCTTATTGGTTGTATGTAGACTATATAGGAAATACAAAAGGTTCGATCTTATCACTTAGATCCTTCAAGATTCATCATATCTCGGCCATAAAAATGGTTTACATCTGAGTTTGTGCCTTCTCAAACTCATATATGCATTCTATGTTACTCAGCACTTACTAATTCCTAATGCTCGACACATATAAGAAACTGGCTCACTCGACTGCTATAGTGATTCTATCCTACTCAACATCATCTATGACTTGGCACCTAGATATTACTTGGAACTTGTATCATGCTTGGTACTTGTAGTCACTTAGCACTTGTAGTCACTCGACACTTGTAAATTGCTAGGCACCTATTGGAATTCTAACTCGTCATACATAGTGTACTCAACTTCAATGTAGAAAGTGGTTAAGTGTGTTGGCACTCAAATGTCAAAACCATTCTGAGACTAACAAAATTTTATGGCCATGTGAATCCAACACCATTGTCAAACTTATGATTCGAGGCCTACTTAAACAATCTGCTACTTTTTTAGTGCTACCCTTTTTATGACAAATGTTGAGGTGAAATTGTTACAAATAGGTTGGCCACCTCTGATGCCTATCATTATGCAACTTCCCTTGTGTTTGCAAGAATTGAAGAGGTTTATGATTTGTATGTATCATAGTTTCCTTTCCCAAAATATAGTGCTTTCACTATTTAGAAGCCTAAATAATGGCATACAACTCCTTGTCATAGGTGGGGTACCTTCGAATGGTTTTAGAAAATGTTTCACTATGATATACAATGGGATGACCATGTTGCATGAGTACAATGCCAAGAGTGTAATCTAATGCATCTATTTCTATTTCAAATGATTGTTGCAAATCTGGAAGGACCAATACTAGAGCTGAAAATAATATGAGTTTTAATTCCTCAAATGCTTCTTTTTTTGTCCTCTATCCACCAAATTTTTTCTTGTATTCCACCTTTGAGTGACTGATTAAGAGGCCATGATAAATGTGAAAAACCAAATACAAATCTGAGATAGAAGTTGGCTAGACCCAACAAACTACAAAATTCTATGAAATTTTTAGGAGGTGGCCAATCTCTAATTCTTTGTATCTATGAAGGGTCCACATGAACACCCTCACAATAAATGATGTACCCTAAGCATTTAATGCTTTATATACCAAAAGAGTACTTTTTTATGTTGGCATAGAGTTTATGTTTCTAAAAAATCAAGAGTACTTGTCTAACATGTTGCAAATATTCAAACCAAGTTTTAATAAAAATGAAGATATCATCCAAATAAACAGCTACAAAAGACTCAATGAATGGTTTGCATACATCATTCATCAACCTCATAAATGTAATAGGAGCATTTGTAAGGCCAAAAGGCATAACCATCCATTCAAAATAAGCTTCCTTGGACTTGAATTCATTTTTCCATACATCTGCCGGATCAATTGGTACTTGGTGATATCCAAATGTCAAGTCAATTTTGGTTAAGAACTTATCCCCCTTAAATTGATCCAAAAGATCATCAATTGGAGGAATTAGATATACATTTTTCATAGTAATTTTGTTCAGTTCCATGTAATCAATACAAAGTCTCCATGTCCCATCTTTCTTTCTTGCCAAAGTAATAGGGCTACCACAAGGTAAAGCAACTGGGCTGATATGTCCCTTTTTAGTCAATTCTTGAATATATCTCTTAATTTTATCAATTTCCATAACTAACCTCCTATTTATTGGCTCATGTGGTAATGGTGTTTGTACAACTAGATCAATAGAATGCTTGACTTGACAGCATGTTGGGACCCTTGTTGGTGATTTAAACACACTATGGTATTATGTCAAGATTTTATCCATCTCCTTTTGTCAGTATACTAATGTGGCCATGTTAGTGTGTGTGTTAAGGACAATAGATTTTTTTTTCTTAGAAAAAATCATGAGGAGTACAAAATTTATAGTTTGAGAAATTAAACATTTACATTGTCTAGCACTAATTAAAGAAGCAATTTGAGTTGGGCATACCTCTACTATTCAATATTTCTTTTCACCAAGCTTGATTGTGACATTGTGTGGTCTAGATTCATACACCCCATGCCTTTGATACATAAATGGCTGCCCCAACAAAACATAATTTATATCTAAAGGTGTTACATCACAAATTACTTCATCCTTGAATGGTTTGATTGAGTATGATAGGCAACACTACTGATTTACCTTAATGTATTTTCCTTCATTGACCCATCCCATAGAGTATGGTGTGGTTGTCTTGCCATCTTTAAACTTAATCTCTTGGCTTTTTGCATAGAAATTAAGTTCTTTTAGCTACCACTATCAAAAATAAAATTTAGAGGCTTTCCACCAACCCATATCTGTGAATGGAACAATCTCTCTTCATCTTCATGTGAAACTACTTTTGTTATTACAACTATGGCTTATGGGTTTGCTTCTATCATTGAATCATTGTTAGGAGTTTCTATTTGTGTGGATTGAAGCTTAGCTTCATCTCTTTGTATTTTTGTCATATAGTTTTTAATTCTTCAACACTCCTTTGTGTTATGAGTTGGACTCCTATGTATTTCACACCACATGCCCGTATATGTTTGTGTCTTTTTAGTAGCCCACCAAGTATTCTTGGGAGGATTTGAGGGAGGGTCCTTTCCCATTGGTCTTCTTCTGTAATTATTTCTGTCTTCACCCCTTAGCCTATTTTATGAAAAGTAATCCTTTTTTCCTTTCTATTTGAGTTCAATTTTTGTAGCATATTTATAAGCAATTTCTAATCTTTTGATATTCAAGAATTTCATTTCATTTTGAATGTATCTATGAATCCCACTACAATATTTCAAAATTTGATACTTCTTTAAATCTTCTATACCAAGTTTTGTAGAGAGTGAATGGAATGTATTGGTGTAATATTGTAAAGATTGGTCCCTCTTTTGTTGAAGCAACTATCATTCTATATCTTTTTGTTCATATAAATCATCAAGCAAGTATGCTTCTTTTATGTATTCCACAAATTCTCCCCAAGTGGGTTTATTATTAGAGAGTATTTCCAACTCTTCTCTAGCTTCACTTTCCTTATTCAATAATATTGTTTCCCATGCTAATTTGACATGGATTTCAGCTTTCAAGAGGGATTTTTTTTTTTTTTTTTTGCATCAGAAAAATTATTTATAGAGAAGTATCATTCTAACTTAGATAACCAATTATTAACAACATTAGCATCAACTTTTCCTTCAAATTTTGGGATATCAAAATTCACCTACACTTAAAAGAGGTGTTCCCATGGAATAGTGCTACTGAATTGGGCACTTGTTGGGTCTTCAATTTTTTAAAAATTTACTGATCATATCTTCTCATTGCCTAGCCAAAGCCTCTTCCACCATATTCTTCACAAAGTTTGCTGAACTATCTGACATCTTTGGTTTTGTGCACCACAAATCAAGGTATTTTGACAAATTTCTCATGGGCAATCCTAATCTTTGATAGGAAGTTCTTGTATTAGGGTAAAAGCACAAACCTGTGTCACCTTTTATAAAGAAATGTGATATCAGAATGTGACAGTTCAACATTAATGATAAAAAAAAAATGGTATTTGTGTTTAGAATTTGAAGATGATTTAAACTAATGAAATCTATAGAATTGGATGAATTTTATGGCTATAATTTTGGTAATTTTTTTGGGTAAAAATTTATCTATTTTCTTTTATTTTGAAGTCCCTTTTTTAACTGTAAAAAATATAGGGTGTAGTTCTCGTTAAACAAGTATATGAAAATCATCTTTTTGGTTCTGATTTGAAAATATTTTATAGATGACATGTATAGCTAGGGAACAAAAAAAGAAATAATTATTTTTTATGTATATTATATTTATTATAAGTACTCAAGCTCAACCTTATCAGAATCCAATAGTTTTTCCCTCTCGTCAAAACTTCCCTATCAAATCTAGACCTTTTCGAAAAAAAATTACATATTTGTGAAGAGGACTCTCTCCTCTAGAGGTAAATATAATTTTTAAATTTTTTTAATATTATTTACTATTTTATTTTCCTTTTTTGAGGGAGCATTTTCTAAATTGTTAAAATATTGACTAATAATATTTTGAAATTATAAAATATTATAACTAATCAAAACACTCAAAAATTTATATAATGATGATATTGAATCTAAGATCAATAAAAGAGTATTTTTAGTTTTTGAAAAAAATTGAGTTTTTATCGAGAACTAAGATTTGACCAAAACACATTTTGGTATCCTAAATCATGACACAGATCTGTGCTTTTACCCATTAGTTGGCATACAAGAGCATTCCTGCTCTGATACCACTGATCTAAATTTAATAAGTGGGTTGCAAACATAATATCTAGTGAATCAAAATACCTATGATACCAATGTTCAAGTTTTGGAAATTCTTGCAAAAATCATAAGAGTTGTATGCAAACCAAAATCCATCTTATTGATTGAAATTGAAAGAATTTATACAACGATGGAATATCAATAGACACCATAGCCATGAATTTGAAATATTTATGTGGCTATAATATAAACAACAAAATTAAACAAAAAAATATTGAAAACTAGTTGTTTAATTACCCCAACTTGTCAGGGTCATAACTTTTGACTTAGAACTCAGATTTTGAAACCACTTACACTATTGGAAAGAAGAACTAAAAATCTAATTTTAATCCCTAAAATAGTGAGCCTATGATTTCCCAATTATAGGTATCGATGAAAGTTTTAGCTTGAAATTTTGAAGAAGGCCTTTGAAAAGGCCAAATAAAAAGATATAGAATAACTTTTTTAAAATATGAAAAAAATACTTTCAAACATTTGATCTTCAATATAATCTAGATCATCTTGGCATTTTGAAATGCACATATCCAATTTTGTAATGTCATTCTTTTTGCATGTTTATCATCTTCAAAAGTAGATTCTAATGCTTTCCAAATTTCATAAGATGTTTCAAGTGACTTTACCTGACTGTATTCATTCTTTGGAAGAGCTATTAGGAGAGCTTCTCTTGCTCTCATGTTTCAATGAATAGATCTCTTTCATCTTCACTGCATCCTTCTAGCTTTTCTTCTTGAACAATTGTCTTCGTACCCTTTGTCAAGATCTAATATCCTGGACCCATGCACAACAGATGAGTCTTCATCTTCTCTTTCCAACTGTCATAGTTGGAACCACCAAATCTAGGACTATCCTTTCTAAAAATATTTGACATCGATCTCCCAAATATGTTAAGCTTATCCTTCAAGGATCTAATGCTCTAATACCAATTGCTAGAATATATAGTCCACTAATATAACTGGGGGGGTGGGCAATGGGGGGGTGAACCTTAAATGAATTTAATCATATGAGCAATATACATTGAAACCACAACATGATATGCATACTAATAACACTAGATATGTTAACTAGGGAAACCCTTGATCAAAGAAAAAACCCTAGTGGGGATGGTACCCATAAGAAGATGTACTAATATAAATGTTCCTTGTTAGAAGATGGACCATATTAGGAGTCTATGAATGCATTCAATACATATAAGTCCCTATAAGGAGAATTTGAATCCCTGTTAGGAGTTGTGCCAACCCTGCTAGAAGTTGTGGAAGATAGTTGGACCCACTGCCCAAATGGCTTCAAAGGAAAGACTAATGAATCCATTATACAAATGATCTATGTATTATTCCTTTTAGAATAATAGAATTGTATTTTTTTATTCCTTCCTCTTTCTCTATCCTATCAACTGGACTTCTGCTCCTTCTACTTTTGTAACTAGATCACAAATCTTGCATCCAATAATCCCTTGGATCACTTACACACATTCAATAAGAACTTTTCCCCTTTCCACACTTTGTACTTCATACAACAATAGATACTTTCCAATCAAGGAATAAAAATTTTGCTTTATACCATATCTTCAAAATAATTCCTTGAGTCAACTTTGAGGTCTTTCTCAATTAATTATAATAAGATAATTAATTAATTACAATTACAATAGCACTATTGGCTCACAATCTATACAAAAATTCTAACATGTGATACTAGGGCTTGCACAATCACTAACATCACCAACTGACTATCATTTGTCACTACATGATTGTGCATCTTCTCATTGCATCTTAGGTCTAATATAGAAAACAAGTATTAGGAACTACTTTCCCAATACTCTATCTCTGAACTACTCTTTATAAATTAGCTACAAATTTTGTACATCTTTGACCTAGACTCTATGCACTCAATCATGTCATCAAGACAGTGTGTAGAACATGTCCATGATTGAGCATCACTATACAATAAAACCATTGTCTGTACTTGATGTAGGAGCATCTTGCGTCATAAAATAAAGGGGGAAACAAATTTTCTTTTGTTTCCTTTTTCAAAAAAAGCAGAAAAAATAATTTATTTATTTTTTTAAAAGAAATTGTGGAGGAGAGAGAAAGTGATGAAAATTAGAAGGAAAAAATCAAAATAAATTTAAAAAGGAGAAAAGAGGGAAAAGGCATTTAATAGGGAGCATTATTAAGTGTAACTTGTGGCTAGAGAGTTTATTTAATGTGAGTTTTTATTTAATGTAACTTGCTAAGCCGGCTTGTGACTTGAGGGTTTAGTTAATGTAACTTGTTAGTGGTCAACTTGTGGCTTGGTTTGGTATAAGTAAAGGGCCTTATCTTTTCATTATTAATTATCCAACTTGGAGAAGAGGATGCAAAGGAGGAGTGAACTTTGAAGAGCTAGTAGCTGCATCTTAGAAAACAAGGAGATTTCTTCGTGGGCTTAAGAGTACAAGTTGAGATCTTCCTTGGAGGTTCCTATGAGAGTGTGGATCTCCACTAGCTAGAGTTGGGATTGGATCTTGAGGGATCTTCCAAAATTACTACTATAATTTCTTATGTATTTGGTCATAACCTAAAAGGCCTTACAGCGAGGCATGTTGGATGTAAATCTTATGATTATTTTTGGAGAATTGGTATTATTTTGAATCTAATTATCTATGTTATTATTTATTCTTCCACTATGTGGTTATTTACTAGGGGCTAGAACATCTCCTTTGGGAATTCTCCTACCTTACACTACATCAAGCGGTATCAAATGGAAGGTTGTTCCTAAGTGTGTAAACTGAACGCCAAAGTTTGCACTAGTACCTTGGGAGGAAATACAAATGGATCTATGGTTGTGAGGATGGAAGCTTGATCTTTCTTGAGAAGATTGATTTGTTGGTGATTTATTATAGAGGGTTTGCAAACATATTCAAAGATGGCTCCAAGAGGATTGGACCCTGGGTTGATTGCAAATCTCTGTGATGTGGTGGAGAGGAGGTTTTTTGATATGTGTGCTCAGTTTGAAGCTAGCTTGGTTAATTGAGTTAAGGGAAAGCTGAGGAAGGTATTCTATGGATTTTTGTGGAGCTAGAGTCTACCAATCTAGAAGAGAGTTTTCTGGCTAGTTAGAAAACTTGTTTGAGAGAGAAGATGGAATCACAAGGTCAAGGTGGAAGAGGTTGGTTTTATTGATCATTTTGTAGAGTTTAATAGGCAACCTCTAGAGAAATTGGAGGTTGTTGCTAAGAATATTCCTAACCTTGCTAATGTTGGGATGCAGATTAGTTTAATGATCAATTGGTTGAATCTAACATGGATATTGCAAAGCACTCAATCACAAATGATCTAGCTATTGTTGGTGCTGACTTGTATGTTGTAGAGCATCTTATTGTGAGCAATAAGACCATTGGTTTTGTGAGTTTGGAATGTATTGATGGAGATCTACATACTTTTGTTGATATGGAGTTTGTTGTTATTGATGTGGATTCACTAGTTGCTAATGTGGATGAGGTTTTGCTAATGAAACATTATGTTCATTTTGTTCCTGGGAGTGAGAATGTTGATTGGATGGTTGAGATTTTGGTGTTTGACAGAGTGATGTAGATGTCAATGATTTGCATGTTGATTTTCTTGCCTTTGTTGGAGTGGAAGCCTTTGGTGAAGATGAAGATGGTTGCAAAAAAAAATTTTGGCATCAAAGTGTGGGACACACTTTTCTATCTACCCAGGGAGTCTGATGCAGGAGCATCTTAAATGAGAAAATAAAGGGGGAAATTTTTTTTAAATGAGGAAAAATGAGGGAAAAAAATAGTTTTTTTTTTTTTAAAAGGAAATTGTGGAGAGAGAAAGTGACGAAAATTAGAAGAAAAAAATTAAAATAAATTTAAAAATGGAGAAAAGAGAAAATGGCATTTAATAGGTGGCATTATTAAATGTAACTTGTGGCTAGAGGGTTTATTTAATGTAACTTGCTAAGCCAACTTGTGGCTTGAGGGTTTATTTAATGTAACTTGCTAGTGCCCAATTTGTGGCTTGGTCTTGTATAACTAGAGGGCCTTGTCTTATCATTATTCATTATCCAACATGGAGAAGAGGATGTGGAGGAGGAGTGAACTTTGAAGAGCTAGTAGTTGCAGCTTGGAAAACAAGGAGATTGCTTGGTGGGCTTGCGAGCAAGAGTTGAGATCTTCCTTGGAGATTCCTACCAAAGTATAGATCTGGACTAGTTAGAGTTGGGATTGGATCTTGAGGGATCTTATAGAATTACTATTGTAATTTCTTATGTATTTGGTCGTAACTTGAAAGGCCTTATAGCTACGCATGTTGGATGTAAATCTTATGATTATATTATGAGAATTGGCATTATTTTGGATCTAATCATCTATATTATTATTTATTCTTCTTTTGTGTGGTTATTTACCAGGGCTAGGACATCTCCTTTGGGGACTATCCTGCCTTACATTGCATCAAGTGGTATTAGAGTGAAGGTTGTTCCTAAGTGTGTAGACCGAGCACCAAAGTTTGCAGCAAGACCTTGGGGGGACATGCAAATGGATCTATGGTTGTGAGGATGGAAGCTTGATCTTGTTTAGGAAGATTGATTTATTGGTGATTTATTACAAAGGATTTGCAAAAACATTGGAAGATGGCTTTGAGAGGATTAGACCCTAGGTTGATTGTGAATCTCCATGATGTGGTGGAGAGGAGGTTTTCTTGGATGTGTTCTTTGTTTGAAGCTAGCTTGGTTGATTGAGTTAAGGATAGGGTGAGGAAGACATTCCATGGACTTTTGTGGAGCTAGAGTCTACCAATCTGGAAGAGAGTTGTTTGGCCTATTAGAAGACTTGTTCGAGGGAGAATATGGAATCACAAGGTTGAGGTGGAAGAGGTTGGTTTTATTGATCAGTTTGTGGAATCTAATACACAACCTATAGAGCAATTGGAAGTTTTTGCTAAGAATATTCCTAACCTTGTTGATGTTAGGATGGAGATTGGTTTTCATGATTAGTTGTTTGAGTTTGACATAGAGATTGTAGAGTGCTTAGTCATGGATGATCTAGTTGTTGTTGGTGGTGGCTTGTATGTTGCAAAGCATCTTGTTGTGAGAAATAAGACCATTGGTGTTGTGAGTTTGGAATGTATTGATGGAGATCTACATATTGTTACTAGTATGGAGTTTTTTGTTACTAGTGTGGATTCAGTTGTTGATGTGGATGAGGTTTTGTTGATGAAACATTATGTTTAATTTGTTCCTGGGAGTGAGCATGTTGATTGGATGGTTGAGATTTTGGTGTTTGACAGAGTGATGCAAATGTGGATGTAGTGCATGTTGGTTTTCTTGCCTCTATTGGAGTGGATGCCTTTGGCAAAGATGAAGATGGTTGCAAATATTTCTTTTCGGACACACTTTTCTATCTACCTAGGGAGTCTGATGCAAGAGCATCTTGCATTAGAAAATAAAGGGGGAAATAAAAAAAATTTGTTTCAAAAAAACAAAGAATAAAAAACAAATTCTTTTTTTAAAGAAATTGTGGAGGAGAGAGAAAGTGACAAAAATTACAAGAAAAAAATTAAAATAAATAAAAGAGGGACAAAAGAGAGAAAAGGCATTTAATAGGTGGCATTATTAAATGTAACTTGTGGCTAGATGGTTTATTAAATGTGAGGCTTTATTTAATGTAACTTATTAAGCTGACTTGTGGCTTGAGGGTTTATTTAATGTAACTTGCTAGGGTTTTTCGTATAAGTAGAGGGTCTTGTCTTATCATTATTAATCATCTAGCTTGGAGAAAAGGATGTGGAGGAGGAGTGAAATTTGAAGAGCTAGTAGCTACGGCTTGGAAAATAAGGAGATTGCTTGGTGGGCTTGTGAGCACAAGTTGACATCTTCCTTGGAGGTTTCTACCAAAGTGTTGATCTGGACTAGCTAGAGTAGTGATTGGATCTTGAGGGATCTTGCAAAATTACTATTGTAATTTCTTATGTATTCGGCCATAACTCAAAAGGCCTTACAACCAGGCATGCTAGATGTAAATCTTATGATTATATTATGAGAATTGGCATTATTTTGGATATAATTATATGTGTTATTATTTATTCTTCCACTATGTAGTTATTTGTTGGTGGCTAGGACATATCCTTTGGGGATTCTCCTGCCTTACACTACATCAGTAACATCAAAATCTCTATCTTCTACTCAATCATTCTTTACATAAACTATGCTATGTTGATATCAGTGACAAACATAGTCATGAATACAACATGTCAATACTCTCCAATGCTCAAAATACTCCCCAACTGTAGTATCATCAACATTCATACTTATATATATCTGTGTATGTGTGTGTGGCATGAAAAATATGACTTCACATCTATTAGTTGAATCACATGATGACTCACCTTGAAGATAGTGACTATTATACCAAAGTTCAAATTTTGACTAGTTTAGAATTGGGACCAACACATACCAAATACGACATGCACCCTATTTGACATGTGCCCTATTTGAGGTTTGAAACCTCAAACCAAATGACATTTGTACTAATAATTCTACATGGTTACTTTTTCTTGGGGCACTTTTCTATCATCAAAGGTCAAGCCTATAAATGACAAATCTTCATATCTATATAATGCATTAGTTGAAGATATTCAATAGTCATGTGATAGGTAGTATCATAACAATACTCACCCAAACACAACCATCCAACCCATTTATATATGATTTTGGCCTACTTATCTTTCTAAGGATGATAATTGGTATTAGGAGTCAATTCTATCCCTACCAAACAAAATAACTCTTGTTATAATGTGTTGATAATCATGTCCCTATCACAACAAATGGTATGAGGGAGACTATGCAATCTGAACTCTTCTCAAAAAAATGAATCAACAATTACAAAGAAATGAGAATATTTAGTTTTCCTATCCACTACTAAAAATATGCAATTTATTTGCACTACTACCAAATTGTAGCACCTTTTTACCCTTTATTATTCATGTCATGCCACTACAATCATACTTAAGTTCTTATAATAATCATAGACCAATAATGGACTATATACTAACCCACAAAAGTAGCCAAGAAGAGTACTATTGCATTTAAAATACTTCAAAGCAATTTGTACCTTGAACAAGTGCCTGCTACATTTGAGACATCATCTCTTCAATATTATAGGTCATAAGGGGGATATAGAGGAAATAACCATTATGAGTCATCACTACCACTATTAGTTATCTTACTTAGGTTTCTTCACAAAATCCACAACTATCCTTGTGCTCCATACTTGAAGGTGGCTAGTACAATATAGGATTAGGTATAACCTTCTCTATTCACTAAAAATAACTAAGAATTTTCTAACTATTGAAGTCAAAATTACTACTTCTATCTTCCCAAGAATGAGAATGACATTACTACAAGATCTTAATATATTGTTACATTAACAATAAATCAAACCAAATATTTTGTAGCATCTATAAGACAAATATGGTACCTCATTACTAAAATAGAATTTTTCCAATATAGATAAGTAAAGCTATGCAATTTACTCTAATGTTGTTATTGTTGGATATTGACAACCCATGTATCAAATTACCTTAATTACATGATAACTCATAGTTTGGATTAATTTGAATCATATAAATGATGAATTGAGTTATCTTGTCATTCTACTCTCTATGTCTCTAATTCACTACTACAAATATATAATTCCTTCCCTGTACTCATGGTTGGAGATGTGGCTTGTGTAATTAACTTGTAGATTTGATGTGGTGTTTTGAAAATAGGCTCTTCACTCTCTCCTCTTTACATACACATAAACCAATGATAAAGATTAACTAGGGGGCTACACAATGGAAGCTTTTGTTGAGTTGGGGGAATGGAAGGGAAACTAAAAGTTATAAACTATGTTGTTCATTCATTTAGGATTCAACAATGAATATATATTTTGTCTCTTGTTGTGCCCTTGTGATCTATGTCTCTATAGTGATTTTTTTTAATGAAAGATTTTATTATTATTATACATATTTATATTGTATAATTCATTTAATTTGTTTAGATGTCACCCTTATTGAAGAGATAGTAAAATTTTATTATTTTATTATTTTTAATTATATATAAGATACTACCAATGCTTGTATGTTTATATTTGATATAATTTTATAGCCTAAATATTTGCATGTGGAGAAAGTCCATGCCTAACAATATGAACCTAGAAAAAAATAAGGTGACAATTGCTAGATTGTGGTCTCAGTTCAAAAGAAAAGGTGATGGAAAATGTTATTGTCCTTACAATAAATTCAAGGGCTTAAAGAATCAAACAATTCTAATCACAATAGCTCAAAGATATTGTAGGCAACATGATCACATTGAAGGTAGAAAGGAGTTTTGTCCTTCAGTGAATGTGGATTTTGAGCTGGTGGAACATGAAGATGTGAATATCAAAGCAAAAGGTATTGCTCCCATGGAAGAAGATGATCCTGAGGAAGAGAATACAATTGAAGATGTTGGTATTGGCATAGCTGATAATGTGCCAAAGAACATGATTAAAGGAGATGTTACTAGTGCAACTGATGAAGATAATGAAGATAGTGATAATAATGCATCTAATGATGATGATGATGATTAAGAGAACTTTGATATACCTATAATTTAAAAGGAATATGAGCCCCTATACCAAGGCCCCCAAATAACACTTTTCTCCATTGTATTGTTGTTGGTAAACTTCAAGGTTATGAATGGTATATCCAATGTAGCAATCTCACATATGCTAAGTTATAGTGTCATTTTTTTTCCTTTTCTATGTTAGTGTACCATTAATGTTCTTCATATTAATAATTTTTTTCCATAGGTTGATAGGTGAGTGTTTTTTCCACCATCAAACATTTTTGCTTGAAATCTTACCAAGAATTATTGACCATTATGAAAGATATTGAAATGGAGTATCAAACAATATATGCATGTCCCAATGATCATATTATAAATCATAAACAACATGAATTTTCAACACAATTCCATGATTTTCACATTACTAGATATTTATCAGATCAAATAACCAAAAAGGCACCTCGCAAGGTTCTTTGGCACATTTCCATTATTCCACATCTACAACAATTATTCAGGTGTACTAGCTTGGCACAATTTATGGATTACCATGTCTGCAATAGAAGTCAAGATGAAAATATGTGAATGCCTATGGATGGTTCTACATTTAAGGACATAGAAGATAGGTGACCAATATTTAAAGAAGAACCTCATAATCTAAATCTTTCATTAGCAATAGATGGTGCCAATCCATTTCGAGAGATAAGATATGTTTACTTGGTCTGACATATTTTTGTTATTAACAATAACATTCCTCCTTCAACATCCATAAAGAGGGAGCACATAATTTTGGCAATGATTGTACTAGGTATTTTTCCATTTAATAGTCATCTAAATTAATTTATAAAAATAGTATCAAAATGGCCATAATAATTATGTTTTTTAATGTTCATTCAACTAGGTAAGTACCAAGTGAAAGATATGCATGTATATATATTGAGCCTTTGATTGATGAGTTGTTGGACTTATGGAATGGGGTCACTATGTATGACATCTCTAGATCAATAGGTGAAATAAAATTTCAATTACATGCAATGCTTGTATGAACAATACATGATGCCCCTGGACTAACACATTTTTGTTATATGTAAGACTGTTAATGATTTTTTCATATGTAATAGTGCTAACATATTTTCATTGTATATTTAAGTTGCATGTGATAATTGTAAATGTCAATCTTCTAGTACACATATCATCCAATTATACATGATCTTGTAGGTATTTAGTCAAAAGAAAAATTTTCATGTCCAATTTGTGGTCCAAAGATGAAATCTCGTCATTCAAAAAGTTTAGGAAAGTAGGTGGGTATGTGCAAGATCATGGTCAACCAAACTATGGCCTTATTTGGTAGTGAAAAACCAATAAATCAGGGTTATGTTGACACATAATTTTAAAGTAGTTATGAGCTTTATATCAAAAATTTGTAAGAAAAGAATCTATAGGAAAGTGAATTTAGTTTCTAAACTACTAAGTCTTATCTACAGAAAAAAATCATTTGATTTGTCCAAATTTTGAATTTTAATGTAGTAATACAAAAATTTTAGGGCAAAAAAAAATTAGGTGTATGTCTGACCACCTTAATCAAAGTCAAATGATAATATTTTTTAATATAATTATAGATATAAAAAGTAGACTCATGCTTGGATGTGACACATATTTTTGGATATTTTGATTCTAGATAAATAATTAAATATGAATTTTCTACTATAACTTTTTTAAAATAAAAAAACTCTTGTGTCTGACCACATTAACTAATTGAAAACTTTACAAATTTATTTATTTATTTTTCTTATACGAGGTGAAGCATAGAATGTGGTGCAACTTTTAAATTTTAAAAATATGATACCATTTGAAAGTTATAGCTATTTTTCAATCAGTATGTCAATCAATAGTTTACAAACATCTTCATTAAAAATTAATTAATAAATACTTATCAAACTTAGAATTTGACAAAAATTATATTGATGGAATCCTTAGAGTTTTATCGAAAAACCCTTTTCATTTCATTGAATTTCGATGGAAAAAATATTGTCAGATGGCTACTCAAAGTTTGAATGTCACTGAAACATGTCTCAAACACATTTTTTGAGTTGACCAAAGAAGTTTGGTAAATACCAATCCTAATCGGGTACCCGATCCTAGATCAATTTGAGTGCCCAAATTTTGGAGGGAAATCAATTTGGAAAGTGTAGGAAATCAACAACTATTGTATATTATTATTATTATTATTGTTAAGCATAATATAGTAAAATATTATTATTATTATTAAATATAATATAGTAAAGTATGATATTTAATATATAGCCATCTATTATTGTTATTATTATATAATATAAATGTATTATTATTATAATAATATAGTAGTGGGGTTGTAGGCTAGGTTAATCGATGCATATGTCCTTATGGATCCTAGGACCCCTAGGGACACATGCCATTATGCAATGGGTCTAATGGGGTCATGGGCTAGCCCACAACCCCATCAGACCCATTGCATCAATTACCTTATGTCCCTAGGGATCCTAAGACCCTTAGGGACATATGGCATGATGCAATGGGTCTAATGGGTTGATCGTGGGCTAGCCCATGACCCCATTCAACCCATTGCATTGATTACCCTATGTCCCTAGGGATCCTATGACCCCTAGGGACATATGTTATCATTGAATGCATCAAAAGGGGTCATAGGTTATCCTATGACCCTATTCGACCCATTCAAACAAATGAAATAGGTCCCTAAGGGTCCTAGGACCCCTAGGGATATATTTTGTCATGAAATAGTGTATATTGATTTTGAAAGATTTCTCGCTATAACTATAGCAATATATGAGAAAAGTATAAGGAAATGGTTATGATGACAAAACGTTTCACGGGTTGACATAAGATGCATATAATATATTAAAATATGAGCTTCCTAACAAATGAAATAGGTCATAGGGTAATCGTTTGAATGGGTTCAATGGAGTTGTGGCTAGCCTGCGACTCCATTCAAACCATTCCATCAATTACCTTAGCCTACAATCCAATTACTATATTATAATAATTAATATAATAATAATACATTACTATATTATATAATAGTAATAATAATATTTTACTAGGTTATATAATAATAATAATCATATATATATATATTACTATATTATATTTAATAATAATAATATTTTACTATATTATATTTAATAATAATAATGCATTACTATACTATATAATAATAATATCACTGTATATTCAATCTCTCCCCATCATCGGAGACTACAATTGCAAAGGGGATGTATAAAATATGGAAAGCCAGATAGAAACATACTCAGACATATAGAACTTCATGATCCCTACCTTCCTCCCAAGATTGGCTACAACTAAGTCTATTGATGTTTGTTGCAACATTTATTTAGTTGTTTTCATAGTAATAATATACTTTTGACCCCGTTGGACCCATTTCATAACGACATCTATCCCTAGGGGTCCTAGGATCCCTAGGGACATAGGCATCAATTCCCCTAGCCTACAACCCCATTACTATACAATAATAATAATGCATTTATATTATATAATAATAACAATAATATATGGCTATATATATTAAATATAATAATAATCATCATCATATATATTTCTATATTACATTTAATATATAGTCATATTTTATTGTTATTACTATATAATATAAAAGTATTATTATTATATAGTAATGGGGTTGTAGGCTAGGGTAATCAATTCCTATGTCCCTAGGGATCCTAGGACCCCTAGGGACATATGTCATTATACAATGGGTCCCATCATACCCATTGCATCAATTACCCTATGTCCTTAAGGATCCTAGGACCCATAAGGACACATGGCACAATCCATAATAAATAAATGTTTATTTTCTTTGTAGGGCTTCTCGATAAAATATCACTGTAAGTTAAGTGAGTGGGTGGACACATGGCCTCCACATTATCTTACTCCATTGTCTATTATACTATCTATAGAAATGATAACATGTAAATTTCACTTGAGCATAACCATCTATCAAATCTTCTTCAGCTAGGACATGTCTTTGCATTGGTTGTATTACAAGCGAATGATAAGAAATCAGATTTTTTTTTAGCACATTGTGTAAGAGGTAGAAAAAAGCTTGCACAACCAATCACAGATGATGGATTCAAATATCCTACTAGTTCAATTGTTGTTTCTAGAACATGGTTGCAGACATACATGCTTAGAAGGAATGAAATTCCTACATTATCTCCAATATACTTTTGTGCTTCTCTTGCTCTTCATCCTGATGATGGATCACGTAGTGTGATTCGAAACGTTGATGGTAAAAATCTTAACACAATCGAATCCAGAAACATACTAGTACAATATAATGGATTGTGGAAATGTGTTCTCTTTAAAGGAGTGTTATTTGTTAGATTTGTTGTATATATATTTTTTGCATCTTGCTCTTCTTTTTCTATAATTTATTGTATAATTTTTTACAGTGTCTCGTTAATATATTTTTATGTGATGAATAACTTCTAGGTGGTTTTCATCTAAATAAATTGATAAAAAAAGACCTAAAGCATTAGAAGAACAAAATTCTTCAGCTTTTGTGTGAGATGCAAAAGTGTCAACCTTCAACTTTTTTCAATGGACAAGAACACTACCTCATACATCTAGTTGAGGAAATTGAATTGTGTGGACTAGTACCAACTAGGTCAATGTGGATGGTTGAGAGGCACTTGAAATTTTTGAAGGGCTTGGTTCAAAAAAAAGCACTTCCTAAGAGTTTTATAGTCAATGGATATATAGTATACTAGACCATGGTGTGCATTACTGAATATCTTCTCAATTTTGCATCAAAAATCAATGTAGATTGTATTTGGGATACCAACTCAATTAACAAATTTAAAAGGGGTTACTTAATGGGGAAAGGTAGATTTAGGAAAGTGACAGGTAATTATAAGATGTTATTGTAGTTAATTAATTATTATCCATCATCAATATAAGTTGTTTCAAACTAGTGTATTTATTTTATATAGTTTCTTGTGAGTGGGATGCACTTCATTTTTATATTGCAAACAATTTTTTATTAGATGATGGTATGGATTGAACGATCTCAACAAAATGGTAGTTCATTAACATGGGAAGGTGTTGCTTCATTGGTTAATGAAGTGCATCGTAATGGAGATCCCAATGTTACACCAATGATAATTGATCTAGGAAATGGATGAGGTGAAAAGGTACATATAAGTTAATCTATCATGACCCATTTGTTTAATATCAACTCATGGATAGATGCATAATTTTGACATGTTTGAAAAATAACAAGTTAATCACCACAAAGCTATGTACTGCAATGGTCATAAATTTCACAGTGAAAAGATGGATAAAACTAAGAGAACTTGTGATTCTAGGATAATTGCATTCTTTGAGGTCACCAATATTTCATCTAGAAAAGACATGCATCTTCAAGAATCTTAAAATAGATACGATGGCATTTTGGCAGATATAATTGAGTGCGACTTTAATTACTTCAAAATAGTTCTATTCATTATCAAATGGTACAAGCTATGAATGAATTAAAATGATCTTAATAGAACTATTATTGAACATGATAATGGATTTACAATTATTAATACAAGATCATTCGAGCTAGCTAGAAATGGTCCTTATGTTCCTACAAGAAATTTTGAGAAAGTGTTTTACTTTGGCATTCCATATAAACCATGTTGGTCATTTGTCTTTAAACATGATCCAAGAGGAATACCAGTAAAATATAATGTTATTGAAGAAGAAGATATTGAAGAAGTGGAAGATGATGTAGATGATGATTATGATGGTGAAGATGTTCACGATGATGGTGATGGCATTGATGATGGTGGTGGTGGTGATGATCGTAATGATGATAATGATGATGATGATGACAATGGTGATGGTGGTGGTGGTGGTGGTGATGACAATGACAATGATGGTCATACTGATGATCATGATGATGACAATGGTCATTGTGATGATTTGGATGATGATGACAATAATGATGATGTTCATGATGATGAGTTGGATGTAGAAGATGATCAATGGAAATGTATTAGGTGTTGATTAGGAATAAATATTTTTTACGATGCTCAATTCTTGGTGTTTATTACTTATAAAAAAAATTTTTTGTAGAGGTAATGAATTAAATAGTATACAATGATTATGATGTATGCATATTTTTCAAGTTATGTTCTATATTATTTGTAACTAACTTAAGACAAATGATTTATATATGCAGGAAACTAAACCCCTTTGATGAAGATTGTACACAGTGATATGGATCAAGAGGTATAAGTTTATTACATGCTTTCTTTCTCTTTACCTTCAACATTAACTTCAGGAAAACTTCATCAATATTAGCCTCATTTTATAACAAAATATGTTGCTCCTTCAATTATATCTCTCATTTGATGGTCTACAAGTACCACCAAATATGTATCAATCAGATTTGTCTTCCTTGAGTGAGGGAAATGCAGGAATAGAAGAGGATAGTGAGACATGTAGTAGGTCTATGAAAGAGAAGAAAACTAGAGGTCAAAAGATTAGAAGAAAATTCCATAAATGTATGCAAATATATCTTTCTCAAGGAGGGTCACATTCTTATGATGATGAGACAAAGGGCAACATCAAGGTTCCCTTGAGGTACACACATCTTCAGAAAGAATGGGTACCCAAGAAATTACCTCTAATTAACACTAATTTTTTTTTAATGAGAGGATATATCACATAGCTCCATCATCATTATATGGTTTGAGCCTATTTTCCATGGATGAAATAAAGGTTAGTTATAAAAAATGTGTTGAATTAATGGAGTATGTAGGAGCTTGTTAAAATTTTAATAATTGGATGCAAATAGTTCAATATAAAAAAAGTATGCATAGGTATGCATTGTTAGCAAATTATCTAAAATAGAAAAAAAATGATCAAAGTAAAAAACTTGTTGTGTACATTGATCGAAGGCCAAAAGAAAAAGGGGACATTACAAATTTTATAAATAGTATGGCTTCTAGGTCAACTAATAAGTGACCCAATTGCATTTTCAAGGTGTGTGAGGGAAATCAAGTCTTTTTATGCATGATAAAATCAATAAGTTCATGGGAAGATCTACTAATAGATTACAATTTAAATCACATAAATTCAATGAAAGTTACTATCATGACACTTGTAAGTACTATATATGTAATATTTAAACTAATTACTCCCAATTATAACTCCAATATATAGTATAATATTTTATTAAATATTTTTTTGCTAATTAAGTCAACTATTCCTTTCATTATGCTGATGTTTTTATATATATTCTTTGTCACTAGATGACATGGCCAATCCATTGGATGATAGAAGCAAGGATGTTTCTTCCACCCCTTTTTCAGCATAAGTAATCCTTTTGTATAATTTTTTTTGCAATTATAATTTTTTTAAATGTCATTTTATTATATTATTTTTGTTAAGATTTTGGACTTGTTTTGATTATTTTATTGATGTTTTTATCACAATTTGATGCTTAGGGAAAGGGAAAAGAACATATTACACAATAGCAATTAGTTGCTAATATGGTGGCCATAGTATTACATGATGATGACATCACATATACCAGTGACCCTATAAGCATGTGTAAAAACAGCCTCAAAAGAATCAATCTACAAATTCTTGCACTTGTGATGGATCCAAATCTAATCGAAGAGAAAGAGGCAACAATAAATGAATTATGTTGGAGAGCACTTTGTCTTGAAGTAAGCGACAATGAATCTTTAGCTAGGAAAATAGTTCAACAAAGATTTATATTTTATACTAATTTATGGATCATGAACCAAAATATGTATGTGCATTGACAAGTACACCTTTTCATGATGATAGAAAAGATACTAGTATTGGTGATAATTTACCAACCTTTCCTAGAGCAACCCATGTTACTCCTACTGGATTGTTAGAGGCATCATTGTTGATGGCCGAGAAAGATATGATTCCCTTAAAATTGCCTAATCTTTTGTGTATTTTAAAATTGTAATTATTTAGAGTTTAGTTGTAGTTTACTTATTCATATCTCATTTTTGACTAATGATCCTATTATGATTTTTTAGGAAACGGTATTTTTTATGAAACTTTTTATGATTTAACAATGAAGATATTTTGGCCCACATTAAGTAAAAGGTGTGTAGCTTCATATAATTTGTTGCATTTTTCTATTCATCCATTTGTTGTGATATATTAAAGGTAAATAGCTTGAACTAATTTTTTTAATCTTTTTTTTTTTTTGTTAAAAGTTGGAATGAGCAAGGCCATGAATTAAAAGATTAACTCGTAAAATCTCTAGAGGATCTCTTTGGTCAAAATATTTTGAATAGAGTCCAAATTCTTAAAAAATATTCCAAACATCTCAAGACCATGAGAGACCACTATACAAGGGCTCTAAAGCTCAACCAAAGTATGAGCATCCTCATATGGTTCTAGAGCTAGAGTGGTATGAAATAATTGAAGATGCAAAAGAGATAAGACTAAGAGATAAAAGAATTAACCCACCACCTGGAAAAAATAGGTATATAGTATTATTAATGTAATTATGCACAAATTAGTGATATTTATATTTATATAATCTAAAATATTTCTAACATATTTCAAATTTTACATATATAGGCTACATGAGACTATTGGAAATGTAATGCAAGCTAGGTAACTTGGGTTGGGGGGGAGGGGGAGTGAATTAGAACCACTGTAAATTCTTTCTTGTAATCCACTTTGATATATTATCTAATCTACTTGCATGCATGAAACATAAAGCAATAAAGTAAGAATTCCATAACACAATATTTGGTAACCCAGAAACCCTCCAAGTAGGAGGTAAAACTAGGGTGGGGATGACACCCACAATGCTTCACTAATATAGTGATAAAGTTGGCATGTTAATTCATCCAATTGATCACTTCTTGTGATATACTTGGTTCAGAGTAATAAGGACTGTTAGGTCCACCTATGAAAGGATTTATACAATACAATTAAGGATGTACTCTATTAGGAGTTTCTGTAAAGGACTGTTAGGTCCACCCTATTAAAGGATTTGAGATTGATGCACCTGTTACGATGAATTAGTGGATTGATCTTTGAAATGCAAATCTAATTGCTAATGAGGATCCTTTGAAGTAAATTGATTATCTAATTTTTATAGACGAGTATCTTCCTTTCCTTATGCTACTTGTAGCCTTCTAACTATTATGTTCTTCCATATTCACTTCTATTCAATGTTCTTCAACTCATGGTACAATGATATATTTGGATAAAAAAAAATACCCCATACTTAATATTCATCCAAATAATTTCATCATAGGTTAGCTATAACATAAACAGTTCAAAAAATAATTATCAAGTCAACTCAGTGTTGTAACTCAGGTCCAATGACTTACTTGGGTGATACTGAAGACACTGATCAAGCAACACTGTGACCTTGGATAACTCTTCCACTCGGTTGATACTAGATGCTCAGTTCATATTGATCACCCAGTAGACACTTCTAACTCAGTTTACACTATTCTTCAACCTTGATTATCATCTTGGAACAAGAATACTTTGTTGACTTGGTTCTTGCCAGACCTTGGTAGAACTATCAACTTGGTTAACACTACAACTCGATAAGAACTATTAACTTGGTTGACACTACTTGTTTCATCCTAGGTTAACATTGATAGCTTGGCTCCTTTATGAGCTTAGTAAACATTGTAGATTGGTAACTCGATTACTACTATCTTTCCATTATCACTAAGTATTTTCACACTATTTGATAATATATCTTGCATGAGATTAACAAACACATCAAAGGCTACACAAGCTAGGAAAGATAAGGTTGGTCAACACCATCTTGGCTCTACTAGTGGATATATTAAAATTCACTCATGACTTGTAATAAGTAGTAGTAAATGAAATTTTATATCATTTTTTATATAAAATTATAAATAAGCAATACATTCAATATTGATGATATTATAAAAAAAATGCATGCCATTGAATTTAATTTAGTGCCTATATAAGAGGACAAACAAATTGGCTTCAAGCGAGGCTATAAAGTAGTAATTTCTTGCCATGGCATAGATTCTAGTGGCCAAAGAGAAGTAGAAGATTCTGGTGCATCAGTTCACACATAGGTAAATAGGCCTAATGAATACTAACAAAAATTGAGAACTTCATGAGAAATTATCTATTTGATGTTAATTTTGAATAATGATAACAATGCACATGACATCTCATTGTAGCCTTCTGCTTGCAACATAGATTCTACTCATGATTTAATGAAGGCACAAATCCTACACATGATGAAGCCCTTGATGTGCATCACAATGACAAAGGTACATATTCAATTTCTATTGAAAATTGATTATGTTACTATTAATAAAATCTAACATCTTAAATTAGAATTGGTGTTACCTTTATCTAATAATTTTTTAGTATGCAAAATTTCATGGTGATGGAGTCGGACATGATGTTAGTGTTGAGCATGCTCGGGTTAGGGCTGAACAAAATGTGATAGTAGATGATTTGGTGCTATTGGGTAAAGAAGAATCCCTATTATGTTCTTTAGATTAATAAAATACTTATAATATTTTTAAAAATATTTAGAATTAAAACCATTTATTTCTTATTGCAGGGGTGCATCATCCTTGTCCTCAAAAAAAGAAGAGGAAGCCTCATGTCATAAGATTAGAACCACAAGAGCCACAGGAGAATGTCAAAGATAGTCACAATATACTTATTAGCCTTTATCTTCAACAAAAGAATAGACGAAGAAATGAATATTAAAAACCTTGTTTGATAATGAATGTGTTGATGATGTTTTATGAATGTTAATTATTAATGAATTTGATGTCATGTTATTGAATATTGTTATGTGATTATAATGATTGATGTGTTCACAAATTATTGATAAATCTTTATATGTATTAGTGAGAAATATGTCAAGTTAATGAATGTTATATGAATATATTGATTGATGTGTATAATGAATTATTGATGAATATTTATAAGTATTAATTAATTGTATGTCTTGTTGTAAGAATTTTCCTTAGGGAAGAATTCACACAAGACCAAGGAACTTAAACACAAGCTCAATAGTAGACCAAAGAGAATATGATCAGAATGATGATATATTCATTCAATATTGATTGAAGTTACACTAGGAGTGCCTATATATAAAGGCCTCTAGAATGCATAGAAGTCAACAACATGATAAGTCATACAACCAAGCACATGGCCATCAAATATGGGTTATCCTCCATTAAGTACAGAAGTAAGTGCAATGATGAGAGGATAAGCCTACAAAGGTGTAGCATGCAAAATAATGTTGTAGACACCATGTGTTAAATTAAATTTTTTTACTCTAGTGTTGTCAACATGACAACTCATGAGAGCACACAAACTCCTAAGTGTCTCACCAAATAAATAATAAAATGATGCAATATAATAAAATAATGCATTAACCTAAATAAACTTAAGTAAAGTGTAAATAGTAAATACTTATTTACACCAAAACCCCCCTTGGACTTAAGCTTATGAAAGCTAAAATGAAATGCATGATGGGTCTCAGCTATTGGGCCATGTTAGGTACTCGTGTACATAATGAAATGTAATGTCTTATAAAGTGGAGAATGATGAAAAATCTCATGGGAAAAACCCTCCCCCAAAAAGAGAGATGAAAAACCTAGATGCATGGATGGATGGATTAATCAAGACCCCTCCATTATGACATACATCAAGTATATACAATAGATAAATGTGAGAAGAACACTATCCCAAAAGAGGAAAAGGTCCCCCCCACAAGAGAAAATAAGAAGAGAGAGAAGGTAGTCTCCCCCACACCCCCCCCCCCCCCCCCCCAAATGGTATCGATCAGTGATAGTTGCTCTATTGTAGAAGCTGATCTAGGACTATTGAATAGTGTTCCTCCCCTTTTGAAGAAATAATACCATAGGTACAAGTGAGATGCTTTCACTATGTGTGGAAAGAATCCCAAAGATCACTGATGTCTTTGAAAACTACTCAACTATCCTTATCAAGGATAAATGTAGAACCTGTCCCAAAGAATCTATTGTCTCCTTGAATGATGAAGAGACCTTCTTCAACTATTTTACATAAGTATCCAAAATCACATCAACCTATGAAGATTGATCATGTAGAGAATGTACATGAGGTTCAGAGTGAGCCCTTGCAACAACTGAAGAAGGATCTTCTCCATCAAAGAGAAGATGTCTATCATCAATGATGTCTCCCAAATCCACTATGTATGACTCCATAAACTAACCTAAAATATCTACTATGTAGTCATCAATTTCCACTGAAGCTAGAAGAGAAGGTGTACCTTGTTATGTTGGACCTATCACTGTGGCAATATATGCATGTGGAATGTCCTGATGTTGTGACCTTTGGCTACAATTGTCAATAAAACCCCATGTATCTAAATTTGTTGAAGCACTAATGTTGGTGTCACTATCAATTTCCACAATGTATGATGTGCGAAGAGGTGTAGAGTATAAGCTGGGTGAACTTTCCTCAAAGTGTACATCCTTCTCCACAAAGATCTAATGTGTCTTACGATCCATAAGTCTGTATGCCTTAACACCATCTTCATATCCTATGAGAGTACAAGGCCAAGGTGGTGGTGCCTTGCATCCCCTAGAAGATATGTATGCCCATGTTGGACAACCAAAGACTCTAAAGTGTGTCACAATTGGTTTTCTACCACACCATGCCTCAAAAGGTGTCTTTCCATGTAAGGCAAGATGAGGAGACCTATTCAGTATGTGATTGGCACTGTTGATTGTTTCAACTTCAAGTGATGGATCAAGAGACTTGGCTTGTATCATGAAACTTGTCATAGTCTTAAGAGTTCAAATCCTTAGTGCTACAACATCTATCTTGTGCAGACTGAATGCTGGTGGATTTTGAAGATCAATTCCCTCAAGTTTAAAAAAGTCTTTAAGTCTTTTGTTCACATATCTGCTTTCATTGTCCATCCTTAGAAATTTGATGGCTTTCCTAGATTTCTATTCAACATGAGTCTTGAAGGCTAGAAACTTGTCCAACACTTCATTCTTGTGATGAAGAAAGTAGACCCAAGTATACCATGAAAAGTCATCAATGAAAGTAAGAATGTAGCAACCTTGGCTGACCGATGTCACTATAAAAGGACCTACTAGTACCATGTCAACCAACTGAAGAACAAATGGTGCTCTTAAAGACTTCCTTTTATGTAACTTCTCTTCTAGATGCATATCCACTAAACTTGTTGAACATTCACCTATGAAAAAGTTGATTGTAGATAGACCTTTGACCATTTTGTTTGAGAAAAGTTGCTAAAGATAGTGGAAAGAAAGATGAACAAACCACTCATGTCATAATTGGATGTGTGAATTGGATTGAGTTAACAAGGCTTGTGAAAGAGGCTTGGGCATAAAGTGGGAGAAAGAATAAAACCTTTTATCATGATTAAATTTCCCCACTACAACCAATCATTCATCTTTTAGACTATACACCTTTACTGATTCAGGAAGGAACTCAACTTTATGACCATCTCCAAGGTGAGTGATTTGGTAAATCGAGAGGAGATTTAAAATTAGGTTAGGAACATAGAGAGAATATTTGAACTTTCTATTTTCCATCTCCACATTTCCTTTCCCTTCAACTTCTATTTTTGTATCATCTCCCACAAAGATGTGTGGTATGTTTAACTACTTCAATGAAGAAAAATCTCCTTTTGAAGAACCCGTATGATATGAGTCACCTAAGTCAAGAATCCATTCCATTGAAGAAGTTGAATTTTTCAAGAGTGCTTGTCCTTTGACTTTTGAATCTGAGAAAGATCCTTTCTTCTTATAAGCATTAGGCAGTGGAACATTATGTTTTGTCATGATAGTCATCAACTCATCAATCTTTTTATGATAACACTCATGTTCTTCATGACCCAATTTCTTGTAATAAGCACACTTTTTCTTGTCCTTATTATTTTCCCCCTTCTTGTTTGAATTTTAGGAAGATTTTCCTTGTTGATTTGATTGTGGTGTTGTCTTTTCTACATCCTCTGATTTTTTATTCTTCCATTTCTTATTCTTGTCCTTTCCTTTATTTGAAGATTGACCAACTGAATTTTGAGAACCCTCATTATTGGCCACCAATGCCCTAGACTTTGGCAAATTGATAATCCCCATTGATTTCAACTTCTTTTCTTATTTATCCAATAGCTCAGCATAATGATCAAAAGAGACTTTCTTATAGGCAGACCCTAATGTAGTCTTTAAGGTGTTATAAGTAGAAACAAATGTGGAGTACTCAAATGATAGTTTATTATGAATGTGATAGATTAACCTATCATCTTTAATAGGACTCCCACAATCATCTAGTTTTGTTCTTAATTCATTCACCTTTATGATAAAATCTTGTATGGAATCAAATGCCTTTGGATCTAAGGAGACAAGCTCATCTTCAATTTTGAAAACATCTTCCTCAGACACTTTACCATATAGGTTTTGGATGGTATCCCAAGATTCCTTGGATGTACGAGACTTCTAAATCTGATATATGATCTTGTCTTCAACCTCCAAACAAGTATCATGTAGGGCTTTCCTATAGATTGTTTTCCAATCAGTGATTTCACTGGTAGATACTTGATCACTTGTTGGTTTAGGAAGGGTACCATCTACATATTGAGAAACTCCTTTATGCATTAAATGACACCACATTTTAATGGACCATGTAGCATAGTTATGTGGAGTTAATTTTGGAAACTTAAAATTTTCCATGGTACAAAAAATGAAAGAAAAAATAGAAAAAAAGAGGAAAAAAACACCAAGAACACCCCCCCCCTTTCACTCAATCAAGAAACCTCTCCCAAAAAAGATGCTTTTGACACTTTATATATAGTGCATCTACAATGGTTGCTTGCCAATTTTGGCCTTAGTGGACTTCTAATTTTTATTTTTTACAACCTCCTTATGGAGTTCAAAACTGGAACATTACAATGCATCTCAAATATACAACAATTCTAAAGATATATCAAAGTATTACAATGCAAAAAAGGAACTAATTCTAAAAGTGAAACTTTTGTCCACACAACCCTATAATCTAATTTTAGATCTGGAAAGTAGAAAAAAAAATAACACATTTTCAAAAAAAGTGAAACCTATTTTCATGTCCAGATGAGCTTGTACGAAGCATTTGAAGTTGCAAAATGTAGGATTGGACAAGTACTGTTGCCAAAAGATGCAATTTTTGACAAATCCATGTAGCAAAACTAGAAAAGAGTTGTGCCACTAAAAAGTTTAGGAAATTCTACCCAAAATTAAAAAAAATTGTACCTGATTTGAATTCTGGATGACTGAGATATGACCTCCCAAATTCGAACTGCAAAATCAAAATTCAATTTGGAGAAGGGTTGGAATAGCAAAAGATAGAGTTAAATTTGATGATCATATGGTTGTCATAGTAGTTCTATTTTTTCCTTGAATGATGGTCAGATGGCCATCAAATTTAGGCTCATGAACTTGATGATGTCAATGTACCTGGGCCCTATGATGACATTAGCACTGACATGTCCTGTATGAATGATGACATCAGCATGTATGAAATTGTATGGATTTTATAGATGTGTCTAGCTTCCATGGCATAGTATGGACTACTAATTTGGTGTGTTGACATGTACGCAGTATGATGATTAGGCAACTATTGATTGTGTCACAAGTTTGGGTCCAACGCGGCAGGACACGTGTCTTGTTGATACTATCAACATGTTGATGAAAGGTAAGCTACCATGTGTCCTATTTGCAATAGTGGCCAGAGTTTAATTTTTTAATTGGAAATAGTCTTAGCAAAGCTGGAAAATTGTGCAGGCCAGTAAAATTCAACAAAAGCCGAAAGCTCAAATACCACCAGTGAGTTGTTTGCGGTGCTGGCTAACTATTCACTACCATCGATGAGTTTAAGCACCATCGAGACCAATATCTTGTTGGAATTAGGGTGTTTAATCCCACATGGAGTATGGGTAAACACTCACATGTATTTAAATTACAAGTGCCACAAGAGCTAACAAACAAAGACCATCGAGTTACTCTACGATTGCCGAATTTGGTGAGCCTATGGCCGAAACCACTAGATTTAATTGTTGTCCAAAAATTTAGAATATAATGCTATATGAATTGATTAAGAATATTCTATCAAATATTCTCTGTAGGGTCAATGTGTGACTACCTAGTTCTACTAATAAAACTTCTTTGGAGGGGCCTGTAGGGCCAAAAAAAATCCAAAAAATATAGAAATTTGAATAATTGCAGAGACAATCAAAATTTAGATCTAAAAATACAATACACAGATTGAATTAAATGACCATACCTAGTTTGCAAATTGGTGCCTTCGGGTGCCAGTTTGCAAAAAAAATTGCCACATGATTGACTTCAGCCTAGCATAGGTGAATTTATAACTGACTTTCATCGAATTGATGTTTTGGACATAATGGTGAGGTCCATTTTGGCTCTAGACTCTCCCAATGTCTATAGATTCTTTGGACTTGGGTCGAGGTACTAAAGAAAAAATGGTCTCAAATGGTTATGTGAAGAGAATCTCCCTGAGCACTAATACCATGTAAGAATTTACCTTAGGGAAAAATTCACCCAAGACCAAGGAACTCAAACACAAGCACAACAGTAGACCAAAGAGAGTATGATCAGAATGACAATATATTCATTCAGTATTGATTGAAAGTACACTAGGAGTGCATGTATATAAAAGCCTCTAGAATGTATTGAATTCAACAACATGATAAGTCATAAAACCAAGCACATGTCCACCAGATATGGGTTATCCTCCATTAAGCACAGGAGTAAGTGCAATGATGAGAGGATAAGCCTACAAAGGTGTAGCACACAAAATAATTTTGTAGACACAATGTGCTAAATTAGGAGTGTGAATAAGTGTGTTGTCTACATGATAACTCAGTTAATGATGTAAACTCCAGTGTTGTAGACACCATGTGTTGAATTAGAGTTGCTTACTCTAGTGTTGTCAACATGACAACTCATGAGAGTACGCAAACTCCTGAGTGTCTCACCAAATAAATAATAAAATAATGCATTAACCTAAGTAAACTTAAGTAAAGTGTACATAGTAAATTCTTATTTACACCAACACTTGTCAATGAATGTTATGTGATTCTAATGATTCAATGATATAGTTCTTAAATGAGTGAATGAAATATTTACTTATTTTTAAATGGATAATTTAGAGTGATTATAGAGGGGAGAGGTCAAATAAGCTTCCACCTTCATGTGGTTTTCCTTTTTAAGTGGAGAATATGAAAGGATTCTTGAAACCAAGTGATGCTCAAACTAAACATATCAAAACTAAACACTGATATATGGTCCCATCATCAAGTGGCTGGAGGACTTCACCAAAGTCACTAACAACTACCATTTCTTCCATGATTATGTAGACATGTCTAATTGACTCCTTTTTTCATCACCAAACTCTACATAACACACTTTTCTCAACTTTATAATGAGGCCTTTTACAACACCCAAAAATTGCCTTCTTTTCCCAACTTGGTTTCTCTATCCTAAATTGCTTGAACTTTTCCCTTTCTTTTCAAGATCTTAGAGGAATTTCATTAAGGTCTAAACAACTTGGTTTTGATCTAGAATGAACAATCAAAAAGACCCCAAACTCCCTTTCTCTACTAATTTCTAAATTGGCTAGTTATTCCTAGTAGCCCTTTGTAATTAGCCACCCAAACAAGGTTTTTGGGCTTTACTTTGCAAACTTTCTTAACAACCTACAAACCTATTCACCATTTAGGATACCCATTTTGAGATTGTGTAGGATTTTAGAGGTTTCACTTCCCAACTCTATCCATAGAACACAAATTCCAAAATGGAGGGTTTTCAAGGGTTTTGAAGCCTTTCTTGGCTGTATGCATCAAATGAATTTGTAACACCTTACATTTGCTATGTAAGGACCTACTTTCACTACTCTTTCATCTACAAAAGAAACCATGCAATTATCTTACTTCCTATACATTTGGCAGACACATTTATTCCACTAGTAAATTTGGATTCAATTTTTGACAAATTTCGGTTGAAATTTTGACCTAGGTTGGTCAAAATTTTGACCAAGAAGTTCTTTGCTATTTTTCTTGTCAAAATTTCAACCAACTTCCAGGTTGGTCAAAATTTTGATGAATACATTGGTCAAAAAGTATTTGCTCTAATTTGCCATATTTGGTCAAAAACTTTCTAGAATTAGTCAAAAAATTGACCAAATATTGTTAGAAAAAATTCACAAAGTAGTCAAAATTTTGACCAAATATTGGTAAAAAACTTTCTAGAATTGGTGGAAATTTTGACCAAATATTGGTTGAAAAATTTCAAGAATTGGTCAAAATTTCCACCAATTTTTGGTCAAAAATTTTCAAGAATTGGTGGAAATTTCAACCAAATATTGGTATACAAATTTCAAGAATTGGTGGAAATTTTGACCAAATATTGGGAGAAAAACTTCAAGAATTGGTAGAAATTTGGACCAATTCTTGGTGGAAACTTTCATGAATTGGTCAAAATTTCAAACAATTCTAGCCCATCCCACAACCAAGATGCCATGGTCATGACCAACAAGTTGGTAGAAATTTTGACTAATGCTTAGTAGAAAAGATTTGAGAATTGGTCAAAATTTTGACCACACTATGAGGTTTTAAAAAAATTAGATCGAGTGAATCCCCCAACAAATGCCTACTCATGGACTCTCTCTTAGATCATCTTCTTGGACTAGTACAATTTTGGAAGAGGCTTGGCAATAGTTGCCATTGTATAGCATGTTTGTTCACTGATTTGAAGTTGATCTAATGGTGAGCCTTCATCTAGCATTAGGTGGCTACTTGGCACTCTAGCAATTTGTTATGAACCTATCGTGGCTAATGGGAGACTTGATAAAAAAAGCTCCCAATGACCCTCTAATAGAATTAGTGCTGATGTTCAAGAAAGACATATTTTCTAGATTTCAAATATTGGCATTAGCATCCTTTCTATTGGAGCATCATGAAGAATCTTGTTTGCTATCCAAGGTCTCCCCAAATTTTTCTCTATGCAAATTCATTAGCACAATTTGTGGAATGGTTCAATATTGGTTGTTGTTGTGGTTGCTTCGAAAGTGATCTAAAGGGTGAGCCATCATCTAGTAGTTGTGCAACTTATCACAAGTGATGAGGGAGCCATTTCCAAGAATTAGCAAAGGATGACTGTAGTATTAGATTCCAAATAAAATCAATGACATCAGATCTATAAGAGTGAAATGAAGCAGTAGCCTATTTTCTCTATGTAGCTCCCTATCGATGCTTTTCTTTCTCACTCCATTGGCACAAATTTAGGAGTGTAGTTTGACAGTAGTTGTTGTTCCAATTTGTCATTGTGATGATTTAAAAAGTGATGGTAAGGGTGGAGCTTGCATCTAACATGTGGTATGTTTGTGCAAGCAAGTAGGGGACCTACTATTGTGCAAGCCTTGTTAGAAAAAGTAAAGCTATTGGCATCATCACCAATCACAGATGAATCATTAAGAGCAAAGTTTGAATCCATGAACCATTAGAGGCATCAAGTTTGATATTCTTAGGGAGGCCCTTCAAATAATCAACCACCACAAGGATGCACATGAAGATCTTCCATGACAAAAATGTTTCACCATAAACAAAATCACTTTTGTGTACAATCATAGCATGCTGCATTTAATAGTCGGATCCAACCTGGTACTATTTGCATGTTAGTATTTAAGTCTTTGGATTCATCTTCAGGGTGGTAGGCATAGTTCTTGGAGTAGAATTGTACAATAAATTGGATTCCAATGTCCATGCACATAGAGGACTTGGGATATTCATACTTTTGTTGGGCATCCTTCAAGTTTGTTAACAAATCTATATATTTTACTTTCTTTTTCTATATTTTTTAAAGAAAAAGGTATTAGTACTCTAGTCTCATTCCAACACTCATGGAAATGTGAAGATGGTTGTTTTAGATTGATAGATAAGTGAGAAACCAGTAAGTCTTCCACCTCCATTGGCACCCCTAAAGTCACTTGCTATATGGCACATGTCATTACATACTAAAGGCAACCTTTAACATTAGAATATTATTTTGTCTTTCACTGGGTATTACAAAGATGTCACATATTGTAGATTGTGCCTTGAAAATTTTAGTTCACCTCAATTTGCATATCTTGCCACCCCTTCCATCATTTCTCCTATGCTATCCCCTCATTGTTCCCTCACCATTAAAAAATTAAAGGCCTTGGCCCTCCCATCCCTATGTCCCCCCATCTCCCAAGCCCCATAGAACCATGCTTTTGGCAGATTTTTTCATGCAAGCATTTGTAATTTTTTTATCTAATTTTTGCCCAAAACATAGGGGGTTTAATTTCTAGGTTGATTGCTTGAAACTTCATGTCAACTACTCATTGAAGGGTTTGACTATTTTTTGCTAGATAAAAAAAACTATTTTCTAAAGTTTGTTGGAGTTGACTTTAACCTCATTTTTCATGCATTTATAAAATGGGAGGGATTGTTTCTTAGAAATTTAAAATATCACCAAATTTGATCTCAAATACAACCTGAAAACATATACTAAATTAGAGTAAAAACATGGGAAGTTGAATGGTCACTATTTTTGGGCTATGCAAGATTGCATGGGTACTTGGATGCTTTTTTGTCACTTTGGGTTCACTAGGCTCCTACAAACTTGACCTACAATTATAAGGCCCTAACCCTTACTCATCTTCCTTCGTAGGAACACTTATATGCTCTTTACATTTCCTCAAAAAGGACATAAATTTTATCCAATTTTACACTTTTATATGCTTTTATTTCTCTGAGATATGGGTTACAATGTTATATCTAAGTGAACAACTATGTTCCTGATCACATAACATGTAGTTGACTAGTCACTGATAGGTTTTCAAGAATAAATATGGAAGTGATTTAGAAAACAAGTGAAAATTGAGGATCTCCTTATCTCCTCACCATGAGTTTGTTGCACCTATAATATGCAGACTCATTGTACCTAGTAGTACATCCAAGCATGTAAATTTCCCTTCTATGCTTAGGCATTTTATAACCAGAATTAAGCCCTATCTAATATTCTTGTGGCCTAAACTGAATGGAATAAGTTCCCTTCAATCAAGTCTATGTTATTTGATTATTCAAAGTAAGGAGAGTTATACAATCACCAACCATATTAAGAAAACTTACTATTTATGATCCTTAGTGTCGATACTACCTCTAACACCATTTTAGTTCAAGAAGAAGATGATTAGGCTATAACCAAGTTTCTTAGATATCAATCACAATAGGTCCCCTCAAAGTTTAGAGATCCAAACCCCTATCCTATCTTTAGACTATGCCCTCAATGTTTTAAATGGATGCTGACCTCTACCCTATCTTCGGACTCAATCCATTGGTTGGATTTAGATAGGAATCTCCTTGGAAACATGTCGGTCCCTTCCTTTTTAGGTACTAAATGGTATCAAATCTTGACATTCACACACACACACACACACACACACATTCATGTATATATATAAGATTATGAAAACTAATGAGTATATACTATGTATTATGAATGTATATATTAGATTATTTAGAGATATGTTATCAAACATTTAGATGTGTGTGTGTGTGTGTGTGTGTGTGTGTGTGTGTGTGTGTGTGTGTGATTTTAATTTCATGTAATGTAGAAAATCCTATTGGGAAAGAGTAATGTAGTCAATATTTCATGTAATTATATATAGATGAAATCATAGATAAATATTTTTTGGAGTTATATTATCTTGTGGAGTCGACAATGAGAAATGAAATAGTTGTATAGGATGGACAAATGATTCCTTAAAAAAATACACCTATATTAATTACTCCTACAAGACAATCTTCTGGACCTAGATTATCAAAATTTAGTTACCCAAAACTCAAGAGCAAGATGATCAATCAAGTTTTGGAGGATATGAAACAACAAAATCAAAGTTAACTAATGAAGTTTAAGAGAATTACATGAGCAGAATGAAGAAATATACCAAGTTTCAAACTTTTCATTGATTACATATGATCTTGTAAACCCTATAGAATCTATTAAAAAAGAGGTTTCATTTAAAACCATGGATGAAGAGATTGGTGCCATAGAGTGAAATAACACTTAATCTTGTAAGTTCAGTAGAAGATAAAAATATTATAGATGTTAAATGGATTTATAAGACAAAATGAAATGTTTATGGTAAATTTGAGAAGTTCAAAGCATGATTTATAGCTTGACGTGATAGAGTGAGGATTTGATTATAATGGAACTTTTTCACCTATAGCTTGGCTTGACATAGTGAGGGTTGTGTTCATTATTGTAGTGCAAAATAAATGGAAAATATGTAAAATGGATGTGATACCTACACTTTCAAATGGATTTTTTGAAGAAGGGGCTTATGTGAAATTATCTCTATGATATGAAATTGATAGACAAAAAAATGTAAGGTCTACAAGTTAGGAAAAACAATATATAGATTCAAAAAAGCACTCAAAATATGATATGCTAGGATTGATAAATACTTGAATACAAAAGGAATCAATAAGAGTATAATGACATGGAAAAAGAAGTGGATGCCACATTGCAAGATGACAACACTAAAGGGCTAATTGGGAAAAATCTACATTCATTCATAAGTAACATGGAAGTGATTTCAAAAATAAAAATTAATCTTCCCTATAAACCAAGATAAGGAATGTACTAGTGATTTTAGAATAACAAATTTATCTTGCCTTAAAACCAAGAGATAATTGTAGTCTAATTAATCCATGAGAAAATTGTAGTAGTGGTGATTTTAGAATAATAAATTAAGCTTCCCTATAAACCAAGAGATAATTGTAGTCTAATTATTACACACCACAAGTATATATAATCCTTGAGATAATTGAAGTCTAATTATTATGTAGACTAAAATTAGATATAAAGCATGTGTACCTTTTGGTGAATAGAAATCAGATTCTAGTCCAATAGTGTCTTATGTGATGTTAATGCAGCAAGAAATCTTCTATTCTATTAATGTTGTAGCAAATCTCTACATATTAGAATATGACAAATAGTCACAATAAATAGTGTAACATATGTATATCTTTTATTGCCTAATATTTGTGTATTCATATTAGAGGGGTTGTAAAATATCTACAATGAATGCAGTATAACCTTTTATAATCAATGACCAATAACAACAAAACAAAACTCATGAGAATAAAACTACATATCTTTTTATGAAATAGGGAATCTACTAAAACTACAATTAATGACCTATAATAGAAAAACAAAACTCAACACACAAATTTTACATGGGTTTTTATTGAAAATTGAATCCAACAACATTTCTACATTATAATACAATGAAATTTTTGCAATCTTGAGTGCAATTCCTTGGGTCTCCAAGGATCCAAAACATTAAAAGATAGTAAACATATGGATACAAATGTTTTGGAGAAATAACTCTTAATGAGCATACCATTCAATGCATTGAATTGTGTAAAATGTAGTCATGATATAAAACTAGAAACATAAATAAGTTCAACCATTTTATACAGTCATAGCATAAACAATATCATTTTCATAAGAGATATAATCAATATATAAGCATCTGACAGTGACCACAAAAAGAGAAGTAAACTAATCTACAAGATGTTGAATTTCAATCAAGCAAAACTCTGATGAAAATGTAAAGTAGTAATGTTTGTAGAGAAACCTAACATACTTTGGATTGCTAGGGGAAACAAGAAGTTTTGATATGCCTATTCCAAAACAAAATAAGAGAATCAAAATATAATAAAGATGTTACTAGTGAGGGTAATATATTTAGAGAAAGAAGCATCTCTATTCAAGTACTTAGAACACTCAACATTATAAAAATAAGCTGATGAAGATTTAATGAAGTGTAGAACTTGTTAGAATAATTATTTATTTATGCTTATTAATTAGATAATGTTGATTTAATTAATTTAGTCATGTCTTACTCTAGTCTACTTAAGCTTTCTCTTAGGTGCATATAATTAATATTTTATATTAAATATAATGTGTAAACCTAGTTTTATTTCCCTTTAGGGTTTTGTTCACCTTTAAGCTTGAACTTTTATACATTTTATTTTTTCATAATCTTGGAATACATTTTCGCTCTCACACCATTTAGATTTTCCAAGCTCTACTTTTCCCTTCTCTGGTTTCTCTTCAATACAAGTTATTTGCATGCAGGTGTTCTTGGTGATCTATGAAGTTGGTTTTCACAACTTCTACATGATATCAGAGCACCCTTGCTACTTCCTAGTTTGAAGATTTTGAAGCCATGATTCAGAGATAGAAACACTCACTTTTTAAAGGTTTTTTCTACAATCGGGAGGAGGTGCATTTTTCTATTGCACTCTGGGGAAAAATGGACATAGCCATCATGCTCAGAAGGCGTAGTACAATAAAAAATCATATAATTATTTTTATTTTTGGACACTGTAGCTTCTAGAAAAAAACTCAACCCCCCAGTAGCTCGTATGGACACAATTTTTGAGAAAAAATTTAAGAAATCAAAAAAATGGGAATTTTGGCCACTACATTGAGTGGTCACCTAGATGCCAACCTGCCACTACTAGAGCATTTTCTACACTCGGCTAGCACTTAGCTATGGCTGGTGCATAGCCAGTAGTGAGCCCCACCACCACCAGCAAGCCACCCTTCAGCTACCTCCATCGATGCATCGCCACCCTTCGGCCACCACCATCAGTGGTGCACCACCTAGCCACCACTGTCTAGAAACCTACACCTATGACATCATCATTCTAGGAGGTGATGTCACATAATAGTTATTGAAGTCATTCTTCCGACTGTAGACACCTAAAAACCTTTAGAAAATAAAGTATTTTTATTTTTTGAAAAATTTATGATGACATCATCATTAATTAATTAATTAATTATTTAATTAATTAATTTTTATGCCATTTTAATTAAAAATATTTAATTAAGGAATCCATCCCAAAAATATTTAAATCTTATTTAAACATTATTTCCTTATTTATTAATTATTTAATTAATAAATTGACCAAAAAATTCAAAATAAATAAAATTTTTATTTTTTGCCCAAAACTTGGCCAATTTCTTTAAGACCACTAACCTCTTCCAAAATCTTATAATCCTTCTTTAATTTTGATTAAAGGCTAATCCCATCATTTCCTACCCCTAATCCCAACTCAAAATATGTAATTAAGATTAAATATTAATCCTCATATTTATTAAAAAAGTTTTAATAAATATTTCCTCAACCCAAACCCTTGAAATAAAGAAAACTTTATTTATTTCCTAAAAATCTAATTTATCCTCATCCTAAGAAGTTCTAGACTCTTCTAGAAAGTCTTCATCCTCATCCTAGGAAGTTCTAGACTATTCTAGAAAGTCTTTATCCTCATCCAAAGTCTAGACTCTTCTAGAAGATGTCTTTAAACCTAATCCTAATCCCCTCCTAACCTTGTCACATTCTCTAAACATGGGTTAAGATTTACTAACCCAAGCCAAAGTTAACAAATATCTCCTCCTTCACCCACCCTCATTAAATGCCATCCACTTGCCTATCCCTAAGCTAATCCTAAACCATCCTAATCCATCCTCTAATCATTTGCACAATCCTAAGCAAGATTAAAACCCTCCTAATCAAGCCCAAGTCAAAATTTCTCTCATCTCCCTCAAAATATCTCAACCATAAAACTTTATGAAGCCCACTAGGCCATAAATGACTCTTCCAAGCCCTTTTATTGCTCTTACAAGCCATTATGAGGGTCTTTATGAAGATTTTATCCCTTGAGCCTCCTTTGTTGACTCATCCTTCCCCTTTCCTCCATCCTCTCACCTTGTGACATGTGTCACTCCCTGATTGGCTATAAAGAAGCACAATCCATGTGCTCTCTTCTCATGCAATTTGAGCCCTCCATGAGCTTTTTCCCATCCTTGCATCTTAGCCCTCAATCCCTCAAGCCTCTTGCCTATAAATTGGATCCTTCCCCTTTGCAAAATAACACAATCCATGAAGTAAAGTCATAATGCCATTTTAAGAAGCCATTTTACATCAAAACCATACACTCACACCCAAATTCCAACTCCATTTGAAGCCCTTTTTGAAGCATAAGCTTGAGCATACATCCTATCTATTTAGACAAAGCCACTCAACAAGAGAGCTTCTCATTGAGAGAGTCCATTAATGGCTCATATTCTCAATTGAGAGTTCATCTTAGTCTATCTTGAAGTTTATGAATTTTGTTTAGTTTGTAGAAGCTTTATTTAAATTTGGTTTCTATTAGCATACTAACATTGCTCATATACATTTTGGCACACCCGGTGGGACCCCACATGGGTCATCTTCATTAGCTTTTTTAGTCAAGTCTTGTATGTCATTTGTTAATTTTGGCTAATTTTGTTTGTTTTTGTGATTGGTAGGATTGTATAAATTGGTTTTGTAGGTCCACATGAGCATGAAAAAGACAAAGGAACTCATAATCTATCTCATAGTGTTTGCAAATTTTTCAAGCTTATAGGTGGACAAAGCAGTTGGAATTCTTCTTCTTCTTCTTCTTGTCTATATTCTTCTTATTCCTTCTACTTCTTCTTCTTCTTCTTGTGGGAGATCTTGGCCATTTTTTTTGAAGGAAGCAAAATCATACACACTTCTTTTTAGTGCTTAAAATGAACCCCTAAATCATACTTAAATCCATTAAAAACTAAAAATTTGCAAAAAAAAAAGAAGCCTTTTAAAAGGTGAAACTAAACCAATTCAATCATTTGCATCCTTGCAACATCAAGGTTTTAGATGCATTCATGCAAAGTTAGGAACACTTCATTTTTGGAAATTTAAAAAGAATTTCAAGTTTCCATTTCAAAAGGTTCAAAATCAACACTAAGTGCACACTAAAATCTAAATCAAACTCAAAGCATCAATCAAGGATAAAATGAACCTCATTTGCAAATATTTTAAAGTTCTTTTAAAAATCTCATGAAAACTAAGAGTCCTAAATGGTTGCCAAAAATTGTCCTTAAAGCTTTGTTATTTGTTCCAAACAAATGTCTTGTTGCAAAATATTGAATGTTTCTTAGTTTTTCATGCATCAAAACAATCTAGGAATATCATTTTTGGGCTTAAAACATGCAAAATAGAACACAAAATCTTGAATGAAAACCAAAGTCCAAAGAGTCATTTTCACTTTTGAGTCCAAAACAATCTTTGAATGATCTAAGGTTTAAAAAAAACACTTCAAAGTTCTTAAAACAACAGACAAAATCTCAATCTTGAATGCTCAAAGGAAAAAACTTGAATGTTTAATCACTTGTCTTTGAATGCATGTTGCTAAAATCACTCTTGAGTGCCATGGATTAAAATCAAGTTTTATTTTATTTTATGAATGCATGATTAAAACAACAAATCCAATCTTGAATGCCATAGATCAAATAATCATCTTTTGGAGCATAAAAAGAATCTACATTTTTGTAATCTTTTAAGTTATAAAAACAAATAAAAACACTTTGAGTGAGTTTGTCATTGGACTCACCCTCTTTAATCACCCATCAATTTAACCATTGGTTGCAATCTCAGTGCCATCTATGGGGATGGGTCCACCTAAGAGGGTGTTAAGTGCTCCACGCAAATCAAACTCCACTCACTTAGGTTTTTAGTAGTTTTTCTAAGTTGGAAAATTCTTTGAATGCACATTAGTCTCGCTAACACTTCATTTGGGCATAAAAATTGAACAACTCTTGATGTGGAGGGCCTACAGGTGCGCGCTTGACAAATCGAGTTTCACATATCTTTTTTTTGGGCTTAAAACAAACTCACACTCAATCTTGAATGCCTAACAATCAATGAACATTGCATGGTTTTGACGCATTTTCAATGACGCTTGCATTCCTTATGTTGACGATCTCTCGACTTCCATTATGCTAACGACGCTGTCAAATTGGAATGAACATTGTATGCCATAATCACAAGTGTCTTCAATCATAGCTTACAAAATCTAAATCATCAATTGGAATAAACGTGTATCTTTTAAATCCCAAGATCATGTATGTGGTCTTGTTTTACACTTTTTAGGAGGCTTGCTTGGGGATTTCATCACCCCTTGGGATGACCTCAACTCCAGCGTTCTGACAGAGTATAAAAATTGGGAGGTGAATCCAAAGACACCTCTTTTGGAATCAAGATTTTGTCACTCGAGCTAAGCCTCAAGGAACTTTATACCCTTGAGAAGTGAAAGAGGAGAAGTGGGTTACCGCTCCTCTCGGCTGTGTGACATCTTTTTGGTTTCATCTACAGATTTGGGCCTCACGTACCTTGCGTATATCAAGGACTCCCTAGCTATAACAAATTTCATCCTTGTAGAAAGCTTCCTAGGATGTTGGTGTGTTTGATGTGCTTGCTCCAAAATTTTGTCTGCTCGCTTGTTCATAGCTTTTGAATGAATGTTTGCCAACTTTGGTCAAAATCCCAAAAAAGAAAAAATCTCCCAGCTCAAGGCATACTTAGCGTAGTCACTACCTCATCAGAAGATCATCCAAGCTCCCTTAGTTCTTTTCTTTAGAACAATCCCAAATCCAAAGTCCATCCAAATCATCCCCCCCAGCCAGCTAGCAACCGAATCCAAAATCACACCCAAGCCTTTAGAGAGTTGTTGTCATTCTGCTAGAATTTGCTATCCAATCAATCTGACCAATCCAATAGCCTCACCAAGGTTATCCCTTTGATAGAGCTTTTTCTAGGGTAATCTAGCTTTGTCACTTATTATCCCTCATCACCTTGAGCTAAAGGTTGGGATCCACAAGTGGTCAATCTCATGTCATGCCCATAGGATCATTAGTCTATCCTTAAGTTGACACAATCTCCACCAATCCAGCGCATAAGAAAGCAAAACTCTCACTTTTTGACAGCATGCCCTTGAAGTTTTCCATCCACAGGAAAGCCAAAAATCTCTAGCCAATCCTTCTTAGGTCTGTCATACATCTTTTGACTCTCCCTAGGAAATCCTTCATCAGCCAATCCAAAATCTGCGCTTAATCCAAATCCAACCTTGAGCTTCTGTGTTCATCCATATGCAAGACCCCATCCCCATTTGACTCATCATCAAAACATGAAATCCAAAACCTATCATGATGTGTTCGATCGTATTGTCCTTGCTCTTGCCACCTCCTATTCCAATGATGATGAAAATCTTGTTGACTATGACAGGTATATTGAAAGCCTTAGAAACATTCCCCCAAGCATCCCACAAAATCCATGCATTCTTCCAAACTATCTAGTCATGCCATCTGATATCCTAGCTTCTCCTCCATCACCCAATCAACCAAGCTTCCAATCTTCCACCCCCATCACACTAGCTATTCTTATCAATCCACCTCCACCTTCAACACATGAGTCTCCAAGGAATCTCCTAGAGGAAATACAAGAAAAGTCACCTCCAACAGTCGATAAGCCATGTCATCTAATCTAACCATGTGAAGTAGTCAGTAATGAAGCTTCGCCATCTATAATATCACCTTCATCTCCCATAGCTACCATCCCCATACCATCCATCAAATTGCTTGATATCTGTCCACTTCCCACAAGCGTCAAAATTCCACCACCCATCGAATCGCTCCAAATCCCATCAACATCTCCTCCTCCAAGCATTATCCAAATCCCATATAATGAACCTCATACATCCACTCCCATCCATTCCTATCAAGATCTTGTCCAAAAGCATGTTGAAATATCCTCTGACAGATCCCGCCATCCCACTTATTCCCCTACATGATCCACTTTTACCATCCCCTCCATATCTAAATCCTACCATCTTACTTACTCCATCTCAAGATCCCTTTCCCTCAGCCAACCCAACTCAAGATCCTATCCTCCCATCTCCTCTGCTTCATGATCATACATCTCCCATAATCCATGATGATAGATGCATCGAAAAAGAACTAATTATCATATCCGAAGCTCCAACTCCTTTAGCTAGTAATGGACTCACATCTTGTGCTCCAAATAATGAACATCATATTGAAAAAAGAAATGAAAATGTATTTCTAGATGTTGGTATCCCTGCTATTCTTGCATGGTCCCAAGTCCTTCCATCTCCACCCCAAAGTTCCCATCCATCTTATTCCACATCTATTTTGGGCCCTCATCCTACTCCTTATCTCCAACCCTCCATTTTGGGTCCATATATCCCTTATCTAAATTCCACACCCTTTCCATCCATTTTGGGTCCTTATGTACCTAATATGAATCCTTTATCCCCTCCATCTATTTTGGGACCTACACCTTCCTTGTTTCCATCTATTTTGGGCCCATATCCTTCCTTCCCTCCATCCATTTTGGGAAATTATATCCATCCATATCCTATGTTCCAATCTATCCTTCCATCCCCTCAAATCCACCAGCTAGATCATCAAAGGCCCTCACCCTTGAATCCCTTTCAACCTTTAAACCCTATCACTCCATCAATTATCCCTCCATCTCCTCCATGCTCTTGTTCCCATCCCATGGCTAATAGAAGCATATTAGATGCCAAAATACAAAAGCATAAATCCAAAAATCCACAAAAATCCAAGTCTCAACATGTCCCTTCTAAAATACATGTTCAAAACAAGAAACATTTAATCCCAATCAAAGAAAAAGTCAAGAGACCACAAAAGCCCAAACTAAAAAAGTCAAAAATCATGTGGATACACAAGATGCTAATAAAAGAAATGCATCTCAAAGAAAAATCTCAATTGGCATCCATTCATGCTACTCAAAAAGCCTCATCCATCCATCCTTCATCCAAATCCCCATATAAGCATCCTTCATCCCCCCAATCCACTTTTAGTCCATATGCTTCTTATCCTAAATTTCCCATCCTCCATCTTCCAACTCTATTTTTAGTCCTTATCTTTCTCTTCCTCCATTTTCTCCTCAACCTCACTCAAAACCATCTTTCCCACTACTTTATCATCTCTCAAGGTGTGTGCCAATGATGATCTTTCCATTTTCCTCATCCATTTACCCACAAGCCTTATGTCTTTGCATCCATTATCTGTCAAACTCCCACCCACCATTCCACTTGTTCAATCCAATCTTTTTTCATCCATCCTACCAACATCTATGAGCCAAAAATAGCTGAAGAAAGCCAAAATCATTCTAGCTAAGTCGAAAGTCAAAAAGTCAAAAAATAATAAAGAAAAATAAAGTGTCCACTAGTGAAAACTTGGCAATTCAAGCACCTTGGATAAGTACCATGATGAAAACTTGGCAAACAAGCGTCATGCATAATCTTGCCATCCCCAGCTTAGCCTATCACCCTCATGCTTTTGGTCATCTCTTGACATCCAACTTCATCTTCCAATCTATACACCTATCCTCCATCCTCCAGCTTCCATCTCACACCATCCACTTATCTCCTGCAGCTTCAGCCAACCATCCCAGCTATCATCCATCTCCCTAGCCCCTTCAGCTTTTTCCATCCTAGCTTCAATCCTATCACATCCATCATAAGACCTCCTTCCGCATGTTATCTTCTGATTGGGGGCACTATATTTTTTGGTGATCTTGTCTTGTCCATCCTCCCTTGTCATTGGTATCTAGCTCTAGGCTATCCTCATGCAAACCCAATGTCATCTCTTTATATCCATCATAATCCTAGCTATCTACCATCCTATCTAGCCATCTCATCTTGCTCCTCTATCTATCCTTGGTCACAAAATCTCTCATCATCATTGGATGCATCCTGCCAGATCCATATCTTTCGCTATCACCCCACCCTTAGCTTTCACATCTTGCACAACATCGAATCATCCCGCTATCCTATCATCCTGAGCTTTTACCTACTTGTAACTATCTTGGTCAGCTTCAGCTTGTAAATATCTTGGTCTGTCAGCTTGTACATCCTCTTTAGCTTAGTACCATTGTATCTATGCAGCTTTTGTGTCAGTTCCTCCTTGATGAGCATCTTGCACACATCACACATCTTGGTTAGCTAGTCCAATGCATCCTTTAGCAAGATCTCCTATCACCAAAGTGTTATCCTTCTTAGTTCATCTTGCTAGATGCATCACTCATCCAGATCCACCAGCTTAGGTGCTCTCCGATAGATCCTTGTAGGATATAGCTTTCCTCATGTCTAATCTTGGTCCGTTAGTACCTCGTCCTACCCATCTCGTTGGCAAATGTTTCTCTTTTGGATTTTCACTTTCTTTTGATTTGGAATCTTCCCTTTTGGGTCTTGAAGTATCTTTTCCAAACAATCTTTTTGTTCCCTCCTCAAAGTTGCCATGATCTTCCATATCATGGTATACTGCGAATGGGGCAATTTGGGCATAAGGTCTTGATCAAGTCTTTTGTTTGTTTTTCTTTTCTTCTTGTGGGTTACCCAGTGTCGGTTCCACTCTAATTTTTTTGACATTCATGTGTGATGATGGGGCAATCCTTGCGTGTTTGTTTTGAGTCAGTCTGTCAGTCCTCTGGAAAGTTGGTGAAAAGGCCTTGATGTTCTTGGTAACCTTGGCAATTAACCAACAGTCCTATAGAAAATCTAGTGCTCAACTACATGGTGGTACTTCTCTTTGAAGTATCCCCCTGCTCAAAAAAGCTTCAATGGTTTTCCTTCATCTCCATTATCCTCCATCCATATCCAGCATCCGTCTCTCCTACCCCAGCTTATGCATCAGTATCTCTTTGAATCACTCCTCACCTTTAGCTTTAGGGATCCACAATCCTAGTCTTAGGGATCCACCAATCCAAATCAATCCACCAAGCCTCATCTTTAGAGATCCACAATCCTAGTCCTAGGAATCTCTGAAACCCATCTTCTGCCAATCTGACTCTTTGAAATCCTGTTGCATCAGCTTTTTAATCCCCTCATCCATCTCCCCATCCTAGATTCCTTTTATAGCGCTCCGCTCCTTCATCCTCTACAATCCCTGAGGTCTTAAGCTTGCTTCCTCTTGTGCATCTGATTCTCCTTTATCATTCTCCCATAGTGAGAGTTTGAGCTAATTCAGCCCCTTCTCTTTGCCAATCTGAGTTTCCTTGCTCATTCGAGATTCTTGTACTTTTCAAGAAGCCATCGAGCCTCACTTTCTCTCCTCACCACCTTCTTGAGGGGGCATCTCACAGTCCATTCTCTCCTCTTCTGCTCTAGCCTTGGGCATCTTATTTTCTTATCTTTGATGCCATGCCACTTGTGGCATCACATCAAAGAGGAGCAAAATGTAGACACCTAAAAATCTTTAGAAAATAAAGTATTTTTATTTTCTAAAAAATTCCTGATGACATCATCATTTATTAATTAATTAATTATTTAATTAATTAATTTATTTTTATGCTATTAAATCCCTTTATCTTAATTAAAAATATTTAATTAAGGAATCCCTCCCAAAAATGTTTAAATCTAATTTAAACATTATTTCCTTATTTATTAATTATTTAATTAATAAATTGAGCAAAAAACCCAAAATAAATTAAAAAATTATTTTTTGCCCAAAACTTGGCCAATTTCCTTAATACCACTAGCCTCTTCCAAAATCTTCTAATCCTTCTTTAATTTTGATTAAAGGCTAATCCCATAATTTCCTACCCCTAATCCCAACTCAAAATATTTAATTAAGATTAAATATTAATCCTCATGTTTATTAAAAAAGTTTTAATAAATATTTCCTCAACCCAAACCCTTGAAATAAATAAAACTTTATTTATTTCCTAAAAATCTAATTTATCCTCATCCTAAGAAGTTCTAGACTCTTCTAGAAAGTCTTCATCCTCATCCTAGGAAGTTCTAGACTATTCTAGAAAGTCTTTATCCTCATCCAAAGTCTAGACTCTTCTAGAAGATGTCTTTAAACCTAATCCTAATCCCCTCCTAACCTTGTCACATTCTCTAAACATGGGTTAAGACTTACTAATCCAAGCCAAAGTTAACAAATATCTCCTCCTTCACCCACCCTCATTAAATGCCATCCACTTGCCTATCCCTAAGCTAATCCTAAACCATCCTAATCCATCCTCTAATCATTTTCAAAATCCTAAGCAAGCTTAAAACCCTCCTAATCAAGCCCAAGTTGAAATTTCTCTCATCTCCCTCAAAATATCTCAACCATAAAACATTATGAAGCCCACTAGGCCATAAATGACTCTTCCAAGCCCTTTTATTGCTCTTATAAGCCATTATGAGGGTCTTTATGAAGATTTTATCCCTTGAGCCTCCTTTGTTGACTCATCCTTCCCCTTTCCTCCATCCTCTCACCCTATGACATGTGTCACTCCCTGATTGGCTATAAGGAAGCACAATCCATGTGCTCTCTTCTCATGCAATCTGAGCCCTCCATGAGCTTTTTCCCATCCTTGCATCTTAGCCCTTAATCCCTCAAGCCTCTTGCCTATAAATTGGATCCTTCCCCTTTGCAAAATAACACAATCCATGAAGTAAATTCATAATGCCATTTTAAGAAGCCATTTTACATCAAAACCATACACTCACACCCAAATTCCAACTCCATTTGAAGCCCTTTTTGAAGCATAAGCTTGAGCATACATCCTATCTATTTAGACAAAGCCACTCAACAAGAGAGCTTCTCATTGAGAGAGTCCATTAATGGCTCATATTCTCAATTGAGAGTTCATCTTAGTCTATCTTGAAGTTTATGAATTTTGTTTAGTTTGTAGAAGCTTTATTTAAATTTGGTTTCTATTAGCATACTAACATTGCTCATATACATCGACATACGACATCATCTTTCTGATGGGTGGATTTTTTCGGTGCTAACATCATTTTTCAGCTACTAACATCACCATTTTGATAGCTAACATCATTTTATGCCAACTAGATTTTTTACAGAAATGGGTAGCTGACAGCCATATAGCCATCAAATTTTTTCCAGTGACTGTATTTTTCTAGTTAGCTCAATTTTTGGAGAAGCTGTTGCTTTTCTGGCCATAAATTGAGCATACAAAGGTCTTTTTTGGGTGGAAGCACAAACCTGTGTAACCCTTTGTGATACCATCAGGTATTTTGGCCATAACAGTTTCGGCTAGAATAGGTTTAGCTCAACATATGTAGTGGTTTCCCATGCCTATGTGGTCCGTACCATTTCGGCTGGAACCATTTCAGCCAGAATGATTTTGGCCAAAACCCCCCGACATAATAAAACCACCATAAACCTCTTGCGGCTATCATTTTGACTATTGTGGTTCCTAGGTTCTCAAAGAGCAACTCAGGTGTTTCGGCCATAATGAGTTAGTTGGTTTTTTTGCCCTTTTTAAAAAAAATTTAACGTGTTTTTTGATTAGTAAATGTTAATTGTACTTAAAGTAGTTGTTTTTTACCTATTTTGTGAGTGAAACATTTAAAATTATTTATTTTTTAATATATTTGAATTATTTTAATTAATTAAATTGTTTTAAATTATTTTAGATTATTTTAGAATGGTATTTAAATTAATTTGTTAGCAAAAATGTAGTTATATATGAGATAAAAACGTAGAAAAACATTAGTTAAAAGTGTAGAAAAACATTAGTTAAAAGAGTAGAAAAATATTAGGTAAAAATATAGAAAAACATTACGTAAAAATGTCAAAAAAATTAGTTAAAAAATATAGGAAAACATGAGGTAAAAGTGTAGAAAAACATTAGTAAAAAATGTAGCAAAACTTTAGGGGACATTGTTTAGTTTCTAACATAACCTGATGGATCTAGGTGAAACAATAATCTCTTATGGTGAAATTAATTTTGACATTAAATACACCTTCTAATATAACCCTATATTAACTACAATCATAACCTATACCACATTCTAACCATAACATAGGCACTTTACTAACCGAATGAACCACACTTAGATATTCACAATGTTCATTTTAACAACTAGTTATTGTTAGGTAATAATGAGTCTTACATTACCAAACAACACATTAAGATCACTTAAATGATATATTTTTAGGTACGTTATCAATGCATGTGTGTCTTGAGGGGACATAGAAGTCATAATAGGTCATACTATTTTTTATAGGTTCTAATAAGTCTTAATATGTATTATTAGGATATAATAGGTCCTATTAGGTAATGATGATTCTTACATTACCAAATAACACATAACGATCTCTTATGATACATTTCTAGGTATTTTTATCCATATATATGTTAAGGGGACCAAGGGACTCCTATTAGGTCATTACATTTGTTATAGGTTTTAATAGGTATTCATATGTTTACTAGCACATAATAAGTATTCTCAAGCAATAATGAGTCTTACATTACCAAACAACACATTAAGATCACTTATGATACATTTTTTGGTACGTTATCCTTACATGTGTGTCTTAAGGGGACATAGGAGTCATAATAGGTCATACTATGTTTTATAGGTTCTAATAAGTCTTAATATGTATTATTAGGATATAATAGGTCTTATTAAGTAATGATGATTCTTACATTACCAAATGACACATACCGACCTCTTATGATACATTTCTAGGTATTTTTATCCATATATATGTTAAGGGGACCTAAGGTCTCGTACTAGGTCATTATGTTTGTTATAGGTTGTAATAGCTATTCATATGTCTACTAGCACATAATAGGTATTTTTAGGTAATAATGAGTCTTACATTACCAAACAACACATTAAGATCACTTATGATACGTTTTTTAGTACCTAATCCATTCATGTGTGTCTTAAGGGACATAGGAATTGTAATAGGTCATACTATTTTTTATAGGTTCTAATAAGTCTTAATATGTATTATTAGGATATAATAGGTCTTATTAGGTAATTATTCTTACATTACCAAATGACACATAACGACCTCTTATGATACATTTATAGGTATTTTTATCCATATATATGTTAAGGGGACCTAGGGACTCCTACTAGGTCATTACATCTATTATAGGTTCTAATAGGTATTGTCAGGTAATAATGAGTCTTACATTACCAAACAACATGTTAAGATCACTTATGATACATTTTTCGGTACGTTATCCATACATGTGTGTCTTAAGGGGACATAGGAGTCGTAATAGGTCATACTATTTTTTATAGGTTCCAATAAGTCTTAATATGTATAATTGGGAAATAATAGGTCTTATTAGGTAATGATAATTCTTACATTACCAAATGACACATAACAACCTCTTATGATACATTTCTAGGTATTTTTATCCATATATATCTTAAGGGGATCTATGGACTCCTACTAGGTCATTATGTCTATTGTAGGTTCTAATAGGTATTCATATGTTTACTAGCACATAATAGGTATTGTCAGGTAATAATGAGTCTTACATTACCAAACAACACATTAAGATCACTTATGATACATTTTTTGGTATGTTATCCATACATGTGTGTCTTAAGGGGACATAAGAGTCGTAATAGGTCATGCTATTTTTTATAGGTTCTAATAAGTCTTAATATGTATTATTAGGATATAATAGGTCTTATTAGGTAATGATGATTCTTACATTACCAAATGACACATAACGACCTCTTATGATACATTTCTATGTATTTTTATCCATAAAGGGGACCTATGGACTCCTACTAGGTCATTATGTATGTTGTAGGTTCTAATAGCTATTCATATGTTTACTAGCACATAATAGACTGACCTTACTATCAACCTTAATAAAACTATATCCCATTTACGTTATTAACATTCTTAACTCTAATTCAAACTACTAAATTAAGTCATGAGTTCTAAATTGTAAACTAACATTTGCTAACTAAACTCATTTACTTATCTAGTAACAATTTTTTCTATCCCTATGTCCTAACTCTCATCTACACTCCCCATAATCATCAAAGCATTTACATCAAAATCTAGAATTTAGTCAAGAATTATATTTTTTTTATTGCATATACATGTGTACACTTAGTTATCATTTAATCAAGAAATTTTATTTTTTTATTGCATATGCACATGTACATGTACAAATATTTATTATTCACATTTGCATGAGCACGTTATGTAATGTACATTAGATATGGTCTCTAAGATAATTTGTTTAAAAATATAATACATGTTACATGATTGAATTTATCACCATACATTTAATGCTGTGTATTTATATGTACATGTGTTTCAAATTAAATTTAACTTTTAATTATTTTAATTTAAATACACTTGTATGTTTATATTTGTATATATATGCATGTGCAGATCTCTAGATATTTATCAATCTTGTAGCTTCACATTCATATCCTCATATTTATATTCATATATACACTATGGCATCTAATTCTAGGGATCATGCTCCTACATCCTTAGGGGATGCTAGTGTCTTTGGTGGGGGTCAAAGTGCTAAGTCTGGTACAACACACAGATCAACCTCCTCCACTCAAGATAGATAGCAGTTATTTAGAGATATAGTTGCGAGATTATCTTGTGCTATATAGGTTTTGGATACCTCACTTTCCTCTTCTATCACCCTCCCTAATAGGCAGAAGGTCACAACGATGCAAGAGGAGTTATTTCGTATGATTCAGACCATTGAATCATACAACCCTTTTGATGATATGAGCATTAAGACATTTTATTCTTCTTTATCTCACAATGTCACTGGCAGTGTGAAGTACACATAGATTGACACTGAGGTTTCCACCAGCATGGTGAAATCCATGTTTCCATCTTATACACATATGGATATAACCAATGTCAAGTGACACCATAAGATTTACTTTTTCATAACATTCAACATGTCACCATTTATAGAATGATACACACACATTCAAATTATGATACAAATAAAAAACTTGACAATAAGGTTCGAATCACTTTTTTGGATTCAACCTTAGTCTTATAGTTTGCACATAGGGTCAATTACTAATTCTTTGATTAATTCCATGGTTAATTATCCTGCACACTCAATTCAAATATCAGTAGTTCAATAACATAATATTCGTATATTTAAACTAACTTTGCATAATCATATTGATCAAAGCATTAAAACTTTCATTTAAATAACATTTCTCATTTTTGCACACATATTTAATCATCACTAATCTCATAATTGAACCATCATAACATATTCATTAGTTCAAATTAAATATGAAAATAATCATTGTAATGCATGTGTATACCCAAAACATCATAACATCCTCAATAGAGCATAAAGAACTATCTGAATACATATAATCTAATCATTAAGTGCCATAATTAGCATCATCATCACAAGATTAAATACCATATATCATCATTAGTACAAATCAATATTTAAATATTCTGACAATGTAGTAAATTTTGAATCAAGGCGTATCAAACATGAATGTATCAACCAGTCTCAATTTCCATTAGGACACCTAAACCATAAAATGGTAATTCATATTCATCATCATAATCATTATATGTAAGATAGTCATAGCTTACCATGATTTCCTCTACATGTCTTCTAGCAAGAATAATATTTCCCCATACCATTTCCTTGTCATGCTTGCATATCCATTCAAATCTCCTATAAAGGTTTTAATACAGAAATTCATATTTAAATAAGTACACACGAGGAGGGGTCTTAAACAAATGCATGAAAACATTTGGATTCCTTGCAACCAATGGAAGAAAAATGCATGTCTTATGGTGTTTCAAAACTTATTACACCTCACTCTACCTTTTTTCATGTGTGTAACCATAGTGTGGTTGTTTGACCATCTTTGATTGCCTAGGAAGCTCTTTGAGAGTTTGACAAAGAAAATAAATGCAATGAGTGCACAATGCAATATAAACCAAAAATTTAGGTAAAAACACACAATTGTGTTGTTGAGAAACCCTTATTCCATATCTATGACCCAAAATTGAGTCTTGCAAACCAAAACTTGGATGCTCCTACACCATTCTCCCCCACAAAGAAAGAAATGGTCATGGGATAGTAGGACTAAGTAGTTGAGGATTGATGCATCTCTTCTTGAAGTTAGTTTCAGAGATCCAAGTAGCCTCATTATCAAGTATGTCCTTCCACTTGATAAGATAATCCATGTATATATTTTATCTTGTTTGTTTCCCAAATCCTTGAACTAAAAATCTTTTCATCTTCAAGGGGTTTATCCTTTTGCTTTGGCAACTTGGTAGTGATTTGAGAGAGGTATGAATTTATTTATGAGATGGATGGAATGGGCCTATTATACATTATTAAATCTACCACATTGAATGTGACTAGAATCTATGATGACTTTACATACCTTGTAGAGAATCTTGCAATTAATAATGATAATTTATTTGTCTTTTATTTCTATTTCATAGCTATCTAAAATAATTAAAGCAACACTAAACTCTTATTACATCTACATGAGGTACCTTATTTTCTATCTATGAATTGTGTTAGAGTGGGGTTCTCATTGCACCAAAATACTGATCTATCAATGCTCAATACAAACTCAACTTATAGTACATAGGAGGCAATTAAGCCCTTGTCATAAATCCCAAGGGGAGTGCTAACCAATTTCCAACAATCTCCCCCTCAATGTTACCAGAAGGTCTAAGGATTTGAACCTGTGACCAAGCTCTGATACCGCTTGTTAGAGTATGGTTTCTGTTGCACCAAAAGATCGATCTTTCAATGCTTGATACAACCACTCAACTTGTAGTACACAAGAGGTAGTTAAGCCCTTTTTACGAATCCTTAGGGAAGCGCTAACCAAATTTACAACAAATTGATTTTATTAGTGAACATATTCAAGAGAAATTAACAATTAATATGTTGGATATCCTTTACTATTTATGTTTGAAAGAAAAATTAAAACATTATGCTTTAGTTGACCAAATTAATGGAGATAGTATTATATGTTAACTGTGTCAATCTCTTGGTTTTAGGAAATGCACAAAGAAGCCCTAGTTCAATATGAAATCTTAATTGATATGCATAGGACATCATGTGGAGCTAAAAAATGCAAAATGTTTACATTTTTTATACAACTCATTAATGTAAACATGGTGTGTTTTTCAGCTCCAACTATTATCCATGCATATGGAACATTGTTTCATGTGTATTCTCGATTCAGAGTGGTTGAATCTTATTTTGGATGGGAGGGAGAGAAGCCAAAGACGTATGGATGCTTTAGTGGCTATAGACAATGATTCTTCACTATTTACATTGTAGTTTTATCATTGAGTTCCTTATGTTGACTATTGCTACATTCTACATTTTGATGTTATTAAAAGTAGTATTTTGTTTCCTTTGTTGAAATGTGGCATGCCTTCATTCACTTAAATTGATCTCTACTACTTGTAACCATATTGGTAACATGTTGATCCTAGTCTTCTTAAATTTTTTGTTATAACACTATAGATCCTAATATGCATATAGCATAGTCACCAATGCAACAAGATTGGAACATATCTTTAAAACTTTTCAACATCTTTTGTAACACTATTTGATCATAATTTTGTTGTATTTGGTTGTAGGGAACTGAGCAGCAAAATTAAATGATAAATTTAGGTTGTAGTGTAAAGAAAACATCTCTCCATCATTTGATGGTAATTCCAAGTAAGGACTAAATCTATTTATGATTTTCATCTAGAAGGAAAGTATTGATGACAATATTTTTTTAAGATTCCTACATAATGGTTTTTTGTTTTTTGTTACATGTTTGGTGTTGAATGTGGGACATTAATTGATGATCTTCTCCATCTTATTCCAATTAAATAAAATGTTATTAAGGATGCTCTAATTGTGGTAATATGTAAAAGATAATATTGTAATATAAAATATTTGGTTGATCCCCCCTTGAAAAGAGTTTGAATCCCATCTTATATATTGCAAGGATGCGAAGAGATGCACCTCCCCAAGCATAGATTGGTTGTTTATAAGTGGCTATTTAACACAATGTTTAAATAAGGATAAATTCACAACTATTTTTAATATACAAATTCTCACATCATCTATCCTTACCAATGGCATTGTTCAAAACTCAACTCCTTAAACATCAACCACTCAAACTTTGATCAATCCATCAACTATTGATCATATTGCAAGGTCAAACTTCTAATCAAGCAACCACATTTTTTGTACTGCACTCTCATCATGAGACATCTTTTCCTTCCCTATTTCCACACCCTTGGGCTATTCAAACACACTATTTTCCATCCTTAATGCCCATTGACAACTACAATCACTACCAACATGTAGAAAATAAAATATAACTTTTCCTCTCTCCCAACCAACCCATTACATATTTTCATTTATCTAGTCCTTGGATCAACCCTTGACCCTTTATTACTTAACTCTTTTTAGTCCTAAGGAAGGTACTTGTGACATACCCTTGAACTAATATATGATAGTAAACCCCCAATAGAATCCTTAACTTTGTAAAACTTATGGCAAACAACTAAACATGTGGAATGTCACTCACCTACCAATCTAGAAAATGTATTCTCCCATTCTTAAATTTATAGGGACACTTAATCCCCATAGATCAATAATTGCCTTAAATTGGATCACCAAAAAAAATAGGATTCTTACACTCCTAATAATGCTAGTATGATAGTCACCAATTACCTTGGATCACCAAACAAATAGGATTCTTATGATATTTTTTTTTTAACCACGGATATCATTGAAGTTTTGATGACCATTAGTCAATCTATCAATGGTCATTGTTGTTGATGACATGGAAACGTCATCAAAATATCATAGGATTCTGATGATGTTTCATCAATATTTTGACGAGGCCTACCATCGATGGCATGGCAAGCTCATTGATAATAATCTCCTAATCATTGAATTTTCAATGAGGCTTGTCACCAATGGCATGGAAAACTTGTTGATACCAATATCCTAATCATCAAAGTTTAAATATTTGCTAGTAATGGTCTAACGCTACCTTGTGATAGAGATTGAGATATTTTTGATGGAGTTTTCTGTCAATATATAGACAACCCCAGATTTTCATCAAAACTTTGATGAAATTATAGCAACAAAAAATTTTAACCATTGGCTATTAAAATATCAACCAACCCTCATCAAAAAATAGGTGCAAATTTACTAGTGACTAGGAAAGATTGAATGGTTGACCGAGTCATCTAGTAAAGACCAAGCATATATAAGGACTTTTTTAGTTTGCATTACATGACAGGAAAGTCAGTGATTGTTGAGCATCATAGTTGAGGTACAACACATATGTAAGTCAAGCTATTATAGTAGAGACCAATTAAATTGAAAAAAAAAATTTGTCAAGAAGACAGAGAAGAAAATTTATATAGAAGTTGAGTGCCAGTATGAATGTTATTTATGATTGAGTGTTAGCACATTCAGATGCTGAGCAAACCAATTTTGTCATATGCGTTTGTAATTGCACAAAAAACTATGTAAATCATTTTGTTGACTTTTATATGATATTTAATGTTTGTAGAGTCATTTAAGATAGAGATTATGCATCATTGTAGAAGGTAATGATATCAAGGAAAGATAATCCACCAATCCAATAATCAAAAGGAAACAGAAAAGGGAGATGAATTGTAAACCATTGAGTGTGATCCAAAAATTTCAAAGAACATCTATTTAAGGAGGATTCTAACCCTCAATTCAAAGAGAGAGAGAGAGAGTGTGTGTGATGAAATGAGAAAGGAGAATAAGCATGTGTCAATGAATGAACAAGTGAAGGAGCAAGCAAAGATAGAGTAGAGAAAGAAAGGCTAAGTCTAGAATCAAATCAAACTAGGGCAATCCAAGGAGTGAAGGACTGAAAGGAGATATCATATCAAGACATTATATAGAGGAGATCAAAAATTAGCTTATATAGAAAACCATGGATCAGGTATTGATCCTTTTTAACAAGATTGAATCAAGCCAAATCTCTTAATTGGGTGATCCTAACAAGTCTATATAAGCCTCCTAAAAGAGTCCTTACTTAATTGTAAGTGTGAAATACTTTAATAGGGTAGAATTAACAATCTTTAAGCTTTTAACAAGGAAGACCCCTCATGAGGTAGATCATATATTATGATGAAATATTGTGACCCTAACAAGTTAACTTTATTGTTGCAATAGTGAAGATTTGTGGGTTTCATCCCTACCCCAATTTTACCTTCACATTGAAGTATTTATGGGTTACCAAATCATTTGTGTTATGTGTTGAATCTTTAATGGATGTAATGTATTCATTTACATTTTAGCATTACATTTTTAATGTTAGATCTAAGATATGAGATGAATTAGGTGTAAACTCAGTAATTTGGTTTTGTAAGTAAAATGTTAAGATAATGGAACCCAAACACCCCCACCCCCCCCCCCCCCCCCCACCCACCCTCTTAGTATCTTGTTTCCCATTAAATCCTTCCAAAAATTAGTATCATAGCACAATTCTCTTTGAAGAGGTATAACAGCATGAGAGGATTAGATCTTGGAGATGGAGGAATACAAGTTGGGAAAAATCATTGAGAACTAGAAGATAGAAACCTAGATCATATTGCAACAACTTAAGGATAAAGATAAGAGTAAAGGAAATTATTGAGGAAAAGAAAAGAGATATCTATTTAGAAAAATGATACACTATACAAAGAAGTAGACATAGAAGGGCTATTTGATAGTGGAAAGGCTGGTAATAACAATGAATCAGCAACACAACTGTTGGAGAAGAGTATTACTTTAATGATGGGGACACAACCCAAGAACAGAATGGACACAATAGAAAAGGGAAATTGTATTAACTGAAAAATAAGCTAGTACATTCAGTACCAAGAAAATAAACTTCAAAACATGCCCTAAGGGCTTACAATAGCATAAATGTGGAGATAATTTCTCCTTTTAGTACCTCCTCTCAAACTCCACTCCGAACTGCCTTTTACAATGCCAAAAATCTCCTTAATCGACCCTGAAGGGTTAAGGACTAGGAGTACATTCTAGAAAGTGCTAGTAGGCATCCACTGACCAAATAGAAGGTTCCAGAAGCTGTGTTAGAAGTCAATGCAAATCTAGAAGAATCCATAAATGGTAACCAAACTTTCAGGAGGCATAACTTTTGAATCGTAGCTCCGATTGACGAATCGTTTACATTTTTGAAAAGCTCTCGAAGCGCTCTATAGCCCTATGGACCAGCTTTGCTCATCCCCCATTTTTTGGCCCTTTTCAAGGTCATTTAATGCCCCTAACCTAACTTTGAAGCATTCTTAGGAGGTCTCCAAAACTCAAAAAATTGCAATAACTTTCAAACCGTGGGGCCTTTTGACCTGATTCATTTTTTGGAATGCTCTAAATTACAATTACATTCATCTAGCCAATTTACACCTCCTAGTTCACCAAAATGATGGCCCAATTACATGCTCCTATTTTTTTGGGATTTTCTAGTGCACTGATAGTGGAACTGTGAGAGTTGGAACCTTTATTTGACCCAAATGGGTATCCAAAAATGAAAACACATGAAATAGAAACTAAGTCTAAGTATATCATTTTGGGTGACACAAGATTGCCCTTATACCTCTGGATGCTCTTGCATCAGACACCCAGGGTAGATTAAAAACTAACCCTGTCACTTTATGAATGGTAGAGGGAATCCCAAATGGGAAACCTCAACTGCTGAAATCCAAGTTGATTCCTCGATCGGTCATCCTTTCCATTTGACCAAATACTCTTCATACTGCCTATTTCTAGTACTCCTACCCACACGGTGATCTAGAATGTATTCTATCGCCTCCTTCTTAGAAGTAGGAATTGGACATGGCTCTAACACCAGCTCCTCATCTGCACCATCATCATGATACTCTGTTAAATCTGTAATGTTGAAAATGGGAGAAATGTGAATACCATTTGGCAGCTCCACTTCATATGCATTTCCTGAATCATGTTTCTTCAAAATTTTGCAAGGGCCAAATTTCTTCATTTTCAGCTTATTGTAAGTACCGACTGGAAATCTTTCTTTTCGTAAGTGCACCATGACTAGATCCCCTACTTGGAATTCCTTATGTCTTCTCCTTTGATTAGCCTTAGCTTTATACTCTTGATTCATCTTGGTAATGTGTGCCTGAACCTCCTCATGTAGACACTTGATATGTTCAGCAAATTCTTTCGCTTCAGAACTTGTCCTCTCCCCTTGCTCTATCTTCCTCAATTCTAGTGCAGTCCTTGGACTATTCCCATATACAATTTGGAATGGTGATTTTCCAGTACTCCTATTTATAGAGTTATTGTAAGAAAACTCTGCTTGTGGTAGAATCAAATCCCATCCCTTGGGCTTATCCCCAACTAAACATCTCAGCAAATTGCCCAGACTTCTATTTACCACTTCTGTTTGGCCATGAGTCTACGGGTGTTGTGTAGAACTAAATTTTAGGTCTGTTCTCAACTTCTTCCACAATGTCCTCCAGAAATACCCCACAAATTTAGTATCTCTATTAGAAACTATGCTCCTTGGAAGACCATGTAGTCTTACCACCTATTTGGAAAACAAGTCTGCAATATGGACAACATCATGAGTTCTGTGGCATGGAATGAAATGTGCCATTTTGGAGAACCTATCAACCACCACGAATACTGAGTCATTACCCCTTTGGGTCCTTGGCAATACAAGAACAAAATCCATACTTATGTCCTTCCATGGCCTTGATGGAATAGGCAATGGCTGATATAGTCTAGTATTGTGACTAAACCCCTTGGCAACTTGACAAACCTGGCAACTCTATACAAACTTCTTCACATCCTGTGAAATTTGAGGCCAAAAATAATGTTCTCTAAGCATGGAAATGGTCTTATCTAGACCAAAATGTCCTACCATCCCTCCACTGTGTTTCTCCTTAATCAGATTTTCCCTCATGGAACTCCTTGGAATGCACAATTGACTACCCTTGAACAACATGCCATCCTGAATCAAATAGTCTAACCACTTGGTTCTATCTACAACAACAGGTTCTTTACAAGCTTTCCATGCTTCAGCAAAATCAGGATCCTTGGGGTACAAATTCTTGAGTTCATCAAACCCAACTACTTTAACCTACATTATTGTAAGCAACAACTGTCTCCTAGTTAGTGCATCTGCAACCCTGTTAGATTTTCCACTTCTATGCTTCAACACAAATGTATAGCTCTGCAAGAACTTTACCCACTTCATATGCCTCTGATTCTATTTACCTTGGCTATTTAGGTACTGTAATGCCTGATGATCAGTAAACAAAACAAATTCTTTTGGCAATAGATAATGCCTCCTTTTCTTTAAGGCCTGAACTATTGCATAGAACTCTTGATCATAAATAGAATACTTCTTTGCATCATTCAATTTTTCACTAAAATATGTAATAGGCATACCTTCTTGGCTTAATACAGCCCCAATAGTGCTGCCACTGGCATCACAATCCACCTGGAAAACCTTTTTAAAATCTGGAAGTGCCAATATAGGTGGTTCTATCACCTTCTTCTTCAGCAATTCAAAACTTCTCACAGCTACTGTAGTCCATTTGAACTCTTTTCTATCCTCTCTTATTGTATCAGTTAGGGTTGCACATATGCCACTGAAATTCTTAATAAACTTCATGTAAAAACTAACCAGACCATGAAATGATCTTACCTCAGTAGCAGACCTTGAAGTAGGCCATTCCGAGATGGCTTTTACCTTCTCTGGATCCATTTTGAGACCTTTAGGTGATATAACAAACCCCAAATAGACTAACTCCCTTTTTGCAAAGATAAACTTCTTCAGATTAATTAATAGTTTCTCTTCCCTTAGCCTTTCAAGGACACTACGAATATGCAATAAATGTTCTTCCAAAGTCTTGCTGAAAATTAAAATATCATCCAAATAAACAATAAAAAATTTTCCCAAGAACTTCTTAAGTACCTCATTCATGAGCCACATGAAGGTGCTTGGGGCGTTTTTCAGTCCAAAGGGCATGACTAACCACTCATAAAGACCCTCCTTGGTCTTGAAGGCTATTTTCCACTCATCTCCTTCTTGAATCTATATCTGGTGATAACCACTCTTTAGATCTATCTTTGTGAAGTATTGAGCTCCACTCAAGTAGTCCATAAGATCATCCATCCTTGGAAAAGGAAATTGGTACTTGATGGTTATCCTATTTATAGCTCAAGAATCTGTACACATCCTCCACTCTCCATCCTTCTTTGGTGTGAGTACTGTAGGTACTGCACATGGACTCAGGCTCTCTTGAATCAAGCCCTTCCTCAACAGCTCTTAAACCTGTCTATTTAGCTCCTCTATTTTAGTAGGAGTCATCCTATGAGCGGCCTTGTTAGGCAAACTAGCTCCTGGAATCAGATCTATCTGATGACTGATTTGCCTTACTTGTGGCAATCCATCTAGAACATTATCAGAGATAATATCTCCAAATTGCCCTAGTAAATTTGAAACTTCAAGTGGTATTTCACTACTAACTTCTTTATCTTTCCTAGGAATCAAAGCATAGCACATATGCTAATGTTTCATGCCATCTAAAAACATACTTCTATCAACAAGACAAATCCTAGCACTGCTACATACCTTTTCACCTTCCTTTTTCATGGGCTCCAATTTGTGGCGAACTCCATCCTTTGTCAGAGAGTATGTGTTTGCATGCCCATCATGTACTGCATGTATATCAAACTGCCATGGTCTACCCAACAATAGATGGAAAACATCCATCAGAATAACATCACAAAGAACTTCATCATGGTATCTCCCAATTTTGAATTTCACAAAACATTTTTCTCTTACCATGACCTTATGATCATCTTTTACCCAAGCAATCCGATAGGGCTGGGGATGTTTCTCCCTCTTGAGCTTCAACTTAGAGACCATCTCTTCTGATACCAAGTTATCAGTGCTACCACCATCAATGATCACGTCACAACATTTATCCTCACACTTGCATTTGGTACGAAACAAACTCCTCCATTGTCCTGGTTCAATCTCACCACTTAGTAGGACTCTTTCATTTACCAAGGTCTCTCCTCTTTCTCCATCCTCTGAATGTGATGATTGTGCATCCTCGTCCACATGAGCAACCCTAGCTTGGCCCTTAGCTCTCCTATCTATCCTTCTTTGTCGTTGAGGGCATTCAAAGGCACGATGACCTTCTTCATTGCAATGGAAATAGGTACCACAAAAGCCTCCTCTTCCTTGTCCATGTCCTCTACCTCTTCCTCTCTGATTTCCAAAGTCTTGATCATGGGAGCGGTTGAAACCCTCATTACTCTAGTTCCTGTTAGTTTTCTTTTGGGTTTCATTGTGGCCTCCAGATGATCTACCGCTTCCCCTTCCTCCTTGATCACACCTTCTTTGTCTTCCTTCAAATCTTTTATTTAGCTTCTCTTCAACTCGTAGGGCAAACTGGTATGCCTCTTCAACGCTGGTCATTCTTACCAGACTTAATTCCTCCTGGATGCTAGGTCGCAACCCACTGATATAACGAGAAACCTTCTCCTTATTTGCTTCTTCATGCCTCGCTCTAATCAAGAGTCGGTAAAATTCCTCTGTATATTCTTGGACTAATCTTCCTACTTGCTTTAACCCATGCATCTTGTTAAACAAATCAAGCTCGTAGTCCATAGGAATGAACTGCTTCTTCAATTTGTCCACCATGTGATCCCATCTTGTGATCTTCTCCTTTCTTCTTTTATTTCTTTCCAATTGGACCTCTTGCCACCAGATTTTGGCATGGCCTTTTAGCTTGACCTTTTCAAACTTAACCCTATCTCGATCTTTGATATCCTCATACTCAAAGTATTCTTCCAGTTCATTGATCCAATCGATCAACTCATCTGGTTTCAGATTTCTTGAAAATACACCCACTTCAATTGTAGGTCTTTTTCCAAACTTACTAATGGCCCTAAAAAGCCTTTCCTCTACATGATTTAGAACTTCCCCATCAAATTCCCCTTTTGGTTCAATTTCATCTTCTTCATTGTCATCTTCACTTTCATCACCTGCGGCCATAGTTGCTCCTCTATAGAGCTCCTCCTACAATGCTTGTACCTACCTTTGGAGGGCTCTAACCTCCTCAGGATTAATAGCTCTAGCCCTTTCACCACACTCTCTTCATGGAGGCATCTTCTTAACTCAAACCCACAACCACACAGCCCTGGTGCAAACTGCCTCACAGTCGGCGCTCTGTCTACACACTCAGGAAAACCAGCTCTGATACCACTTGATGGGGACACAACCCAAGAATAGAATGGACACAATAGAAAAGGGAAATTGTATTAACTGAAAAATAATCTAGTACATTTAGTACCAAGAAAATAAACTTCAAAACATGCCCTAAGGGCTTACAATAGCATAAATGTGGAGATAATTTCTCCTTTCAGTACCTCCTCTCAAACTCCACTCCGAACTACCTTTTACAATGCCAAAAATCTCCTTAATAGACCCCGAAGGGTTAAGGACTAGGAGTACATTCTAGAAAGTGCTAGTAGGCATCCACCAACCAAATAGAAGGTTCCAGAAGCTGCGTTAGAAGTCGACGCAAATCTAGAAGAATCCAAAAATGGTAACCGAACTTCCAAGAGGCATAACTTTTGAACCATAGCTCCGATTGACGAACCGTTTACATTTTTGAAAAGCTCTCAAAGTGCTCTATAACCCTATGGACTAGCTTCACTCATCCCCCATTTTTTGGCCCTTTTTGAGGTCATTTAATGCCCCTAACCTGACTTTGAAGCATTCTCAGGAGGTCTCCACAACCATAAAAATGGCAATAACTTTCAAACCGTGGGGCCTTTTGACCTGATTCTTTTTCTGGAATGCTCTAAATTACAATTACATTCATCTAGCCAATTTACACCTCCTAGTTCACCAAAATGATGGCCCAATTACATGCTCCTATTTTTTTGAGATTGTCTAGCACACTGATAGTGGAACTATGAGAATTGGAAACTTTATTTGACCCAAATGGGTATCCAAAAATGAAAACACATGAAATAGAAACTAAGTCTAAGTATAATTTTTTTGGGTGACACAGGATTGCCCTTATACCTCTGGATGCTCTTGCATCATTTAAGAAAAGAAAAAAAAGAACTCAAGAGAGAACAAGAAATTCAATCAGTAATACGATGTGAAGTAATAGAGAAAAAGAAGAAAGATGACAAAGAAAAAGTCATGGCTAAAGAAGACAAAAGATAGATGGTAACCAAACTTGAAGAGAGATCATTTGAGGTCTAGAAGCTCACAAACAATTAGTTAGATATGATGAATTAACTAATAATTAAAACTCAGGAAGAAAACAGAAAGGAAATGGAGATTACAAACATTAGGTCACAAAGTGAGAAATTGAGAAATGAGTTGAGGAATGAAAAAGAACTTCTAAAAAGAATGAACAAACCAAGTGAGGCTATAAGATACTTTTAAGAATGGATGATATCACCTAGGTCAACAAAAGATACCTCTGGAATAGGATACAACAAGAACTTTATGTCTACTAAAGAAGGAGAATCATCAGAGTAGACAGCATAGAATGAAAAATCCAAAGGTAAACCTACCTATCATCATTGTGGAAAACTTGGACACACAACCAACAAATGCAAAATTAAGAATAGTATACAGACTTCTAAACCTAATTCTATTGGCAATTATTATAAATGCAAGAAAGAATGACATCAAGCACATAAATGCAAATGAAAGAAAAATGATTCACTCAATACATCTAGATTTGAAGGATACTACTATAACTGTCAGAAATATGGACATAGAGCTCATGAGTGTAGATTCAAAACAAAATTCAACTGGACACTTGAAAAATAGGCACATACACCAAGAAAAATAAATTCTTACAATTGGGATTACAACACATGATACACTTGTCACTATTGTGGAGAGTATGGACACATTTCAGAGAATTGTATTAAGAAAAAATTTAGAGGAAATTATAAGAAGTGGTTGAATGGAGAAATAGTATATTTTAGCTATCTCAAAGTTGGACATATCATTACAATTTGTAGAGCCAAAGAACCAACACCAAACAATGGAAATGAAAAAGTAAATGACAAAGTTGAGGAAAAGAAAACATGGATAGAGATAGTAAGAGATGGAAGTAGTGGAGCAAGCGAAGTAGAGATCACCCAATCTAATGAATCAAGTGATGACACCACAACTAACTAAATAAAGAAGGTATGTAGGAATTGTATATACAATGAAATATGTTGCATCAATTCCTAATGTAGATGTGTTAAAAGTGCATATTTGTATAAGTAAAGATGCATCAAGAATAGATCCATAGAAATAAAAGTAATAGAGAATCATTTACTACATAGAGTATCAAGCATCAGTGATCCAATTTGTGTTGATCAAGCACTGTAGTATGGATTAAGTGATTGACTAAGATGATATGTTGACTGAATGAATTGATATTGGCCAAGTTAGTGACAAGCAAATTCTTATGGAGATTGAGCTAGTGGTCATACACCTACCAAGTATGGGAACATTTATTGTAAACCTAGAATACAAATTTGAAGGTATTTATCAAATTTGAGCATCCATTTTTATTCACCAAGTGATTACCAAGCTCACAAGTGATCTAAAGTTGATTAAGGATAATTTAGTGATGAAGAAAGTGAATCACAATGGAGCAGTGAAAAACTTGATAACATCAATAAGTGTTAATTTTGGTGCCAAGTAAATTTCTTTCTAAAGATATCATAGAAGTTTTTTTTTTCAAACCCTAAGATTGAAATGGCATTAGCAAGTGAAATTTTGAAAGATAGCAATGCTCAAATTAAGAGGAACAACTAGTGTCCTCCACCAAATTTTAGGAACAATATAAATATTGAGAAGACTAAAGATGATATTGTCACCTAATCATCAATTCCACCCAAAGTGTTAACTATTCAAGATGTAAGATTTTGCTATGTATGCAAAGAAGAAGAGACTGGATACTTTGAGATAAGGGAAACTTACAAGAAGCTATGCAACAATGGAGTCTCGAAAGATGAAAACAAAATAGTTGTTGAGAAAGGGATTATCTATACCCTAGCATTCCCAAAGGTTTTCAAGATTGAATGAATAAAAATTGTGTTGAGTCACATCCATGGTATGAAGATATGGCTAGACGGAGTACCAATCAATTACAAATAGATAATACTAAAACAAGGGGTGAATCAATATTCTATAAAGTTTTTCCCACAATTGGATATTATTAATTACTTTGCAACATGTGTAAGAAAGTATACCAATAATGTTGAATAGTAAATATAAACATACAAAAACATAAATCATAACACTACTATTTGTTAACTAGGGAATACCTAGCCAAGCAAAACCCCTAGTGGGGATGGTACCCACGAGATGATCCACTAAACAAAAGAATCTAGTTAAGGATATTAACCCTGTTAGGACTCTATTAAATATAGATAGTGTCTCGAGTCCTTGTTAGAGGACTAGGTCTTGTTAAAAGCCTCAACCCTATTAGGAGTTTCTTCAGCCCTGTTAAGAGTTGGTAGTACAATTACAATGTATACAAGATGAGCCCACTACCCAAACATGCAATATACAATTAAGCTTCTTTACAAAAATAAATATACATACAATATTGTCTCACTACTATAATTCACAATTCCTCTGATCACACATCAGATTTTGCATCATAAAACTATCACATACCACATATACATCCTTCATATTAGTTTTCATGTCATTATATTTCACACTTAGCTGCACAAGATATGATCTTTACTTATACCTTGCATTATAGAAAAACTCTATCTTGTTGACCTTGATGTTTTCACACATTTGGCTAATTATAAAATTAACTCTGGGTTAACATCTAGGATGTCATCCCATCTGATGGGGACACAACCTAAGAATAGAATGGAAACAACAGAAAAGGGAAATTATATTAACTAAGAAGATAAGCTAGTACAACCAATACAGGGAAATAAACTTCAAAACATGCCCTAAGGGCTTACAATAGCATAAATCTGGAGATAATTTCTCCTTATGGTACCTCCTCTCAAACTCCACTCCGAACTGCCTTTTACAATGCCAAAAATCTCCTTAAATAGACCCCAGAGGGTTAAGGACTAGGAGTACATTCTAGAAAGTGCTAGTAGGCATCCACCGACCAAATAGAAGGTTCTGGAAGTTGCGTTAGAAGTCGGTGCAAATCTAGAAGAATCCGAAAATGGTAATCGAACTTTTGGGAGGCATAACTTTTGAACCATAGCTCCGATTGACGAACCATTTACATTTTCAGAAAGCTCTCGAAGCACTCTATGGCCCTATGGACAAGCTTTGCTCATACCCCTTTTTTTGGCCCTTTTCAAAGTCATTTAATGCCCCTAACCTGACTTTGAAGCATTCTTAGATGGTCTCCAAAACCCAAAAAACTGCAATAACTTTCAAACTGTGGGGCCTTTTGACCTGATTCTTTTTTTGGAATGCTCTAAATCACAATTACATTCATCTGGCCAATTCACACCTTCTAGGTCACCAAAATGATGGCCAAATTGCATGCTCCTATTTTTTCGAGATTTTCAAACACACTGATAGTGGAACTGTGAGAGTTGGAACCTTTATTTGACCCAAATGGGTATCCAAAAATTTAAAGACATGAAATAGAAACTAAGTCTAAGTACATTTTTTGGGTGACACAGGATTGCCCTTATACCTCTGGATGCTCCTGCATCACCATCATAGTTAAGTAATTATTTTAATACCAAAATAATTCCTTAATTGATAATACTCAATCTAGTATCATGCTTTGTTCTACCTTGCTAATTACCTATACTTGTAAATCCATTATAACTATAGTCATATTGTCCATACACATTTGTGTATTGGCATATGTCATCATGACACTATCAACTATCCTTCCTTAATTACACACCTATCAATTCTGACTCTATCATTCGTACTCACAAAATTTGTCCCTATGCTAATGCAAACTATCTAACATGGACAATTTTATGTCTTTGATCACACATTGAAATACCAAAATATATGTTGTCATAAATGAAAACACCAAATCAACTAAGTACTCACATGACTTAACAAGATTTCCAAAAATATCCCCCTATGGCATTTATGGAGACATATGGAAAAAATGGCTGAGTCCCAAAATGTTGAACATAACTATGGCCTTACCAAAATTTCAAAAGCTCCAAAATTTTGTTCAAAAACTTTGATCATTACATATTACCATCTTCCCTTATCTCTCCTATTACAATTAATTCTTATATACATAGATAAGCTCCTTCTTACATGCATATACATCTTTTACATAAAAATTTCCTTTACATTCTTCTCCTCCTTTGATATCAATGATAAAGGTGTCCAAAATAATATTTACAAGATGAAATGGTGTTACCTTTCTCTATTCTAACTAGAGATTCTTGATATGCAATTATAAAATCAAGTTTCAGCCTCTCAAGATGCTTTCTCTACTTTTATATTACTATATTTGATATGTTTAGAAGTATACATAATGCATATGATGCAACTTCTACTACGTTCAAATCTATATAGGAAAATTTATCACAGGATTCCTTTGTTGTAAGACACTCCTCCAATTTCCTTTTCAAAATGCTAACCTTAGGAGATAAATATTCTCTAATGATAAATAATCTCTTTATTACCTTCTCCTTTTCAAATTCAATGCCTTTAAAAGCATTATGAACTACCTCTATTTCTGCTTCAATGTCTTCAATACTCACATCTGACTATTGCAACTTGATAGTGAGTGTTTGAAGCACACTAATTCTTCCTTTGATCTGGTCATCCGATTATGTTAAGTAATTGTGTGACATTGCACATTGTCCGTACAATTTATTTCTTTCATCTATGCTCTTCCTCAGTTCCTTGATGCAAACATTTAAGGTCTACAAGTCATTTCTGACATTTGTGCATACTATATAAAATAGTATTGCATCATGCTTAGTTTGAGATTGTACTAAAGCAATATAAGAGAAAGTGAAGAACTTCATATCAAATGTTTTCATAATTTCCTTAGCCTTATTCTAAATGTATGGCTCAACAATAGTTTTTTGTATTGTCTTTTGCATCCTCTCTAGAACTTCTTCCAATGTTCTTTCTAAAGTCTTGACAGATTTATTCTTCTCCAACACTTTGCTCAATGAAGTCATTAGATCCTTCTGGTCATCATCGTCATCAGATACTATAGGAAATGTAGTAACTATTGCTACTAGGGTAACTACCAGAATAAGTGTAATCTCTAGTGCAACATAGGGTATGTTAGCCTCATAGTGAAAGTCTATCTTACCAGATTTTGTCTTTACAAGTTTCAGATTAGGCAAAAATTTTGATTCGTGCATCACAATTTTCCAAGCATTCTTCAACTTGTCCTCTTCTACCTTTACTACTACTATCCTTGCTTCTTCTTCCTTATTTTTATCTTCCACTTATTTCTTTCCTCTTCTTCTTGTGTAATCTTCCTTTTTCCTTCATCCTCAACTTTTCTCTTTTCTTTATTTTCATCATTCTCCTCATCTAAGCTAGACTATTCAGTTATATTGCCAACAATCTTTATGCCAAGATCCTTGAAAGGATTTTCTTCCTTATCATCAACTATTATATGAGTGTTATCCACTTGTATGGATTAAGTATTGATGCAGGAGCATCTTGCATGGAAAATTATTGGAAAAAAAAAGTTGAAAAAAAAATAAAAATCTGGAGGAGAGAGAAAGTGACGAAAATTAAAGGAGAAATATTAAAAAAATAAAAAGGGAAAAAGGAGAAAAGAAAGGAAAAGAGTATTTCTATTTTTGAGGTGCATAGGTAGCATAATAAAATAAAATAAAAAAATAAATGGTTGTCATTCCATTTATCGAGGTGTGTGGGTAGAATTCTAGAAAGTTAAGAATATTGTAGAAAGTTGTGGATAATGTAGAAGGTTGTGGAAGTTGTAGAAGGTTGTGGAGGAATTCTAGAAGCTTGTAGATAAGTCATGCATTGGGTAGTAAATGCCTATTTAAGCAAGGCATATGAGCATTTCTAATCAAGCTCAAGGAGTAGCTTGAGAAGTGGAAGCTCAAGGAGTAGCATGAGAAGTGGAAGCTCAAGGAGAAGCTTGAGAAGGAGAAACTTGAGAAGTGGAAAGGTTGGAAAGGTGAAAGTTGTGGAAGGTGAAGCTTGGAAAGCTTGGAAGGCTTGAAGGTGTGAAAGAGAAAGAAGAGAAAGTGACAAGTGAGTTTTCCTGAGTCTGTGGACAAAGCACCGAATTTGAGGTAGTCTACAGTAGGATTGTGATGGAGTTGTGAGTGTGTAGACAGAGCGTCGAATGTGAGGTAGTTTACACTTGGATCTTGGATAAAGTTGGAGAAGAGCTAGTGGCTGCGGTTTAGAAACAAGGAGTTTTCTTTGTGGCTTGCAAGCACAAGTTGAGATCTTGGAGGTTTCTACCAAAGTGTGGATCTAGGCTAGCTTGGGTTTGGATTGGATCTTGAGAGATCTTGTAGAAAGGTTATTGTAATTTCTAAGGATTTTCAACTGTAATAAAATTGTTTGATACATTTTGTCATCTCGTTGCATTCTTGGTTGTGAGTCGGTAAGGGTAGTGTGGCCCTTTGTCAGTGGTATCAGAGCGTATCTACATTTAGTATCAATCACTATATGTGAAGTTGAGTCAATTTTTTGAGTTTTTTCAACCTCTTCTTCACCAACACTAGGTTTACTGGCCTCAACATACACGGGGCTTGATTCCTCTAACTACATACTCTCCTTAGTGGTTTTAAGCATGGAAGTCATGTAACTAACTATGGGTTATTTTGTCACTTTTCTTACTTCTTCATAGTTTCCTCCCATCAAAATAATGTGTCTTCTTTAATTCCTTAGCAAAGGTGCAATTCCCTTCAATATATTTTGCATGTCTTCGTCATTGTTGACTTCACAAAGTTTCTTGATCATGTCCTCAATGATTTTCTTATCTTATTTGTTCACTGTTCTTTTCCTATTTATCAATCTATCATACAGATCCTTTGGAATGTGTCTTTGAACATCTTCAAATCTCTTATTCCTTAATATCATATTTCTTACTACTACATTTTCTAACTGGATTCTATCCATATTACTATACAAACTATAAAACTTATTTAATTGAACAAAATTATGATTCTCAATGATTTTTACATTTAAATTTTCTACTAGTGGTTTCCAATTTTTCTTACCAATTGATGTTCTGCCCTTACCAACTACCTATTATACTACCTTCTCTTTAATCTCTTCCTTAGACATCAAATTCACTAATCTCTTCCTTGGCTATACCCAATGCTTCACTATATTCTTCTCTGTTCATGCCAGTTTCTTTAAGAATAGCCTCTACCTTATTTTGAACATTCTTCTTAACTTCTTGGCTATGAAGTTCAGAGTGAACTTCCTTTATCTTTTCTTCATATGTCCCCCATCTAGGACATTCAATGTCTTTTCTAATTGTAGTATTATCTTTGCATATCCCTCAATGAGTTCTTCACTCATTTTATAACCCATAGGTTCTATGAATTTTTACCCTAGGTTCTACTCTTCTATTTAAGTTGTATATGTTTCTACCATACAACACATCTCATCCTTTAATGTGAAGTTAATTTTGAAATGATTTAAGGATTGTAAACAAGTTTTTGAGTACCATTTGATTATGTGAAGAGTTCCAGATCATTTGTGGTTAATTTGATAAAAAATTGAGAGCAAATTGAAGTATTTGAAAGTGTGAAGATTAAGAAGCCCTAATATGTGATAATTAAAGTATTTTACAAAGCTTTCAATTGAGTTTTTTTAGCATAATTGAAAGTCATTCTATGTGTGATGTTAGTGAAAGACCAAGGTATAAATTTAAGAAGCACCTATTTGTTTCTCTAATTGATGATCCTTTGGGAGCGTTTTCACAAAATTCCACCAAATGTGCTTCATGCAGAAGATGTTAGGAGCTAAATTCATTATAAAGTTGAGAACAATGGAGAGGAAGATAGTCATAAGGATTTAGGTAATATGTGTAATGGAAACCTAACCTTGAAACCTAAGTTCACATACTTGAATGAGTTTAACCTAATCAAGTATATGTTTTATACAAAATTTGATAATCATGAATAGAGTAGGATTATCTTGAGCAGAGAACATGAAGAGATGTTTTGGGTAGGACATATAGCTAGCATAATTGATAATGACCTAATTCATAAAGTCATGAGACTAATAAATGAAGGTTGTAACCCAGTCAATGACAAAAATGTTAGGAAAATTGTTGAAACTAATATGAAGAGCAAATTTGATGGCAAAAATATAAAAATTGACCTGATCAAGGATATTGGAGTTAGAGTTTTGAGAAATATTATTAGATATAATTTCAATTATAGTTCAAGAGTAAATTCCATACTAGTAGGATAGTTACATGTAGCCCATGTGATGGGTATTGAAAAGAAAAAGGTGAACATGTGTTAGATTGTTAGAGTGTAGTTGTTGGATAACATAGAAAAGCTAAAGAAATCTAAGAATGCAATTTTTAGATTTGAATCTTTACTGACCTATTTTTTGTTCCATACAACCAAATAATTCATTGGTTTGACAAGTTGGAATATTAATGAATTTTGTTAAAAATATTTAGAATAACTAAGAGGGGGGTGAATTAGTTACTCAAGGTCTATAGGTACCACTTGAACATTTAAACATTAATCACTTCATTGTTATGCTTATCCTATTGTTTCTTAGTCTTTACTCTAAAATTTTCATAAACATAACTTGTATTGCATAATGAAAATATTATCAAATGAAAAAGATTCATCCCAATTTGACACTAGGATTCTATGTGGAAACCTAATTTGGTAAAAACCACCAGCAATATGTCACTCTTTTTTAATCTTTCAAAGTGAGATCTATTAGGAGCCAAATTTGTTAAAGGTTACAATACACACTGTTAAATGTGACCTGGATAGAGGATTTAATCACCCTATTAGGAGTGGCCTTGTAAGAGGACTTTAATTTCATTCCATTTAGAATGATCAATTCTATGCCTATTTAAATAGGCAATTTGTGCTTTATCATTTTCTATTCACCATATATCTTAGGGTTTACAATCAGATTCAATTTGATTCAATGTATATATCCATCCTCTTGATCATCCTCTAGAAACTTCTGTAGAATCCATCTATTAGGTCTTTACCTAATCACCTTGTTGAATTTAATGATCCAACTCATCAATCTTATCTTCAACATGTTTTACATCTCCCAAGAAATCAATCGAGTTGGATTGATCTTATGATTTCATTGAATTTGTTCTCTTATTGTCACTCGGAAATCTCTAAATTCTAATACTTGGTCAACACTGAAATACTTGGCCACTGTAAATTTTTTTTGGCTTAGCATCAACTAAATGTTTTGATCGAGGTTAATTCTTGGTCAACACTAGATATTCTCAACAATAACTGTAGCTTGGTTAACACTAGCATTACTCGGCACTCCTTAGTATTTTACTCTTTTGCTAAGCTTATCTTAGCCTTCTTAACATAAATAATTACTTTTCTTTATCAGATCTTATCCAATCAAATGTTCATTGTAAAGTTTCCTTTTCATAACTTCAACCTTTCCTCTAGGTGTAATAGTAATGAGCAACTTCTCAAATCCTATTCATCAATCAAATAGATATGACATTTAGATTAGGCAGCAATATGTCTCATCCATAGATTTGACATCAATGACAAAACAACAATTGTTGCAATTGTAAGTTTCCAACAATCTCCCTCTTTAGCATTGATGGAAAGATCTCAAAACATCTGAATACTAGTAGTAGAAGAGTTCCATGCAATTTCAAAAAACTCCCTCTATCATCATTCTTTATTTTCAAATTTCTCTTGCATGATTCTCTACCTCTGAGGTTTATCTTACCTCCTTTCTTAGTATTCTCTCCCTTAATATGAAATCTCTCCATTTTAATTCTCTTAGTAATATATCCTTTCAATAATCTCTCCCTCTTTCAGTAATCTCTCCCTATTTGACAACAATGCCAAAGACCTGTAGCTCTCTCAACTTCAAAATTATTCATACATCTAAATTATGTAGATTTGCATATCTGGCTTATACTTATCATATTTCTATGATTGATCTATTTATGATGTAGTGAATTATTCTACCTTAGGCATGTCCCAAAGTAGAGTTCCAATGCACCACTATGTAGAATGTTCTAATTAGCACATGTGATGCAATGCACCTCTTCTTCTTAAGTAGATTTATTTAGGGGAATCACCCCTAGTTTATCTCTAAGATATTCATGAGCATCTTTAGGTAATATTTTTTTGAATATGTCAACAATCTATTCCTTTGTATTCACATATTCTAGCTTCACTTCTGTGTCTTGAATTAATTCTCTCAAGTAGTGATACTTGATAGCAATGTGTTTTGTCTTAGTGTGCATCACTAGATTCTTTAAAATATTGATAGCACTTATGTTATCACAATAGATAACTACTGGATCTATAATCTCTTCTTTTATACCTTTCAATAATTGTTTTATCCATATTATGTCTGAATAATTCACTCCAACTGAGACATACTCAGCTTCAAATGTTGACTAGGAAATATATTTTTTCTTCTTGGTTGTTCATGACAACAATTATTTTTCTACAAATAATGCACCTCCACTGGTACTTTTTTTGTCATTAATATTGTCAACCCAATTTGAGTCAATAAAAAATTCAGTTCAAATCTATCACTTCTCTTATAATATAATCCATAATCTTTTGTAGCTTTCTGATATCTCAATATCCTTTTTATATCCATCGTGTGATTCTCTTTAGGATTTGTTAAAAATCTATCAACTATCCCAATTTCCAAAGAAATATTTGGCCTCCTATGAACAACATATTGCAATTTTGCTATCATGGATCTATATAGGGTCTGGTTCACATCAGTAGAATTATTAGTCTTACATATTTTATGTCATATAGACATACTTGTATTCACTAGCCTTGAACCTTCCATATCAAAAGTCTTTAACATTTCCTTGATGTATTTGGATTGTGAAATTAAAATACTGAATTTCATTTGACATACTTGTAATCCAACAAAGAATTTTATTTTATTTCACCAAACATAGACATTTCAAATTCACTTTTCATTTCATCAACAACTGATTTACATAATGCTTCTCTTCCTCCAAATATGATATCATCAAAAAATATATTAGATAATAGTACTTCATTATTCTTACCATTCCTCAAATATAATTTGTTGTTATAATTTGTTCAAGTTCAAAACCAATTTTCACTAAGTAATTATCTAGTCTTTCTTACCATGCTCTTGGGGCTTGCTTTAATCCATAAAGAGATTTGTTTAGTTTACTTACCATGTTCCTTTTGTCTAGATCAATAGATCCTTCAAGTTGTTCAATGTATACTTCTTCCTCTAGTATACCATTTAAAAATGCATATTTGACATCCATTTGATTTACCTAGAAATTATTGTAAGTTAAGTATGCAAGCAGATTTCTGATTCCTTCAAGTTTGGCCACAAGAGAAAATTTTTCTCCATAATCAACTCCTTATTCTACATAACCCTTGCATAGTAGTCTTGCCTAGTTTCTTATTACTTCACCATTTTCATTAAGCTTGTTCCTAAAAATCCACTTTGTCCCAATGACATTTTTTTCTTTATGTCTTGGCACTATGGTCCAAGTATTTTTCTTCTCGCTCTAGTCAATTTCTTCATTCATTTCTTATATCCTATATTCATTGTCTAAAGCATCTTTTATTTTCTTGTTCTCAAACTCACATAATAAGAATGTATCACATTTGAGTCTTCTTCTTGTCATTGAAATTGATTCAACATATCCAATGATTTGATCAGGTTTATGATGTCTTCTCACATATTTTTCTAACATAGGTGGTTTCCTTCTTGGTTCTTCTTCAAGTTCATTTGGAAAAATAATCTCAAACTCATTTCCTCTTCCTTGTTCTAGTTTTGGTTTAGGTTCTAAATGCTTGACATGCACAATATGATAGTTGGCATTTCCTATCTGTGATGTGACATCTTTAGTTTATTTCTTGGCACCCACTCTATGTTGTTTGGAAATTTGCATTTACATTCCATCATTTCCCATTTGATGGGAATTTCTAGCTTGACTTGTCTATTCACTTAGAGTATTGGGAGCATCATCATCCACATAGATGAATGTACTATAGTCTTTAGGTTCTTCATTACATGATGTATCATCTTTTTTTGCAAATTCATCAACTCTCACATTTGCACTTTTCACAACTTTTTTAGTATTATAATTTAAACACTCACAAGCTTTTCTTTTAGTGGAATAACCTAGGAATATGCCTTCATCACCTTCTGCATCAATATTTCTATTCCTATTATCTTTCAGTATATAACATCTACTACCAAAGAGTTTGATATATTTAACATTGGGAGCTTAGCCATACCATAGCTTAAAAGGTGTAGGATTTGCACATTTCTTGACTTGAACTCTATTCAGGGTATAGATAGTAGTACTAACCACTTCTTCTCTAATATTTCTATGACATGTTCTTCTCCATAATTAGTGTCCTTGCATAGTCCATTATTGATTTTGTTTCTCCTTTTAGCTATCTCATTCTTAGGAGGGGTCCTTGGTTCTGACATCTGTCTTTTGATTCCTCTATCATTACATAGTGTATTGAACTCGTGTGTGATGAATTCACCACCTCTATCAAATCTCAATTACTTTAGACTCTTCCCTATTTATTTTTTAACTCTGGCTAAATACCACTTGAATAACTAAAAAGCATCAGATTTAGCTTTAAGAAACATCACAGTCATCATTCTAGAATAGTCATCTACAGATAGAATGAAATATTGATCTCCATAGTAACTTTTAACAACCAAGGGTCCACATAGGTCAATATGAACCAATTACAAAATATCACTAGTGGTATATGTTTTTCTCCTGAAACTAGAGCTTTTCATCTTTCCTAATTGACATTGTTTACACATAGCATTGTCAAGCTTTAGTTTTGGCAATCCTCTCACTTTCTTCATTTTGTTGATATTCACCAAATTGTAAAAGTTCATATGACATAATCTTTTGTTCCATAACCAAACATCTTCTTGGTGTACAAATATACATGTCTCACTTGATAGGTCTAGATGAATAAGTTACCTCTAGTCTGTTCACTAGTTCCAATTAGCTTATGATCACCATCATGTATCTAGGCCTTTCTATTGTGAAATTAAACTTTGTAACCTATCTTGTTCAATGATGAAACACTTAAAAAATTATAGTTAAGTCCTTCAACCCAGCAAACATTGTCACATGTTATCTTCTCAATCAGTTGAATAGTGTCCTTACCTTTTATACCACATGGGATATCATTACTAAATTTAACACATCCACCATTGTATGGATCTATATCTTCAAATTTTTCTTTATCACCTGTCATATGATTGGAACATCCACTATCAATTTTCTATCTATCACTTTTGTTCACATAAGAAATTAATGAAGTTTTCTCATCTTCATTAAAATCTTCTTTCATAGCAACATAGACAATTTTGTCATCATTACTCTTAGATTCATTATTAGTCTTTTCTTTAGAAATATAAAAATATTTCTTACCTTTATCATCCTTCCTTCTCCTATAGTCTTTGTCATTTCTTCTTCCTTTGTACTTTCTCTCCTTTCTTTCATCCTTATCTTCTCTATCAGGGCATCTAGCAACAATATGACCAACTTTTTTGCATGAAAAATAAATGATAGTTAATTTACTTTTGTATTTACCTCTTCCTCTTCTAAAATTTTTTGCAATGATGGATTCAAGTTAATCAATCTCATCATTAGAACTATCAATTTCTCTCTTTACAGTTTTTCCTTTCTTCTTGCTAAGAACAAGTTGTGACTTGAAAGAAGATTCAATAGTAGCAGGTGTGTAGTTATAAAAATTAGACATCTCAAAATTAGTAAGTCTACCAATTACACCTTCTAAGGTCAATATATTATTTGGTGTGCATCTAAGTTCTTAGATTTTAGAGAATTGTTGGTACCTAATATAGAACTAGTATTTAAAATTTTTAATTTATGGTTTCAAACTGCTTTGAGCCATGGTTCAAACTAGTTCAAAGTGTGTTAGGAACCTATGTGTTCCTTCTGTTTATTTTGTTAGAGTAGTGTTGTTGGACGCATATGCTTTGTAAGTCGTCCCGTGAGTATATTTTATTATCCCACATGCATAGGTAGTATTACTTTTCTAGATCGTACTCAGTATATAAGAATAGGTTGAGGCCCTTGATGGACACGGACGAATTTATTGTATTGAGCTTGCTCAAAGGAGGTTGCCCCCTCGAAGTGGCCTGCGATCAGTAGATTCATTCTGAGTTCAGCTATCACTTTGTATTCTATTATTTCGAGCATTCTCACGATATTGCTATAAGGAGGTTCATCACATCTGGTATCAGAGCACTCTCTTGGGCTCGCTGGGTGGAAATTACATCAAAATTTTTTTTCTGTCGTGGCCTTCAGGTTCCTCTCACTTCTAATATCTCTTGTTATTGCAATAACTCTTTTCCGTTGTTCTATCTGTGAGTGAATTTTTTCTAAGTCGACTGTTCCAAAAAAAAAAAAAAAAAAAAAAAAAAAAGAGTAAAATTTTTTCTGTTTTTTAGTCGTAGCTTCCTTGTTTGCTTTCTGTTTCTGCTCATACTTCCGCAGAACGTCTGCAATATCATTTCGCATACTTCCTTCCTTGGCGACCCAACCCCAAATTTTACATATCAAAGCCCTAAATCCCTCATTTATCTAATTTTAGGGTTTGCCCTATCTTTTTCACCTCTCATCCAATCGCCACCAAACTGAGCCACAAGATTCAATTCCTCATTTTGCTCCCTTATCCCTCTTGGACTGTTCGCCTCATTTCGCCTCCCTACCCTTGAAACCCTCATTTTTCTGTTTCCCTTGTTCCCAGATAGTCTCCCACCACCCGTCGAACACCCATTTCCTATCTGAGTTTTACCCAAATCCAAGTTTGCCGTAACTAAAAAAGTTTTTGTTTCTCATCTTCTACCCATTCCAAAAAAAAAAAAAAAAAAAAAAAAAAAAAAAAGAAAAACCCTTGCTTTATGGTTGTTACGCGTACAGGAGCAAAAATCATGGAAGAAGAAATGGCATCCCTCAAAACCAAACTTCAAGATCTGGATGACAAAATTCTGGGTCTTAACTTTCAGCAGTCAGCCATGAGCCGAAACCATTCAGGAGATACTGGGTCCTCTTCTGGCAATTTCCGTGGACCAAAGCTTGATTTTCCACGCTTCGATGGTTCTGATCCGACTGGATGGATCTATAGGGCAGAGCAGTATTTCAGCTTGCATAATACTTTGGATACCCACAAAGTCCCCCTTGCATCTTTTCATTTGGAACATGAAGCTCTTCAATGGTTCCGTTGGTACATCAAGGCTAATGTAGGCCCAACATGGAGAGAATTGTGCACCCTCATTTTGGAGCGCTTTGGCCCTAGTTCCTTTGATGATTTCACAGGAGCACTCACTAAACTGCGTCAAACAGGCACTGTAAGAGAATACCAGACAGAGTTTGAAAAATTAGCTAATCACACAGAGGGCTTATCTGATGAATTCTTCCGTAGTTGTTTTGTCAGTGGTCTGAAGGATGCACTTCGCTCAGAAGTCAAAATGTTTCGACCTACTACAATGATGGAAGCCCTTGGGTTGGCTAAGTTAGCGGAAGACAAGATTAGTGCTCTACAACGCTCCAGATCTAATTTTGTTCCATTCAGAAATACAGGTTCTCACAACCCTCCAGTCATACCAGCTCCCAGAACTACTCCGATCAAGCACTTGTCTGAAACAGAGATGCGAGTCAGGCGAGACAAAGGGCTTTTTTATAATTGTGATGAGAAATGGTCTCGGGGCCATAGATGTGTTCAGCAAAAGCTCTATCTCTTGGATGTGGATTCTCCATCGGAACTGGAAGAATATGTAGATGCTCAGGAAACAGTGGATGATGAGGTTGAGCCTCACCAGCCTGAACCTCCTTCACCAGAAGCTCCACCAGAGATATCTGTCCATGCTTTGGCAGGAGTCACTACTCCACAAACCATGCGGGTCCAGGGTTTCTTCAAGAAGATCCCTCTTACTATACTCATTGATTCTGGTAGCACTCATAACTTCATTGATCCACGCATAGCCAAACAGGCTGATTGCTTTATCCATCCCTGCTCTAGCTTTGAAGTCATGATTGCCAATGGGGGCACTTTACCTTGTAAAGGGAAATGTCGCAATGTGTGTCTCTCTATTGGAGATTATAACATGCGCTCTGACATGTTTGCCTTACCCTTAGGTGGCTGTGATGTGGTTTTGGGTGCCCAATGGTTACGCACTCTTGGCCCCATTCTCTGGGATTTTGCTGAACTTTGGATGCAGTTTTCAGCCGAGGGGCACCAACACACTTTGAAAGGCTTACAACCAGGGTCTCTCAGCATCATCAGTTCACACCGTATGGAAAAACTTCTTAAGAAGAATTCACATGGTGTCATCGCTCAGCTCCATTCCATTCAGATGCAGCCATCAGCAGTCTCTAGCACTCCTGCCGATCTCCAACACATTTTGGACAAGTATTCTGGTGTATTTGCTGAACCTGTGGGATTACCTCCTTCTCGTCCAGAGGACCACCGTATTCAGCTCCTTCCTGGCAGTGTTCCGCCCAACATCAGGCCCTACCGCTACCCATTTCATCAGAAGACCGAAATCGAGATACTTGTCCGTGACTTACTGAAGCAAGGTATTATTCGCCCTAGTACCAGTTCCTTTTCTTCTCCAGTTCTGCTTGTTCGCAAAAAAGATGGGTCATGGCGACTCTGCATTGATTTCCGAGCACTTAATCATCTCACTATAAAGGACAAGTTTCCCATTCCAGTTGTTGATGAACTTCTTGATGAACTTCATGGGGCTCATTTTTTCTCCAAGTTAGATCTTCGTTCTGGGTATCATCAAATTCGGGTTAATGAGGAGGATATACCTAAAACTGCCTTCCGCACACATGATGGTCACTATGAATTTTTAGTCATGCCCTTTGGTCTCACGAATGCTCCTTCAACATTTTAGGCAGTGATGAATAACATATTTCGACCATACCTCCGGAAATTCATTCTGGTCTTCTTTGATGATATCCTCATATATAGCAAAACTTGGGCTGAGCATCTCCATCATCTGGAGCTTGTCTTGCAACTTCTCTCTGATCATCAACTCTGTGCAAAACTATCTAAATGTGTGTTTGGCCAGGCGGAAGTGGAGTATCTCGGGCATATTGTTGCACACCATGGAGTGCGGGTGGATCCTACAAAAATAGATGCCATGAAAACTTGGCCGCATCCTAAAACTCTCAAGAGCCTTCGGGGTTTTTTGGGGTTGACTGGCTACTACTGCAAGTTTGTCAAAGATTACGGGAAAATTGCAGCACCATTGACAGCTCTGTTAAAAAAGGATGCCTTCTCCTGGACCCCTGTTGCTGAGACTGCATTTGAACAACTGAAACAGGCTATGTGCAGTACACCTGTTCTCGCGATGCCAGATTTTTCCAAACCCTTCACTATTGAGAGTGATGCTTGCGGCAATGGATTGGGTGCTGTTCTCCTGCAAGATGACCATCCTATTGCGTTCACTAGCAAAGCCCTCTCTGGTAAGAATCTAGCCCTCTCTACTTATGAAAAAGAAATGATGGCTATTTTGCATGCTGTACAGAAGTGGCGGCCATACCTCTTAGGGAGTCATTTTTGCATCAGAACTGATCACCAAAGTCTGAAATACTTCCTGGAACAACGGGTATCCTCTCCTACACAACAGAAATGGGTCAGCAAACTCATGGGGTATGATTATGAGATCACCTACAAGAAGGGTAAGGAGAATATTGTGGCAGATGCTCTTTCTCGCACATTTGATAATCAAGCTTCCCTTTCCGCTATTTCTATGCCCATTCCCAATTGGTTAGCGTCTGTTCAGCAGGGCTATGAGAGTGACTCTTCTTTATCTCAAATCATTCACCAGCTACCCAATAATCCTTCTGCTATACCACATTACTCTTGGGATGGTGCTTCTCTTGGGATGGTTTTTCTTCGTCTACAGCCATACAAACAATCCTCCCTAAAGCTGAAAGGGCGTCATAAGCTGGCCCCAAAATTTTATGGGCCTTATAAGGTTCTGCAGAAGATTGGTTCAGTTGCTTATAAACTGGAACTTCCTCCTTCTTCCCGCATTCATCCAGTCTTTCATGTTTCTTGTCTAAAGAAAGTTCTGGGTACCACTGTCAGAGCACAAACTACTCTCCCTGAAATGGATACGGAAGGATCCATTATCCTGGAGCCGGTGGCAATCATTGACCAGCGCACTCGCCAGCTTCGCTCTCGCTCCATCTCTGAGGTCTTGATTCAGTGGCATGGCATGCAACCAGAGGATGCTACCTGGGAACCCCTTCTTCAGATTCAACAACAATTTCCACACCTTAAGCTTTGAGGACAAAGCTTTTTTCTAAGGGAGAGGGGATGTTAGGAACCTATGTGTTCCTTCTGTTTATTTTGTTAGAGTAGTGTTGTTGGACGCATATGCTTTGTAAGTCGTCCCGTGAGTATATTTTATTATCCCACATGCATAGGTAGTATTACTTTTCTAGATCGTACTCAGTATATAAGAATAGGTTGAGGCCCTTGATGGACACGGACGAATTTATTGTATTGAGCTTGCTCAAAGGAGGTTGCCCCCTCGAAGTGGCCTGCGATCAGTAGATTCATTCTGAGTTCAGCTATCACTTTGTATTCTGTTATTTCGAGCATTCTCACGATATTGCTATAAGGAGGTTCATCACAAAGTGGTTCAGTAATTCAAATGATCCATCCTGTAGATTCATTGATTCAAAAAAGTTTAGAATTCGTGTTTAGTTTTTGAGTTTAGTCCCAATTCAATGGTTCAAGTTTAGAGTTCAAAACTCATTTTAGAAGCATTGTTTGGGTTTTTAGATACAGGCCTATGGATATCATATTCTAGTTTAATAGTTAAAGGTTCAAAGATGGAAATGTTGAAGCAAACGTTTAGATCTAAGTTTTGAAGTATGGAATGGGAATGTGAATTCAAATCTCATGTGAAGATGTCTCAAATAAAGTTGATTTCTCAAATCAAGCATTAGTTTGGTGATTCAAAGCCTTTCCAAACATGTTTGAAGACAATTGTGTCAGCTATTAGACTAATGTCTCTTATCAATTATGCATTGAGATGTCTCATTGAGCTAGTTTACAAATCTTGGCCAAAACCACCGTACCAAATTCATCATGTTACAAACTTAGCATAATGTGAAGGAGAAAATTGGGTTCATATAATTAAAGAAAATCATAAATGAGAATTCAACTCAAAAGCTAAAGCATTCAAACCAAAGATGAAGGTGTTTCTTGGTAAAGACCACACTCCAATGGATGGCACATGGTCTCGATTAAAGAATAAGCCACAACATGATGATGTGGAGAATATTCGATGATTCATATATCTATTAAATATGAAATCTTTGATTCTCAAAGTTCAAGTGAGGTTTTGAATACAATCGGTGGTCCCAAATGGTGAGGAGGTGATAGAACTCAGTCGCATCAAAGTTTAGTAAGAATGGAAGGCATCAATCAACTATTTGGCATGATGTACCTCTGTATTGACACCATCAGTGGGGATAAATCATGTGTATATTAGGTTTGGTGGAGAAACCTGACTCCCATCATATCATCTACACTCTGTCACTCAGAGTGAAATACCAAATTGATGACCTGAACCCCTTTAGGGATATGATAGACCATTGGTATTTGCTCATACATAGAATGAGGCATATGTCTAGTCCAACATGGAGGGTAGGACCTGAGAAAGGCATACATTGACTGTTACATATTAATAGGAAGAGAGGAACCAGATCAACTCTAGTATTGGTCATGGAGCCACAAAGGACATCTCATGAATGCTTAGACAAAGTGTCAATGTTGCATGTCAATTTCATGATGGATTTAATACATGTTGTTCCTGAACCCACCATAGTAATATAATGATACCTTAAACTAAAGTCATCAGTCCAATATAATTAAGATATTGGGAGAGCTAAGGAGGCAGCTAGTAGTTTGATAAGAGTTGGAAATGGGAATGCAAAAAGAGAAGCCTGTATGAGTCTTCAACTTGTAGGAAACAAATAGGAAATTAAAGTCAAAAATTGTTCCTTACACCAGAAAAAAATGACTCTAAAGGCATTCTAAACACATAGGTGTCAGCATTTGTGTTATGGCATGAAGAAAGAAGAATCTGAAGCCTCATTATCATGTTCAAAGAAAGAACATATAAGGGTAGGAACTTTTTATTTGAAACTCCCAATAGAGTGCCCATATTCAATATTCTTGAAATGAATAAAAACATCCTCAATATCCATCAAAGGTGCCCATGGGCTTAGAAATAAAGCAATATTTTAATAGAGGTTCTTGCACCCATATTTGGCCATAAGTTGGTAAAATATGAATCTATCTGCCAACTCAAACCAAGAGTTAAAATCATTGGCTTCAAATTCATCAAATAAAAGGACAAAAATAAAAACCATATCCCTTATGTACTCACCCAAATACATTTAAAATAGATTTCACTTGCAAAGTGAAAATTTGGGATATAGTAATCAAACTATGGATATAATGGCAACATATACATAAAGAAGCTATAAGGTAATTTCTCAAGGATTAGGGATGTCAAGAATTCAAGCTCTCAATAACATGATTGTGAACACATAGACAAGAGAGGCACTCTTGACATGGTTAAGTGTTTTTGGGAATGTATGCATGAAATTTGGATGATAAAAATGTGTGTAGGTCATAGTTCTTGCTCCAGAAGACACTTGTCAGTTAGTTGCATTACATGTTGAATAATTTTTCTTTGTTATTGGAAGGTGACTTTAGTATTCATAAAACATTTGGTTTTTCTCTTAATGAATAATTTTCAAAGATGATAAAGATTCAATTAAAGAAATTGAAAAAGATTACCAAGAATAGGTTCATAGTAAAAGGACAAGAGAGGGGTTTAAAGCGATTCCACTTTTCTTTCTCAATGGCAGACTTTGTGCTACTACAGGAGAAGGTTCTAGTTTTTCCAGATTTATTCTAGTTCTTCTAAGGGAGAGAAAGTAGACCTTAGAGCTGTAGGAAAGCAGAGCTTGTGTTTTTCTAAACTACGTGTTAGGGAAAGGAAGAAATTTTGATTTTTAATGTAATGTAAGGAAGGAGGTTTATGTTTTCTTCTAGATAGTGATTTAGATGCATATGTGTAATAAGGTCTATGTTATCTTTTATGCTTTAGAGATGGAGATTGGAAGATAATTGCAAATCAAAACTTTGAGTTTGGGGTAGTTTCTTTCCACTGATCGTGATCTTTGTATAGCTTTTAGTTTTCTATAAAATGCATTTTAATGTCACTATTTTCTAATTATGTTATCATTTCAAGATATCTTTAAAGCTCTTATTCTTCACTTTCTCAAGGGGATGGAAGATTAATTCTTTGATTGTGTTCTCATTTTAATGTAGCATTTGGGCAAATGAACTTGTGTCATTTGATGTTATTTTCCTTTAAGTTAGTTTTTCTACATCTATTTCATGTTTATGGATGGATGTTTGTAAACCTTTCATGCTTTATGGTTAAAAGCATCTGTATTTGGAGTGTAGTTGATTCATTATATATCCTACATGGGGAGTTATACCTGATAGAATTTAGAGAAATTTTATCAATCCAATGATAACCTATCCAATTGTTAGTGTTGATTTATCCTTCTTATATAGGCATTTAGAGTTAATTTGTATGTATTTTCTTGGAAGAAAATCTATTCACTAATAGATTTTTGGTTGACTCTACTGGGGACTCAGAAATGATAGATCAATTTTTTTCTTTCCTCAATTAAATTTGTTAGCTCTACAAGTTGATATTGGCGACTCTATTATAAAATTTTAAAATTTTGGTTAAAAGAGTCCAATGTTTTCATTTTCAGAATTTGAAGTACCTCCTCACGAATGGAGGTTGGCAACTCTACTAAAGAAGGATACCTAGTAGCCTTTAGTATATATAAAGAGATCTTAAAAGATTTGATTCTAGCAATAGATGAAGATACCTCTGACATCTTTTACTTTATCCCATCATTCAAAGATAGTCCTATTAGAGAGCTTACCAAAGAAGTTGCAAAACAAGTAGGCTGGCTAAAATCTTTTTATGATGTCATCCTCATAAAGAAGAGACCCCAAGTGCAAGATCTAGAAAAAGAGAGACATGCATGTGAAAAAGAGGAAATAGCTGAAGTGGAATACAAGTAGAAGAAAGATCTTGAAGAAGAAGGAATTGGAAGTTGACAAGATGATGAATGTCTAGATGCCTTTAAGTTGCACACGATTCCCATCTCCACATCACTTTTAGTAAGTCCTAGAGTTGAGGTAAAGACTTTAGATTTCCCATCATTATTTTTGTCTGATGAAAATTTTGAGTGTATTCAGAAAGAGAATGATGTCTCTTTTCAATTGGCTTCTATGACTATGGAGGCCTGCATAAAATCTTTGCCTATGACTTCATGCCATAAGGATAGTTCATCTTTTGATACCCAAGGACTAAGTAAAAGATCTGATTTCCCTCTTATGTGCCAAAATGAAAATGTGGATGATATTACAGTGGTAGAGAATCCATTAAAGCATGTGAATGATGGGTGTGTATAGTACAGCTAGAGTATATTATGCTCACCTATAGAAATCATGGAAGATTTCAGCAATGAATTATTTTCAAAGAATGATAGTTCATTAAAGTCTTCCCCTATAAATGATTCTTTGTTATTCAAGGAAACTAGAAGAGGAATGGTTAGTGATTTCCAAAAGACTGAAAAGATACATGATGAAAACCATACATGTGTGGCTAAGGTAAAACATAGTTTCAGTTTGGTACCTTTGATCTTTGAAACTAATGATGTAGACATCTACTTTGTTGATTCTAAAGTTGGTCATAATATGTTGATTGATGAGTTATAAACTAGGATTCATGCATTCTATGAGAAGTATGGAATTAAAGTTCCTATGCAAGTATTGTACACTCACTCTGATGGTTTTAAAATATTTATGTTTGATAATGAAAATGGTGTGATTAAAAGTGATCCTATGCTGAAATCCTCTTGTTTAGAAATAGATGTGAACTGTGACTTCTCGGAATGTTGATTTTAAAAAAAGGAAAAATCAAATTTCAATAGGAGCTAGCCTACACAACGAGCTATTGATATTATTTCTTCGAGATTTGATTATGCCAATGGTTTTCTTGGTATTGATATGTCACCTAGGAAGCTTCTTGAAAATGTAAATAATGGATTTCTCTTCACAATAGTCATACTCTATTTAATTAGAGTGGTTACACTTGCATATTAGCCGCTCTTTTGATTTAGAAGATATTTTCCATAGCTTGTTAATGGCTTTGCATGAGTGGATGGACATGTTCTTAAAGGTACGGGCTGCTAGCCTATCTTTTTGCAAATAAGTTTTTGTGGTGCATGGTTTAGCTTTTCTTGTTTTAGCTTGTTGTTGCTTTGTGTCTAGTTTAGGTGTTTTGCTTGGTTGGCTTTGCCCTGCTCCCCTTAACCCTCTCTACAAGAAGCTCCCAATTTTCTCTTCCTGCTGACTCTATTTCCCAATGGATAAGGCACTTTTTTTTTTCCAGAGATTGTTGGAGTTCTCTATTTTTGAGTAAAAAACAATCCCTCAATTAGAGCCCCTATTGGTACCCAATACAGACCCGATATTTAAAAAATTTAATTTATGGTTTTGAACCCCTTTGAACCATGGTTAAAAGTACTTCAAAGTGGTTTAGTGGTTCAAATGATCCATCCTATAGATTCATTGATTTAGAAAAGTTCAAAATTCGTATTCAATTTTTGAGTTCAGTCCCAATTCAATGGTTCAGGTTTAGAGCTCAAAGCTCATTTCAGAAGCATTGTTTGGGATTTTAGATATGGACCCATGCATATCATATTCCAATTTAATAGTTCAAGGTTCAAAGATGGAAATGCCAAAGAAAAGGTTTAGATCCAAGTTTTGAAGTTTGGAATGGGAACGTGAATTCAAATCTCATGTGAAGATGTTTCTAATAAAGTTGACTTCTCAAATCAAGCATCAGTTTGGTAATTCAAAGCCTTTCCAAACATGTCTAAAGATAATTGTGTTGACTATTAGACTTATGTCTCTTATCAATTGTGCATTGAGATGTCTAATTGAGCTAGTTTACAAATCCTAGCCAAAACCATCATACCAAATTCATCATGTTACAAACTCAGCATAATGTGAAGGAGAAAATTGGGTTCATATAATTCAACCAAATCATAAATGAGACTTCAACTCAAAAGCCACACCATTCTAGCCAAATATGAAGGTGTTTTTTGGTAAATACCACACTCCAATGGATGTCACATGGTCTCAATTGAAGAATAAACTACATCATGATAATATGGAGAATATTCAATGATTCATATTTTTATTAAATATGAAATCTTTGATTCTCAAAGTTCAAGTGAGGTTTTGAATACAATCGATGGTCCCAAATGGTGAGGAGGCAATAGAATTCAATCACATCAAAGTTTGATAAGTGCATATGCCAGTAAGAATGGAAGGCATCGACCAATTATTTGGCATGATGCACCTCCATATTGACACTATTAGTGGGGATAAATGATATGCATATCGATTTTGTTGGAGAAACCCAACTACCCTTGTATCATCTACACTCTGTGACTTAGAGTGAACTACCAAATTGAAGACTCAAACCCCTTTAGGTAAATGACAAACCATTGGTATTTTCTCATATGTAGAACGAGGCATATGTGTAGTCCAACATGGAGGCTAGGACCCAAGAGAGATATACATCAACTGTTACATATTAACAGGAAGAGAGGAACTAGATCAACTCTAGTATTGGTCATGGAGCCGCAAAGGACATGTCCCAAATGTTCAGGCAAAGTGATGATGCTACATGTCAATTTCATGATGTATTAAATACATGTTGCACTTGAACCCACCATAGTAATAGAATGATACCATTAGCTAAAGTCATAAGTCTAGTATGTTTAAGATATTAGGAGAGTAGAGGAGGTGGCAATAGTTTGATAAGAATTGGAAATGGGAATGTAGAAAGAGAAGTTGGCCCAAGCCTTTGACCTACATGAAACAAATAGGGAGTTAAAGTCAAAACTTGTTCCTCACACCAAAAAAAAATGACTCAAAAGGCATTCCAAACACATAGGTGTTAGCATCTACATTGTGGCATGAAGAACAAAGAATCTAATGCCTCTTTATCATCTTCAAAGAAAGAACATATAAGTTAGGAACTTCATATTTGAAACTCCTAATGGAGTTCCTATGTTCAATATTCCCTAAATGAATAAAAACATCCTCAATTTCCATCAAAGGTACTCACAAGCTTAGAAATAAAGCATTGCTTTAACATAGGTGCTTGTACCCATATTTGGCCATAAGTTGGTAAAATAAGAATCTATCTGTCAACTCTAAACAAGAGTTAAAATCATTGGCTTTAGATTCATCAGATAAAAGGAAAAAAAGAAAAACCATATCCCTCATGTACTTGCCCCAATACATTTAAAATAGATTTCACTTGCAAAGTATAAATCTGAGATATAGTAATCAAACTATGGATACGATGGCAAAATATATATAAAGAAGTTGTAAGGTAATTTCTCAAGCATTGGGCTTGTCAAGAATTCAAGCTCTCGATAACATAATTGAAAACACATAGACAAGAGGGGCACTCTCCACAAGGTTAAGTATTTTTGGGAATGTCTGCATGAAATTGGGATGCTAAAAATGTGTGTGGGTCATAGTTCTTTCTCCAGAAGACACCTGTCAGTTAGTTGCATCGCATGTTGAATAATGTTGCTTTTTCATTGGAAGGTGACTTTAGTATTCATAGAAAAAAAATATTATTATTATTACTTTAAGGAATAATCTTCAAAGATGATAAAGATTCAATTATAGAAACTAAAAAAGATTATTGAGAATAGGTTCATGATAGGACAAGAGAGGAGTTTAAAGGGGTTCCACTTTTCTTTCTCAATGGCAGACTTTGTGCTACTATAGGGGAAGGTTCCAATTTTTCCAAATTTATTCTAGTTCTTCTAAGGGAGAGAAAGTAGACTTTAGATCAGTATGAAAGTAGAGCTTGTGTTTTTCTAAACTGTGTGTTAGGGAAAGGTAGAAATTTTGATTTTCAATGTAATGTAAGGGAGGAGATTTATGTCTTCTTCTAGATAGTTATTTAGATGCATATGTGTAATAAGGTCTGTGTTATCTTTTATGCTCTAGAGAAGGGAGATATGAAGATAATTGCACATCAAAACTTCAAGTCTAGGGTAGTTTTTTCCACTGATTGTAATATTTGTATAGCTTTTAGTTTTCTCTAAATGGCATTTTAATGTCACTATTTTCTGATTATATTATCATTTCAAGATATCTTTAAAGCTCTAATTCTTCACTTTCTAAGGGGGATGGAAGATTCATTCTTTGATTTTGTTCTCTTTTTAATGCAGCGTTCGAGCATATGAACTTTGTGTCATTTTTTGTTATTTTCCTTTCAGTTACTTAGTTTTTCCACATCTATTTTGTGTTGACAAATAGATGTTTGTAAACCTTTTATGCTTTATGGTTAAAAGCACATGTATTTTTAGTGTAGTTGATTCATTGTATACCCTACGAGGAGCTATACCCAATAGAATTCAAAGGAATATTATCAATCCAATGATAACCTATCCAACTATTAGTGCTGATTTAGTCTTCTTATCTAGGCATTTAGAGTTAATTTTTATGTGTTTTCTTGGAAGACAATTTGTTCAGTAACAAGACTCTAATGGCATAGTAAGGGAGTAGAGTCCCCAAAACCTTACTTATCATTGTTTCATCTTTTATTTCTCCATTTGCACCTTGAATAGAATTAACAACCTCTTTAACTATTGTACAGTATTGTACTATGTTCTCACCTTGCGTCATTCTAATGTCATTAAATTTACCTTTTAGGTTTTCTGATTTGGCTCTTAAAACATGTTCATCACCTCCATCTATGGTCTTCAATCTGTCCCACATCTTCTTTGTAGTATTGCAATCTGTTAGGTCATCAAACTCAACATAGCTTAAGGCTAAGGTAATCTCCAACATTGCTTGTTTATGATCTAACTTCTATCATAGTTCTTCAGCAGTCAAAGGAGTAGTTGCTACTTTTACATATTCATTTTCCAAAAACTTGACATCAACATCATTGATACTAGATATGTGCAGCTTCATTAGGGACTACCATGCAAGAAAGTTCTCCTTGTTTAGCTTGGGTAAATCTCTCCTATTCGTCATGATCTTTATCTTTAAGTACCTTCAAAATTTTCTTTGTAATCACTGAGCTCTAATACCAATTGTTAGAAATGTTTAGAATAACTAAGAGTGATGGGGAGGTGAATCTGTTATAGTTCTTTAGAATAACTGAGAGTGGGGGGGGGGGGTGTGAATCAGTTATTCAAGGTCCAAATGCCATGATAAAACTTTTTCTGTTTTCTCTACAAATTCTTAATGGTGCATAACTAAACCTATCATGCATGCAATTTAAATATTGAAATAACTAAGAAAAGTAAACATGCATCACACCATAACACTAAGAATTTGATAACCTAGAAACCATCCAGGAATAAGAAGGTAAAACTGGGGTGGGGATGATACCCACAAAATAACTGTGCAATTGATTTTAACCACTTCTGATGGTCTACCCTGTGAAAAGCATGCCCTGTTAAAGGCTACAACACATTGTTAAATGTGACCTTGTTAGAGGATTTCACCAAACTATTAAGAATGGGCCTGGTTAAAGGACTTTGGAACATTCACTTGGAATGTCACTTTGTTAAAGGATTTACAACATGGCTATTAAACCAACCTAAGTCCATAGGTTTTATCTTAACTGTTACAATTGCTAGAAAGTAACAACAATAGCTTTGATATGATTCAACTTACAACATAACTTGTAGATTACAGATCACACTTTAGTTCAATCCTTTGCTTGGTTTTTAATCACTTAAGTTCTGTTAGCTTGTCTTCCTCTCAAGATTTGTTTCCTTGAGTCTTCTTTACTCATCAAACCAATGCAATCATATTTGTGGTCATCCAGCGAAATAGAGTATTCTTTGTTCTCTTACTCCTTAACACTTTTCTTTAGTAGCTCATGATTTCATACTTTCTCACCACCACACTACTGCTTCATGACCTTATGACTTCTTAAATAGAAATCTGAAATATCTTTTCCGCTCAATTCTCCCTCTCCAATTTTAGGGTTTCAATGGGTTAGGTAGGATACAATTTATCTACCCCATATTTCTTCTTCATCTAGAAACCTTGTCTAGCATCCAGTTGTATTTGCTAAAAACCTTTTTACATGGTATTTTGTGCCACTAGCTCATCACTCTTATCTTCTATCTGGTTTACAAACTTCTAGGTAACAACCTTGTTGGCTCAGATCTAGCGAATCTTTGATTTCAAAATAATGCAGCAACTCGATATTATTGGTTTACTGATACTCAACTTTTTCTGTGTTACTCGGTACTTGTATCTTGCTCGACATCTATATCTTTACTCGGCACCTGTTTTCATGCTCGGCACTTGATGTTTACTTGGCACTTGTTTTCTACTCAGCACTTGATATTTACTCGGCACTTGTTTTCTATTGGGCACTTGATATTTAATTGGCACTTATTTTCCGTTGAGTACTTGATATTTACTCGGCACTTGTTTTCTATTTGGCACTTGATATTTACTCGGCAAACTCTAAAAGTGAACTTGCTTGGCTTCAACTGAGAATCTATTCAGCACTGACTTGCTTTCTTGGCTCTCTCTCTCTCTCTCTAATGAACTTAGTTAGACATTACAAATGACTTAGCTAAAACCTTACATCTTTGATATGTTTCAGTGTGCCCATTCTCTGTGTCTTAGAGTATGTCATCAATACACTTTTTCATCAATGGCTTAGCTGATCCTTTTATTTCATTACAACATCATAACTTCAACCTTTCTCTAGGTACACTAGTTACATTTTATTGATTGCCTCCTCCTTGTCAATCAACCAATTGATAGTATTTGGATCACTAAAGCAATTGTCATTCCTGCAAGTAGCAAGTTTGATATCAATGAAAAAACAATGATTGAGAACATTCTTTACCAATTCCATTACTTTTTATGTATAATCTCTTCAGTCATTTCCAACAATCTCCCTCATGATCTTTTTCAATCATTTCCAATAGAATCAATTACTCAAGGTTTATATTTACCACTTGAACAATTAAACATTAATCACTTAATTGTTCTGCTTATCATGCTCTTACTCGATCTCTACTATATAACTATCATAAACATAACCTGTATTGCATAATGAAAATATTATCAAATGAAAAACATTCATCATAGTTTGACACTAGGATTTTATGTGGAAACCCAATTTGGGAAAAACTACCAACAACATATCACTCTTTTTCGCTCTTTTGAAGTGATCTATATTAGGAACCAACCTTGTCAAAGGTTACAATACACATTGTTAAATGTGACGTAGTTAGAGAATTTAATCACCCTATTAGGAGTGGCCTTGTAAGAGGACTTTGATCATTCAGTTTGGAATGTCACCTAGTTAAAGGATTTACACAAATTGTTCAGTCTTCAAATGACTATTATGTCAACTATTAAAAGAATTTCAATACAAACTATTTATAATGATAAGAAAGAAAATAGTAGGTTTGATCTGTGTGATTACAACTCACTTTTTTTGGTTTAGATCTATATTCAATCCTTATGCTAGTTTACTAATAAGACTTTCATTGTCATCTTTGATCTTAATCTTCCTGGTCACCCTTCAAGAAATTAGTCCACTCTTCTCATCAACATTTAAGCCTTTTTCTTTGATTCTCTTATCAACAACAACATCATATCTACAAGCTTTCTCTTTTAGCTTTGTATTCACACATTTGTGTGCTTTTGATCAACCTTGATCTATATGTCTCTCTACATCCAAACTCGCTCATACACACATTGGTTGGGCTTGGTTTGGATTAACTAGACACAACTAGACATCACACTGAATGATTGATTGTATACCTCATTAAATAGGCAATTCATGCTTTACCATTTTCAACATCCATTTTAGATCTTAGGGTTTACAATTAGATTCAATTTGATTCAATGTATATGTTCATCTTCTTGATCATTCTCTAGAAACTTCTCTAGAATTTGTATGTTAGGTCTTTACCTAATCACCTTTTTAAATTTAATGATCCAACTCATCAATCTTATCTTCAACACACTTTACATCTCCCAAGAAATAACTGAGTTGGCTTGATCTTATGATTTCTATGAATTTGTTCTCTTACTGCCACTTGGGAATCTCTAAATTCTGATACTTGGTCAACACTAAAATACTTAGTTGTTGTAAAAAAAATTTGGCTCGGCATCAACTAACTTTCTTGGTTGATGCTAATGCTCAATCAACACTAGATTTTCTTAGCACTAACTATAGCTCAGTTGACACTAGCATTACTCAACACTCCTTAGTATTTTACTCTTTTGTTCAGCTTAGCTTAGCTTTCTTGACATAAATAATTACTTTGATTTATCAGAGTCTATCAAATCAAATGTCTATTCTAACTTTCTTTTCATAACTTCAACCTTTCTTCTATTTTCTATATTAATGAGTAACTTCTCAAATCCTCTTCATAGATAAAATAAATATGACATTTAGATTAGGTAACAATATGTCTCATCTATAGATTTGACATCAATGACAAAACAACAATTATTCCAGTTGTAAGTTTCTAGCAGAGTGCACCATGAAATTGATTACTCAGTGTTACAAGACCAAACTTGAAGATGTCAAAGATAAAGATATTGATAGAATGATGAAGAATTTTCAGTTGGAGATGAAATAATGATACAAAATTCCTCCTATTGTGGTAGAGAAGTACAATGTGCATCTACTTCATCCACAAAATTTATTTTTTATTACTAGAAAGATTATTTTCTTATGTATGACTTACTGTGATCATAAAAAAATTGTTCCCTTAATCATAAATTCATCATTATGTCTTCTACCTTATGTTGACTATGCAAATTCTTATTCAACCTCTAACTTTTTTTCTAACCAACTGATGCTCTATCTTTTACGAAAATGATTAATTCAAATATGATGAGTCATAAACAATTGTTGATTTCAATCTTCCATCAAGTGCATCAAAGGATTATTCTTCTAATATTTTATGTGAACTTGATGGTTCCTTTACTTTGAAAAATACTTCCTTAAATTCTTCTGCATGCTCTTTAAGTATTTATTTCTATCATTTTTGTTATTATCATTTCTTTTGTCATTTATGTTGTTGTTTCTTCTATAGTTAGGATTCCTAGTAAAATTCCTTTATCGATTCTACAAACATACAATCTATTTCATTTCTCCATTACTGGATCTGCTTGGTGATCTCCTTCTTTCATTTCCTATAGGATTGGTATTATTAAACATTATACTATTTTCATTATTACAATCAAACTTAGGTTTCTTACAATCTACTTCTTTATCCCCAAAACCATGACAATTATAACAATAGAAATTAGTGATAGGTTTGAAAGACTTACATGTGTAATATCTCTTCATATGAACAACTTCATTGCATATAAAACATCTACCTTTAAATTCATGTCTAGCCTCTTTAGGTGATTCAACTTGTTTTGTTTTCTTAGATTTGTCATGTTTCTCTAATAGATTAACTTGTTCAACTTCTTTAGATACTTCTATAGATATACTTGATTCAATCCTACTCTGATCAATTTCTTTAGGCTTAGGGGTTTTAATAACTAGATCTAGTTCCTTCCTAACTTCAACTTTCTTAATTTATTTCTCTCCAATAAGATATCCGAGACCTACCTTATCATAAGAAGATCTCTGAGAAATAAATTTCTCATCAATTTTCTCACTACTAGAACAAAACTTCTCTAACTTTTTTTTTTTTATCTTGTATTAATTCTCCTTTCACAGTGATATTGTACTTTTCTAATTCTAAATGCTCTATCCTTATTGCATCTAGTTCATATGTTACTTGAGTCAGATGGGATCTTAGCTCTATGTTCTCAGGATTCAAATCTAGTTTAGTCTAACTGTGATCCTTCTGAAGGCTCAACTTAAGCTCAAAAATTTTCAACTCATGTTTCAATATCTAATTTTCTTTCTTGAGATTTCTTACTTCATCACTATCACTAATCTTCTCTTTTGATTTCTTTCTAGATTTCATGCGATCAATCTTCTCTTTTAGTTTACCAATGTAGTATTTTGCATCTTCATCTAAATTATTCTATAAGAAGATCAATTTGCTCAAGAGCATTTTCAATATTTCTCTTTAACGGTTCCATATCTATAGGGATCTTACTCAAGTAGTTAAGCGTCTTTTGAGTAACTACACTATGATATCAATTGTTAGAAATAGATAATACTAAGAGGGGGTGAATTAGTATTCTACAAACTTTTGCCCACAATTGGATAATACTAATTACTTTGTAACATCTATAAGATAGTAAACCAATAATGATGGATAGTAAATATAACCATACAAAAAGACAACTCATTACACCATTATTTTTTAACTAGGGAAAAGTTGGCCGGAGGAAAACCCTAGTAGGGATGGTACCCACAAGATGATCCACTAAACAAAAGAATTTGGTTAAGGATATTGACCCTATTAGGAGTCTATTAAATATATATAGTGTCTTGAGTCCTTATCAGAGGACTAGGCCTTATTAAAAACCTCAACCCTATTAGGAGCTACTTCAACCCTGTTAAGAGTTGGTAGTACAATTACAATGTATGCAAGATGAGCCCATTGAACAAGCATGCAATATACAATTAAGCTTCTTTACAATAATAGATATGCATATAATATTGTCTCATTGCTATAATTCATAATTCCTCTAATCATACATCAGATCTCACATCATGCATAGCTCACATATCACATATACATCCTTCACATTAGTTTTCATGTCCTTACATTTCACACTTAGTTGCATAAGATATGATCTTTAGTTATACCTTGCATTATAGAAAATACTTTGTCATATCGGCCTTGATGCTTTCACACATTTAGCTAATTATAAAATTAACTCAAGGTTAACATCTAGGATGTCATCCCATCATAGTTAAGTAATTATTTTATTACCAAAATAATTCCTTGAGCCATAATACTCAATCTACTATTGTGCTATGTTCTTCCTTGCTAATTACCTGTATTGGTAAATCCTTTGTAACTATTGTAGTACTATCCATACACATAGGCACACTAGCACACATCATCATGAAACTATCAACTATCCTTCCTTAACTACATATGTGTGAACTCTGGCTCTATCATTCATTCTCATAGAAGCTATCTCTATGTTGATTCAAATTGTCTAACACTTATACATTTTTCTGTCTCTGATCACACAACGAAATACCAAAATATATGTTGTCAGACAACAAAAAATTGACTAAGTACTCAACTGACTTAACAATATTGCTAACATGATCAAAATAAAAAAGGCCATAATACACCGAGTGACTATTTATCCTACCCTAGATTGACCAAAGAGCATAAGGAGTGTAGTAAGTAATGAAATTAAGAAATTAATCAAATGAAAGTAGAATGGTAGAGGCATGTAAATTGATAGAATTAAAGATCCTGTAATTTATTTCGGAGTTCATGTGATAGCACACAAATTTTACCAATCCAGCAAATTGAACAATGTGTTATGCATGGTAGTAGACTTGGGCTACAAAATTGTCAAGAAGGATCATGCTTAAGACTTTCCTAAGCTGCAATTGCAAAAACTAACAGAAAACCTGGAAGCTATAAGGAAGGCAAAGAATACATCATGTAAGTTTGGATCTTTTCTAGTACAGGTATATTTTTCTATGTATATAATTCATTTCCTATGATTGGGACAATAGCATGGGATAGGAACTAACCTACTATGGAGTAATTAAATGACTTAATCAATAGGCTGGGAGAATTTTTTGAAGCTATAATGGATAATTATTTTGAAGAATTCAAAATGAAAATGAAAAATAGAATGAGGATTCCCAATTTAGTCATAGATAAATATTATGATGAGATATGTTTTATAGCAGATATAGATTTTGTGCATGCTCATGCAATAATACCAAGGATTGCATGGTTAAGGCCTATGCCTTATGAAGTAAATATTGATGAGGTTACAACAGTAGTTACTACACTTTTGATTAAAGTTGTTGATGCAAATGTCAAGCAATTTGGCACATTTTAGACAATAATAGCATAACTAACTCTAGAATCTAGCATGCCTAAGACTGAAAAGAAAGAGAAAGAGAAAGAATCTTGAGGATAAGGACAATAAAGAGGGATTAGGATCAAGGCAACTTGTAGAGGCAGATGAAGGAAAAGGCAAAGAACTAGTTTTTATTGAGCCTAAGGCAACCAAGCACAAAAAGATAACAATTGTTAATCCAAAGGTGAAGGCTAAATTTAGTAGAGATGTGCAAAAGCTAATTAGACATAAGAAAGGAAATATTGTAATAAGATCTAAGACATCTTAGCCCCCAGTTGAGAAAGCTAAAGGAAGTCCATCCAAGAAGAGGCTAACTAGCTTATCAAAGCAAAACATACAAGAGAAGAAAAGGAGAAAAGTGATTGTAGCACAAGAGGAGGAGGAAGATGATGAATAGGTCGAGTCTAATGAACTGAGTAAATTGTAAATCATGAAAAGACTCCCTCCAATGATGGTGGATTAGATATGTGAAAGTATTAGAGAATCAACAAATTTTGCAAGATTCAAGGATATTGCTAATGATTATGTTAATAATGATGATCAAGTTAAGCTTATGATCGATATGATGATCAAATTTAAATGTACACCTTGGGAACTAGGAGATGGATTCCCAAGAGGCTTGTATAAATGATAAATTCTAAATGGAAGTGGGAATTATCTGTTAGATTATGGCAACTGATCAAGAAAGCACTATACATACTTCATGATTAGTGGGGTTCGAGGCATCGCCCTAAAAAAAAAAATTGGACCGTGGCCGACATTGTAGTTGATATATGGCCGACATTTTGTAACCCTAAAATGGCATAAAATACTTGTATAAAAGGGTTTTAAGGTTAGGTATTTTCATTATGTTGTGATGTGAAATTGCTTCTTGTGGCGGTATTGAGCTGTAAGGGATTACTGATTGTAATCAGGTTGCAATCACTGGATTGTAATAATATTGGACTTCCAGTTTGGTGGACATAGCCCAGGGATTGGGTGAACCATGTTAAATCTTGGTGCCTTGTGTTCATTTCTGTGTGATCTATTATTTTTTGTTATTAGTTATATTTGCATGTAGTTTTTTATTTCTGTCTGTGGTTTATCCTTATACTATTAACAAAAAAGAAAATAAGAGAAGCTACATTGGCACAAGCTATGCCAAATTTAGGGAGAAGAAACACATGTCTATAGCCCTAAAAGATTTTGTAAAGAAATTCATGCCAAGGGATAGGGCATATAAAATGTTGAATAATAAAGCTTATGAAGTTGAACAAGACAAAACTTGAATTTGAAAAGTAGCATTTGGACTGCTTGCTCAAAAAGTAGAAGAAATTAGAGATGGTAGAGATGCAAATGAATTTGAACATGCATATAATGAAGTAGGTGATTCTTGGGAGTTGTGGGATTGAGCATTCACAACCTTCAACATGGTATCAAAGCTCTAGATCTTCATTCCCCTATTCTATTTATGAGAAATTTGGCTTGGCTTTCAAATTTGTGTTTTTCTGTCAAAGGGTTACATTTTTTAGATTTTTTTTGTATTGGATCTAGGGTTCACTTTTTTTGGTACAATTTGAGCCCAAGTGGACCTCACCATTGGATTCTTAGCACTAAGAAAGCCCTATTTCCATATAAAATTTGTCCAATTTGGACACAATTCACTGTATAGTAAAAAAAAAACCCCTAGATCAGGACAAGCTTCCTGAGGTGGTGATTTCTTTTTTTATTAAAAAATTAATGAAAAATAAAAGAAATATTTTTTGGAAAAAGGAGCGTTGGTTTAATCTTCTTAGAAAAAAAATGCTTTCATTTTATTTTTAAAAAGTGATTTCTTTTTTTTTTTACCATGTGATGCGTTCATCATGAAATGATTCCTATGTCATCCAAGTAATGACACATGTCAGTCCAAGTACATTGCATGCATAGGTCATGATGTCATCTTTCTCTGGCCAAAATTTGGCAACCTTCAAACCATCATCTTTTTGAGTTTTTTTGTCATAAAAAGCAATTGGTGGTGTTTTGGTCATATCTTCATCATGCAAAGGTATTTTTTGACAAATATTATATTGTTAGAAAGCTCTTTTCAAGCATATTGTGATGGTGGAGGTTAGTTGGAATTTTGGTTCTTTTTTGTTTCATTTTTATGTAATCAAATTTGAAGGGTTGTATTTTGTACTCCAAGAGACATATCTTAAGCATTTTATTTCCAATTTGGAAATTCTTTATATCGTGGAAAAGGTATTTTTGAGCTCTTTCCACTGATAGTAGTCATTGTTCCATTATTTTCTCTAGGAACTTTCTATTCTATTTTTTTGCATTTTTGCAATCAATTGGATATCTTGGTTGTTTCAAGTTTGAGGATTGAGTTTGTTGCTTCAAATGATTCATCATGGGTTGTACTATTTGTCATATCAATCTTATGTCTCTTCTGGTCTATTAGACGTCAATAATATATATTATTGCAAATTTACTAAGATAAAGTGCCATATTACAATCTATATTTTTGTTTCAATCATTTTTCCTAGTTTGGCCTTCTAATTTGAGTAGTATCATCTAAGGACACTCATGCAAATTATTATATTCTTGGGATTCACCATATCGCATGCCTTATTATACATGGACTATTGTGATTAAAGTGCCATGGGGGGTTGATTTATTGCCTTTGTTTGTCATCTTCCTTTGTTAGTGAGTATTCCATCCATGGCATTATCCTCGTGGAAAGTCTAAGATTGATTACCTCAATACACACATATGTATTCTTTTTTGCATCTTGATCATGGTTCCTTGACATGCAGTTTTTCTATCCCACTTTTTCAATTTCCTATCACATTGCTCTCATTTACATTAGGGAGTTCTTCTATTTTTTCTCATGCTTCCTTGGTTTGATGGAATGAGTTATGTATTCAATATTTTTTTCTATCTACTAGGTTTATACAATGATTGGGTACCTATGTATTTTGGTGAAATGGATCATTTACCATATAGATACTCTTCTTTTCATTCCTACTATGGTTGCAATCTTCCATGTTTGATTGATCAACTCTTTAGGCTTTGGTATTTATGCCATCTATATCTTCAATTTTGAGCCTCTTGATTAGAGTAGTGTCTTATGTGAGCACTTATTCATATTACAATCTTTTACCTGGTCAAGTTTTATTTCAGTGAATGTTCTTCAAATCAATAGTTACTTTTGATAGAGCTTTGCAACCTCTTCTGCTTCAATAGTGTTCTACATGATCATCTTTTGTTCCTATCTTCTAGGACATTCCCTAGTTTGGAGGCTTATTAATTCCTTCACTAGTTCTTTCAACAATTTTTCCATCTCTTTTTGGAGTAGAGATTTTCCCATGTGGTTGTATCAATCTTAGATATTTGGTTGTGCTTGGGTACCTCATCATGCTTTATTGTTGGAACCCAAGTCTACTTTCAATAGTAGTTTCTAGGTTTATAGCTACTCCTTAAGTTTATCTTAAGGGGGGGTGTTAGAGTAATTAGATATTTTCTAACTAACTCTATTATACTTAAGATAAATTTGATGTATCTAATAATTAATTCTTTAAATGATTATTATAACTTAACCTAGGTTTTACCTTTTAAGGTTTTGATCTCCATTATAAGGATTATCTCTGATGTAGAAGGGTTTTGTTAACTAGAAATTCTAAACTTTACTCTAATTCAACATACAAAGACTTTATGAGAAACATGTAACTGTTTAAGAAATTGGGTAAACACATAGAGATGTTACCCACTTAAATCTACATAGCCATTTGACTTTCCTGCAACATGATATGAGACAACAATAAAGAAACAAAGAAATACATGAAACTAAAGAGGATCCTCCAATGGCTAACATAGACCATTGGAGGGTCTTTAGAAAACCTCCATGCAAAGGTCACTAGAGTTTCAGCCTACAGTAAAATGAAATGAGACTGATTTACAAATTTTAGATATACAAAAGGTTGAACTTTTTTGAATGACTTTTAGAGAAAGATAGAGAATGTGCATGAAAATTGAAAGGAACTCTAGAAAAAAATGTAGGAAAACTCAAATTTTCATTCTATTCACTTTTTCCCAAAAATCTCTCCTACAATATGCACATCTTTCTCTTTTTGAGAAATCCTTCTATTGTAACTCCCAAGAAGCCATCACAACTTTCTTGTGGCAGTTATGTTTGGAATGCCAACACATGATGCAATAGGAATATGTGTCATTTTATTATTATTATTTTCCTCATAAAACACTTTCAAAAACTAGAAAATTTTTAACTCACACAAAACAAATTAAAATAAACTAAGACTAAGTCCTAAGTGGATAATTTTGGGTAGGCTTATAAAAAATTCCACTTAAACATTTCCACCACATGGAAAAGAACTTTTATTTTAAAACATAAAACTCTAAACTCTCTATCTCTCTCTCTCTCTCACACACTAACATTTAAAACTTAATATTTTAAAATCAAATATGTCTGATATTTTCTTTGTACCCCTACACCATACTCTTGAATTTCAAAAGTTTCCAAGTCCCTTGGAGACACTTATAAAAAACTCATTAGAAAAACATATGGATTCCTTCAACATGACTATTGGTTTGTACTTGTCCTCCATGAGAAAACTTAGCATTTCTTGAACGTGTATCTTTTGAATTTTCTCTTTCTCCTTTACCTTTAGCTTTGGTTTGTCTCCCAATGGTAAAACAAAAATAATTTGTTGCTCGCTATGCATCCACTTCATCTTATTCTGAATTTGTATGGCTGCTACATACACTTGTGACTTCGTCACCTTCTAAATTTGTAGTAATGTTGTATACACTTGAAACTATATTACGAATTTAATTTCTCAAATAAAATTGGTTACCTTTTCATAAACATATTCAACCTCCTCTTCTTTTTCCATAACATAATCTGATACCTCTTCTTTGGAAACTCCTCCTCGCCCAATCACTATACTAAAACCATGCCTTTTCCATTCTCCCATGATGGTTGCAATCTCTTCCCATAAATTAGAATCTTCTCCATGACCTTCTTCTATTCCTTATCTCCATCCTCATGCCATTCCTCTTGGCATTTCACTTCACCATGCAATTTTGAGGATTCGTCATTTTCCTCCAAACTCTCTTTCATAGGAGTAACTTCCATCATCATACCCATCTTTACTTTTGAAGGACACCTTACTATTCCAACCACAAATTTATCACACTCAAATTCCATGGTGCTTTCCTCTTTACTATTCTCATCATCATTTACTTGTTGCCCTTCTTCTTGTTGCACTTTATGCTCTTGTTTTGATCAAGTAAAAGTAGGTTTTAAAAGACCCAAAACCTTTTTACAAAAAGTCTAGTTAGAAATAGAGAAAGCAATTAAGAGTAAACATGAAACAGACCTCCAAGAAGAAAAAATAAGAGGTCACAAAGAGATCTACTGAAAAAGAATGCAAAAAGATAACAAACGAGACAACAAAGAACCAGCTAAGTAGCCTTGATTAGGTCCAGCGCCTGGTCTGCCAAAATTTGCATGTTTTTAGCCACTACCTTCACCTCATCCTTTTTTTCGTCTCCTCAATCTTCTTTGAGTGAGCCCTAGTGTGCTTGTTGGTACCCTGACTATCAATAGCCTAAGGGGAGTTCTAACCTTTCTTCATCTCTAGTTTCTTGAGGAGAGTACTCACATTCTCATCCATTTGTTTAATCAGTTTTTCTAGGTTGCTCATCTTGGCTTCCATCTTTGTAATCTTTCCCTAGTTGGCAGTAAAATCTTTGTCCATTACCCTATTCTTTGCCTCCAACTACAAAATCTTCTGCATTAGGTTTTTAACATCTTTAGCACTCCCGACCACCTTCATTAATCTATCAATGTGTTGTTCAAGAGTGTGTTCACCATGAGCAATTTTGTTGGCATGCCCAACTTCCTTCCTTAAATCTTGCATATCTGTACCAAGTTTCTACATTTGATTTTTCATAACACCAATTTCTTTAGAATAACACCAAGGTTACCATAAATCCCTTTAATAGCCCCTAGTGTACCTACATACTTCTCACCAAAATCAGGGTGGATCCCCTATTCCTAAGAATCCTCATTTTTTGACTCTTCTTTATACCCAAAATGTTTCTCCAAATGTCATGATGGGTATCTTTTGCTTTCCAACCTATGGGCTAAGCTCTCATCATCCAAGGGGGAAGAATCTCTCGCAACTAGACTGCCCTTAATTCTCTTAACCTTATTCTCACTTTTCTTTTTATAATTCCTCACCAAATCCTCCACAAAATCACTCTCCTCTGAATCAAAGTGACCAACCACTCTTTTCTTCTTCTTTAAACTACCCCCAGTGCTCTTGTTCAAATTCTCCTCAATCCCTTTGGCCTCATCTTAGGTTTCAGAGTCATAACCCTTCTTTAGGATGCTCCCTTTCATTTCATCATTAGCATCCTTTATGCGGCCTTTACACCTCACTATCCTCTTAGATTTTAAAACAATCATGATGAGAACCATAAGATCCTCATGGAAAACATGTTCATCATTCAAGTCTTTCTAAATAGCTTGAACAAAAATACTAAGAGACTACTTCAAATAGTAAGGAAATTGATCTTAACACTGTTCCTAAAGTGGTTGGCCAGCATAAAATGATACCCATAACACTTTATGCTCTTGTTACATTTTATGTTCTTGTTGCATTTTGTGTTCTTCCCCTTCCAAAGGATAACTTACATCTGTGATTATTGAGATATATTTTGTAACTTCACATACATTTTTACTCTTCATGCTGCCTTTTCCACAGTTTCTTTATCCTCTACCAAAACTTCTTTCACTTCCACTTTCACTTCATCATGCAATGGAAATTTTATCCGATCAATAAGGCCCAAACTTATTGATTCCTTTCATGTTGCATCATCCTTCAATGGAAACAACATTGTTTTATTTCCATCCTTGTCGATGGTATATGTGTTCTCTCTATAATAATACATGGTTGACCTATCATATTTCCATTCTCTTCTCAAAGCCAAGTGACAATATTTTTAGGGCATAATATCACATTGTTTGGTATTAGAATATGGTCCAATATCAAAAGAAACATATGACTTTTCGAAGACATCAATCAACTGTTCATCTCCTAATCCATATGCTCTATAAGGTAAATCATAAGGTACTCTTGGAAGATTTGGTCTCTCAACCATTTCTACTGAGATTATATTTTCAAAGGAACCACTGTCAACTATAATGTTTCATACCTTGTTCTTGCATTTTCACATTTTTTGAAACATAGAATGTCTTATGTTGTAGCATTATCTTTCTACTTCTTCTTATTCTTCCATAATGATGCAAAGTTGCACTCTAGAAACCTTTCATGGATATACTCAACTCAAAGTATTTCTTTAAAGGATCACATTGATCAATCTCAAAACCTTCAAAATCATCATATTGTATTATGCTACAAAAATATTCTCTACTACATAGACATATGACATAAGCATACTCTACTATAATTTTCACTTCAAACTATTCTACAAGAGGACCAAATATTTCAAAAACAGAGAACTGATCTTCTTCTCACAAATTTCCATCTTCTCAATCTTTCATTTTCAATCAATAATCAAACCATTATTCATGTACTTTCTATTCTAATGCCAAAACATGGCACACCATGCACAAAGACAAAAGTCTTATTTTATTTCTATACTCAATATTTCAATCTTTCTATCTCCTTTTTGCTACAAGAACATAGAATACTTTAGAAACATATGACGTTAAAAATAGGACATATATTTTTCCACAAAAATCTACAATCTTGCTCTTTCACTTGTTGCCTTCAAGTAGTAGTAATTGTGTCTTCACCGTGACATGAATTTTGTCAAACACTTATCCCCTCAACTATAGAAAATTGGTCATACTTTAACCATGACCAAAATAAATTATCAAACTTGATGCTACTAATTTTGGAATTGGGGATTTATTTCCATACAAACTCTTTTAAAAAATTCTATCAAAACAAGCTGATGATGCTCTTTCAAATAGACTATCATTCAATCACCTATAACTTTTAGACCCCACAATATTTCAGCAATCTCTCTAGTGATGTTCTGTGGAATTTGATTTGCTCCAATATATTCAAATCTTAGCAAGATCTAATGGTTTAAAAAGATTTTAGAGTCTCTGTACCAAGACTTATGTTTGCTACTTTCCCAATGCTCATTCAGATCCTTTTACTCCTCTCCATATTTGGTCAGCATGCATGCATGTCATTTTAATATCTTTCCCATTAGTTGTACATATTTTTTTCCAAATGGTAACTTGAATGTCTTTCAACCACATTCCTTCCTAACTTCATGCAAATTAAGGAAAAAAAGACATTCCAAACCGATATTAAAAGAAACTTTCTTTTCAAAAAGGAAACTTCTATCCTCCATTCTAAAAGCCAAATAAGTCTATTGATAATGAAAAGGATTATGTAAAACTTGAAAACAACCTAATACTAAATGGGCATACTTCCCCACAAATAGATACATATCTATACTTTATTTGGGTATTCAACATACAAAATAAGACACCTTGAGGGAATGCTTTAAAGATAAATGAGATATTCCAAAACCATTCATGGTCATAAATCTTACAAATACATAAACCAAAATGTTCTACTACCTTCTTGGTAGGAACAGAGACATGAAACCATGTAAGCTAGACAATTTTTGGAAATGAGTCTGTTTAACCCCTCAAATGACAAGATATTTTTTTATGGAAAGAATGAAATTCATTCAAAACATTATAAGTATCCACCCATCAATTTTTAGGTCCTTATGAAACCATACGTGGCTATTACAAAGTTTTATTTGGACAACAAATTTGGAAAACTAAAATCTGAACATGTCACTTTTACAAAAGTGTGCATAACTTGTTCATTTCATAATGAAAATGAGTCAAAATTGAACCAAATGAAAGTATATTCAATAATATTTCCAAAAATACTTCATGCATACCTACACAAGAGGTCAAATAAACTTGCATACTTTAAGTAGGAAAAACCATGTCTCTTCCTTCCATTGTACAACAACATATATGCTTAAAAGTTTTTGAATAAAACTAGAAACTCTAGTTACTACTAGTAGTACCAACCTATTCTAATCCCACTCAAAACATATTCAAGAGATAATCCCACTTGAAGACATAATAGAAAACATGATATGGGTATTCAAATTGGAGAAACTTCCTTTTCCTACCCATTATAACATGCATCAAGTAATTTCTTTCAAAACTTTGTCAAAACCACTCAAACAATCACACTTTTGTTTTTCTTTCTCAACCTAGATCTTTTTATTGGGCTTTGATACCAAAAAATGTTGCAGAATAGCTTCAGTAACTAGAAATGCTAAACTTTTCTTTGATTCAATGTGCAAAGACTTTGTGACAAACATGTAACTATTTAAGAAATTGGGTAAACACATAGAGACATTACCAACTTAAATATTCATAACCATTTGATTTTCCTACAACATTATATGAGACAAGAATATAGAAAAAATAAATACATGAAACTAAAGAGGATCCTCCAATGTCTAACATAGACCATTGAAATATCTTTAGAAAAACTCCATGCAAAGGCCACTCTCACATAAATAGAGAGTTTTGGCCTACAGTAAAATGAAATGAGACTGATTTAGAAATTGTAGAAATATAAAATATTGAACAGTTGTTGAATTAATTTTAGAACAAGATACAGGACATGCATACAAATTGAAAGGAACTCTAGAAATAATAGAGGAAAACTCAAAATTTCACTTTCTCCCAAAAATATCTCCTACAATATGCACTTATTTCTCCTTTTGAAAAATCCTTCTATTGTAACTCCCAAGAAGCCATCACAACTTTCTTCTGGAAATTACATTTGAAATGCCAACAGATGATGCTATAGGAATATGCATCATTTTGTTCATTTTTATTTCTCCTCATAAAACATCTTCAAAAACTAGAAACATTTTAACTCACACAAAACAAATTAAAATAAACTAAGACTAAGTCCTAAGTGGATAATTTTGAGTAGGCTTATAAGAATTCCACCTAAACATTTCCACCACATGGACAAGGAATTTTATTTTAAAACACAAAACTCTAAAATCACACACACACACACACACACACACACACACACACACACACACACACTTAAAACTTCATATTTTAAACTCAAATATATACCTAATATTTGCTTTATGCCCCTGCACCATAATCTTGAATTTCAAAAGTTTCCAAAACACCTACAAAAAACCCCATTAGAAAAACATATGGATTCCTTCAACTTGATTTTTGGTTTGTACTTGTCCTCCATAAGAAAATTGGGCATTTCTTGAACGTGTATCTTTCAAATTTTCTCTTTCTCCTTTATCTTTACCTTGCACCATAATCTTGAATTTCAAAAGTTTCCAAGTCCCTTGGAAACACCTACAAAAAATCCATTAGAAAAACATATGGATTTCTTCAACCTAACTTTTGGTTTGTAGTTGTCCTCCATAAGAAAACTAGGCATTGCTTGAATGTGTATCTTTTGAATTTTCTCTTCCTCCTTTATCTTTACCTTTAGCTTGTCTCCCAATGGTAAAATAAAAATAATTTTCTACTCACTATGCATCCACTTCATCATATTTTGAGTCTATATGGCTACTACATACACTTGTGACTTCATCACCTTCTAAATTTTTAGTAATGTTGCATACACTTGAATCTATATTTTGAATTTCATTTCCCAAATAAAATCAGTCACTTTTTCATACACATATTCAACCTCCTCTTCTTTGTCCATAAGATAATCTTATGTATGTTCTTTGAAACTCCATGCCGAGTTGCTATACTACCACCATGACTTTTCGATTCTCCCATGATGGCTGCAAACTATTCCCATAAATTAGATTCTTCTCCATTACCTTCTTCTACACATTCATTATCTCCATCCTCATGCCATTCCTCTTGGAATTTCATTTCACCGTGCAATTTTAAGGCTTCATCATTTGCCTCCAAACTAAATCTTTCATAGGAGTAACTTACATGATCATTGTACCCATCTCTATTTTTGAAGGACACGTTACTTTTCCATCCATAACTTTATCACACTCAAATCCCATGGGACTTTCCTCTTTACTATTGTCATCAACATTTACTTGTTGCACTTCTTCTTGCTACACTTTATGCTCTTGCTTCATTTTATATTCTTGCTTCATTTTGTGTTCTTCCCCTTCCAAACATAACTTGCATCTATGATTATTGAGATTTTTTATCCAACTTCACATATATTTGCACTCTTCATGGTTGCCTTCTCCACAATCTCATTATCCTCTACCAAAACTTCTTTCATGTCCACTTTCACTTCATTATGCATTGAGAATACTATGCTATCAATAAGTCCTAAACTTCTTGATTCCTTCCATGTTGCATCATCCTTCAATGGAAACACCACCATCTTCTTTCCATCCTTGTTGATGGTATATTTGTTGTATCTACAATCATACATGATTGACTTGTCATATTCACATGCTCTTTCCAAAAACAAGTGACAATATTTTAAGGGAATAATATCACATTCAATGGTATAATAATATGGTCCAATATTAAAAGAAACATATGACTTTTCAAAGATATCAATCCATAATTAATCTAGGTATGTGCAGGATCATGATGTGCCAAAGAGTGGTGATGTGAAAAAATGGAGTTTGAAAATGTCTAAAAGTGTTTCAAAATCCACTCTGACATTTTTCCACCCATCCTGATACTAAGCTTAAAAGTTAGGACCAAGCCTTTTCGAATCGGGTATCTGATTTCATATCAGATACCCAAAACTTGTAACATGGATTTTAAAAAAAAACCTAAGAGCTCTCTTTACATTGTGTTTTTTCTTGTTTGAGTGTTGAACTCCATTCAAATATCAAATTTCAAAATGGGTATACGATGATGGTTTTTATTTTTATTTTTTTTAATGTTTTGAAAGAATATTATTATAAATTACTTATTTTTATTTGAATTTATTCAAAATTGGGTTTTTCTTAATAGAAATTGTTGAAATTTAGGTTGTTTTATAAAAAAATTATTGTGCAAATTAATAGTAATAGTTGACCCAAATGATGATATTGAGGTAGGAAATAATGTTCCTCGTAACCCTCCACCAAACGATCTAATACCCCCCCAAAATCATCCACCAAACGATCCCCTATCCCCTCAAAACCCTCCTCAAATTGAAGATTTTATATTTGAAAATCTCGTTGAACTAAGGGTTTTGCAGACCACGAATAACACTATACCCGAATTGGCTCCCATGTTATCCATGTTAAACACCATTGTGGATAATATTGGAACACCTACCAATGAACAAAATGTTGCTCTTTGCTAGCATGACCAAATGCATGCCATGTTTGATGATGGGTTGGACTATGATAAGATTGTGGCCCTAAATATAATTAAAGATGATATGGTTACCCTGTTTGCAGACCCAAAAACTGGTAAACAAGTAGAATGCACAAAGCCCAGACTATCAATTAAATGGTGCACAAATGAAGCTATGCATGTGAACTTTTGGATTGTTGGTGGATGGTTTTTGATATCCCTCCACATATCAATTTAGAGGTGCCATTTTATTTCATTAGAAAATTGTATGTTGAATTTGTGTTGGGCCTCAAGGTGAACTATTGGAGCATGAAGCCCAACATGAGTGTAGGAGGAGGAGCTTCTCAGGATAGATCCTTTGCTCGATAGAAGAAAGATGGCATTTTTGTCCCCCTACTGATGTCTCCCCCTCCTCTAGTGTAGCATCCTAATATCATTGTAGAGGCTATCTCTCAAACTATTAGAGCCATCCATAGATTGAGTAGCCTATTGATATCCTAGGCAAGGTTAGTGTTGCCTCCCCATGTTGATGATGTTGGCATGAGTTCATCATCAACGAGCTCATCACATGTTTGTGTGCGCCATACTTGCATAATGTGTAAGAATATTTTTCTGGGTCCCATAGGTGATCTTTCTAAGTATCATTTTGTATTTGACCAGGATATGTACCAGATGTGCATATAGAGGCTACATAGCTTGATGTGAGAGAGGAGGGGCATGTAGAGGCATGGAGTCCTATGTTGATACATGTATACATTTTTTTGTTACGACATATGTGATTTAAAGTTAATCTTTATAATAGAGTAATTTTAATTTTTAACCCATATTGACTTATACATGTATGTGATCTTCATTCATGTTTAGTTGATGACTGAGGAGGAGCTTAGATAAGTTGATAATATCATGCTTTCAGCTATTTCATTTTTCCTTGAGACATATATGATACATTATGTTGTTTTCTCATTGTTTTTTCTATTTGATATTGGAGCATATATGGTTTCTAATCTTTCTTTTCTCTTACAGGTATCACCTATCAGTGGGGGATAGAGTTTCGAGGATGAGGCACAACCCATTAACAAGGGAAAGGTAATCAAGTGCTTTTAAAGTGATTAAATATCAATGCATTCTTGTAAAATTTTTGTAGTAATAAAATTTAATTACATTCTTTGTTCTATAGGGTGTGGCTACTAGTGATGAATCTGAGCAGATTCCATGTCATAGACCCTAGAATTTCCATTCACAGTGAGAGCCCCACCGTATGTATAAGTATCATTTATTGTTTATTTTCCTTATTTTCATAAATAAATTTAAAAATAATTTCCATGATATTAAAAACTAGTATTTTATATCTCATAGGAAACACCTAGTGTGTAGGAGGTTGGATGCCAGAGTTATGTATCTTTGTTGACATAGCCATTATATCCAGAGAAGGAGTCGACAAACATAAGTTGTAGTTTGAATTCTTGATTATATGTTATAAATTTAGTATCCTATGAATTATAATATTATAGTTTAAGTTGTAGATTCATCTGACAAACATAATTGAACATACACAAGCCATAATCAACGAGGTTCAAGTATTGCCAAGGACATATGAGAGGACTCTTGACTGGCATAGGAGGTCAACAAGAGAGGTATTTATGATGAAATTTTAGTACTATAAGTCTTCATTAAAAAAATATCATTATGCATTTGAGTAATTCAATGTTAGATACATAGAATCATATAAATTTAGTACTCTAACTTTGGGTTTTCCTTTTTTGTTTATGTAGGAAGCATCTAATCTGCCTAGTGCAATGAAGATGTTGCATTTTGATCATCCACCAACAACATAGGATAGTAAAGTTGTCATAGGATGTGTCATGAGACATTTTGAAATGGCATATGCCACATTGTATATAGAAACATTGATATTATACACATTCTGATGGCATGATCAGCCAAATTTTGTATATGGATCTATGTATTTTGATATATATTTGTGTAATTTGTTTATGATACATGAATTTTGATATATATTTGTGTAATTTTTCTATGGATACATGTATTTTGATATATATATATATATATATATATATATATATATATATATATATATTTCATTTATGTGTACAATGATATACATATTAATTTAGTATAGTGTTGTTCAATTTATCGGGGATCATGTGTATTATTCATGTTTATGGAATATCATTCATTTTTATCATGTTTTTTATATTTGATTTAAATGCAATAATTTGTGAATAACATTTTAACAACCTTTATTATCAAATTTTGATGCAATGTTTAATTTGAAATGCTATCATTTGAAATAATCTCTACAATCCCTTAAGATGTCACTATGGTTCACCTATCCAAATGCACTTAGAGCTTTGGAAATGAGATAGTTTATTGTAGCCTCAGCATGACCCTTGAAAGATCAACCTCAAAACACACTTAAAGCACCTTGGAGACTCTTCAATATGGGGTTGTTGCAAACAATGGAGGCTCTCTATAGCTAAAATAATGGTGTCACTAGGTTTCACCTACCCATTCAAAGCTAATGGCACTGATGATTTGATGCCAAGATTAGAGGTTTCAAAGTTACATTTTGATGCACCTATGAACTGAGGCACACTGCAGGTTTTGGCATCAAGAAAGATTGTTGTGTCGAATCCAAGTAGAATGTGATCTCTTGAAAATGAGATATGTTATTTTTGGCCTCAACATGACCATCTTGTATTATTTGATGTTTCATCAATAGAACTCACAAGCTCTAAGTTATGACCCTCAAAATATCGACCTTGAAATGCACTTAGAGCACCTTGGAGACTCTTCAGTATGGGGTGGCTGTGTATGATGCAGGCTCTCTACAGCCAAAAAAGGGTGTCACTAAGGTTCACCCACCCATCTGAAGCTAATGAAACTGACGATTCAATGCCAAGATTAGTAGTTTAAAAGTTTTGCTATGATGCACCTATGAATGAGGCACACTACGAGTTTTGGCATTGATCAAGATTGTTGTGCCAAATCCAAATAGAATGTGATCTCTTGAAAATGAGTTATTTTAAGCCTCAACATGAACATCCTATAACATTTGACATTTCATCAATAGCCCCCACAAGCTCTAATCTATGACCCTCGAAAGATCCACCTCAAAACGCACTTAGAGCACCTTAGAGACTCTGTGGTACAAGGTGGCCGCAAATAATGAAGGCTCTCCATGGCTGGAACAAGGGTGTTACTAGGGTTAACTTACCCATCTAAAGCTAATGGAGCTGATGATTCAATGCCAAGATTAGTGATTTCAAAGTTACACTATGATGCACCTATGAACTAAGGCATACTACGAGTTTTGGCATTGAGCGAGATTGCTATGCCAAATCCAAATAGAATGTGATCTCTCAAAAATAAGATAGATTATTTTAAGACTCAACATGAACATCTTGTAGCATTCTATGTTTCATTGATATCCCTGATAAGCTTCAAGTTATGACCCTTAGAAGATCAACCTCGAGACACACTTAGACCACCTTGGAGACTCTTCGGTATGGGGTGACTGCAAACAATGAAGGCTCTCCATAGCTAGAACAAGGTTGTCACTAGGGTTGAACCACCCATCTAGAGTTAATGGCACTAATTATTTGATGCCAAGATCTGTGGTTTCAAAGTTACGCTATGATGCACCTATGAACTGAGGCACACTGCATGTTTTGGCAATGAGCAAGATCATTGTGCCAAATCCAAGTAGAATGTGGTATCTTGAAAATCATATGGATTATTTTAGGACTTGACATGACCATCCTATAGCATTCAGTGTTTCATCAATATCACCCACGAGCTCTAAGTTATGACCCTCAAAAGATTGACCTTGAGACACACGTAGAGCACCTTGGAGACTCTTAAGTACAGGGTGGCAATAAATGATGGAGGCTCTTTGTGGCTAGAACAAGGGTGTGACTCAAGTTCACCCACCCATCTAGAGCTAATTTCACTAATTATTTGATTCTAAGATCAACAGTTTCAAAGTTATGCTATGATGCACCTATGAACTAAGGCATACTGCAATTTTTGGCATCGAGCGAGATTATTGTGCCAAATCCAAATAGAATGTGATCTCTTGAAAATGAGATAGGTTATTTTAGGCCTCCACATGATCATCCTATATCATTTGATATTTCATCAATATCCTTCATGAGCTTCGAGTTACGACCCTCGCAAGATCAACCTTGAAATGCAGCACCTTGGAGACTCTTCAGTAGGGTGGTCGCAAACGATGGAGGCTCTTTGCAAATAGAACAAGGGTGTCATTAGGGTTCACCAGCCCATCCAAAGCTAATGGCATAGATGATTTGATGCCAAGATCAATGGTTTCAAATTTACATGTGATGCACCTATGAACTAAGGCACACTACAAGTTTTGGCATTGAGCGAGACCATTGTGTTGAATCCAAATAGAATGTGATCTCTCAAAAATGAGATAGATTATTGTAGGCCTTAGTATTACCATCTTATAGAATTCAATGTTTCATCACTAGCCCTCATGAGCTCCAAGTTACGACACTCAAAAGATCAACCTCGAAATGCACTTAGAGCACATTGGAGAATCTTTGGTATGGGGTGGCCATGAACAATGAAGGCTCTTTGCAGATGGAACAAGGGTGTCACTAGGGTTCACCTACCCATTTGGAGCTAATGGCATTGACTATTTGATGCCAAGATTAGTGGTTTCAAAGTTACAATGTGATGCACCTATAAACTAAGGCACATTATGAGTTTTGGCATCAAGTGAGATCCTTGTGCCAAATCCAAACAGAACGTGATCTCTCAAAAATGAGATAAGTTATTTTATGCCTCGGCATGACCATCCTATAGCATTTGATGTTCCATCGATAGCCCTCACAAGCTTCGAGTTATGACCCTTAGCAGATTAACCTCGACATGCACGTAAAGCACCTTGGAGACTCTTTGATATGAAGTGGCCATGAATGATTGAGGCTCTTTGCAACTGGAACAAGGGTGTCACTAGGGTTCATATTAAGAAAAAACTTTTTTTTTACCTCTCTATATTTTTTGGCATTGGGTACAGTGCAAGTTTGGCGTTAGTATGTATTAAGTAAAATCATCTTTGTTTCTTACATTAAATAAAAAAGTTTACAATTACAATATCTCAAGTGTTCCATAATTATTACATAAATACACAACTAAAAAAAATCGTAGTGTCAAAAATTGTAGTGTCAAAAATAGAATAGATTTATCTTCATTCTGCTCCTTATTTAGGTTTTTATCTTCATGCATGACTACTCTTCATGATGTACCTACACTCCAATATCATAAAATATATTAGTAACTTATTGTATTAAACAAGATAATCATCAATTCACTATATCATTATGAACAAAATAACATAAGAAGTAAATATACCTAGTCAAGTGTTCCAATAAGGTCCTCTCTCTATTTTAGGATCTCCAATAGGGCTTCATGATTAGCATTAGTAATAGTAAAAAGTTCTCTTATTTTTGGTCTTCCTTGATGCTTCAACAACTTCACATTTTTTTCTATAATAAGATGTGAATATATGAGAATTTTTTTGTGCTTTTGATAGTCTTCAAATGTAGGAATTCCATTCCTTCTAAGCATGTATGTCTGTAGCCATGTTTCAGTAACAACCACTAAATTAGTAGGATATGTGAATCCATCATCATCTCTGATCAATTGTGCAAGATTTTATTTACCACTTACACAACGTGCTAACCAATAATCTAATTTATCATCATTCCCTTGTGATGCAACCAATGCAAAGACATATCCTAGTTGAAGAAGATCTGATAGATGGTTATGCTCAAGTGAACTTTCCATGTCATCATTTTTTATAGAGGGTATGATAGACAATGGAGTAAGATAATGTGGAGCCCATGTGTCCACCCACTCACTCCACTCACAGTGATCTCAATCACACTAAAAACAACTAGGACAAAAGCAAGCTAGTTGTTGCTCCAAAAGGTCCATGTACTACAATCAGATCTCCACAATGAATGCATTTTTGATGAGTCTCTCACTATAGCACAATTTGATCTATCACCTATGGACCCTTTTCAACCAACCAAAAGAACCTATGTACTACTGAATCAAGAGTCCTCCTTGTGATACTATTGAACTACACCAATAAATAATGCTACGAGCATCAAGAAGATTTGCTCTTGAAATCTTCAATTTCTTGTTAACTAGAGCTCTCTTTGAACATGCCCTTGCTCCATCACGTTCTCCTTTCCCATGGTTTGACAGAAAAAAACTCCAAATATGAGGCACCCCCTCTCTACATGCATCCTACACAACTAATAAAACATGCAAGCATTCTTGAATTGACTTGTGCAATTATCTGACCAAATGATATGTCTATCCATAGCAATGGCATGCTCTTGTAAGAAACCAAAATAATTCTTAAAAAAATGTTGCACAAACTCATGAGAGTGAGGTTAACCTATGGCTCCTTTTGATGCATTCAAACCAACCAAATGGGTCCCTAGGGGTCCTAGGGCCCCTAGGGACATATGGTGTCATGAAATACATTGAAAGGGATCATACGTTAACCTATGATCCCTTTCGATGCATAGGTTAACCTATGACCCCTTTTGACACATTCAAACTAACCAAATGGGTCCCTAGGGGTCCCAGAACCCCTAGGGACATATGTTTTTTCGAATGCGTTGAAAGGACCTATGACCCCTAGGGACCTATTTGGTTGTTTCAAAAGGGGTCATAGATTAACCTATGATCCCTTTCGATGCATTTCATGACAACATATAGGGACATATGTTGTCATGAAATGCATCGAAAGGGATCATAGGGACATATTTATATGTTGTCATGAAATGTGTCAAAAGTAGTCATATAATAACCTATGACCCCTTTTGATACATTTCATGACAATATATGTCCCTAGGGGCCCTAAGACCCCTAGAGACCCATTTGGTTGGTTCAAATGCATCAAAATGGGTCATAGGTTAACCTATGACCCCTTTCAATACATTTCATGACAACACATGTCCCTAGGGACCCTAGGACCCCTAGGGACCCATTTGGTTGGTTTGAATGCATTAAAAGAGGTCATAGGTTAACCTATGACCCCTTTCGACACATTTCATGACAACATATGTCCCTAGGGGCCCTAGGACCCCTGGGGACCCATTTGGTTGGTTTGAATGTGTCAAAAGGGGTCATAGGTTAACCTATAACCCCTTTCGATGCATTTCATGATAGCATATGTCCCTATGGGGCTTAGGACTCCTAGGGACCCATCTGGTTGGTTCGAATGCATCGAAAGGTGTCATAGGTTAACCTATGACCACAACCCCTTTCAAAGCATTTCATGACAACATATGTCCCTAGGGGCCCTAGGATCCCTAGGGACCCATTTGGTTTTTTTGAATAGCCTATGACCCCTTTCGACGCATTTCATGACAACATATGTCCCCAAGGACCCTAGGACCCCTAGGTACCTATTTGGTTGGTTTGAATACATTAAAATGGGTCATATGATAACCTATGACCCCTTTAATGCAATTCATGACAACATATTTCCCTAGGGGCCCCAGGACCCCTAGGGACCCATTTGGTTGGTTTGAATGCGTCAAAAGGGGTCATAGATTAACCTATGACCCCTTTCAACAAATTTCATGACAACATATGTCCCTAGGGATCCTAGGACCCCTAGGGAGCCATTTCATTGGTTCGAATGTGTCGAAAAGAGTCATAGGTTGATGTATTTCATGACGACATATGTCCCTAGGGGCCCTAGGACCTGTAGGGACCCATTTGGTTGGTTTGAATGCATTGAAAGGGGTCATAGGTTAACTTATGATCCCTTTCGATGCATTTCATAACAACATATGTCCCTAGGACCCCTAGGGACCTATTTGGTTGGTTCAAATGAGTTGAAAGGGATCATATGATAACTTATGACCCCTTTTGACATATTTCATGACAATATGTGTTGCTAGGGGCCTTAGGACCCCTACGGACCCATTTGGTTGGTTTGAATGCATTGAAAGGGGTCATAGGTTTCGACAAATTTCATGACAACATATGTTTAAGGACTATTGAAAGGGGTGGTAGGTTAAATTATGAACCCTTTCGACACATTTCATGACAACATATGTCCCTAGGGGCCCTAGGAGCCCTAAGAACCTATTTGGTTGGTTTGAATGCATCGAAAGGGGTCATACAATAACCTATGTCCCCTTTTGATGCATTTCATGACAATATATGTCCCTAGGGGCCCTAGGACCCCTAGGGACCCATTTGGTTGGTTCAAATTCATCGAAATGGGTCATAGGTTAGTTTATGACCCCTTTCAATGCTTTTGAACCAACCAAATGGGTCCCTAGGGGTCCTTACCCTATGACACCTTTCGATGCATTTCATGATAACATATGTCCCTAAGGGCCCTAGGATACCTAGGGACCCATTTGGTTAGTTCAAAGGCATTGAAAGGGGTCATAGGTTAACCTATGAACCTTTTTGACACATTTCATGACAACATAGACCCTAAAAGCCCTAGGACCCCAAGGACCTATTTGGCTGTTTCGAATGCATTGAAAAGGGTCATAGGTTAACCTATGACACCTTTCAATACATTTCATGACAAAATATGCCCCTAGGGGCCCTAAGACCCCTAGGGACCCATTTGGTTGGTTTGAATGTGTTGAAAAGGGGTCATAGGTAGACCTGTGACCCTTTATGTCCCTAGTGGCCCTAGGACCCCTAGAGACCTATTTGGTTTGTTAAAATGTGTCAAAAGGGGTCATATATTAACCTATGACCCCTTCTAACACATTTCATAACAACATAATTCCTAAGGGCTCTAGGACACCGAGGGACCTATTTGGTTGTTTTGAATGCATCAAAAGAGCTCATACGATAACCTATGACCCTTTTGAGCATTTCTTGACAAAATATGTCCCTATGAGTCCTAGGACCCTATTGGTGAATAGATTTACCTTTTAAATCATAGAAAAAGAGAAAAGGATTCTATGCCCAAGCTTATAAGACAAATACAACTTCCCAATAGTTGAGGAATTTTAACATTCACAATTTTTCTCTAAATTTCAACAAGGTTTAGCTCCCTTATTGAATTTTCAATCAAAACCAATTTTTTTAAAAGAAGATTACTTTTAACCTGAAAGTAATAAGGCTTCCCTTATATTCTTGGATAGGGTGAACAATCTAAATAATAATTATTAAATAAAGATGCATATACACAAGAAAGAGAACATACAATTTCTCTATTAGTCACATTCTAGAAATTGAACAAAATTAAGGGAAAAATGCCACGAGGGAAGAAATATCCAGCATATGAGAAAACATTCAAATTATTCAATATTGGTTCAATACTAAATCAGTAATGAAATATTTCAAAACATACATCTTTGAACATTCAAATATTTTCTTTTAGAGAACAATAATATATATATATATATATATTGCTGGAAAAACTTAGAAAAGTCGCATGAAAATATATATGTCCAAACAGAATGGTCATAGTATGATATTCATCAAAAACTATCAAACCGCTAATACTATTAAGTATTTAGCTTATATAATAAGATATTTGAGAATCTCCCTGAAAACCCAATTCTTGGACAATTAGGAGTTGTTATAAAAACCAACATTAGAAATGGGTACGCAAATCGAGAGTTCAACTAATCAGAACATTAACTAAAAAGTTTGAACAAATTAATAGAAAACATAAAATAACTACCAAACAATCAAGCAATTTCCTCCTCTTCTTCTTCAACATCTTCGGCACCTCTTTGTCCACGCACTAGCTTCCATGTTCTAAATGCATTCATGAACTCATTCACGATAGTCATGTTTGGATTCTTGATGCTTTGAAGTTGATTCCTCCAGATGTCTCTGTCCAGTTTCATTTTGTTCATCATGTCTATGTAGCCTGGTAGGTGCAAGGTACAGGTTCTAGCCATTACTTCACTTTTTTTCACTTTGGAGAAGTCGAATGATGTGAGGTCTATTTTGTCTTTAAAAAACTTCATACATTCCTCATGCTATTTGACAATTACATCTACAAAAAACTTCCTTCTTTAAGAGGGCTAGGCAAGGATGAACAGATAGACTAAAAGTCTCTTTCCACCTACTCTAGCAATGCCTTGAACTCTCTTTCACAAGATTGCATTCTTGATATAGAAAAAGTATAGTTTGACACTCTCCATGCGATGTTTTTCCTTAGGACTTCAATTAAACCTACATCTACATGTTGTAGTGGGCTTTCCTGAAGGAACTTTTCTAGCCTGAATTCCCTCTATTTCCACTAGCTAGGACACCATGGCTGAAAATTTTTGAACTTTAGTTTTCCATGTCCCAGATTGAGCACGAGATTCATTCAAAGAAACTCCTACTAGGGAAACAATCTCATGAAAATTTTGCATAAGTTTGGTGACTTGATTTGTTACCAAACTAATCCAACTAGACATGGAAAACATTGTCATTTTTCCTTTTTTTAGGTCTTCTAATAGTTGCTAATTTTTGGGAGCATTGGCATCGAAGGCAGCTTGTGACTAATTACTAGGACTAGAACTTTGTTCTTTTAAGGAGTTTATGTACTCTACCATCGCATTGTTTCTAGTTTTCAACCTTTTCTTTTTTATCTCATCCTTTTATGACTGTAGCACAATTTGTTTAGTAGAGGCTTCTACCTATTGCTCCTTTGTTTCATGGTTCATTACCCCTAGGTTAGTGCATGTAACCTCGAAATTGCTCACATCCAATTTATCTGCTCCCTCCTTATGATTATAAGTAGCCACCTCAGCAATGCTTCTCTCAGTTGCACTGTCAAAATTTATCCTCACAATGCTTTTGGTCCTCTTGGGTTTAGGAGCCTTGTTAGTGTACTTGCTTAAAATATCATCCATAGAAAAAGAAATTAGAACTAGACTCATTTTCCTATTTACTGAGGCCACAAACAAATTTGGAGTGGTAGCATCCTATCGTGATCTAACAACCCCTTCTAGAGCAGTTGCAGCTTGTACCCTTGGAGGAGATGAACCCACTATCATCTAAACTCTCTAGTAGTTTTCAATGAGTTCTCCACCTTGGCCCTTAACTTGCTCACTTTTAACCTGAATAACTTGGTGAGGGCTTACTCAAGATGACCTTTTAGCCCTCCTGTTGGAATAGGTTTTCTACACAAGGGGAGGATTATAAGCCTTTTTCTCAAAAAATTTGGAGGACCTTCTGCTACCTGCAATGGGGAGACCAATATTAGAAAGAGAATCAGCCCTAACATTGGCAAGGGTTTCCTTTTTCAATTTCAATCATTATTTTGTCCTTTTAAATGCATTAGCTATTATTTCAAGGATATCATCTTCTTCCTTAGAATCCCAATTTATGGCAAGATTTACAAATTCAATTTCTTGAGAGGTTAGAATATATGTTCCATCATCTTCTATACTTGTGATGTCTATTCCCAAATTCAACTGAAACAAGATAATTTGAGAGATGATAAACCTAGATAAACCTCTCCTTTCTACTTCTAGTTCATATGTACAGTCTTCCCTGAAATCTTCCATATCAAGAACATTTGTGATTTTAACCTAGCTATCAAATAGACTATGGATGATGCCTTTGCTATCAAAAAAATTTCTAGCTTGATACATACCGAAAATAAATTTAACTAGATCAAAACTTATAAATTTGTATTCTTCCATGCTTCCACATGTTAGCTTGCCCAGTTTAAGTGAAAAAACAATATCATAGTCTTCCTCCAATGAGAATTTATTTATCATAGAAATTAGTTGCCATGCTACTTTTGCTAAAATGAAATAATCAAAGGAAAACCTAGGGAGATGCATAGGTTCTTCATCAAAACCTCCTATTCTCAAATATGTGAACCTTGGCAATTGAACAATTGGACAAGTCTTTGGGACTCAAGTGAAACTTTTAACTATAAAGAATTTCTCATTTCAAAACACAATTTGCCAGAGAAGACATCATCAACTCTCTTAAATTCATTTAAAGATTTATCTTTCTGCAATAGGGGGCAATAGCTATATGGTGATCTCCTTAGTCTAGGATTCATGTGGCAATTGTTGTAAATCTTGAGTGGTAGCTAGCATGTATATCAAGTAGGACGACATGAAGAAATCTTTCTTCAAATTTAGGGAACCTTTCAACTGGTCTCTAAGGGAGCTAGTAATTAGTTCCACCCAATCTAAAAATTGAGAACCTTCTAACACAATTTGAACATAAAAATACATCCAATTTTCAAAAATAGAAACATCAAGGAAACCAAAAAATTTGTGCAATAGAACCATTATGTCCTGAACCTCAACAATCATCAGGGTTTTCTTCAAGGTTTTTGGTAACCTTCAACCACCCTAGTAGAAAGCTGCTATCCAAATTTTTGCTATGACATTTCTATAATCACTAGCTTTCTCAATGAACCTAGCTACAGATAAGGTTGGGGTGAGATCAGCAAATGGTTGCTCTTCCAAGTGAAATAAACTAGACACTTTCATCCTTCTTTAGTATATGGCCTTTGGACACATTATACATGTGTATGCATTCTTGAATTAGCTCTGGGCATGGGTAAGCTAGAGGGAAAGTGGAAGCCAAGAGCAGGTTCATGTCTAATACCTTAGTGGAAAAATATTGGGCTAGCGTTTCACACAATCTTTCTAAAATTTTCCCAAATCAACCCCTAATAAGTTTGTGTCAGCTATAATGGGGGACCTACATTTCAAGCTACAGTTGTTCCTGAATATATGTAATGTAGACTTCATTATTTTTAAGAGCTCTTATATTTGAATACAAAGCAAGGAAACAACCTCAAATATGATTTACCCCATAGCGAAGAGGAAGAAATAACTAGAAGACCAAAGAATTATCTAGAAGACAACAACCATTTCAATTGTGAAAGAATGCTAGTTTCCTCTATTTCTATCCTACAACTATTTTTTTTGAGTAGAAAAAGAAACTCAATACCTTCCTTTTAAACAAGAAAAATTTCCTTCAAATGCATTTTGTAAGGAAGGACATGACCATTAATTACATAGAGGATACATCCCTATAGACCTCTTAGGAGAAGCCCTATCCACCCATAATGCTTCATATAAAATTTTATGCCAATCCTTGTCATTATCACTCACCAATTTCTTCATGCTAGAAATCAATTTTTCATAGTTCTACTCGGCTTGGCCATTACCTTGTGGGAAGTAGTTTGAAGCATGTGCCAAGTTAATTTTGTTCTCATAACAAAAAAGAGTGATATCTTCAGAAGAGAAATACGATGTGTTGTCAGCAAGAATTTTAGTGGGCACCCCACATCTTACCAGAATATGACTTAAAAGAAAATCACATGTCACTTGAGTGTTTCCTTTCTTGGAAGGTATAGCTTCAACCCACTTGGTAAAATAATCAATTGCTCTTAGGATGAACATATGTCTTGCACTTGACATCAAATATATAGATCTAATGAAATCAATACTCCATTGTTTAAAAGGTTCATCAATAGCTACTAGTCTAATGAGTAAAGTTGCTAATTGAGGTTTACTAGTGAATAGCTTGCATTTTTCACAATCCTTGATATACAAATAAGCATCTCGAAACATTCCAATAGAAATCATTTCTCAAAATTTTGAAAGTTGTGACTGATGAGGAAAAGTGTCCACCACATGCTTCTTTGTGGAATGCTTTGATTAATTTTTTATGTTGGCTTTCATTAACACACCTCAAATATGTTCCATCTATTCCCTTCTTATATAGCACGCCCTAAGCAATTACATATTTTGTAGCTTTTAGCTTCATATTTCTTCTCTCCTTGGGTGACATTCCTTTAGGATAGACCCCATATGTTAAATAGTATGTTACTTTGGAAAACCATGAATCTATGAGGCCTACCAACAAAACTTGAGGCAATTCTTCATTCTCATTTGCAATAATAGCATTTTCAGCAATTAGTTTACACAAACCCTTCCCTCTCACTAAGTTTGTTGGTTTTATATTGATATCATATTCTTGCAACTTAACCACCCAAGTGGCCCTTTTATTTATACCCACATCTTGTTGAGTTAAAATACTTTTTACAAATGAGAATGTAGAATATAATACCTGAATTTTTTAACAGCCTTGACCACTGTGAAGTCTTGTTTCTTAATGAGTGAATAATTTAACTTATGTTTCTTCAGAGGTACACTCATAAATGCAACAAAAAATTTGTTACCTTGATTGTTTTTCTATGTTAAGATACCTGACAAAGTATGCTCAGATTCATAACAATATATGATGAAGTCTTTTTTAAAGTCAGGAGTAACTAGAGTAGGAGCTAAAGCTATAGATTTCTTGATTTCATCAAATTCTTTCCTACCCTCTACATTCCATTTGAAAACTTCCTTCTCACTCATCATTTTGATTATGTCTTTGGTGAGTTTAGCAAAATCTAGCACGAAAGCCTAAAGAAACTTAACCAAAGAAAGATTTGACTCCACTTCTAGTCATTGGAAGTCTTAATTGTTGAATTTCCTTTACTCTTAGGGTCTATCTAAATACCTTTCTTAGATACAATGTGGCCTAGAAATTTCCCTTCTTCAATGAAGAAAATAGATTTCTTAGGATTCAAGGATATCCCATTCTCTCTGCATCATTAGAGGATGATGGACAAATCTCTCAAATGATCTATCCTCTTCTTAGAGAACACTATTAAATCATCTAGATAAATCACAATAATTTTATCTCTCAAATCTTTAAAAGAGGAGTTCATTGCTCACTGAAAAGTGGCACAGTGTTAATGCGACCAAAAGGCATTCTATTACATGCAAATGTACCCCAAGGAGTTATAAAGGTTGTTTTGTGTTGATCAACTTCAGCTACACTAATTTGATTATAACCAAAGAAACTGTCAAGCATTGACATCATTTTTTATCTTTCCACTTTTTGTAACAAATGTTCCATGATAGGAAGTGCATAATTGTCCTTGAGACTAGCTTGATTCATATTACAAAAGTCTACAGAAATTTTTATTTCTCCATTTTTGTTTCACATTGGCACAATGTTGGCTACCCAGGTAGAATGGTGAATAGGGTAAATAATTCTTTCTTTGAGCATCTTTTCTACCTCTTTGAAAATGGCTTTTGAAACTTTAGGACTATAACTTCTCAAATTTTGTCTGAAAGGGATAGCTTCCAGTTTCAAGGGAATACAATGTCTTGTTAGAAATGCTTTAGAATAACTGAGATGAAGGGGTGAATTAGTTATTCAAGGTCCAACATGTCCAATTCAAACTTGTTACCAAGTGTAGTGAGCCCATTCAACCATTCATTCATCCAATCTTAAAACATTCCTATTTAGCAAGTTGTTGTAAATCAACATGCAAGCATAACACAAAAAAATCAACACATAACACAGTGATTTACGTGGAAACCCAATTCGGGAAAAACCATGAGGAACATGCTACTCAATTCTCACTCTTTTGAAGTGATGCCCTATGAAAGGCCTACCCTATTAAAGGCTTACAACACACTGTTAAATGTGACATAGTTAAAGGATTTAACCACCCTGTTAGAAGTGGGCCTGGTTAAAGGACTTTAGAACATTCACTTAAAATGCCACCCTGTTAAAGGATTTACAAATGGCTATTAAACCAACCTAAGTCCATAGGATTTTCCTTCTATATTGACTAATACAATTTCTAGAAAGTAATAATTAGGGGTTTTGATCTGATTACAACATACAACTCAACTTGTAGATCTCAAATCACCATTCAGCTTATAACATTGTGTGGCCTTCAGTCTCTGCAACTCTGATAGCTTGCCCTCCTTTCAAGATTTGTCTCCTTGAGTCTCCATGCTCAATGTACCAGTGCAATCATCTCTCTGACCACTTTTTGAAGCATAGTCTCTATACTCTATTCTTCCTTCTCCTAGATGTCTTCTTCTTGACACCTTTCTAACCACATTGCAATTTGGCACATATGTAGCTCTTGCTTCTTGGTCTATAACTCCTTAAATAGAGTCTAAAACTTCCTTTCCCACTCAGTTATTCTCTCCTTTAATTTCAATTCACATGGTTCAAGTAGGATTCATTGAATCTAACCCATATTATGTTTCTTCTAGAAACATCATGAAGAATCCTCTTGAATTTGCTCAAAAGTGGTTTACATAGAATTATGTGCCACCATCTCATCATCCTTATATTGGTTCGCAAAATTTAAGGCCCAACAACTTTTTCGGCTCAATTTTGGCGAATCTTTGTCATTTAAAATAATGCAGTAGCTTGGCACTATTGAAATCTTGATGCTCGACACATACTGTGTTACTCAGCATCAATTGTGTTTTTACTAATGCTCAATACCTAAAGTTCACTTGCCACCAAGATTTCCTGATGTTTAGCACTTGTTACTTTGCTCGGTACTTGAACTTCACTTGGCACTTTAAGATCACTCAACACACACTAGATTTTCATTTTTCTCGACTCCAACTAAGAACTTTCTCGGCTTCAACTAGCTTGCTCAAAACCCACTAAAGAACTTAGTTTAAGCTTTACAATCAACCTTGTTATAACTCATTCCTTCAATGTTTCTAAGGGTGGCCAACCTCTATATCTTGAATTATGTTATCAATGCATCATTTAACCATTTTCTTAGCTAATCCTTGCACTTCATTACAACATCATAACTCAACCTTTCCCTTATGTGTTCTTGTTACATCTTGTTGATCAAATCCTCTTCATCAATCAACTAAGTGATAGTTCTTGGATCTTGTAAGATATTTTCATTCCTAAAAATAATAGGTTTGACATCAATGACAAAACAATTATTGAAAACATTCTTTATCCACAATCTCCCTCTTTGGCATTGATGGCAAACCAAACTGATCGACCATCACACTAAACTATTTAACCAAATTATCAGCATGCTAACTAGGTTAGAATATTAAGTCAAATGCCAAAAAGTAATTGTGTTACCATCAGTTTTCACATCTCCCTCTTTTGATCTACTATCTTGATTGTTTCATTTCTACTTCTATTTCTCCCTCTTAGTTGTTGTATCCTTTTCTTTGTTTTCTCCCTCTGTATGCATTGCTCATCTTTTTCTATTCTTTCTCTATCCATGAATCTAATCAGCTTCTTCATTTTGATTTTCTTCTATTGATCATTTCTGTCTACTTCTCCCTCATACTATTGATCAAATGTTGTTAATCAGTTCTTTGACATTTCTCCCTCTATCTTCATTTGATTAGTTTTTTCATTTTCTCCCTCTTTCTTCATTCTTTATCTTCTCATCAATTGTTGATCAGTTTTCTATTATTTCTCCCTCTTTAACAACAATGCCAAAGACATATTATCTCAGTATCTTATCATGCAGGTGTAGCTTTTGTAGCTTCATTCAATTTCTCCTGATGTCACCTTGCTTGTGACTGATTTGGAACTTCATCACTTTAATTACTTCAGGAAATCAGCTAATTTGATGTAGGGCAATCTTTCTTTTACCTCAAGTAGCCTTGGTTAGGGGTATCACCCCTAACTTACCTCTAAGATACTCAAAAGCATCTTTAGGTAGTGCTTTTGTGAAGATAACAACAATCTATTCCTTTGAGCTAACATATTCCATCTTCACTTGTTTGTCTTCCACCAATTATCTTACATAGTGATACTTGATTGCAATATGCTTAGTTTTAGCATGCATTATAGAATTCTTTGATATGTTGATAGCACTTGTATTGTCACAATAAAGTATTGCAGGCTCATTTACCTCTTCCTTCATACCTTGCAACAAATGTTTGATTAATACAATATTGGTGCAATTTATAGCAGCTGCAACATATTCAACTTCTATAGTGCATTGTGAGGTACAACTTTTCTTTTTCTTGGTCCATGTAATCAATATTTTCCCTAATAAAAGTGCTCCTCCACTTGTTTTTTTTCTATTATCAATATTACCTCCCCAATTTGCATCAATGTAGGCTCTTAGCTCAAACTTTTCACTTCTCTTGTAGTACAAACCAAAGTCATCAGTACCTTTTAGATACCTCAGTATTCTCTTTACTGCCATCAGATGGTTTTCTCTTGGATTTGCAAAAAATCTTACCACTATTCCAATAGCTATTGCAATGCTTGGCCTATTATGTACAACATACTGCAACTTTTTAATCATTGATCTATACATTGTTTGATTCACTTCAGCTGATTCATCATTCTTGGATAGCTTATGTTCAATTGCCATTGGTGTGCTGACTAGTTTTGAGTCTTCTAATCCAAATATTTTGAGTATCTCCTTGATATATTTTGATTGGGTCACAAATATTCCATTCTTCAATTAATGTACTTGCAATCCAACAAAGAATTATATTTCTCCAAACATTGATATCTCAAACTCATGTTTCATTTGATCAACAAAATATTTACATAGAGCATATTTTTCTCCAAATATTATATCATCAAAAAATATTTTTAATATCAAAATGTCTTTACATTTTTCCGCATTTATCTACAAGTTATTGTTGTCATATGTTCTCTCAAATCCTATCTTTACAAGATATTTGTGCAATCTCTCATACCATGCTCTAGGTGCTTGCTTCAAACCATAAAGTGTCTTATGTAGTTTGCAAACCATATCCTTGTTGTTGTCATCAACAAATCCCTCTGGTTGTTCAATGTAAATGTCCTCTTCTAGTATTCCATTCAGAGAAGTAAACTTTACATCCATTTGGTAGACTTTGAAACCTTTGTATGTAGCATATGCAAGTGGTGACTCCTTCCAGTCTTGCAATAGGGGAAAATGTTTCTCCATAATCTAGTCCTTCTTCTTGTGCATGGCCTTTGCAAATTAATTTGGCTCTATTTCTAGTTATCTCACCATTCTCATCAAGTTTTTTCATAAACACCCATTTGGTACCAATTACATTCTTATCAATTGGTTTAGGAACTAGGGTCCAAGTTTTGTTCTTCTTAATTTGATCTATCTCTTCTTCCATAGCCTTATACTAGTCATCATCTTGTAGTGCATCTTTCACTGTTTAGGCTCAACCTTGCTCAGTAGACATGATTCATTCCTAAGTATATTCCTTGCCATTGGTCTTGCATCCTTGTCACCAATGATTTGATCTGCAGGGTGATTTCTTCTTACATACTTGGCCAATCTTGGTTCTGTCCTTTCCATGTTTGATCCTTTAGCTTCAGAGTCATTTTTCTCTTCTTCATCTAGTACTTCATCATCTCTTTCATGTAGACTTTTTAGAATTAGAATGTGCATTTCCTTCGTTCTATAACTCGGCATTCATTGGCCATGACTCGACTGATACTATGATTTGTTGTTGATTCCCAACTTGATTGGCAACATTGTCTTCAATGGTCATCCCTTCATAGAAGTATACAAAAGATCTATAATCTTCTAATTGCTTGGACTCATCAACTTGGACTTCTACATGCTCATCAAAATTTACATTTTCACTTTTCACAATCTTGTTAGTGTTAGTATTCAAACACTTATATGCCTTACTTCTAGTGGAGTAGCCAAGGAATATGCCTTTATCACTTTTTGTATCAAAATTTCCATTTCTAGTATGTTTAAGAATGTAGCATTTACAACCAAATACTTTAAAATGTTTAACATTAGGTGAATGACCATACCATAATTCAAAAGGTGTTGCATTTGTACCTTTTTTGACTTGAACTCTATTCAATGTGTAGATTGCAATGCTTACAACTTCTCTTGGTACTTTAGAGTAACATTTTTCTCCATCATCAAGGTTCTAGCACAATCTATCATTGATCTATTCCTTCTTTCAGCAATGCCATTCTGAGGTGGAGTTCTTGGTGTTGATGTTTGCCTTTTGATACCTTTTTCATTGCAGAATATCTCAAATTCCTTTGATGTAAAGTCACCTCCTCTATCTAATCTTAGGCACTTTAGACTCTTTCCTATTTCCTTCTCAACTCTGGCAAAATACCTCTTGAACATTTGAAATGCATCAAATTTTTTCTTTAAGAACATGGCATTCATTATCCTTGAATAGTCATCCACAAATAGCATTATGTATTTGTCTCCTAGGTAACTTTTCACTTCTATTGGATCATATAAGTCTATATGGACTAACTCTAGTACTTCTTTGGAAGTGTATGTTTTTCTTTTCAAACTAGACTTAGTCATCTTCCCTAGTTGACATTGTTTGCACATTGTGTTTTTAGGTTTCTTCAATTTAGGCAACCCTCTAACCTTCTTTTTGCTAATGCTAATTAGATTTTCAAAGTTGACATGACACAATCTTTTATGTCATAACCACACATCATCAAGTCTAACAACAAGACAAGTTGCATCTTTCATAACTAAGTAAAACAAATTTCTTTTGGTTTGTTCACCTTTTCCTATCAAATTTCCATTAATGTCATAGATCTTGGCAGTTTTGTTTCCAAATTCTACTTTGCAACCTACATCGCCTAACTGTGATACACTCAACAAGTTGTAGTTCAATCCTTCAACATAGTATGCATTATCACATGAAATTTTCTCAGTAAGTTTAATAGAACATTTTTCTTTGATTTGACATGGAGCATCATTTCCAAATCTAACACTATTTCCTTCATACCAAGTAAAGGTAATGAACATAATTTTGTCTCCTGTCATGTGATGTGAGCATCCACTTGTCATTCTTGTTCACATAGGTTACCAATGTTGTTGCTTCATCCTCATCTGACTCATCCTTCATGGCCACATAGACTACTTCATCATCATTCTCATCAGAGTCTTCTTCAACAATGTAGCATCTTTTGCCTTTGTCCTTTTAGTCTCTACTATCATCTTCTCTTTTGTTCTTGTACTTGTTTCCTTCTTTGTAGTTCTTCTTCTGTGTACACCTTGCAGCAATATGGCCTACTTCATTGCAATTGAAGTAAATGATAAAGATATTATCTTTGAATTTACCTTTGCCTCTATGGAATCTTCTAGCCAGTAGTGCTTCTAACTATTCCACATCTTCCTCATCTATGCTACTATCACTAGATGCATGCTTTCCTTTTCTACTTTTCTTCATTGATGTTACTTCCTCAATGTCTTTCATTGTCAACTTGGCCTTGAAAGTAGATTCAAGGTTTTCAGGTTTGTAGTTGTCAAAAATTGACAATTCAAATGTAGTAAGTCTTCCCACTATTCCTTCAAAGGTCAATGCATTTCCTAGTATACACCTTAACTCTTGGATGGCTAAAACTCTAATGGCATAGATAGGGAGAAGAGTTCTCAAGTATTTTCTATTGGCAGTCCCTTCTTTCGACTGACCACCTAGACTTCTTATTACACTTACCACTTCTTTCATTCTAGATCCATATTGAGCAACATTTTCACCTTCCTCCATTTTCATGTCATCAAACTTTCCTCTAAGGCTTTCTCTCTTTGCTCTCTGAACATTCTGATCTCCTCCATAGATATCTATTATGCTTTCCACATCTTGAATGTAGTATCACATCCCTTCATATCATCAAATTTAGCATAACTTAGTGTAGAGACAATCTCCAGCATGGCTTGATTATGCTCCTTCATTTTGCTCAAATCATCTGCAGTAAGAGGTCTAGCTAGGTCTACATGTTCTATTCCAATTGAGGTTTGCACATAATCACCTATTGACCCAAGGTGCAATTTCATCAGACTTTGTCATGCAACAAAGTTCTCTTTGTTAAGCTTGGGGACTTCTCTCTTGGACATCTTGATCTTCCTACTTCTAGTACCTTAAAACTAAATCAGCAGCTGGCTCTAATACCAATTGTTAGGAATGCTTTAGAATAATTAAGAAGGGGGGTGAATTAGTTATTTAAGGTCTAGCATATCCAATTCAAACTTTTTACCAAGTGTAGTGAGCCCATTCAACCATTCATTCACCCAAGCTTACAACATTCCTATTTAGCAAGTTACTATAAATCAACACACAAGCATAACACATAAAAAAGATCAACACATAACACAATGATTTACATGGAAACCTAATTTGGAAAAAACCACCAGTAACATGCTACTCAATTCTCACTCTTTTTAAGTGATGCCCTATGAAAGGCCTTCCCTATTAAAGTCTTACAACATACTGTTAAATGTGGCCTAGTTAAAGGATTTAACCACCTTGTTAGAAGTGGGCCTGGTTAAAGGATGTTAGAACATTCACTTGGAATGCCACTCTATTAAAGGATTTACAAATGGCTACTAAACCAACCTAAGTCCATAAGATTTCATTTCTATCCTAGCTAATACAATTGCTAGAGAGTAACAATTAGGGGTCTTGACCTTTATTACAACATACAACTCAACTTGTAGATCTCAAATCACCATTCAACTCATAACATTACTTGGCCTTCAGTCTTTTCAACTCTAATAGCTTGCCCTCCTTTCAAGCTTTGTCTCCTTGAGTCTCCATGCTTGATGTACTAGTGCAATCATCTTTCTTTGACCACTTTTCAAAGAAAAGTCTCTTTGATTTGTTCTTCCTTCTCCTAGATGTCTTCTTCTTGACACCCTTCTAACCAATTCACAATTTGGCACATCAATAGCTCTTGCTTCTTGGTCTGTGACTCCTTAAATAGAAGTCTAGAACTTCCTTTCCCACCTGATTCTTCCCTCCTTTAATTTCAATTTGCATGGATTAGGTAGGATTCATTGAATCTAACCCATGTTATGTTTCTTCTAGAAACATCATGAAGAATCCTCTTGAATTCACTCAAAAGTGATTTATATAGAATTATGTGCCACCAGCTCATCATCCTTATCCTCCAACTAGTTCACAAAATTCAAGGTAACAACTTTTTCATCTCAAATTTGGAAAATCTTTGTCATTTAAAATAATGTAGTAACTTGGCACTATTGAAATCCTGATGCTTGACACATACTGTGTTACTCAGCATCGACTATATTATTACTTATGCTTGGCACCTGAAGTTCACTCAACACCAACTAAGATTTTCTAATGCTCAGCACCTATTACTTTTCTCAACACTTGAACTTCACTTGGCACCTGAAGATCACTCGGCACACACTAGATTTTCATTTTTCTTGACACCAACTGAGAATGTTCTCGGCTTCAACTAGCTTGCTCAGCACCCACTGATAAACTTAGTTTAAGCTTTGCAGTCAACCTTGTTACAATTCATTCCTCCAATGTTTCTAAGTTTTTCCAACCTATTTATCTTGAAGTATGTTATCAATACATCATTTAACCATTGTCTTAATTGATCCTTGCACTTCATTACAACATCATAACACAACATTTCCCTTAGGTGTTCTTCTTACATCTTGTTGATCAAATTCTCTTCATCAATCAAGTAAGTGATAGTACTTGGATCTTGTAAGAAATTGTCATTCCTACAAATAGAAGGTCTGACATCAATCACAAAACAATGATTGAAAACATTCTTTATCTACAATCTCCCTCTTTGATAGTAAACCTTTGCAATCAAATTTCCAACATGTCTATACTCTCCATTCCTAATTTTTTTTAGATCGTCAAAACCCAAGCAAAAATGTCTTTGAAATACATTAACAATTATCTGAGCTGATTCTTTTCTTTTGAAGAATAGGTTTTCTCGATAGAAATCCATTTTTGATCTTTACCATCACCAATGTTCATCTTATCATTATCTTTTATCCACCCTGAGGTTTGGGCCTTTTCTCAATATAAATACTTCATATTTTCATGGAAACATGTTTTCAAGGGAAACCAGGCCATGAGAAATTCTATTTCCTTTTAATTGGACCACTTCTTGTTCGTCAGGAGTAACTAATGATCCTTCATTAAATATCTTCAAAGATCCTTCAAAACATGACTCAGTAAAACATCTCGCACAAGCTAGGAATTGTTCAATTTGTTTATCATTGTCAAAGACTTGTGAAAGGCTTACATTGTTTGGTACATTTGAGTAGTAGATCATTTTAATTCTACACTCCTTTTGGTTTAATTCTAGATGTAGGAATAGTAGAGCAACTAACACAGATGAAGAGTTTGCTTTAGAATTCTCACTTCTTGGTATCGCTTTGATATTGAATGCATCAAAGGATTCAATACTGTCCCATACTAAATTTTGATATTGTTTGAGATGTTCATTTTTTACTACATATGAACCTTTTACTTGTTTCACAATTAATTCAGCATCCCTTTTCACCACTAATGATCTTATTCCCTTTCACTTTGCTTCATGCAATCCTAGAAGAAGGGATTCATACTCAGAAGTATTATTAGTATTGTGAAAATCTAATTTGAAAGAAATCACCTTTTGGAGAAATAAAAACTATACCTACTCCTAACCCAGCACTAGAGAAACTTCCATCAAATTCCATACTCCATGTGTCATTTCCTTCCAAAAGTTATACTTCTATAGATTGAATAGAGTAGCTACCGAATTGACATTCTTCCTATAAAATATGAGATTTAGGGTCATCTGAGGGGAAAATCATGTACTTATTTTTCTCTTTAGGAGTTAGTAAAACTTTCTTGTTCCCCAAAGGAATAATTGCCTTAGACTAATCCATCTTTATTTCACCACCCATATCTCTACAGAAAGTTCTACTGAGTAGCATCCCATAGCTTGCTAGTATTTCTGCCACTAATATAGTCAACTTCAACCTTTTCATTTGGATATGCTACTAAAACTGCTTGTGCATCTTTTACCTAGCCTATCAGAGGTACCTATTTACCATCCGTAGAGTAGCACTTCCCATAATTTTTAGTGAGGGTTAAGCCCAAAGCTTTAGCGACAGAAGAAGGCATTATGTTATCAAATGCACCAAAATCTATAATGCAATTGCTAAGTTTCCTTCCATTGAGTAATATAGAAATATAAAAAGGATCAAGTTTTCTATTTTGGCCATCAGTCTCCAAGATCATAGGATTTTTGGAATTGGTAGCCTATTCTTGGACAGGTTCATTGGTTGAGACAGGTGTCTTGATAGAGTTAGAGGTTTCACCAATGAGTTGTGAATTATTACATGACCCACCTTTAATGAAATCCACAAGTATATCTAGTTCTTTAGGATTTGTTTTTAAATAATCAGTAGTAGATATAGTAATAGTGGAATATTTACAAAACTGAACTATATTAAAGGAATTAGAAGAACTAGGATTCACAACATTTTGCTTAGGAGAAGTATTTTCCATACCTTTGGTGTAATCTTTGACATTTTGAGATGAATCTTTCACTTTTATGCCTTGTGGATTCGAGTTGGTCCCAGAATGAAATTTGGAAGCTCTTTGCCCTTTGGTCATTGTAGAACATGCAGGGTCATTTATGGCTAGAAAAACATCTCCATTTCCATCTGTATCAGATTCATATTCCAGGAAGAAAGTATGCAAGGTACTTGTTTTACGTGAGTCTATTTCAACTTCAGTGATGATTCCATGTTGACCTTTGGTATTTGCAAAAGTCTCAGCCAATTTGTACAAGTCTCACCATCATGATCAATGGTGAGATGGAATGAGCACATCACCTCTTTGTGGGGAGGAGCTTCAATTTTCAACTTAATTTGTGGACTAGGCAACTGGTAAGAAAGTTTACCTTGTTGTGTGGGGGAGATGTTTTGCCCAAACTAATTTTGATATTCATTTGGGTAGATACTAGGTCTTCCTTGCTACCTTTTCAATGTAATAATGTCATTAACTAATCTCTAGTCCATAGCTTCTATACTTGTGGACATTTGAGGATAAGAGGTCTAAACATCTCTTCTCCATTTCCTTGCTATTATTAGATCATCTTCTAGTTCAATGGCTAACCTTTGGAAAATGACTAGGTTGATAGATATATTTCTTCTCATATGAAAAGAAATGTCTGGGGGCATCACTCCTATAAAGAGTCCCTTTTGGGATTTTGCATTAGGTCTTGAGGTTGTAGGAATCCTTTCTAGAATTTTATTATATCTAGCTACGAATTCTCTCATGGGTTCATGCATTTCTTTCTTTAGTTGGGACAATTGAATTAGGAGAGAATTCCCATCACTTGGAGTTTTGAAACATGATTCAGAGCCATAGTTCATGGTGTCCTAATTGGTTATGGAGGCATGGGGAAGGTGATTAGACCAATTGGTAGTGGCATTAGTAAATGTTTGAACAAAGAGTTGGACTACAACATCTTCAGTAGGGACATCTACAGTCCCACAAGCCACTTCAAAAGAGCTTAGGTGATCCTTAGCCAGAAGTTTTCCATCTCCACTAAACTTAGGTAAAAAATCTTTAGCACCTTTGGGCATAGCCCCAAGATTCACTCCGAGTTGGAGTGGTCCATTTTTTTGACACCAGAAAACCATAGCAGGAGAGATAATATTCAAAGGTTGGATGTTTAGAATGGTAGTTATGAAGATATCAGGGATATCAAGAGCCTACAAAGATAGGATAGGTTGTGATGGTAGTGGGGAGGTAGGTCCACTAACCGACTTTACTTTCTTTTTCCTCTTATGGGTATGATCAAGTTTAAAATAAATCAATTCAAGAGCCTCGAAGTCATCATCAATAAGACATCATTCCTTTCAACACTTGTGAATCTCTTTTCAGCCAATTTTTCTTGATCTCTTTATTCAGTTTTATGCTAGTCTTTGGACCAACCTATTTACCATGGTAGCTTCTTGAACTACAAGGATTCCTCTTAGCCTTTCACCAATTTCTCCTCCTCTTTCAAGAACTCAGGCAACTTGAAAATATTGTTGATTGCTTGTTTTCTCTTTTGATGCTACTACATTCAAATCATATATGATATCTTCTTAGGTATCGTTAAATCCAAGATTTGGTTGCAAAATAGGGAAAACATCATAATGATGGAGTACCATGCCGGAACATAATATCAACTTTTTAACTGGTAAAATAATAAGTCGTGTCTAATCGACTCCCTAGTAGAGTCACCAAAAATCTATTGGTGAACAGATTTTCCTTTTAAATTATAGAAAAGGAGTAAAAGATTCTATGCCCAAGTTCATAAGACAAATACAACTTCCCAATAGTTGAGCAATTTTAACATTCACAATTCCTCTCTAAAATTTAGTAAGGTTCAGCTCCCTTATTGAATTTTTAATCAAAACCACTTTTTTTAAAAGAAGATTAATTTTAACCTAAAATTAATAAGGCTTCCCTTCTATTCTTGGATAGGGGGAACAATCTAAATAATAATGATGAAATAAAGATGCATATACACAAGAAAGAGAACACATAGTTTCTCTATTAATCACATTCTAGAAACTAAACAAACTTAAGGGAAAAAAACCACGAGGGAAGAAACATCCAGCATATAAGAAAAAATTCAAATTATTCAATACTGGTTCAATACTAAATCAGTAATGAAATATTTTAAAGCATACATCTTTGATCAAAAACTGCCAAACCCCTAATACTATTGAGTCTTAAGCTTAAATAATAAGTTCTCCAAGAATCTCCCTGAAAACCCAATTCTCAGAAAATTAAAAGTAGTTATTGTTGGTGTAAATAAGTATTTACTTATTACACTTTACTTAAGTTTACTTAGGTTAATGCATTATTTTATTATTTTTCATTATTTTATTATTTATTTGGTGAGACACTTAGGGGTTTGCATACTTTTGTAAGTTATCATGTTGACAACACAAAATTAAGCAACTCTAATTCAGCACATGGAGTCTACAACACTGAAGTTTTCATAATTAACTAAGTTGTCATGTAGACAACACAATTATTTGCACTCCTAATTTAGCACATGGTGTCTACAACATTATTTTGCATGCTACACCTTTGTAGGCTTATTCTCTCATCATTGCACTTACTCTTGTGCTTAATGGAGGATAACCCATATCTGACGAACATGTGCTTGGTTGTATGACTTATCATGTTGCTGACTTCCATGCATTCTAGAAGCATTCTAGATGCCTTTATATATAGGTACTCCTACTATACTTTAATATCACACATTGATTGAATATTATATCATCATTCTGATCATACTCTCTTTGATCTACTGTTGTTCTTGTGCTTGAGTTGCTTAGTCTTGGGTGATTTTTCCCTAAGGAAAATTATTACATGGTGTTAGAGCTTGGGGAGATTCTCTACACATAGTCATTTGAGTCCATTGTTGCTTTAGCACCTCGACCCAAATCTAGAGCATCTGTAGAAATTGGAAGTGTTTAGAGCTAATACAGACCTTGTCATTATGTTTGAAATGTCAATTTGGTGAAAATCATCTATAAATTTGCCTATGCTAGGCCAAAGTCAATTTTGAGGAAAAAACAATTTGCAAACTAGCATCTGAATTCTTGATTTGCAAATTGGTTATGGTCATTTATTTGATCTATGCATTTATTTCCAAATCTAATTTTTAATTATTCTTTGCAATATTTTTGAATTTTAGAGTTTTTTTTAGAATTTTTTTGGCCCTATAGGCCCCTGTAGAGAAAAAAAATTATAGAATTGGGCAATGATACCCTAGCCCTACAAGGAATATTCCTCATTTGGCAGTTAATTATAGTCTAGCAACACAAATTTTTGTCGACTTCTGACTAGCTTCGGTATAGAATTCTGGCAAAAAAATTCGGCCAAACAACCAAACCCCTGGCAACTCCTCATACTCTGACAAGCTCCTTTGTTTATTTCATTCCCACAACGCATTTCCTTTACACATATCTTGTTTCATATACCACACGCATGTGGGATTAATAATCCCAACACTAGCGGTATTATATCCCCTAGTCATTGGGATAAACAAAATTTGGCAAATAGATTAAACCTAACCCATCACTTCAAAATTTTGATGTTCGCCCCTCCTGCTATGGTTTCTAGCTAGTGTACACTGCAGTGCCACATGTCATTCAGAGCTACCTCATTGTAGGCCACATGGAAACAACTGATCCTACCATGTAGCATCAGTCACTCCTCTTAGATCCGTCAACTTGACTAATCCCTCTGCCATGTCTACAGAGTGACACGTGTTAGATAGCTAATCAACCACATGAGGAAATCCAATTAATGCCCAGTCATACTACTAGCTTGGATTCGTACCTAGACACATCATCCTCATCTGTACTATTCCATACAATCTATACAAGTTGATGTCATCATCTGTATAGGATACGTTAATGTGACATCATTCAAGGGGCCCAAGTACACTAATGTTAGCAATTCACTATCCTAAATTTGATGATCATCTGACTATCATCCAAGGGAAAAATAGAACTGCTACAATGGTCGTATGACTATCAATTTTAACCCTATCTTTTGCTCATCCAACCCCTCTCTAGATTGATTTTTGATTTTGCAGTCTGACTTTGGGAGGCCATATCTCAGTCATTCAAACTCCAAATCAGGTGCAATTTTTTTTATTTTGGGTAGAATTTCCTAAACTTTTTAGTGGTGCAATTTTTTCTAGTTTTGGTGCATGGATTTGTCAAAAATTACATCTTTTGGTGATTGTACCTATCCAATCTTACATTTTTCAACTTCACATGCTTCATTCGGGCTCATGTCGACATGAAAATAGGTTTCATTTTTTTTTAAGTACATTATTTTTTGTCTACTTTCCAAATCTGCAATTGGATTATAGGTTTATGTGGACAAAAGTCTCACTTTTAGAATTAGGTCCTTTTTTGCAATGTAATGCTTTGATACATCTTCAAAATTGTTGCATATCTAAGATATACTATAATGTTCTAGTTTTGAACTTCATAAGGAGGTTGTAAATAGGCAAAATCAGAAGTCTACTAAGGCCAAAATTAGCAAGTGGCCATTATAAAAACACTACATATAAAGTGTTAAAAGCATCTTTTTTGGGGGGTTTCTTGATTGAGTGAAAGGGGGGGTGTTCTTGGTGTTGTGTTCCTCTTTTTCTATTGTTTTCTTTCATTTTTTGCATCATGGGACATTTTAAGTTTCCAAAATTAACTCCACATAACTATGCTACATGGTCCAGTAAAATGTGGTGTCATTTAATGCATAAAGGAGTTTCTCAATATGTAGATGGTACCCTTCCTAAACCAATAGGTGATCAAGTATTTTCCAGTGAAATCACTAATTGACAAACAATGGATAGGAAAGCCCTAGGTGATATTTGTTTGGGGGTTGAAGACAAGATATATATCAGATCCAAAAGTCTTGTACATCCAAGGAAGCTTGGGATACCCTCCAAAACATATATGGTAAAGTGTCTAAGGAAGATGTTTTCAAAAGTGAAGATGAGCTTGTCTCTTTAGATCCAAAGACATTTGATTCCATACAGGTTTTTATCATAAAGTTGAATGAATTAAGAATTAAGCTTGATGATTGTGGGAGTCATATTAAAGATGACAGGTTAATCTATCTCATTCATAATAAGCTACCATATGAGTACTTCACATTTTTTTCTTCTTATAACACCTCAAAGACAAAATTAGGGTCTGCCTATCAGAAAGTCTCTTTTGATCGCTATGCTATACTATTGGATGAAGAAGAAAAGAAGTTGAAATGAATGGGGATTCTCAATCCACCCAAGTCAAAGGCATTGGTGGCAAATAATGAGGGTTCTCATAATTCAATTGGTCAATCTTCAAATAAAGGAAAGGTAAAGAATAAGAAGTGGAAGAATAACAAAATAGAGAATGTAGAAAAGACAGCACCATCATCAAATCAACAAGGCAAGTCTTCCTCGAATTCAAACAAGAAGAGGGACACTAATAAGGAGAAGAAAAAGTATGTTTATTGCAAGAAGTTTGGTCATGATGAACATGAGTGTTACCATAAAAATATTGATGAGTTAATGAACATCATAAAGAAAAATAATGTTCCACTACCTAATGCTTATAAGGAGAAAGGGTTTTCTTCAAATTCAAAGGGAAAAGAACAAGCACTCATGGAAAATTCAAGTTCTTCAACGAAATGGATTCTTGACTCAAATGTCTCATACCATATGGGTTCTTCAAAAGGAGATTTTTCTTCATTGAAGCAGTCAAAGGTACCACACACCTTTGTAGGAGATGATAGAAAAATGGAAGTTGAAGGGAAAAAATATTTAGAGATGGAAAATGGAGAGCTCAAAAATGTTCTCTATGTTCCCAACCTAAGTTCTAATCTCCTCTCAATTTACCAAATCATTCACCTTGGAGATGGTCATAAAGTTGGGTTCCTTCCTGACTCAATAGAGGTGCACAGTCTAAAAGGTGACTCATTGGTTATAGTGGGGAAAGTTAATCATGAGAAAAGGTTGTATTATTTCTCCCACTTTATGTCCAAGTACCCTACACAAGCCTTGTTAATTCAATCCAATTCACAAACCAAATTATGGCAGTAGCGGTATGGTCATCTTGCCTTCCGCTATCTTCAAGAACTTTGCTCACAAAACATGGTCAAAGGTCTACCTACAATCAACTTTTCTTTAGGTGAATGTTCTACATGTTCTATGGATATGCATCTAGAAGAGAAGTTTACTAAAGGGAAGTCTTCAAGAGCACCAGTTGTTCTTCAGTTGGTTCAAATGGTACTAGCATGTCCTTTTGCAATGACATCAATAAGCTAGGGTCACTACATACTTACTTTCATTGATGACTTTTCATGGTATACTTAGGTCTACTTTCTTTAACATGAGAATGAAGTGTTGGATAAATTTCTAGCCTTTCAGACTCATGTTGAACAAAAATCGAGGAAAGCCATCAAAGTTCTTTGAATGGACAATGAAAGAAAATATGTGAAAAAAAGACTTAAAGACTTGCAAACTTGAGAATATTGATCTTCAGAATCCACCAGCATTCAGTTTGCACAAGATAGATGTTGCAACATTGAGGATTGAAACTCTTAAGTCCATGACAAGTTGCATGATACAAGCCAAGTTTCTAGATCCATCACTTGAATTCAAAACAATCAGTAGTGCCAATCACATACTTAACAGGTTCACATGGTAAAAATGATTTTAGAGTCTCTGTACCGAGACTTATTTATGCTTCTTTTCCAATGCTCATTCAAATCCTTTTACTACTCTCCATATTTGGTCAGCATGCATGCATGTCAGTTTATTATCTTTGCCATTACTTGTACAGATTTCTTTCCAAATGGTAAACTTGAATGTCTTTCAACCACTTTCCTTCCTTACTCCATGCAAATCAAGGGAAAAAAAGACATTATAAACTGATACTAAAAAGAAACTTCTTTCCTCCTTGATAAAATCCAAATAAGTTCCTTGATATCATGTACTCATAGGTGACTTTGCACAACAACTACCTGTAATGGACAAACTGATCTACAAGCATCTAAAACAACTACAAAAAGTATATGGTGCAAATTTTATATAGTTGCAACATTGTAAAAAATATACAAGCATAAGAGTCACAATCAAATACAAGTACAATTTCACAAAAACCTTACAAAATATGTCAAATATAACCAAAATAATTAAATCGAGAATTGTTAATGACACACGCAAACAAGAACCTAACAAAAAATGAACAAGAAGATTTTGACCTATCCATTCACTTATTCCCAACAAATAAACTTGTAACAATACACAATAGAAAAAGGTTGTAACAACTAAATATACCTATTGCACTAAGCCTTGTAGTAGACACACATCGTAGATCAGGTAATATCGATAATAACAAGAAACTACCCCAAGAAGTATTACTAAGAAAATTGCAATGTGTAATGCTAATGAAAAACATATGGATCCAGGTTGGTCTTGTAAATGAGTCACTTGGAAAAGTCAAAGATATTGTCTACTACACAAGATCAAAACCACCAAAATTGCTAAGCATATGTGACAGTAACATTAGACAATGATAATGGTCCACCATGGGATGAATAAAATGCTAATACAACCTATAAAATGATGGAATCATAGGAAAATGCCTCTACCAATGGCATGGACTATTATCATACATAGATCACAACACTTGTCACTCAAGAAGGAAGCAACTGATATTGGTAAATTTTAATGCCAAGACATTGCCTTTACTATAGTATCTCGGTAATAAAACATATACAAGGGCTATGGATACAACAACCATTCTCTTTTGATTGCTATTCCAAAATGAAAAAGAATCCATACAACATTATAAGAAAAAAAGAAGAGGCTCTCCTACATTTGCTCTCAAAATAGCAAGGAAAGGTGATGAGAGCATTTTATGTTCCAAATTATACCATATTTTGGCCTTTGTATAAGTCTTCACACTCATTTCAATCCCCATTTTCTATTCCATTCTCTCCTTTTATGTTGCATATGATCTAATATATATGAGTAATATTTAATCTAGTTATTAGATAGAATATGTGAATAAATAGATGAAATTATATTTATCTAACATGTTGATAATATGTTATGGTTTTTCCTATCACATTTGAAATGAAAACTATTATGGATGATGCTAGCCTACAACCTTGTCATGTTATCATTTAAAATATTTATGGACTGGAAAAAACCTATGATGCTTTCCACTTCATACTTTTTCTAAAGAACTTCATACATAGAGAGAACATCCATGCTAAGGTAAGTGCCAACAAATAAACATGACCCAACTGTAGACACTAAAAATTGTCCTGAATGACTTTATTAATTTAATTAATAATGGTCACATTCTTCTACTTATTTAATTAAAATTATTTTAATTAAATAGGTTCATTTTTTGGCCTAAGTATTTAAATTTAATTTAAATACCTCCTAGCCTTAATGTGTTAAATTTAATTTAACACATGATTCTCCATTTATTCCCTTTTTTAAATAAATTTTATTTATTTAAATCCTCCATATCCTATTAATTTATTCTAGACCTTGATTAAATTAAATTTCATTTAATTTAATCTTTATCCTAATCTATATCCATGAGTCTAAGAGTATGTGTACTCTTATCAGTTGTCATCATAAGGGTTTACATTTCTTTTTAAGCACATGGTGTCTACAACTTGAGAACTTTCTACACACATATGCCACCTCATCTTTATCCTCCCAACTAAGAATATGGGATAAGGTGCTTAATTGTTAATTCTTATCCTTATCTTTTAGACACCCTCTAGATATTTCCTGAGAGTCTTTAAATAGAAGCCTTGTCTCAAGCATTGCATAAAGAGGATTATTGGATTACACTGACACGCCGTCGCTTTGAGTCTAGAATCACCACATTGAGAGCTTGCATTATAGCTACATTTCCATATGGAGTTCATAGGCTGCATATTAGTGATTTGATAGTTGGTAAGATTTACATTTTGTATTACATCTTAGTTTTTGTTGTGCATTCATATTTAGTTTACATTCTAGTTTGAGTTTTCATTCTAGTTATAGCTTGCATCCATAGATAGTTTTCATAATTTCATGTTCATTACATCATAGAGTACCTTTGAGTGTGACTTCCTCCATAGTCATATCTTGAAAGTATTCTTCTTTTCATATAGTTTAGGATCATATTGCACATTCACTTTGCACTCACACTCACATTTGCACTTCCACACAAGGGATTTACTTATTGTTGTGTTTGTGAGAGCATACCAAACACACCCTCTATCAAAGATACACCAACAATGGCTACACATAGTTGCCCTTGTTGAGTAGTAGAGGTGGTTGGAATTTTGTTTTGTTGGTTGCTTTTGTGAATTTTCTTTTAAATTAGCTTGATTCCTTAGGCTTCCAGCAATTTGTACATTTTTCCAGCACACATTTTGGCACACCCGGTGGGACCCACGTCCCTGATCTCACTTCAGGAGTCTGCCAATAAAACTTTTTGCAGTTCGGATTAGCGTTTTGTCATATCTGATAGTCTCAGTGTTGTCTGCATTGCGCGTCTATGCATATCAACGTCTCCATAGATCAGCGTCTCCAAGAACAAGCGTCTGCGCCGTCGCAAAAAAAAAATCAAGTTCCTTTTTTTTGCGTCTCCATCTAATTTATTCTGTCATCTAAGTTAGGGTTTTGTCGTCTATGCTAATTTCTCTGTCGTTTGCGCACTGTGATCTGTCGTCTGCGATCTGAAATTGGTGTCTGTGCTCTGCACTTTGGCATCTACGCTTTGCATTTTGGCATCTGTGCTCTGCACTTTGGCATCTGCGTTATGCATTTTGGTATCTATGCTTTGCACTTTGGCATATGCACTCTGCACTTTGGCGTCTGCACTCTGCACTTTGGCGTCTGTGCTCTGTACTTTGTCGTCTTCGTGTTTTAGCATCTTCGATTATTAGCGTCTATGACTATTGAGATTTAAACTAACAGCTAACTATTTCTTGAGCATTTTGTTAGTTTTCAGGTCGAGGATTTACGTTAGAGGATGAACTAGAGTGTAAAAGGCCTGGTCACATTTGAAATTGGAGCATTTTAAATGGGTACATTTAGTATAGAGCACATTTGGATTTGGGCCTTAAAATGAAATCACATCCAAAACCTTAAGGAAAATTAACTTCATTTTAGCATTTTCATTTCAGCATTTTCTTTTAGTATTTTATTTTCTGCTATTTAAAGTTGGAAAGAACCTTGTATGCTCTAAACACGTGTATCTTCAATTAGAGTAGCAAACTTAAATTTTTGTGGATAACGAACAAGTGTCTTTTAAACCCCAAGTCCACTTACGTATTCTCTCCCCTCGCGCCTTTGGGTGACCTTGGGTGCACAAGAAATAAGTGGATTTGCTTTTCATTTTATTAGGAGGCCTGCTTGGGGATTTCATCACCCCTTGGGACGACCTCAACTTCAACGTTTTGGCGGAGTATAAGAATCGGGAGGTGAATCGAAAGACACCTCTCTTGAAAGTGTAAATATTGTCACTCTTGGCTAAGCCCCAAAGAACTTTATACCTTTGGGAAGTGAAGGAGGAGATTTGGGTTACCGTCTCCCCCCGGCTGTGTGGCAGTATTTCCTTTCATCTACAGAATTGGGCCTCATGTACCTAGTGTATATCAAGGATGCCCTTTAGCTAAGCCTTGTACAGCCTAGTATTAGCCTTATTAGGATTGTTGTTGTGTTTGGTGTGTTTGTTCAAATAATCAAAAAAATCAAAAAAAAAGAAACAAAACAAAAACTTCAAACAAGCAAAAAAAAAAAAAAAAAAGAGTGAAATTGTGTGGGAACTTTTGTAGTAAGATAGGTTAGGTGAGGTCTCTTTGACTCACAGTCATCTTTTGGAAGTTTTTGCATTAGAGTCACGTTTTGAGTTTTGGTTGAGTCTATTTTTGATGTCAAAAGGGTTGAGTCTTGTTTTGTTCTTGCCATGACCAAAAAAGTCAACCAAACCAAGCATAAGAAAGTGAAACTGTCCAAACCACCTGTCTACAAAGAAAGGAAGAGACTAACACACGGTGACAAACAATTTAGCTACGTGATCAAGGACATTCAAAAAGAAGAAGCTAGGCAAGACTGCTACGATAGAATCACCTATAACGGAAAATTTTAGAACTGGTCTGCTTTCCCAGGTGTAAACCCAAGGTTCTTATTTCCTGTAAACGAAAATTGAATCAACCATATAAGTGGCCATCATACATTTGTCTTTCTTATTCATTTCCATTTCTTCCATCTTCAAACTTTCTTCTAAGGGAGCTAAAAACCTAAAAACATCTTTTTATAGTGACATTAGACCTTACATCCATAAGCAAACACCTTATCCTAATCACATTCTCTTATTTGGGACCACAAGTCAGTCTCCAAATAGCAAGCAATCCATTTAGTGTCCTATATTGCCTACAAGATCATATTTGACTATCTTTGGTAAGAGAAAGATACTCAAGTCTTACTTATTTGGGATCACAAGTCAATCTCCGAATAGTAAGCAGTCCACTCAATACCTTACCTTGCTTATTTGGGACCACAAGTCAGTCTCCAAATAGCAAGCAATCCATTTAGTGTCTTATCTTGCCTACAAGATCATATTTGACTATCTTTGGTAAGAAAAGGATACTATTATCTTTCAATATCATTTTGTTTGCTAAACTAAGGTCTCTTGTTCAAATTTGGGTAGTGGATCCACTGATCATTTAAGTTTAAGAGCTCTTATTTTCATTTTCTATTTCTCTCATAAGCCTCCATTCATAATTTGGCCATTCTTGTATGGTAAACACACGATCAAGAAGGTTTACATTCAACCCCAAAACACATTTGTGGGAATCAACAAAGCAATCAGAAATGAAGAATCTTCCTCCCTCAGCTGCAACTTCATTAGGGGATGTGGTTCCCTCTAATCTGAATCTTGGTATGCCTAATATCCAAGAGCCACAACAACCTTTTCATAATAACAATCCAGGTGTTAATGATGAAGAAGTATACCAAGATGAAGACCCTATTGATTTCGGTGATATTTCTAGTGAAGTTAAGACCTTCCTTGCAGACCCTTACAATGTAGAAATGATGGAGAAATCCATTAAGGCAAACAAGACCAACATATTCTTAAATCTGATCAAGGATGGTGTTAACGTTCCTACAAGTTTTGATGAGAACATCCTATTTACTCAAGTCAAGAAAGGTGGTGCTCCCTTAGCACCTAATTCAAGTGCAATACCAACATCAAGCAAAGGAAAAGAACCTACGGTGACAACTAGTGCTATGCCCACATCTAGCACTTTACCACAACCAATGCTTCAAGCCAACTCTAAAATATTTCAACAATTCATCAATGCTCTATCTAATCTTGCCACATATGCTAATGCTCCCCAAAACATCTCAACAACTTCAAATGTAGGAGGCTTTGGTATTAGTCAAGCACCAACTCAACCAATGGTCATTTCTGCTCAGCCTACACCTTCACCTCAGTTGCATATCGACAGGGTGGTTCAAATGGAGCAACTCCACCACCCCAGCAGTCACAAGCACAAACGAACTCTGAAGTAACACATCTCACTCAAATGTTTCATGAACTACGAAATGAGGTGCGCAGCACAAACAATAAAGGGGTAAAACACTTGTCTCTTGATGAGATTTTTCATTTTGATAAGTTTGTTCCTGTTACTCCATTCTCGGTTGGTTTTGAGATGCCAAAGTTTGACAAATATATGGGAAAAACATGCCCTGTCACACATGTAAGGGAGTTTTATATTTTGTGTCAAGAGGTGGCATACAGTGATGATTACCTTAAGAGACTCTTTCCACGAAGTCTCAAAGGCCCTGCATTTGAGTGGTTCATAAACCTACCTAAGAGTTCTCACACTACCTTCGATGAATTGGAAAATAATTTCATAGCACAATACTCTTACAACACGGACAATCAGGTTTCATTAAGTGACTTGTGTAATACTAAGCAATGAAATGGAGAAACTTTTGCCAATTTCTTGCAAAGATGGAGACATCTTGCTAGTCGTATGCCATACAAAATTGAGAACTCTCATCTTGTAGATATGTTCATTAAAAATTTGATACCTGAAATGTCCTCTCACTTGAAAATGACGAGTCCTGAGGACTTTCCTATTTTAATCAAAAAGGGTAAAAATATTGAAAGTGGACTTTTAGAAAAAGGCACCATCAAACATTATAGTTCTTCATCTTCCCATAATGAATCAAACAATGATAACAAGCCTAGATCATGGTCTAAGAATAGGGGCGTTACGCAGGATGGTGTTACAGATGTCAAAAGCCTTCAAGGAAGTAGCAACAATAATTACCACAGCCGTAACAACAATAACTCAAATCAAGACAACCAGGGCAATTAGAAAACTCAATTCTTTCCGCGTAACAATTGCAATCGTGATTATGATCGAAATAGGACATTCACCAACTTTCGTGAACCATTGGAAGCCATATTTCAAAAGGTGGTAGATCATAATTTGATAGTGTTTCCTAATACACATCCTTTTGATGAAAATCAACCAAAACCTAGGTGGTATCAAGAAAATGAATATTGCAAATACCATTGCGTAAAAGGACATGATACCAATAAGTGTTTCAAACTCAAAGTGTTTATCCAAAACCTTGTTGATAATGGAGAAATTGAAGTGGAAGGAGGTCCTTCCTCTAAGAATGCTAAGTTGAAAAATATTGCAAAAGCCATTTCCTGATCACAACGATGGTAACAATAATACGAATCAAGCCTCTACATCAAATGTTGTACCTTGTGATTACTCTACTAACCACATATCAGGGTTTGACTCCTTGTGTGGTAAAATAGATACCAATGATATATGTGGTTTTGACTCCTTATGTGGTCACATCGAAGGGGTAGACGCTCATGTGAATACCCTTGTCTTACAAGCAGCTGATTGTGATGCAACCACTCGACGTGGAAGACTCATTTTGCAAGCAGCTACTCCTAATAACAGTAATTCACCAGCTTCACACGCGCCTGCTGCGCCGTCCACTCCACAAAGGCCCGTTTCACGCTATGATGTATTATCCCAACTAGGTAAGACTCTTGCACAAATATCCATCCTTGAGCTTCTTACCACCTCGCCTGTACATAAGGAAATCTTGGAAAAGACCCTTTTAGAGTCTCATGTCCTTGATAATATTAATGCCGCCCAATTCACCGCCATGATTGGAAACCTTGCCTCTCAACAACATTTGGTCTTCATAGATAAAGATTTCCAAGCTCCCAATCCCAACCATAATATGTCGCTCCATATTGAAGTCCTTATAGAATGACATAAAATAAAAAGAGTCCTCATAAACAATGGATCCAGTCTAAATCTTTGTACATTAAAGATGATTCGTTTCCTGGGACTTCCAGAGGATCTCCTTGATTCTAGCAAAAGAATTACTATAAAGGCATATGATGAAAGAGAAAGGGAATCAAAAGGAGTTATTATGTTGCCTCTCAAAGTTGGACCAGCCATTATCAATACTGAATGTCATGTCCTAGATTTAGATTTGCCATATAACATCTTGCTTGGTAGACCATGGATACATACTCTCAAAGCAGTGCCTTCCACATATCACCAATGTTTGAAATTCCCACACCAAGGAAGAGAAGTTACAATTCTAGGGGATCCTACACCCTTTGAATTTTGTAGAAGATTGGAAGGTACTCCGGCAAATCTTTGTCCCATAAGTGAGTTTTCTGCAGTCATACCTAAGCCTCTTGTCATTAAAGAAACTGCTTCCCTTACAGTACCAGAAGCAACCCATGAGAGTTCAAATTCTTGTAAAGGAAAAGAGAAAGTTGAAGATGCTAAAGTTAGCACTACAGGGAAAAAGACCACCTTTACTGACTTGGGAATGGGAGAGTATAAGTTTGAAAATGCCTTGTGTATTGGACAATTACCACTCTCCCCTCGTTCCCATGGAAAGCCTTCACAATTTCCATCGTCTACTAATAAGGAAACCATGCAAGTTAACAAAATGACATTTGAACATTGGGGTTCCCTTAGTGATGAATACATGGAAGATAATATTTTGGATTGGTTATATTATGATGGCAAAGACGAACCTGTGGAGTTTCCTAAGGACAAATATGTCAAAGCACTTCCCATTGTTGAAAGCATGGGATATCATGGTACTGGTCTTGGCCCAAATGAAAATGGAATTAGACAACCCCTAGAAGCTAATAGCTATCCTAAAAGATGCGGTTTGGGTTCCCTCAAACCTAAGGTTACCTTTGCTGACAACTATTTGGCCGAACCTGAATCTAAGACTGAAGAGGAGGAATTCTTTGAAGTGCCTTTCCAATACGTCGAAGATGACCTAAATAATCGTGTCCATACCATTACTGTAAATGACCTTTCATCCATTGATCTACCTCTCACTAACCCTGACATGATAGACTGGGACCTTCAAGATACGCCACCAAGTTTGGACATTTGTAAGTCTGATGAGGCAGTGATGGCACTTTTTGGCCTTAAGAATCTTCGAGAATACAAGCATGAGATCCAATATGATGAAAAAGCCTACTTTGGTAGCCAAATCAACTCTCTTAGTTGCAAAAATGAAAAGGAAAACAAAAATAAAAAAATCGAAGAAACATCCTCTAGTGAAAACCCTTCTAGGGCGCTTTTGGATGATGAAAAAGATAAAATAAAGGACGCATCCTCTGGTGAAAACCTCGTAGAGGTGCCAAAAGAGGGAGAGTTGAATTTTTCATTCAGATCCTTGCCACTAGAAAAGTCATCCATTTTGAATGAAGAAACTATTCCAATAAACTTGGGAACAGAAGATAATCCACAGATTACCTACATTGCTGCCACCTTGAGTCTTGAGAACAAAAAGCTATGACAATATTCTTGAAAAAAGGAAAGATCAACTTTGCTTGGACCTATAAGGATATGCCTGGATTGGATATAGATTTAGTGGTACATCATTTGACAGTTGATCCCAAAATCAAGCCAGTAAAACAAAAGTTGTGTAAAATGCATCCTAAGGTAGCACTTCTAGTCAAGGCAGAATTACAAAAGATGCTAGAAGCAAAGTTCATTCGACCCATTGACTATCCTGAGTGGATCTCCAATATTGTTCCTATGGGAAAAGCGTCTGGGGTAATTCGTGTTTGTTCTGATTTTTGAGATTTGAATCTCGCATGTCCTAAGGATGATTTTCCACTACCCAACATAGACATCATAGTGGATCTGACAGCTGGACATGAGATGTTGTCTTTGATGGATAGATTTTTTGGTTATAACCAAATCAAGATTGCAGAAGAAGACCAACATAAGATGGAATTTATCATGCCTTGGGGAACCTTTTGTTATCAAGTCATGCCCTTTGGTTTGAAAAATGCCAGTGCCACATATCAACGCGCGATGACTACCATATTCCATGATCTTCTACACATTATAATGGAGGACTATGTTGATGACATCTTAGGAAAATCCAAGACTAGAGAAGCCCACATTGATGTCCTTACTACTATTTTTGAAAGATTGGAAAAGTACAAAGTGCGCCTTAATCTAAAAAAGTGTGTATTTGGGGTCAAATCTGGTAAATTATTAGGTTACATTGTATCCAGAAGAGGAATTGAAGTAGACCCTGCAAAAGTAAAGGCCATCATGGATATGCCTCCTCCTTCCACATTAAGAGAGCTTCACAGTCTTCAAGGAAGATTACAATCAATCAGAAGATTTGTGTCACAGCTAGCTGATAAAGTTCATCCCCTTCAACATTTGCTTCATAAAGGAAATCAGTTTCAATGGGATTTCTTGTGCCAAAAAGCATTTGAAAAAATCAAGGCATATCTGACTAATCCTCTAGTCTTAGTCCCTCCAGTAGCAAGATGACCATTGATCTTGTACATTTCAGCTACTTCAGTTGCCTTAGGAGCACTCTTGGCACAATTAGATGATAATGGAAATGAACAAGCCATATATTACCTCAGTTGAACACTAGTTGGTTATGAGTTGAATTACACTACTATTGAAAAAGCATGTTTGGCCATGGTATTTTGTACACAGAAATTATGCCATTATATGCTTAATCATACTACATTTCTCATTGCCAAAATTGATCCACTCAAATACCTATTGTCAAGAGCCGCCCTCACTGGTCGAGCAGCAAAGTGGGTCTTAATTCTAAGTGAATTCGACATTGTGTATAAGGAGCATAAAGCTATTAAGGGACAAGTCATTGCAGATCAGTTAGCTAAAGCACCTCTTCCAGGCAGTCACCCTATTGTGGCAGACTTTCCAGATGATACCATTATGACTATAGCCCCTAGTATATCATGGAAACTGTTCTTTGATGGATCCTTCAGACAAAAGGGATCGGGGGTAGGAGTTTTGTTTTTAACACCACAAGGGGATTTAATTCCTAAGTCATACAAAATTTCATTCCCTTGCACAAATAACATAGCTGAGTATGAAGCATTAGTGATAGGAATGCGTCAAGCCATTAAATGGAATATTAAGAATCTTCTTGTCTTTGGAGACTCACAAGTGGTTATTAAACAAGTGACTGATAAATATCACACCAAAGATGAGAAATTGTTGCCCTACCGTCGAATAGTTGAGAATCTTAAGCAACACTTTACAGAAATTATCTTTCAACAAGTTCCAAGGGCTAACAATAAAGTAGCAGATTCCATGGCCACTATTGCTTCTATGATTGCCATGCCAAAATATAGTCCAAAATGTGAGTTTCTCGTTGAGAATCTTGTTACTCTTGCTTATGAGCAGAATGATTCTGAAGTGGTGTGCGAGATCGTTGGTCCTGAGTCTCCATGGTATGCTGACATTTTTGCCTATCTACATCATAAAACTATTCCCATAACCCTCACTCCAAACCAAAGTAAGACCTTTATTCGCCGAACCGCTCGCTATACCATTATAGGTGATACCCTTTTCTGAAAACACTTTGATGGAACCCTCCTCCAATGTCTCAATTCAGATGAAGCTAAAATGACATTAGAAGAGGTTCACCAAGGAATTTGTGGTGCCCACTCTAGTGGCTTTACGTTAGCAGAAAAGCTTCTTAGGACAAGTTATTATTGGCCCACTATGGAAGCAGATGCATATCATTTTATGAAAAGATGTATCCCTTGTCAGTAGCATGGCGATTTGATACACGCTCCTACCCAAGACTTGCAACCTACCATCACACCATGGCCCTTTTCCCACTGGGGATTTGATCTTGTTGGTCAAGTGTATCCTAATTCTGCTAATGGCCACAAGTATATTATTGCCGCAACTGAGTATTTCACGAAATGGGTTGAAGCCATTCCCTTAACCTACATCACTGGCAAGCAAATTTCTAAATTTATCCTAAACTATATTATTTGCCGCTTTGGTATACCTCAAGATATTATCACTGATAATGGAACCCCATTTAAAAACCAAGAGGTAGCCACATTATGCCAAAAATTTGGAATAACCCATCATTTCTCCACCAGATACTACCCATAAGGCAATGGCCAAGCTGAAGCCACAAATAAAACCCTCTTGAAAATCCTAAAGAAAACTGTTGATGCAGTTGGCCATAATTGGCATCTCCAGATTGCTCCCGCACTTTGGGCCTATCGAACCTCCATTCGCACCCCCACAGGAGCCACTCCATACTCCCTCGTCTATGGTTCTCAAGCCATTTTACCCATTGAGATTGAGTTACCCTCTCTTAGAGTCTCTCTGAAAAACCTCATATCTGATGAAGAATACCGAGTTGCTCACTTGCAAGAGTTGGCACTCCTTGATGAGAGACGCCTCCGCACCCTTAACCACCTCTGTGTGTATCAACATCGCCTCCAATTACAATATAATAAGAGGGTCCAACCGAGGGAATTTGAAGTGGGTGATCTAGTGCTACAACATAATATGAGGAATCTCTAGAACCGTGAAAGGAAAGGAAAATTTGAGGCAAATTGGCTAGGTCCATTCGTTGTTACAGCCAACTATTGTTCTGGGGCATATCAGATTGCTACACCTGAGGGGGATCCGCTCCCTGAACCTATAAATATTCAGCATCTCAAGCGCTTTTATGCTTGAGCATTTGTAGATCTTGTACAGTCTTTAAAAGTCTTGAAAAAACCAAAAAAAAAAAAAAAATGCCAATCCATTGTCTATCCAAACTATTCCTTTCATGTCCTACCATTATTCCTTTTCCATTTGTGCAGAGTAGTACTTAGTCTTTTGCTTGTTGCTAAATCCAACAAAAGACCTCTTGTCTGCGAGGCCTCATTTTCATTTCCATTCTAGCATGTTTCCTGTCAAATGGTTGTTTAATCGCATTCTGTTGCACACTCTTACGATAGTGACCACACTTGGATACACATAAAATCACCTTTTGGAGGCTTAATGATTTGAGAAGTTCGTTCATTTCACCAACCCCTACCGGAATCACACAATCATATTATCACAAAACACTTGATTCAACATTTCCCCGTAGGTTGAGTCCTTCCTGTAGGCGATATGGGGACTTTCACTTTTCCAAACTTAAGGCTCTTGGCAGGAACTGTGAGATAAATGACTACTTGGTCATGAAGTCTCTTTTGTTTGGTTTGTTGTATTTTCTTTGTCTTTTATGGTTTTAGTGTGTGTGTGTCTCAGATATTAATACCTGCCGCAATGGGGGCAATTACGCAAAGGAGCTTTAACATTTATGCTTCTATAGCATATAATGCATACACTCTTTTGCAAAATAAAAATAATGTTGTGCTCTCCACATAAACACAATAGAATCCCTTGATTTCACTTAGTTAGGGTCCATGTAATATAGGGTTTCATTCAAGTCGTGCTTGAGACAAGGTTCTATTTATGTCCTCCTCCTATGCTATGCTCCTGGATCTTTATGGGCTATGATGTTGACAGATATTCATTAGGTTGCATCTTTAGATGGAGTGTTCATTTTTCATCCTTTTAAGTTACATTAATTGTTCAATATAGATTGCATTAGTTTACTCATCAAATTACATTTCTTAGTGCTCATTAGATAGTCTAGTTCATTTTAGCATTAGCATTACATTTAGGGGCACATACATATCATAATGCATAAGTCTCATAATCACTAGCCAATCTGCATCACACATGTTAAGCATCATATAGTATATAGAAAAGTTACATCACATCCTGCATCAATAAATGTCAGTCTCATAAGCATCACATAAAATCCATACATATGCATCATAAACACTCATACACATATAGAATCATCGACTCATGTCATGTATATATACACAAAAGAATCAATGACTGTATAGTCCAGATACATATAGAATCATATAGTACAAATGCATCATCAAAAAACTCACTGCATCTGCACATATCTGTCAAAATATCAGATCTCTATACAAAATCTAGGAGCCATGCTATGAGGGTCCTGCTCCTCCTGTGTCAACCCCTCGAGGTGGTCGGCTCTGCCCTACTGACTGCTCTGATCTAGCTCTGCCACCCGTGGTCCAGGAACTAGCCCCTCTCTCAAAATTAGGCTACCGCTGGTCGGCAGGTACGACATCATGATACAGTGACCTGTAATAGGCTGCCTCTCATACTGCCCATGCCTCAGATCACCTGGCTGAGATGACCTCCTGCATCACTATCACACTGGCCCCCGGCGTAACCATCTATCTCACTATGTCTTGCTGCCTGTGATACTCATCGACCTAAGCCTGATATGTCGCCCGCTCGGCATGCAAGGTAGACACCTCTCCCTGTAACCTCGCTAGCTACTTAGTGTCAGCATGCACTGCCATACTCACAAAATCCCCTACATCCACTCGTGCTTGTAAAGATGCTAGTGCCTCTTGTGTGCTATCTGCTCTGACTCTCTACAACTGTACCTCTGCTTGTAACCTAGCAACCTCTGCCCGTAGACTATCCCGCTCAACCCTGACTATGTCCAGCTCCTCTCTCGGTACCTGTCCCTGTAGAGGTGCTTGTGCCTGTGCCTGTGCCTATACCTGAGGTCCCCTCTATGGTGGCACCTGTGCTGCTACGGCACCCCTCCTAGCAACTGTCCTGCGGCCATGAGGTCCATGCTGTGCTCCCTGAGCTGGCACTGCTACCATAGCAGCCTGTCCCCTATCTCCTGCACCATCTCCCTCTCCCTGTGCCTACTCTTCTGGTGGGACCACTCCAGGCACTGTCAGTCTGACTGGTTGGTGTGCTGCCCACCACTGCGCATATGTCGGTGTCATACCAGCATCTCCCCTATCCTGACCATGAACCCATGGCACTCTATCCATCGGTAACCATGATGCTCGAGCAAATCGTAGCGTCATCCCTTGACCCCATAGCCGACCATACTCATGAGTCACTACAGGATACAGGAACCTGTCTAGAACCACATCCTAGATACGCCCAAACTGTCATCGCACCCGAGAAGGCATATATCGCATGATCACGTCAACGGATCGACCAATAATCCAGCAATCGGTCTATGTAAATGGGAGATACATCTGATTCTTTGTATCATCCTCACCCCCTGTTTCCTGTACTCTCCCCCAGTGCTCCACTCCATCATAAGGAGTCCAATCAAACATGATAATCTCATCAAGGCACCTGCACCAGAATCCCACTAACTCTGTCAATATATATTGGATAGGAGGTCGATATCTGCATGCATATGGATCTTTAGGTTGTCTGGTCTCTCTTCGTGTGATGGGTCGAGTAAACCCGATGTGCTCCCAAGACCAGACCATCAGTAGTGTCAGTCTTGGTCCCATCGTGCGCTGTGTCCGGTATGCACACATATGTAAGTCATGATACAACTCTGCTAGGATGGTCTGTCCCCAGCAGTAAACCTCGCCATCCTTCTGTAATAGGGTGCTCAACACCCGTGCCCAGCCAATAGGCCACCCATGTCTTGCATGATCTGGTAGCATCCGCCATATCAAAGAGGCTAAGAATACTGCCAGTCTTGGTAGTCTCTGCTCCAAGGCTCCCCGCCAGGATAGCCAGGATCGTTGTACTAGTAGTCTCTGTCATCGCTTACTGAAGCACTCTCTTAGGAAGGGATCAGCTCCCTCACCTACATACTCTGGATATGTGCCTCTGATAGGCACTCTAAGGATCCTCCATACATCCGAGAGAGTGACAGTAGCCTCCCCTGTCGGTAGATGGAAGCTCCCTATGGGCGTATGCCATCGCTCTATGAGAGCCGATAGTTGTGTTGTGTGAGCTCTCAAGTCTGGCCACTCGTGGACATGCTCTAGTCCGCACAACCGCACGTGTCCCCAATCCGCATCTGTGAGTCTCTCCTGTATAACCATGGTCGGTGGATAGTGCTCCTGTGACCTAAAAAGCACCGTGCCCTCTTGCAGCATGGACATGCGGTAAGTCAGTTATTTCATTCCCAGAATGGGGCATTTCATGCTCACCATTTCTCATTTCTGTTGCATCAGGCAGAGACGCTGATCAGCAGAGATGCTAATCAGCGCAGACGTAATTTGCAGAGACACTGGTCTGCGCTTATGCAAAACATGTGTTTTCATCTCTACTCTGCTTCTGAAGATGACATGGCAAGGTCTGTTGTCTCCGATGCCGCTATCCCTATCGTGCAGATGATAGACTATAGTCTGTCGTCTTTGTTAGTTTTGTCGTAGCCTTAGCATTTGCGTAGACAACAGGATGTTCCTTGTCAGCTCCACAGGCACCGATATCCCTTCTTTGTCGTCTGTGCAGACGACAAGGTGGAGACTGTCGTCTCAGCTCAGGATCAATTTTTGCCACATTTAGGGCATCATAAATGCCTCTAACCTAGTTTAGCTATCAAATAACTAGGAGGATCAAATGACTCACCGGTGCCCCCATCGTGGTTGGTCTTTGGTGCTCTCAAACGCGCTCACCAAGCTGTAATCTCTCGATCGGGTCCATAGCTGCTCTGGATGCTCTTCTCGTGGTGTGACAATGACCTTCCCATGGGTCCCTTAGAGGCTTATGTAGATCCCGTGGACCCCATTTGCACCCTTTTCCGCTCTGAGCCGTGTCTGTCTCATGATTTCTCCATATTTTTATCCTGTTCTTCTCATTTTATTTTTTTTCCCTTCTTTCCGTTCCAAGACCTTTTCATGAAAATTGCCCAAATTTGTATTTCTTGTGCAATTTGTGTGAGGGGGCATCAACAATCTCCTTCCTTCTCTGGGGCAACCTGCATTTTATTTTTTTTGATATGATGTCGTGCCGACACCACATCAAAGAGGGGCAAAATGTAGACACTAAAAATTGTTCTGAATGACTTTATTAATTTAATTAATAATGGTCACATTCTTCTACTTATTTAATTAAAATTATTTTAATTAAATAGGTTCATTTTTTGGCCTAAGTATTTAAATTTAATTTAAATACCTCCTAGCCTTAATGTGTTAAATTTAATTTAACACATGATTCTCCATTTATTCCCTTTTTTAAATAAATTTTATTTATTTAAATCCTCCATATCCTATTAATTTCTTCTAGACCTTGATTAAATTAAATTTTATTTAATTTAATCTTTATCCTAATCTATATCCATGAGTCTAAGAGTATGTGTACTCTTATGAGTTGTCATCATAAGGGTTTACATTTCTTTTTAAGCACATGGTGTCTACAACTTGAGAACTTTCTACACACATGTGCCACCTCATCTTTATCCTCCCAACTAAGAATATGGGATAAGGTGCTTAAGTGTTAATTCTTATCCTTATCTTTTAGACACCCTCTAGATGTTTCCTGAGAGTCTTTAAATAGAAGCCTTGTCTCAAGCATTGCATATAGAGGATTATTGGATTACATTGACACGTCGTCGCTTTGAGTCTAGAATCACCACATTGAGAGCTTGCATTATAGCTACATTTCCATATGGAGTTCATAGGCTGCATATTAGTGATTTGATAGTTGTTAAGATTTACATTTTGTATTGCATCTTAGTTTTTGTTGTGCATTCATATTTAGTTTACATTCTAGTTTGAGTTTTCATTCTAGTTATAGCTTGCATCCATAGATAGTTTTCATAATTTCATGTTCATTGCATCATAGAGTACCTTTGAGTGTGACTTCCTCCATAGTCATATCTTGAAAGTATTCTTCTTTTCATATAGTTTAGGATCATATTGCACATTCACTTTGCACTCACACTCACATTTGCACTTCCACACAAGGGATTTACTTATTGTTGTGTTTGTGAGAGCATACCAAACACACCCTCTATCAAAGATACACCAACAATGGCTACACATAGCTGCCCTTGTTGAGTAGTAGAGGTGGTTGGAATTTTGGTTTGTTGGTTGCTTTTGTGAATTTTCTTTTAAATTAGCTTGATTCCTTAGGCTTCCAACAATTTGTACATTTTTCCAGCACACACCAACATCAACAAATGTATCTATAGATCTCACATGGACTGAATTTTGTTATGCAGCAAGCATTTCAAACCATGAAACAACAACTATAGGAGATACTATTTTGTTGGAACGATACAAATAATTGCCTATTCTTGGCATGAGAACAAACTTTGTTATATTGCTACATATCTATTATTATTTGGTGATTGAAACAAGATGGAGGACTTCATATGTGGCAAGAACATATTATCATTTCCTATTTTCTGTTGCAACTACCTACAACCTATAAATAAGCTTGTATGCTAGTTGTTTGGTTTTGTTATCTCTATTTTGGTCTACATTGTTATAAGTTGCATCTATATAAATAGTAGGGGACAGAAGCATGGGGACATACATGTATAGTCCTATAGAACACACAACATTGTATAGAGAGTATTATCATTCTAAATTTAAACTCCATATTCACATGATTACAATTCTATAAAAATAGATCTCTTCATCACCAAGCAGATGAGGAGGTGAACCCACTCTAAAGTTACCTAGTGATCTTATTTTATTTATGTATGGAATGCATTTAAGTTAGTTTTCATTTGTATTTTAATTAGCTTAGCATTACATTATATGGATTTAATCATAGTATATTAGTTTATGTGTTCAACATCTATATTTGATTATACAATAAAATTTCATGTGAATTAGATTATGAGTTGATAATGTGTTAAAGAGTTGTAGTTATTTTTATCATACAATATTATTGTTGTGAGTTGTTTCCAATTCAGTAAGTTTCTGTCGTTGGAAGTGACAATTTCTATCGCAGAATCAATTCGATTTGTAGCAAGTTTGTTCTCAAGTGTCATAGTTGTATTTATAATCCCTCATCTCACAATTATCATCCCTTAATGTAATACTGCTTGGACACCTTTTGTAAGCTTATGCTCTCAGATTGACACATATAGACCAGCCAAACTTCATCATCAATTGTTAATTCCTTTCTATTATTCAACCCAGTGTTGGCATATCATTTTGGAGTCATTTCCAGGGAAAGGTGTCAAAGGCATGTTAGTTTGATGAGTTGAGTTAGGAACAATGCATTAGGATGAAAGCTTTTGCAACTGCTAGCCTTGCTTAAGAAATTAATCTTAATTTGTGTTGGTTAAATCATATAGATGCAAATGTGCTTTAGAGTTTGCAAGTAGGCTGAGAAATTAGATTCATTAGTTACTTTAGAAACTAGATTCAATTTAATTTTATCATTATTTGTTCTGAGCTATTGGTAAAGAAAAGACACTTTTGAAGAAAAATGTTAAAAATAATGCATTTTCAAGATTGTTCAAGTATATCAATTTTGATTGAAAATTGCTTCAAAAATGCAAAAACTGAAGGGAACACAAGAGGCAAAATGTGCTTTGCATTGGGGGCACTACCCTAGGACCCCAAAGGAGCGTTTCCCCTTGACCCCACTGGTTGTCACCCCCAGACCCCCACTTTCAAATTTAAAAACAAATGAAGAAATTGTTGGGGAAATCATGCTAACCAAAGGTGATGTTTTAATACCCTCTCTACCTAATGCATGCATCTTAAAAGATATTGATCTTCCATCATCACAAGTATGTACAAATGGTATCTTTATGTTCGACCAAGAAAATATCATTGATGAATTCTTAGAACAATGTAATTTTGATGATGAAAATCTAACCACTTGTTCTAATTGCTACAAGGAAAATGACCAATGTATATGCTTGAACAACCATGAGCACATGGTGACCAAGGTGCAAGTTATTTCTGATCCTTACCATGATAAGGGTGGAAGTGACCAAGTATTTCTTATAATGGATAAACAATCTCAAGCACCAACTCAAGAAGATCATGGTATGCATTATGTTGGTAACATGTATTGTCACTCTATTTTATTATAAAACCAACATGTTTCTTCAAAACACACTTCTTTACGTAATATGCATGATAAATGGAATCAAGAATACTCACATTAACCACTATACCCATCTTTACCATCCTTATTCTACCTATCCTACTTATTCCCATCTACTTTATCTCCTTCTCACTTCTTACCATATTCATTATTCTATTCACATTGCACTCCACCCTATCCACCAAAGGCAACTATATTGCCTCATACAATGCTTCATAATAAGGTGGTTAATAGTACATGTAAACTTTCATGGATCCCTTTACCATCTAATGATGTGCTTGAAATTGATAAGTCAACATTGGAATGTATTGATGCATATAAGGAATGTGATTTTGGTTTAATTAAATTAGAAGAATAATATCATTTATTGAATTATAATCACCTTTGCTCTTCTTTTCCACTTAGTGAATCACAAATTAACACAAATGAGGTCATACTTCAATTTTGAGTCAATCATCAAACTCATAACTATGTGTGTTGATATTTATCATGCACTAAGTGATATTAAACCATATACATTCCATATTCCATAATCATGCTGCCAAATCCTCCAAGATCTATATTTTATTTTTGTACTTATACATATTGATATTTGGAAGCCTATGGTCAAAATGTGCATCCCTCACATACTTATTGATTTGGGACCAATAATTGATTAAGCACAATCATAAGGGATTCTATGCATTAATGACCAAACAAAATGTGTTATAATTGGATGAGCATTATTTGTCATTGTTAAATCTCTTTGTTGTCCTAAAATGACCAAATACACTATGGATGATTCATTAATTTAGCAAGGATCAAGGTATTAATACTTGTATATTTTTCATTCTTGGCTCTTGTATTTTTCAAATGAGCATTTATTTATAACAAGTGTTAATTTTTTGATTCCTTGGATTATTCAAATTCCCTATGATTTTATAACCTACAGTTAAGTTAGGAGTACATCCATTGAATTATTGAAATATTTGATTTATCTATCATTCAAAAAGGCTCACAAAATTCTAATGTTGTGTTAACAATCTCTTGGGTCGCCTAATTTCTTTGGTTATCCTAACGATTTTGTGACCTTGTAGCATGAAGTTAAGTTGGGGGGGAATCCCTTGACTTTTCTAATTCTTGATTGAATCTTAATAAATGTTCATTGATGCTTCTGATATACCTCATTGTGTAATTCTTGGACCACATCAAGGTATGTATTCCTATGTTGATTGGTATAATTCATTGTAATCACATTCTTTTATTTTTATCAAGCGTTTATTCATATTAATAATTCTACCTATCATTTGTAAAAACGAATTTCTCACTTAATGATAGGGTTATTAATTGGTTAAAATTGCTTCACTATACTTGATATGCTTGGCTTTGAGAATATGGTTACAAGTCTCTTGTTGTGGTGGCATGCTCTTAGAACAAATACTAGTTGATGATGCTTCTCTACACCAAAGTTATATCACACACTATGTTGGCTTTGTTAACATTATGTGGGCTTGCTAGCCATCTGGTTCATATCAATTTTTCGTGTGCTTTACTATTCGAGATCACATGCAAATTTTTGCATAGGGTGTTCCCCACCTTGAGATCATATTTCCTTTCTTTAGTGATTTATCACATGGAGGAAAATATGCAACTCGGTCTATGAGATTCATGATTATTTTTTAGCTACACATCTAGCAAAAAAATTGAAGACATCACATTCCTTCCTAAAAGTTTTATCTCACTTATCTACAATTATATGGACACAATGGAGACTATCATTGGTATTTCACTCTATGACTTTGTCCTTGATAATGAAGGTGTGTTTATTTCATGAAATGGATATATCTTACTTATCAAAAGGATTGGATAATAGAATTGCATTCTAGAGGGCCATAGTTTGTCATTATCGTAGCACTATGTTATATGAGTATCACCATCCTTGTGAGTACTTCTTTCATCCAAGTGTGCTAGTGTATTCTAAAAGTTCTCCATGAAGCTTCCAAATTTAATGGCATGAGACATAGATTAAGGTTGATTTGTGCAGTGTTTCAATATTCCCAATTTTGTGGAGATTATTCTTATTCATCATTTCATGTTCATTAGGCAATCAAGCTTCAGTAGTGCCCTCTATGAGGTCATGGACAAAAATTGAGCTTTGGATGGTATCATTTTTTTCATCATCCATGTTAGGATTTCATTTCTTTGGTCATTTTATGTAGTTATTGAAAAACTGAAAAAAAATTACAAAATAGCAAAATAAAAGAATGAGAGAAAAAAAAGCAATAAAAGATCCAACAATGAAAACCTTTGGGTGTTGTTGGCCAATTCATGTCTAAAAATTGGTTTTTGGCAGATGTTAACTACAAAATAAATTCTTAGTGGTGAAAACTATTTTTTACAATGCCATTAAGTGGTTAGTGATTGAAAACTGGGTTGTCCACAGTCACTTGTTATCAAAATTTATTATTAAAAAAAAGAGAGAGAAAACAAAGCAAAAATGAAAAATGCAATAATTGGTGTTCTTAGTTTTTTTTGCTAATAATTCTTTTTAGGAGCACTCATTGGCTTCAGTTGTTCTTTCATTCCTGGCACCTCTTGTCGCTTACTCTTGCATCTCTACTCCTATTCAACATGATCCTAAAATCTTTGATCACCCATATTATGTGTTGCATGTTTAGTTGAGGTGTTTTCAATGAAGGGTGCTACCTACTGTATGTTCTACAATGCTTCAATTTCTTATGGTGGTCCCTCTAGTTTCCCTCTTTGTCCCATTTTTATGATTCATTTTGGTGGTGTGCTCTCTAGAGATTTCACTCTTTTGTGGTATTGCAGTTCTAGATGCCTCTCTTAGTTCCTTGTTTTTCATTCATCCATTTTGGAGGCATCAATTGTTGAGTTTCTCTATGTGTCGACATTCATCTCTCCGCACATGCATGTTGGTAAAACCATTACATTTATTTTTAATTATTCTATCCCTTAACCTTATTTATATTTCTTATTATGTTGATCACTATGCAACACCCCTCCCTATCCTCTCCTTGTTTCCCATGGACGGTCAACCTATAAGTTGGGGGGAGGAATTTCATTTTATTATCATCCATTGCCCTTAATAATCCCATCATAATATTCATTATATCCATCATACAATAGACTTTGTTTTTTCTCTCATCTCTCCTATTTCACCCATTTAAACTCATGTTGTGCATCATGAGATACAATTTTCATGAATCCTCCTATATGTAATCATATGAACCTTGATGTTATCAGTGAAAAGAAAAGAAAAAAGAAGAAATGTGGTGATGAACCAAACTAGGAGGTATCAATATTAGAAATTTAGAAAAATATTTAAAAAGAAGAAGAAAAAGAAAAGAACTCATCTTGTCATGTGACTCCAAGAATGGGCTTTGTGTTCATATATGAGTTATCATGATTCAAGGTCGAGATAAAATCTGAAGCTATAAATCTAATTGCTTTTAATTCAAACCAAATACCTCCTAATCATAATGATTGCACAAGGATGTACAATAAGATAAGTTGGGGGGAATGATGAGAGCATTTTATGTTCCAAATTATACCATATTTTAGCCTTTATATAAGTCTTCACACTCATTGCAATCCCCATTTTCTATTCCATTCTCTCCTTCTATGTTGCATATGATCTAATATTTATGAGTAATATTTAATCTAGTTATTAGATAGAATACATGAATAAATAGATGAAATTGTATTTATCTAACATGTTGATAATATTTTATGGTTCTTCCTATTAAATTTAAAATGAAAATTATTGTGGATGATGTTATCTTGCAACTTTATCATGTTAAGATTTAAATTATTTATGGACTGGAAAAAAAACCATGATGCTTTCCACCTCATTTTTTTTTTCTAAAGAACTTTATACATAGAGAGAACATCCAAGCTAAGTTAAGTGCCAACAAATTAATGTGACCCAACATCAAAAAATGTATCTACACATCTCACATGGACCAAATTTTGTTATGCAGCAACCATTTCAAACCATGAAACAACAACTATAGAAGATATTGTTTTGCTAGAATGATACAAATAATTGCCTATTCTTGGCATGAGATCAAACTATGTTATATTGCTACATATCTATTATTATTTGGTGATTGAAACAAGGTGGAGGACTTCATGCATGGTAGGAACATATTATCATTTCTTATTTTCTACTAAAACTACCTACAACCTATAAAAAAAGCTTGTACATTAGCTACTATTTGGTTTTATTATCTCTATTTTGGTCTATATTATTATAAGTTGCATCTATATAAGTAGCCGGAGATAGAATTATGGGGACATACACATATAGTCTTGTAGAGCACACATCATTGTATAGAGACTATTATCATTTTGAATTTAAACTCCATATTCACATGATTAAAAAGCTATAAAAATAGATCTCTTCATCACCAAGTGGCTAAGGAGGTGGGCCCACTCTGAAGTTAACTAATGATCTTATTTTATTTATGTATGGAATGCATTTAAGTTATTTTTCATTTGTATTTTAATTAGCTTAGCATTACATCATATGGATTTAATCATAGTATATTAGTTTATGTATTCAATATCTATATTTGATTATATAATAACATTTCATATGAATTAGATTATGATTTGATAATTTGTTAAAGAGTTGTAGTTATTTTTATCATATAATATTTTTGTTATGAGTTTTTTCCAATTCGGTAAGTTTATGTCGTTGGAAGTTACAATTCTTGTCGCAGAATCATTTCAATTTGTTGCAAGTTTGTTCACGAGTGTCATAGTTGCATTCATAATCCCTCATCTCACAATTATCATCCCTTGATGACATACTACTCGGACACCTTTCACAAGCTTACGCTCTCAAATTGACACGTATAAACTAGCCAAAGTTCATCATCAATTGTTAATTCCTTTCCATTATTCGCCCCAGTGTTGGCCGATAAAAAGGTATGATCAACAACATCTACATTATTAACAATAATAAAAAATTAATTGATACTTAATTAATACCTATTACTCACTACAATTTGAAAATACTACATTTTATTATCTATAGATCTACCCTCAAATAAAAGGATTGGGGATGATGAATAATTACATGCCTCATCTCCCATAAAAATGTTTGTTTCCTTTACATGTTATTCTTTGTTTAATGCTTCTAAAAAATGAATTCCTCATTTTTCAATTTGAAATTCAGTGTAGGAAATAATTTACTAAATTTACTAAATATTTAGAAATAAATACTTACCAACTTAGTACATTGATTTTCACTATAGGAAAAAATGGAAATGACTTATATTATAAAGGAAATATGACAAAGTTAAAGAACCTTGATTGCTAATAATTGTATGTCTTCTAGAATGACTACAATAACATCTCTAACACAATTTACAAGTGATTAGCTCATAAGAAATATGGGTAAAGTTAAAAGAAAGCGAACCATTGTGCCATCTATCTAAGAAGAATCATATAATGACTTCAAATAGAACCACCACACCATTTTCAGTGAGAATTCAAACTAGTAAATGGCTAAAACAAATATCTATAGAGATAAAATCTCTCCTACAATTACAATAAAAAAAGGTAAACTATTTATACAAAATTAGTTCAACTATATTCATAATAATGAGATTGTATTGTATAATTCTTTATTACATAATAGTAACTCCTACAAATTAAATACAAAGTACAAGCTTCAAATTGTGGTAACTATGCACTTTCATTTAGCCAAAGTACTCATTTCGTGAGAATCAACATCTTTTAGGTGACTAAAAAAACTAAGTCAATAACCAACAACACATAAATATGTGCATAAGAATAACAAGATACCAAATGAAATTATCGCATGTTTAAAATAGTTTACTCGTACCAAATACAACAAATAGCACACAATCGTTGCCTGGGTAAGGAAAAATATTTTTTTAGTATTCATACTGACAAGCTTGAATATTTATCGCATCTTTATTACCTAATAGTTAGTATCGCTAATCACCTACTAATGTTGTTCTCCTACAGACCAAATTAAAAAAATGGGAAATAATGGAGATCAACTCTCTATTGATGAAAAGAGAGATCTACATCCTTTACACATAAATGTCTACTACATAATTACAAAGAAAACAAAAAACAAACATTGAAAGAAGTGATCTCTTCTGCAATTCAACATCAATTAGCATGGTTGTGTAAGCTCAAAAACTCCTAAAATTAAAGCATAGTGTTAGAGTAAATAATTAATTATTTATTATTTACTCTATTGCTTAAGTTTACTTAGGTCATGCATTTATTTAATATTTCATATTTAATGCATGTTGTGACAACACGGGAGTTTGTTCCCTTCTAGTTGTCACACTTATCCTCTAGCTTGTTCTACAAGCTTCCATGAGCTCTTTATATTCGGGCTCTCTCTCATTGTAACATGGAATCTCATCATTTCTTATTGTAAATACATTTCTTCTTGTGTTTGCATTATGATGGCTCTCATGTCCGTTTAGGGTTTTTCCCGTGCTCCATGCTCCTCCCCTTCTATGGCTTCTCTTTGACAGGTTTGCATGCAGGTGATCTTGGCGTCTTCGGAGTTGGCTTTCCTCAACTCCAACATGGTATCAGAGCCTTCCTGCTGCAGCTTTGTTGAAGAAATTTTGAAGCTGTGATTTGGAGTCACAAACCCTAGTTTGTTTGTGCAATTTTTCTTCAAATCAGGGGATCAGCGAATTTTCGGAGCACTTTCAGCCCAAACGGACATCACCATTGGATTCGGAAGGCCGTTTGCAGTCAGGATTCATATAAAACTTGTCGTTTTTGGAGACAGGGCAATTTTGGCAATTTTTTGAGGCTTCCAGGGTCGCTGCCGTACGGATCGTACAGACGCAGAGCATAAAATTTTTTTTTAAAAAATGGATTTCGGGCGCACCGCTGTCGCGCCACCGTGGGGCCGCCACCGCGCCACCCGCGCGCCGCCCGCAGCGGCCGCAGCAGGCAGCGCCGCCCGCGCTCCGCCGCGGCCTGGCCTCCTCCCGGCCGCCGCCCGTCCGCCGCCCTCCGCCAGCGGCTCCTCCTCGTCGCCACCCTGTGGCCACCTCCTCCCGGCTCCGCCGCCCCTGCGGCCGCCTCCGCCCACCGACAGCTCAGCCTGCCAGACAGTTGGCCCTACTGCACAGTCAACGGAAGGAATCCAATCCGCGCGTGACACGTGGCAGGCGTGCTACGTGGCACATTGCCACGTGGCCCCTACCACGTCATCATCCGTACTGCCACGTGGCAATGCCACGTGGCACTCTTTTTTACGGCGACGGCCTCCAAGCCGTCAAATTTAACCTCATGACTTGCTGACGTCAGCATTGCATCATCCTTGCCTTGCACCTCTCCTGATTTGGTTTTGGACCTACTTGTGGTTTTTTGGCCATAACTCTTGCATACGGAGGTATTTTTCTGATCCGAAAGAAGCACCGGAAAGCTGGTTCTGAGACGGAGATTTTGATGCAGGTATTTTTTGGTTTTGATGCATTTTTATTGCTCATTTTTTCTGTTAAAGTCTGAAGTCCTGTTTTTGACTCTGGCATGCATATCTTTTGCGTCCCATGTCAGTTTTTTGAAAACTTTATATTTCTAGAAAGCTTGTTCTGTGTACTCTTCATAAATGTAGTCCTTTTTCTTTGTTTTTGGCCTCTGCTCTTTCTATCATAGTTTTGGCATTTTTGCTCTATGGTGGCTATTTTGAGTGTTTTAGGCCCGAGGATTGTTTTCCTGGCATGGTTTGCTTTCTTTTTGGCTGTACTTTCTTTTGGTTCAGCTCTTTTTCAATTTTGATCATTGTAGCTATCCTTTTGAAGCACTTTTCTATTTCACACTGAGATAAACTGTCACTTTTACATTCTGGGAGTCATGAACGTTGTTTTGAGTCGGGTGTACTTGCACTATTTTCATAAAGCACCATGGGGGGGATTATTTGTTTGCTATTTTAGGCATTCTCCCTTTGTCAAGTGAGTGTCCCTTCCACGACATTAGCCCATGCAGAGTCAGTTAGACCGTGTCTTTATCGGTGTCTGTACTTCTTTTCCTCTCTCCTCGTTCTTGGTTCGTTTGCAGAAAATTTGGCTCACCTTCTCAGTTGCCTGTCATCACACCCCGTCTGCATTAAGGGGGGATTATGCTGTGTTCTAATGCATCCATGGTTCGATGGTTCGATAGTATGAACTATGTATTTAGTGGTTGATCCTATATACAAGGCGATTGCAGTGGTTGGCTACCTATGCATTTCGGTGAGATGGATCATCTACCATATAGACATGCTCGGTTTGTGCCTTCTTCTTCCATGGAAGTTTCTTCAGATCAGCAGTTTGGCAGATTTGCGGCTTCTTCATGCTTCAGTGATGCTGCTTCTTCATGATCATTCATTGTTCCTGTTTTAGGGGACAATTTCCCTAGTTGGAGACTTCTTCAGCTCTTCACTGGGTTCTTACCTCTTTTTAGGGGAGGGTTTTTCCCATGTGGTTTTCTCTCTTTCCCCGTTTACAGAGGTTTCATCTTCTTGCATTGTACTTGGGTACCTAAAATGGCCTCGTTGCCGGGACCCATTATGCATTTCATCTTAGCTTTGTGAGCTTAAGGCATTTCCCTAAGTTGCACTTAAGGGGGGGTGTTAGAGTAAATAATTAATTATTTATTATTTACTCTATTGCTTAAGTTTACTTAGGTCATGCATTTATTTAATATTTCATATTTAATGCATGTTGTGACAACACGGGAGTTCGTTCCCTTCTAGTTGTCACACTTATCCTCTAGCTTGTTCTACAAGCTTCCATGAGCTCTTTATATTCGGGCTCTCTCTCATTGTAACATGGAATCTCATCATTTCTTATTGTAAATACATTTCTTCTTGTGTTTGCATTATGATGGCTCTCATGTCCATTTAGGGTTTTTCCCGTGCTCCATGCTCCTCCCCTTCTATGGCTTCTCTTTGACAGGTTCGCATGCAGGTGATCTTGGCGTCTTCGGAGTTGGCTTTCCTCAACTCCAACATGGTTCTCTCATTGTAACATGGAATCTCATCATTTCTTATTGTAAATACATTTCTTCTTGTGTTTGCATTATGATGGCTCTCATGTCCGTTTAGGGTTTTTCCCGTGCTCCATGCTCCTCCCCTTCTATGGCTTCTCTTTGACAGGTTTGCATGCAGGTGATCTTGGCGTCTTCGGAGTTGGCTTTCCTCAACTCCAACACATAGAAGGTATAGTTTGCTTCTTGAAAAAAATTTGTATATTATGAAACCACATTGATGTCTATTTAATATTTTCCTATGGATACATTCTAATTATTTACATTTACTTATAAAAATACGATAATTTGAACAAGACCAACAAAAGGAAAATATTACCAAATAGGAGAAAAAATCTAGCTTATCACAAATGTAATAAATGGATATGAGTTGGAATATTTCACTCTATTGGAAACAAAACATCAAACTTATTTGTGAATAAGGTTGTAAACCTCAACATTAAGTACTTCAATATTTCCTATAATTATAGTTCACCAAGTCATATGACATGCACAAATTCATGTCTTATTGCAAATCAATTGATGGAGTAATCCTCAAGCACAAGGAGATTGTACACAATTTATACACAAATCTCTTTATTCATGCCCAAATCGAGTTTTGGATGATCATTAAAATTTCCACCATTAATCCTTCCTCCAAGCTATGCACAATAAAAAAGTGTCATTTCTCATATTATTTATGACATACAATTTTGTTTGACATTTTTAGCCTGCAAACTCATACATCATTTGAGTAGACTTATTTTATGTTACATCAGATTAAATGGACATCATTCATTACATCTTCAAAGAAATACATAGTAAATCTTTATATGAGTTATTGTGGCATTGATTTGTAAAATCATACTAAATGAAAAATCTAAAGGTCATTCCTTGACAAAACAATGATTTCCAACCTAGAAATGACTTTATTTCTACAAAACAACTAATTAAAAGGGGAAAAGTTGAGAAAATATGGTAATGCAGGTAACTCTACCAGGGCTATGGATGTCTTACTGGTAGTAGAGTAATGCCATGTGGAAACTGAAACAATATCATCTTGGGCCCACATAGACCTTTCTAGCATCAAGGCACTATTTGATTTGATATTAGGAATGATCAAACTATATATCTTATTATAAAAATGGATTTTAAACCATGCTCTCCAAAGAGGAATGCCTAATTCACATTCACACACTACAATGAATGCTCAATTCAACACCTCTAATGGAATGACATATGCAATCTAGCTCTTGATCTATGAATTTGTAGCTTGATAATGCCATTACTAATCTTACACACTAGACTTGTCAAATACTATGCATTGTAGTTACCACCACACTCTTCCCCTCATTTAATATACAACCATTTCTCTTTTTATTCTATGCCACAATTTGTGAACTTTCTTGATTTTTCATTAATGTGGATACTTCTTTCTTCTCATGCTTACACAGACCTTTCACATCTCACATTTCTCCATTCAAGCCTTGGGGTTGCACAAATATGTAAGAGAAAAGAGATTGTGTGAATCTAAAGAATGTAGTCTTAATTGATACATTCTACATATACAACTATTCTTGTTGGAGCAAGAACAAAGAGCGCCTTTACTTCTTGTTGTCCTTGTCTTTGTAGTGTGTTTCTCCATCCAAAGCCTAGGGTTGCACAAATATGTAAGAAAAAAGAGATCATGTGAATCTAAATAATTTAGTCTTAATTGATGTATTCTACAAAAATTGGGCACAAGAACCCATTGTAATATGTAATTTTTCACCAACTTCTCATTGTATACTGACAAATATTATGCATATTCAATTTTAAAAAATACAAACTATTACTTTAAGATTAAGGGTTATTGCATAATCTACTAGCTAACAATAGATATATTTGGATTTATATTTGATGATAACATGCAATGTCATGTCCAAATATTATAATTTTAAAATTGCATTCCAAATACTATGAAAAATTCATTGATACTAAATTAATGTTTACTAATTGGTCACATACAAAATGAATATCACAAGCCAAATGATACTTTTTCAAAATTCTACAAAATATTATAATTGCAAAACAAAATCTTATTCTAGTTATATAATAATGTTTCCTTCAAAATTGTACAACATAAAATAACAACATCAATTCAATTCAAAGATAGAAAAATACTCCAACATAGACTTTGATCAATGAATCAATGTTTACATATTGATCAACAAAAAGATAATATTTAAAAGTTAATGTTAATTAGCTCAATCATTAAAAAAAATTCAAAGGGATCCAAACGTCTAATAAGTCAGCAATTATCAAAATCGTCAAATCCATAGTTGTTTATCGACTATTTCTTGCACCTCTTATGGTACAAGTGCTAGTTATTATTATCAGTTGTCCTATAGACTCTAAGAGCCTATTAATTCTAAGATCTTTTATTGTTATAATTTCGTAAATAAGATAAATAATAAAATAAATTTTAATTTTAACTTTTAAAAAATTAAAAGATGAAAAAGAAGAAAATTTACAATAAAACTACTTTTATTTAAATATATATATTAGTTTTTAGTATTAAAAAGTTATCTTATAATTGAGTATTATTATGAGATTGTGAAAATTGGTCTAATAATTTATATACGAGCCTCATCCATTTTAGAATTGTTGGTGGACTCTTTAAGAACCTTTCAACTTTATCGATAGACACAAACACTTTTAGGTTTAAAAAATAATAATAGTGGAATTTAATATCCACACGGTGGTGTGAAAAGATCAGATAAAGGAGGAGGAGGCCATACGTTACGTCTACGTGGGATTTCTGGAAAACACTAATTTGTTTGTTTGTTTGACTTATTTATTTATTTATACACCAATGACAGTCTAGATCCTCGTATTGTAAGAAATCGCAGCAGAGGATAGGAATATTGAATACCGATGACAGCTTCCATGGCAGCGAGTTCCAGGACGGCCTCGCTTCTCCTGTTTCCCTTCCCCGGCGCCATAACTTCCTCTGACGCCACCAAACCAGAGAAATTGAAATGGATCTTCGCACAGAGCTTCAATAACGTGATCACCATATTCTTCTGCCTGGCCGTCTGGTTAATAGGTCGTATTTTTCATGCTCTCCATACTTTCCTTCCATCTTTTATCTCTGCGCTTGCGGATGTCAGCCGTCAAGGAGAGAGAGGAGTTGTTATCGCTCAGGTTCCGAATCCTCTGGCCGGGATGGCAATTAGCAGAGCGCTCAATCAGGCAAGCAGAAAATTCTAATATTCAATTGAAAGAATCTTGTTCTGTAAAATCCCTAACAAAAATCCTGTTTTTGATTGTAAATAATATTAGGAATCAACCGTGTAGGAATTTGATGAAAATATTCTTACAAAGATAAATCCAGAAAGAAAGAAATTCTGTCAAAGTTGCATCTAGAAATCTTTTGCAATCAACAGTATGCACTGTAGAAATCTGGTAATTTTAATTTTGCTCTGTTGAGTTTGTAGTTCTGATTCAGGGGTTTTATGCAGGTATTGGCTCTGGTTATTGTGAATCCGTTAGTTCGCGGAAATATGATTTCGTGACGAGTCTTTCAAATTCTCTTCTTGTATTTTATCCGGCACAAACCTAAAAAGGAATTCATATTTCCGCGAACTAACAGGAGTCTAATAACCATAGCCAATGACTGCATAAAATCCCCGAATTAGAAGCAGAAATCTAACAGAACAAGATTTAAATTATCAGATTTCTACAGTGCATTCTGTTGATTGCACTAGAAATGATTCTACTTTTTCAGAAAAATAAATCAGGATACACATAGTTTTATATAAATACGGTCTCCCCTAATTACATATTATTGAGAAGGTTTTACTTCAGTTCTTTTGAAAATCACGAATATCATGAAATACTTGAATCTAGAAATCTATTGATTGCAATGCGTTTCTAGATTCGACTTTCAAAGAATTCGATGTAAAAATGTTTATACTGTTGAATCTAGATATCAACAGTAGCATAAATTTTGAAAATATTTAATAAATTTAATCTTATTCTTTTTACTTTCTAATTTTATTCTAAAAAGTTCGATAAAAAAAATTCTTAGACAGTCGAGTTTAGAAATCTATTGCAATCTGTTGCCTTGTATGTAGAAATCTGGCAACTTTAATCTTACTCTTGTGGAATTTCTGGTTCTAAATTCTAATTCAGGGGTTTTGTGCAGGTATTGACTCTGGTTATTGAGACTCCTGTTAGTTCACGGAAACATGATTTCGTGAGAGGTTTGGCTGATAAAATGATAGACGAGAATTTGAAAAACGAGTCTTTGAAAGAGGTGAATCGAACGGCGCTCTCTGCTGGATTTGGCAAAACTATGAAGCTCTTGATTTCGGCTCTGCGCGATCAGCAGAGACCTGGAACGGCATGGAAAATGATTCGGCGGGTTCCTTTTGGAGAGTATTTGAATAAACATCTTTCTACAGCTAACTCTTTGCATTCTGCAACTACGGTGACAGAATCTGTTTTAGCTGAGAAATTGGCAGCGGATTTGTTGTGGTTTGCGGAAAAATTAGAGGCGTGTTTGTGTATTGAAGAAGCGACTGTTCAGTGGAGCGAGGCCGGCAGCTTGGCCAATCTCGCCATGTCCGCGCATCCTCGTGTCCAGGGGTCTCTGGTGAGAGTTTCAGGTTAGTTTCGAACCCTAGCTTTCATCTTTCAGGGTTTGGGAAATCTGAAGTAATCGATTTCTAGTATATCTGTTGTAAGTGGTGGCAGGGAAGATTGTTATCAAATTCTGCTTCAAAATCCTAGCTTCTGTTTCATTTGTTGAATATTTTAGAATTCAGCTTCAAAACCCTAGCTTCTGTTTCACTTGATGAAATAGTTTAGGTTTGAATTTATTTGGAGTATATCTGTTGAAAAAGATAGCAAATGAAGATTGTTAATCAAATTTAGTTTCAAAACCCTAGCTTTTGTTAGATCTGACGAGGTCGAATTGCAGTATATCTGTTGAAGGAGGTTGCGAAGGAAGAGAGGGAAGAAAAGAAGGTGAAAATGATGATGATGTGGATGCCGCTTCTGGCCAATGCCACCAACGGCGTGGAAAGCGTAGTTCTGTCCGCCAGGGAGAAAAGCGAGGTTGAGAGAGTGGTGGAGCAGATGATTGACGAATTGGCGGACATGAAAGACAAAGAAGGTGTGCTTGCGAATTGGCTCCACCATTACGCGCGCTCAAATTCTGACTGGCCGAATTTACAGAAATGTTACAATCAATGGTGCGGCATTTACAGAAGCACCTTATGTTGAACGCTTTCATCCTTGCTCTAAATTGGTCCTTTCCACTCTTTAAGATTCAAGATTCCACAATTTAATTTATTGTTTTACCTATTTTGTACCAAGATTCCACACTTTCATTTATTGTTGTACCTATTTTCAACTGAAATTGTACAGTTCCATTTTTCGTTTTGTTTTTCCATTTGTCTTCTGTTCAAGAAACGTATATTCTAATATACTATTCCAACAAGTGGATTTGATCAATATTAACAGATTTCTGCAATTAATTATATATATTTTAATATATTATTATCTTTTATATATATAATCATAAATCAATTTGAATTAGATTTGAATTAATAGTTCAACTATACAATCAAATAGATATCAATTGTAGTAATCTTGTTGGTAGTGAGGTAGATTTTATCTTTTTATATGATATCCTTGAACACAAATTAATAAGTGAACTATTATGAAGGTGCATGTCAAAGTAGATAAGCAATTAACATAAGGATAAGGATTAAAAACATAATAAAAAAGACATACAGATGAAGATTTGACACTTTTATCTTATATCACCATTCATTAATTTTTGAAACTTGCAAATATAAAAATTATAATTATAATAATTAGTATAGAACATTTATTTTAAATAGTATTGTTTGACAAGCTTCTTGCATCTACTAGGTTGTCTCACAAGTTTCAAGCCTCCATTAGAAAATGGGGAAAAAATGATTTTTGTAAAAATGTAAATTTAAATGTAGAGTTGAAAAGAAATAGTTAATTAAAGTTTTAAGAAGTCATGTAAAGATTTATTAAGAATTAAAGAAGTCTATTGAAGATTTCTTAGCGATAGTTAGCAATCATCGTAAACATGATTTGATTCCATGATCATAGTAATCAAGAAATATTAGTGAAAAACATAGAAGGGATGTAAGGAATTAGAGATAATAAAAGATATGGTTACCAGCAAATGAGCATGAAGTAACAAAACTATAACATTGTGTGAAAAATATGTGATAACATAATAGGATGTGATCACAAAATCATATGTAAGAAAACTAGATTCCCTAATGTTGCCCTTAGTTACAATTAGAAACACATATATAGTTTTACCTCTTTAATCACCTAATCATCTTCCTAATATTAATTAAATAATTATTAATATTTAATTAATTGATCTTTATTAATTAGTTAAATTTAATTTTTCATATTTTATAGTTTAGTTATTCACATTTAAATATTCTAATTATCTAATTACTCTTCCTAAACTAAATCAATTTCTAAATTAATTTAATTTTATGTCAATTTCTAATTAATTTATTTATAATTCAATTAAAAGTTTAAAGTTTTAAAAAATAGACAAAAAAATGAAGAATTATAAATTCAAATATTCATAATCCCTCATAAACCAAAAATTAAATTTCTCAAAATCAAATCTCTCTCTAAATTAAAAAAAATCAAATATTTTTCCTAATTCTTATTTTGGAAAATCTTCTAAAGTCAAAATACCTTTACAACTTTTATCTTCTCTTTGGTTTCCCAAAGTACTCCACAAAAGGATAAACCGAGAAGACTACTTGAAGAGACCTAGAAGAAAATCAGTAGTCTAGAAAGACAATGAAAAAGATGAAGACCAAAATAAATCTAATGATGCAAGTCACTACAGAGTTGCCATGCATAAACCTCCAAAGAGTATTGATGAGGTATGTGACAACATAAGTAGTGGTGCAAGCCTATCTAGATTTAAACTCATTAAGTATGAAAAGTTAGGCAAATCGGATGAAGAAAAATTGAAGAAGCTTTGATAGACATGATGGAAAACTATGCCATCAAAGATAGACAATAATGCTCCTAATAAGTTTTATGATAAGAATGATGAGAAATGGCAATATACCATAATGATTAAAAGAAAAATAAGAGAAGCCACGTTGGCCTAGATTGTGCCTAAGTTGTATAGAAAAACAATTTGAGAAATATATGGAAAAGTATAACATAAGATTTGTACCCAAGATAAGGGCATACCTAGTCTTGAAGAACAAGTTGTAGAGAAAAGAAAGATGATATGGAATATAAATTTTGGATTAATACCTGACAATGATGCTACCAAAGAGAAGGAACTTGAGCAAGTAGAACTAGAAAATCAAGAGGGCATATATGATGATACAAACACTCGAGCTGATGCTATTCAACAGAAGGTACAAGAGGGAAAGAAACAAGAGATGATAATTGTTGAAGATGAGTTGAGTGATGATCCTGAGGATCAAGGTGTTTTGGTCGAGCAAGGACCAAAGGTGTTGATTGATGGAGTTATAAATAGGATAAACAAGATACTGAGAGGAGGGGTGAATCAGAATCTTTAAACACTTTAAACTTTTCACCAATTCAATATTCACACCTATCAATAAACTAGTGCATGTAAAACTTGTAATGTAAACTTGTTGTAACATGTAAATCTGATCTATCACATGCATGAAAATAAACACATAACATAATATTTATTACCCAGAAACCATCCAAGGTGAAGGTAAAACTGTGGTGGGGATGACACCCATAAATCTTCACTACTATAGTAATAAAGTTAACCTATGATGGTTACAATATTTAATCATAAGATATGACTTACCTTGTGAAAGGTCTATCTTTTTAAAAGCCTAAGAGACTGTTAAGTCTCACCTAGTTAGAGGATTTGATACTTACAACAAAGTAAGGACTTTGTTACGACATTTACAAAGATCTATTAAGACCACTCTGTTAAGAGATTTACCCTAATTCAAGTTGACTAGAAATGAATCAGTGTTTGACTCTCGATTTGCTCTACAAGTTGATTTTGAGTCTTCTCCTTGCTAATTGATCCTCTGCTCTGATATGATATTACTTGTCTTCCCTTTTCATTTCACTATCATGAATAGGTCACTTGCTCTATTAGATGATAACAAAACCCTTCATAGACTTCTAATTTGTTCTCAATCCTTAATTGCATATTGCTCAATGTTTGCACATATACTCTTCTCATTTCCCTCTCTCTCACTCATGATATTGATCTAGGTTAATATCATCGGTATTTAATGAGTTTCGTAAAGATTTTTCCAGATGTTTCCATATTTTGCCTCTTCATCTGAATCGTTGATCACACAACATAGAGATCTATGATCCACATCATTTAAATGCTCTCTAACAACATCTGTATGTATTAAATGTTTTGTAACAACCTCTACAAACTTCAAATGTTCTTTCCAAGTTGGCTTGTAAAATGAATTACATCAAATTATGTTCTATTTCTAACTTTTATGTAAACTCTACATTTCTCGGCCTTTACTATTTTTTGATGCTCGACATTTTTGTTGCTCAACTTGTATTGTGTTCTTTTGATGCTTAGCATGTATTGCACTCAACACACACCATGTAACTCAACACTTGAATACTTGAAACTAGCTTGGTATCTATTGAACTCGGCTCTTATGGAAAATACTTTGTGAAAATAAATGTATTTGGGTCATATAGAGTTTGGTACATGCTTGCTTATGTACATGACTCATCTTATATAGAGTAGCTTGGTCACAATGATGATCATATGACTCTTCCTTGTAAATGACTAAGTGCTTGACACTAATAGATGACAGTGGTTAGAGATACAAAAATCTCCCCCTCTGACATTAGTGGAAAAAACACTTCATTATATTTACATCTTTTCAACACAATCTAATAATGAACTATCCTCCTAAATCTTGTGACTTATGCCAATGAATAATGAATAAACAATGTAAAAATGAATTAAAAAACTACTTCACCTTTACTCAAATCTATTTATCCCTTTAACTTTATTTGACATCTCATTTCCCCCTTAATATTAGATATCCCCCTTATTTTTTAATACTATATATCATTGTTGTTGGGGTTCAATGGGTCAGATTAATCCATATTGCTCAATGAATTCCTTGTGAACTTTGGTGATCATGGACAGTGCACGATCCCATGTGGTTCTTTCTACCTCCAAAATAGTAATATGTAACTATAATCTTGCAGCCAAATCAATTAAGCTATCAGTCACTAAGAGATTATGGTTTTCTATAATAAGATCTTGGGCTATTTTTGGTTCTCTTTGAATGACCTCCAAATGAGGGATCATTATCTCCTAAATAGATATCAATTTGGATCTCATATTGCTATTAGCTACTTGGAGCTCAACCAATGTGCCTTGAGTGTTCAGTAGATTATTATAATAATGAGTACTTGAACTTGCTGACTTAGAAATAATGTTGTTGGATCTCTTTATCTTAGCCTGAATTTTATTTATTTCTACTTGAATGTCATTGGTAAATCTTGGCACATCCAACAAAATTATGTACAAATGTTGTACCTTCTGTATTATTTCTGACAAAACTTGTACTCTTTCTTGTAATTACACTTTCAACTTGGCAATGGTTATGGAGACTCTGTCCACAACCTTATTTTCAAATCTACTTGCTGACCAATTTGTTCATATTGTGGTGGTTGATCATGTAGTGGGGGTTGATGTTGTGTCAACTTCTCTGGTAGTGGGGGTTGACGTTGTGTAGTGCCAAAAAAAATTCTATCTTTTTTGGGAAAAGAAAATTGAGAACATTGTAAAACCCTAAAATGGTTAATTTTAGAGGTTGCCCTAAAATACTATTATAAGTGGATGAGATGCAAAATGTATTGTAATGTTGGTGTACATTTTTTTTGGATAATAGAAAGGTTGAAAGCTAGTAGGTGGATGTAGCCCAGGTTTTCGAGTGAACCACGTTAAATCTGTGTGTTATTTTTGCTCTTTTGTTTTCTTCTTCTATTTTTGCATATAACTATTTATTCTTAAATTGTTCTAGATCTGTCAAACCCTAACAATTGGTATCAAAGAATTTTTTTTATGTAGATTGATAGGACTTCTAGATTTGAGTGAGAGCATTGGAGGATTCCAAATTCAAGATTGAAAACTTCATTGGCCAGAATTTCAAGTTTTGGAAAATGCAGATGGAAGACTATCTGTATTAAAAGGATCTATGGAATCCATTAGAAGGAACAATCAAGAAACAAGGAACTATGACAGAGGAAGATTGGGAGATCTTGGATAGGAAGGCACAAGGATCTATTTGATTGTGCCTTACACTCTCTATAACTTTCAACATATCGAAGGAAAAAATTGTTAGTAGAGATGATGGATACATTGGATACATTATACAAGAAACCCTTAGCTTCAAATAAGGTTTTTTTATGAAGCATTTGTTTAATATGAAAATGGGTGAGGGAGGATCTATATCAAATCATTTTAATGAATTTAATACAATCACCAGTCAGTTGTCATCCATGCAAATTTCATTTGATGAAGAGGTTAGGGCTCTCTTAATCTTATGCTCTTTGCAAAAAAGATGGAATAGCTTGGTTATGGCTATAAGTAACTCTATCGTTGGTTCAAATACTTTGAAACTTGATGAAGTTGTTGGTGTTATCCTAAGTGAGGAAATGCAATGGAAAAGAACAAGTGAAACTTTGACCTCATCAAGTTCTGCTTTAAATGTGGAGAACAGAGGAAGACCAAGGGCCTTCACATGACAAGTCATGGGGGATGTCAAAGAAAAGGTATTCTCAATCTAAAGAAAAGAAATATTACTCTTAGGAAAGCCTAGTCACTTGTAGAAAGACTATTGGTCTCAGAAAAACAAAACAAGGAGATGAAAATGAAGATGATAGTAAGGAAGCTAATGTTGCAAGTAATACTTTACAAGATTCTTTAATCTTATGTTTGGATAATGTTAATGATTCCTAGATAATAAATTATGGGGCTTCATTCCATGCTACACCCCATAGAAAATATTTTCAAGATTATGTTCAAGGTGATTTTGGATAGGTATATTTGGGTGATGATGAGCTCTATCCTATTGTTAGAAAAGGGAAAATAAAGATCAAGTTGCCAAATAGAAATGATTGGATACCACCAGAGGTAAGGTATGTGCCTAATTTAAGAAGAGAATTAATTTCTACAGGACAACTGGGTAGTGAAGGCTGCATAGTCATGTTTTCAGAAAATATATGGAAGGTTACTAAAGGTTCATTAATTTATTAGCTAAAGGTGTGAAGGTAGGTGCATTATATCTGTGTAATGGTAACACTTATTCTACCTTAGCTTCTATTGATAATGCTTACACAGGGAAAGAAACTATAGATGTTGCAAGAACATATTAAAAAATGTGGCACCATAGGCTTGGTCACATGAGTGAGAAAGGGATGAAAATCCTTCACTCTAAAAATCTATTGTCAAGACTAAAAAATATTAATTTAGAATTCTATGGAAATTGTGTTTATGGAAAACAAAAAATAGTCAAATTTCTCAAAGTTGGGAAAGAAAAGAAGAGTGAGAAGTTAGAGCTAGTACAATCAGATGTATAGGGACTAGCTCAGGTATCATTTATTGGTGGCTCTCATTATTATGTTGTTTTTATAGATGATTCAACCAGGAAAACATGGGTATACTTCTTGAAGAAAAAAAATCTGATGTTTTTCAAACATTTAAGAAATGGAGAGCTTTGGTTGAGAATGAAATACGAAAGAAGTTAAAGTATCTCAGATCTGATAATGGAGATGAGTATTGCATCACAACCTTTGAATATTATTTTCCTATTAATGGAATTTGAAGGTAGAAGATATTTCTGGGAACCCCACAAGAAAATGGGGTGTTAGAAAGAATGAATAGGACAATCATGGAACATACAAGGAGCATTAGATTGCATGCTAATTTGCCTCTTCATTTCTGGGCACATGTTGTAAACATAGATGTTTATTTGATAAAGAAAGGACCTTGAGCCCCTTTAGATGGTGGTATTCCAAAGGAATCATGGACTAGAAAAAAGGTAAATTATTCCCTTCTAAAAACTTTTGGTTGTGAAGCTTTTGTCCATGTTGATAAAGAAAATAGAACCAAGCTTGATGCTAAATCTATAAAATGTACCTTCATTGGATATGGAGTAGATGACTGTGCTTATTGATTATGGGATTTTTAAAATCTTAAAATAATTAGAAGAAGAGATGTTATATTTAATGAGAAGGTTGTGTATAAAGAACAGCTGCAGGAAAAGAAGCATGAATAGGTCAAGCAAGAATATGTGGTGTTGGATGACACTCCTAAAATTGAAAAGCCACTGGTACCTAATGCTCAACAACTTATCCCACAAACTCATGTAATTTTTAAATGTTTGACAAGGTCAAGTAGATCTCCTAAAAGGTTTTTTCCTTCTTTTTATTCCATTTTAATGACTGATCTTGGTGAACCAGAAGAATATGAGGAAGAAATGTAGGTCGATGTCAAATAATAGTGGAAATTGGGCATGAAAGAGGAGATGGACTCCTTGTTGAAAAAATAAAATTTGGGACTTAGTCTGGGGTTTACCTGAAGGAAAAAGATCCTTGCCTAACAAATGTGTTTATAGGCTGAAGGAGGAAGATGGAGGAAAGAAAATGTTTAAGGCCAGACTTGTCATAAAGGGTTTTGCAACGAAAAAGGGTATAGATTTTGATGAAATATTCTCCCCTTTTGTAAAAATAACTTCAATTAGAACTGTACTAAGTTTTTTGGTTGCAAATGATTTGCATCTTGAACAACTAGATGTCAAGACAGCTTTTCTCCATGGAGATTTGAAGAAAGAAATTTACATGCAGCAACTAGAGTGATATGAGTTCAAGGGTAAAGAGAATTTGGTGTGCAGGTTAAGGAAGATTATTTATGGCCTAAAGAAGGCACCTCAACAATGGTATTGAAAATTTGATAGTTTCATGGTTGAACAAGGTTACCATAGATGTCATTCTGATCATTGTGTATATTTTAAGATATTGGATAATGGGAATTACATAATCATGTTACTCTATGTTGATGACATGCTTTTTGTTGGGTCAAATTTGCAATAAATAAATAAACTTAAACATAATTTAGCAAGGTCATTTTCTATGAAGGATTTGGGTTTTGTAAAGAAAATCCTTGGTATGAAGATTACATGAAATAAGAAAAATAGAACCTTGAATTTATCCCAAATTGAGTATATAAAGAAGGTGTTGAAACGATTCAGTATGCAAGATGCAAAAGTAGTCAGTACACCTTTGGCTAGTCATTTCAAAATGACTAAGGAAATGTGCCCAAAGGCATAGGAAGAGGTCAATCAAATGTCTAACGTCCCATATTCATTAGTTCTTGGCAATCTGATCTATGCAATGGTATGCACATGGCCAAATATTATTCATGCAATACGAGTTGTCAGCAGGTATTTGAGAAATCTAGGTATGGAACATTAGAATGTTGTCAAATGGATTCTTCGATACTTCGAAGGTACTACTACAAAGGAATTATGTTTCACAAGATCCAATTCTTCTTTGAGTGGATTTGTTGACTCTGATCTAGCAGGAGATATTGATATGAGGAGGAGTACTGCAAGGCATGTTTTCACTGTAGGGGGCACTATAGTTAGTTGGATTTCTAGATTGTAGAAGGTTAATGCACTTTCAACCACTGAAGGTGAGTATGTAGCTACTATGGAAGCTAGCAAGGAGATGATTTGGTTACAATTTTTTTTGGAGGGATTGGGTCAAAAGTAGGAAGATTGCCCATTGTACAGTGGTAGCCTTAGTGCCATTCATCTTGCAAATAATTCTACTTTTCATTCAAGGAAAAAGAACATACAGCCTGGGTACCATCTTATAAGGTCTATTTTGGAGGATGGCAATTGTGGCTTGAAAATATTCACACAAGTGAAAATTCTACAAACATGTTTATGAAGCTAGTCTCAAAGGAGAAGCTAGTTTATGGCTCGTCTTCTATTGGGCTTCTTGACTAATGATCGTGGAGGTAATACACATCAAATTCTTTTATCTAGTGGGAGTTGCACATACTATATTGTCGTATGGTTTCATTCTCCAAGTGGGAGATTATTGATATTGTGGCAACCAATCATGTACTGGGGTTTTCAATGTTGTTGCCCTAAAATGCTATTATAAGTGGCTGAGATGCAAAATGCATTATAATATTGGTGTATTTTTTGTTGGATAATAGAAAGGTTGAAGGTTGTGTAGGTGGATGTATCCCAAGTTTTGGGGTGAACCACATTAAATCTATGTTTTATCTATGCTATGCTATTTTCTTCTAATGATTTTGCATTTAACTATTTATTCTTCTTCTTTTTTTAGATTTTTCAAACCCTAACACAATCCATTAGCTTCTCATTTGATTATGTACTACTAGCATTTACTTGATCAACTATATTTACAAGTTGGTTGATGATTGGTGCATCTTTATCCAAATTTTGAAATTCAAAATCATCAACAAAAATATGTTTTACATCATATAATACCTACTTCTACTTAATCTCTCTTCTTATTTCTTCTTTCCTTTTCTCCTTCGCCAAAACTTCTTGTAGAAAAATGGTTTTCTCCAAGGTGAGATTTACCAGATCAATTTGTTGCATCTAAATTATTTCATCCAGACTAACCACAATATCTGGTGAAACATATTTTATTGTTTTCCTCTTTCTTGTTGAAGGAGTGCTACTTCTCAGCACTTCTTTTAGAGTTGGTGAAGGGGTTTCACCACTTGATCATGCTTGTGCATCTGTACTTGAGATAACAATAGTTGCACTCAGTTCAGCCTTATTTTATTTCTTTCTTTCCTCAATATGAGGTGCTGAAATAATATTATTATCTGTACTTGTATCTTTTTCTTCACCATTTTCCTCTGTACTTGTGATCCTTGACTACTTGACCTCTAAAGTTTCATGAGTGTTAGTTTGTCTAGGGGACATGTTTCCTTGTGGACTCAACAGACCTAAGCTTTCTCCACTAGTGTACTCATCATCTATATTTACAGCATATGTTTCCTTCTCTATTCCTTTGGTGGATAACCAAAAAATGTTCTTCCAAAGTAACTCACTTTGTTGTTTCACAGCTTCCTCTTTATTTTGTAAAATCAAAAATGATCTACACTTAGGAAAAAATATGATCCTATGCTGCTCCAAAAATGTTTCCTATTACTCTTGGGATAGGTCAACCATTACTCTAACTAATGTGTAAGTCCTTATCTTTTTCTCTTCCTTCTCTGCTTGTTCCCATCTTACCTTCAATCTATCAAATAGATCTTGAGGTATCTTCTTCTCTATTTTACTAGGAGATAGTTTCATGTCCACTATAACCTCCTTAATCTTATTTCTATCATCATTATTTAATGTATCATAATCTATAAATATGAAGCTAGATAAACCTAGGGAGCTTCTCAAATCTGTACATACCTCATCAATTGACTTAGATTTCCTCACATGTGGTCCTCTAACCAATCTCCTTCTTTTGGTTTTGGGGGCACTAGGCTCGGTAGACTCTGCTACTCTATTCTTTACAGTCTACTTGGCACTAGCAGCTATCCTAGTCCTTGGTTGATTTGGTGGTGCAAGTGTCACCGTCAGCTTCTTCTTTGCTCCTTGAGCCTTCTTTCTCAGTGGCATGATGACAAGTAGGGATTTTCCCTTGTCACCTTCTTCTTCTTCCTCTTCCTCATCACCACTATCTTTTCTTCATCTTCATCAAGACCTTGTGTTATCTGTAATGTTTCATTTCCCTTGCCAAGGGTCCCCATCTTTGCTTCTAGGTGTTCCATCATTCTCTTCCTCTTCTTCTCCTTAGAATAAATCTTTATATTTATAGTTATTCTCACTTTGGCTTCTTCATATTTACCAAAAGGTTTAGCCTCAACATCTATCTCTCCTTTCAATAGTGCATCAATGTTTGCACTCACTACATCATCATTTATCTCATATTCAAACATTTATAACCAAGCCTTCCTTGGCTTTATTGCCTACACAAAAGTGTTGTTTATATCTATAAGAAAACATATGTCATTTTAATATTTCATGAACAATTCTTCAAGTATCTTCATCCTCATTTTCATCCTTTTCTTAAATTCATCAAAATAAGCATCCATCACATTCTCAAAATTGTCTCCCAATTTAGTAATATACTCATTAATTTGTCTTGTCACTGGTTTGTCTTTCTCTAATACAACATCACCAATACCAAGAAAATACTTCTTATATAAAAGAATATACAAACAATGAGGGATCCAAACTTACACATTACATTTTCACTTTTCTTATAGATGATAAATTCTCAGCAAGTTGCAATTTATATAGCTTAGCAAAACCATAATCATTATCTTTCACCACTATCTTCCATGCTTGATCCACAACTATACATGGCACACTATTCAATTTGTTTGATTGATAGAATTTTTGAGCTATAACCCTTACTAAAAAATTAATAAGTGGATCAGATATATTTCTAATGGATAGAGCATATCCATTCCACTTGGCTCTTTTCATTGTAATATATCATGACCAATTCTTCAAGCATCTTTATCCTCCTTTTCATCCTTTTCTTAAGTTCATCAAAATAAGAATCCATCACATTCTCAAAATTACCTCCCAATTGAGTAATATACTCATTAATTTATCTTGTCATTGGTCTTTCTTGCTTCGATACAACATCACCAATACCAAGAAAATACTTCTAGATATAAAAGAATATACAAACAATGAGGGGTCCAAACTTACACATTGAATTTTCATTTTTCTTATAGATGAAAAATTCTTTGCAAGTTATAATTTTTACAGCTCGACAAGATCATAATCATTATCTTTCACTACAACTATACATGGCACACAGTTCAATCTGCTTGATTGATAGAACTTTTGACCTATAACCCTCACTGAAAATTTAATAAATGGATTAGATACATTTCTAATGAACAAAGCATGTCCATTCCACTCGGCTCTTGTGTTTCCTCAACTTCCTCATGACTCAAGCATTGCATGGTTTTCTTCTTATCTATGGTTGGATAGCCTGTAACCCTATGAATAATTTTCTTCATGATTTCCACTGGTCTATTCTATTGTTGGAAATATAGAATGAGTAACTAAGAGGGGGGGTGAATCAGTTACCACTAAAATAAATCCCAGGTCCCTTAGATGTCAACAAAATTAACTGATAAAACTAATTACTACTACAGCTTGGTAAACATACAGAAATTGTTGTAACTTTGTAAATGCAAAGTGTGAATTACTTTTAGCAGATCTCAAAACATTAACAATAATTAATTTGAAAGCATGAGAGAAAGGAAATGAACACATGAGAAACCAGATTTAATGTGGAAACCCAATATGTGAAAAACCACCAATGTAACTAGTTACTATTTTTCACTCTTCTAAAGTGAGCCCTATTAGGAGGAAACCCTGTTAAAGGTTACAAAACACATTGTTAGGTGTGACCTTATTAGAGGATTTAATCACCCTGTTAGGAGTGGCCTTGTGAGAGATCTTCAAATAATTCAATGATACTATCACCTTGTTAGAGGATTTACAATTGGCTGTTAAACCAACTCTGTTAAGAGATTTTAGATCACTGCTACAATGGTTAGAGAGTAACAATGAGATGACCTAATTGTGATGCAATTGAATTGCCAAATCTAGATCTCTTTTCTGCTTAAACTTGATCCTTCCTGATCGAATATTACTTTTTTGCTCCTCAGGATATCTGCTTATCCTTCATGTTCGCTCTCACTCTTTCCTTCTTAATTCAATCAACACACTTGCACACACACTTGAAAACCACAACTTGACCTTATATTTATATCATCCAAATTGTCAAGTCGGCTCAATACAAATTAGAATGACCACTAATCATTACCATAGTCGGCTAGAACCAATACTTAGAATATGTCATGCCCAAACTACGTGGGCAAAAACACACAACTCTTTTGAAACAAGAGGAGGATAACATCGTTAAAATTTTGAAACTTCGTTATTAGATTAAATTAACATTAATGGTAAAATCAATTAAATTACATCTGCAAAATTAAACAAAACTATATTCAAATAACAACTAACTAGAATAATTAACAAATAACAAAACAATAACTAACTTAAAACTTAAATAAATTTTAAATGACTTACTAACATTGTTAACCAAAATTAATTACATTCGAAACTAATTTTAATGCAAACTTTACAACATTTTTATAAAAATAACATACTAACATTCTTAAATTACTTTTAAAATTAACTAATTAAAAGTAACTACAAATTAATCAATAACATAAGTAACTAAAAAACATAATATATACTACTAAATACAACTTAGTTACATTTTAAACTAACTAACTTTACTTAAATTAAAACTAAATTAATTTAGAAATTAAACAAACCTATAACTACTAACTAAAACTAATAACAAAGTAGAAACTAACCAACATTATTAATAATTAGTAAAGCAAAATAAACTACACATAAACTAAACTAAAAAAAAAACAACTAACACTAATAACTAACTTACTTCCTAACCCATCCTACACTAACCCTATGCCCCACTTGGGCAAGCGCTTCCCAAGGAGCGCTTCCCAAGCACTGTCCTTGGGATAGCGCTCTGCCCAAGGGAGGCGTGACAAACTCCCCCACCTTCCCTCAACTCAAGCGATTTAAGTGGATAGCAAGTGGACAGATGCAGGATAGAATCTCTTGCAAAATTTAGTATATATTTTTTTTTTAAACTCAAAACTTTAATGCCTTCCCTCTAATCCGAGCGCCCAATTTGGAGGAAGATAGTGATGGGACATGGTGACGTCATCATGAGGGATGACAGTTTGACTTGCTTCAAACATTCAATGCTAAAGTATTATAGGTGAGTATTAGGATATTAAGGATATCTACTACAACTATATTATTTTTACCATAATGCATAGAATTTGGTTTTAGATTTTATTTTATTTTATTGTGATGTGAATATTTTAATAGACTGTAATGGCATCAACCAATTTTGAGTTTCCCATACAATTTCCAGAATGAAAATGTGCTTCTACAGGCCTCTTTTATATGCAATTTTGAAACTTATTTGATGGTTAAGGTCTTACTATATAGTCTTATAGAATTGGTGTTTTAATTCATAATGATATTAATCTACCACCTTTTTATGCATTATGCTCAACAAATCAACTAGTGCAAGATCATCAAAATCTACGTAAATTTCTTATGAATTCCTGCTTAATAACTTTCATGAACCTCAAATGCCATGTATTTCAATGATACCTACATTACATGAAAAATCATCTACATATTCGTTTAACTATCTATTATAACTAATGGAGCAAAATTGAAATAACATAGTGATGAAACTAGTCTTAAGGCAATTGAGAAAATAAGAGATCAAAATGATAATGCTCCATTCCTTTTTGAAGGGAGTATCAAAATACACAAAGTTATTTCTCTATCATGTTTCAATTTTAGCTTGGATCTCTTGGCGTAAGTCTTTCCTTCATGTTCTTGCAAATTCACTTTCAACACAACCTTACATAAACTAAATCATTTCAAACTTGATAAAGACGCCATACATTTACATGGATTAGCAACATCCCTCTCTACAGTCCATATGAATAGAGGCATCACCACACATCACAAATTGAATCTTGTATAATTGAACATCATTATTGCATCTTATCTTTGATACACATTCATATGACAACATAGAGTACGAAAAATTTAAGAGAAGTAAATTTACTCAATCACTTATTTTATTATCAACCTGATTCAAGGCTCAGCCGAGAAAGAATCAGGAAGAAAACCCGGCTTCGTAGCCATATATAATAGGGTTTTAAAAAAATACAATTTACAATAGGATCTCAATCCCAATTTTCAATAATTTTATCAAATTTTCTTCATGATCATAATCAAGGAGTTTGTAATGTCTTCTGAATCTCATTTCAAGAACCATGGAGGAAACCAATAACTGATCGGGTGACAACCAAGCAGAACCAAAAGAACATCAAGCATGCATAATCATACATGGTTTACACAATAAGATTCACAATGAATCAAGACTAGGGAGAGGTGGATTCTTCCAACTGGAGAAGTCAAGCACAACACCAATTCAGATGCCCAATCGGGGCCAATAACCAAGAACTTCCGTTCTTCCATTTAAACTTGCCATACTCATACCAGGTTTGTGCTGACAGGTAGGGGCCCATAACACCCTACCCTTTATCCCTCTTCTCATCCTGAGAAGAGACTCTACACAGGTTGGAGTCCAACTAAATAGACCTCTCCCAAAATTGGTCACTTCTGCCCTCTCCTAGGGTGAGTAATACCAAAACACCCATGCAAGGAAACTCAAAATTGCAAACATAAACAAGAAAGGAAAACAACCAAAATAACAAGGTTTACAAATCTTCCCAACATACCCACAACCATACAACAGTAAAACAACAACAAGGTAACAAGAACATGAAACAAAACATAAAAACTGAATAAGGGAGATGGGAGTTTCCTACCTTCACAAAGAGGTAATGGCAATGAACCAATTTGAGTAGAGTATCCCTCCTTCCTTCAAGCTTCAAGAAATATTCTCTAAATGTAGAGATTGGGTAACAAAACCACTAGACCAAGGGAGGCCTCTAAATAAGCCTCCAACTCAACCACCCAAAAAGGAGCAATAACTATTTCCACCCACTAGCCACACTAGAAACTCCTAACTCAACCTACACCATGGTTAAACCCTAAGAGGAGGTGGGGTAAGACAACTCATGAAAACCACTTGAAATTTTCGCACAAAGGCAAAAAGGGACTTTTTGAGTGCCCTCAAAAGTCAAAGCTAGGGGCTTAGGGGTTGGAAAAGACCCCTAACCCATACCCATACCCTTTGGTTAGAATAAAAACATGTTAAAAGCCTTAGGAAAGAGGTTTAGAGACAAAATAAAATCTAGGAATAAAATAGGTCCATCTAACAACTCTAACTAGCAAAATAAGCCCATAAACATTTTACGAGTGTCAAGCGACACTAAAAGAACATAATTACGAACAATAGGGTTTCCAAATTTTAGCACATGGAGATTAGTTTTGTTCCTCCGTAGGGTTTCTCGGCTAAATATCTGCACACTCATTGCACACATCAGTAGTCCCGTAAAATCACATGTACATATATACGTATCAGAAATTTACATAAATTGAAACATACATAAATCAGGGTTTCTTGCATCCTACTTATATCCTTAATCATAAAGATTCCAACTCACTGTGTTAATCCCACATTTTACTAATTTTGTCAACATACATATACATGAACATTAAATGACAATCATCAAATATATCTACAAATGACATCACACAACATGAAATAATAAAATATGTTCTAAGCATCAGTTACTATCTCGACATCTCGAGTCGTTAATAACAAAATAAGGGTAATGCATCACTATGCTACGATGGGTCGGGGCGAGGCCTCACAGAATAGTTAAGCTTCTCATTCTAAAACAACAAAATCCTTTATTAGCCAACCTTGCTCGGTAAACATTGGTTCTAAGATGTTTTCCTATGTTAACCAACAAAAGCTTGGTTAACACTACAAACTTGCAAAAATCCTTTGGTAACTGAGTGAACTCGGTTAGCACTAATTCTATACAACTTTCCTTTGTTAACCATGTGAACTTAATTAGCATTGTTTTCAGCCATAATTTCCTTCGATGCTTGAGTGAGCTTAGTAAACATTGTCTTCACAGAGTAAAGTTTAGGAACGCTCAATAAACAAGGAAAACTGTCTTGCTGACCAAGTGAGCTCGATAAGCACTAACTGACAACTGATATGATATTTGTGTGACATCAAAGACAATACACAATTGGACAATTGTATCCAACAATCTCCCTCTTTGGCATTGATGGCAACACAACATGTCATAGCACAATGAAATTTGAGAATAAGACTTTCTTTGATAGAAAGTTTCTCCCTCTTAGATTTTACATCAAAAGCTTCTCCATCATGCATTAATCTCCCTCTATGAAGGAATTACATAGCTTCTCCCTCTTGAAATGACAAAAAAAAAATTCAAAAAGATATGACAGTAATCTTCTCCCTCTTTGACAACACATACCAAATTAGTATCAATGTACCTTGAGTACTGATTCATATGCAATATTCTATTGACTATGTTGCATTAACTGATTAGTCTTTAATTTGGTTCTTGTTGATGCATCACTAAAATTTCATTTACTAAGCTTCAAATAGGGGAATGACCCCTAACTTACCTCTTAGATATAGGAATGCATCCTTAGGTAATGGCTTGGTGAATATGTCTATGATCTGTTCTTTTGTATGCACATATTCCAATTTGATTTCTTTGCCCTGCACCAATTCTCTGACAAAATGATATTTTATAGCAATGTGCTTAGTTTTGGAATGCATCGCTAGGTTCTTTGATATGTTAATTGCGCTGGTGTTATCACAAACATGACAACTGGTTCTTTGATCTCAACCTTCATGCCTTCCAAAAAAATTTTAAACCAAACAATGTTAGAACAATTTACTACTACTACAACATACTCTGCTTCTGTTGTAGATTGGGATGTGTAGTTTTGCTTCTTGCTTGTCCAAGATACTAACCTTTTACCAAGAAAGAAAGCTGCACCACTTGTACTTTTATGTCATCAAGATTTCCTACCCAATCAGCATTAGTGAATACCTTTAGGTCTAAGTTTCCTCCAAGTTTGTACCATAAGCCATAGGCTTCAATGCCTTTCAAATATCTTGAGATTCTTTTAATTTCCATCATGTGATTTTATCTAGGTTTTGCCGAGAATCTTTCCACTATTCCAATTGGTAAGGCAATGCCAAGTCTTGTATGAACTACATACTATAATTTCTCAACCATTGATCTACATAAGGTTTGATCTACCTCTTTGGACTCATCATCTTTTGTAAGCTTTAGTCTAGTACACCTTTGGGTTCCAACTGGTTTTGAATCTTCCATTCCAAACTTCTTGAGTATCTCCTTGATATACTTAGATTGAGTAATGTAGACACCATTCTTTTTTCATTTGTTCTAAAAATTCTTTGCATAGATCATCATTCCATGTAAATAGAGTATCATCCACAAATATCTTTGCCAATACAATCTTTTTATCTGGTCCTTCCTTGATATACAAACTACTATTATCATTAGTTCTCTAAAAACTAATCTGTAGAAGGTAGTTATGTAACCTTTCATACCATGCTCTATAAGCTTGTTTCAGACCATACAATGCTTTGTGTAATTTGCAAACCATGTCCCTTTTATCTGGATCAACGAAACTTTATTGTTGTTCAATGTAGACTTCTTCATCAAGAATAACATTGAGAAATGCATATTTAACATCCATCTGATATACTTTGAATCCTCTATGAGTTGCATATGAAAGTAGGGTCCTAACACCTAATCTTGCAACAAGAGAAAAATTCTCACCATAATCAATTCCTTCTTCTTGAGAATAGCCTTTACACACTAATCTGGCTTTGTTTCTTGATACTTGTCCATCTTCATTCAGCTTATTTCTGAATACCCATTTTGTTCCAATAACATTTTTATCTTTAGGCCTAGGAACAAGGGTCCAAGTTTTGTTCTTCTCTATTTGTTATATTTCTTCATTCATAGCCTCAATCCAACTTTCATTTTCCAATGCATATTTAACACTTCTAGGTTCAAAATCAGCAAGTAAACATGTACCTTTCAAGTTGCTTCTTGTCACAATACCTTCTGATTTATCTCCAATAATCTGATCGGGTGCATGATGCCTTCTAACATACTTGGCCAATACCAGTTCTTTACCTTTTGAATGAATTGCACTATCTTCATTTTGAATCTCAACTTCTAGCTTAGGTCATTCAAACTTAGTAAGCATTAACTCGGTAGCTTCAGAATGTGACTCGGGTCCCTGTGACTAGGTTTGAACTTCTTGCAACTCGGTAGCTATGGAAGACTTAGGAGGTGAAGTCTCCTTATTGTTAGATGTGCCTAGAAATGTATCAGGTTCAAAATAAACAAATCTTTTGTAATCTTCTAGTTCCCTTTTGCTTTCTTCTTTAGTCTTTTCTGCAAACTCATCAATTCTCACTTGTGCACTTTCTATGATTTTGTGAATAGACAAATTCAAACATTTATATGCTTTGCTTTTGCAGGAGTATCCTAGAAATATACCTTCATCACCTTTTGCATCAAACTTTCCTTTTCTAGAATCTTTCAAGATATAACATTTTCTTCCAAATACTTTCAGATAACCTACATGGGGTTTGTAGTCATACCGTAGTTCATAAGGAGTCTTGTCTGAATCCTTTTTCAACTGAACTCAGTTCAAAGTATGGACTGCAATTCTGATGGCTTCCTTCCAATATTTGATAGCGACATTCTTTTCAATCATTAGAGTCCTTGCACAATCCATGATGGATATGTTTCTTCTTTCAGCTATTCCATTCAGCTCAGTAGTGCCTGGGGCCGATACTTGTGTTTTGTTTCCTCTGTCAATGAAAAAATTATTGAATTAATTGGAGATGAATTCACCACCTCTATCTAATCTTAAGCATTTCAATATTTTTCCTATTTCTTTTTCTACTCTTGCTAGGTACCATTTGAATTTTTCAAATACTTCTAAATTTTCTCTAAGATACATAATAGTCATCATTCTAGAGTAGTCATCAACAAAAAGAATAAAGAATTTTTCTCCACTATAACTTTCTTCCAATAGGTCCACATAAGTCAGTATGTACAATTTCCAAGACATCTTCAGATTAATAGTTTTTGCTCTTAAAACTAGTCTTTCCCATTTTTCCAATCTAACAATTTTTGCATAAACCAATATCTAGTTTCTTCAAACTAGGGATACCTCTTACTTTTCTAAATTTTCTTATCTTGACCATATTATCAAAGTTTATATGCATAGTCTTCTATGCCATAACCAACTTTCTTCCATTTGAGCAATAAAACATGAGCAATCACCAAGATCAAGATAAAATAGGTTACCTCTTGTTTGTTTGCCTAATCCAATTATATTCCCTTTTTCATCTAGCATTATTGCCTTGCCATGCATGAATTCTACCTTGAATCCAATGTTGATTAGCTATGCTACATGTAGTAGATTATGTTTTAGTCCTTTAACCCAATAGGCATTGTCACATACAAGTTCATTAGTTAATGAGATTTGGCCTTTCCCTTTTATACAACAAGGTTCATTGTTTCCAAACCTTACACTACCTCCATCGTAGTGTTCAAAGTGTTCAAATTTTGTTTTGTCTCCAGTCATATGATGTGAACATCCACTATCTATGATCCATGTATCATTTTTACTAACATGAAAGATAAGTGCCATCTTATCTTCTTCTTCATCATATTCATCTTTTATAGCAATGTATACTATCTCATCTTCACTGTTATTAGAATCTTTAGCCATAAAACAAGTCTTCTTACCTTTTTCCTTGAAGGATTTGTGACTTTTGGATTCCTTCTTGCCTTTGTACTTGTGGCTCTTCTTCTCATCCTTTCTTTCTTTGTTTGGGCACCTGGTAGCAATATGACCAATCTCTTCGCATGAAAAGCAAATTAAAGGAACTTTAGCTTTGTACTTACCTCTACCTCTAGAATATTTCTTTGCAAGTAAAGCTTCAACAACTTCAAGATCACTATTAGAACTTTCCTCTATTTTCTCTTCACTTTTTGACTAAATTTCATTTATTTTCTTTCCTTTCTCTTTGAGTGAAAGTTTAGCTTCAAATGCAGACTCAAAATTTTTGGAAGTTGGAACATAATTGTCAAAGTTGTCTAGCTCAAAAGTTGTCAATCTTCCTACTAAGGTATCCGAACTTAATTTGTGATTTGGGTCACATCTCTTTTCTTGAATAGCAGATACTCTAATTGCATAGATAGGAAGCAATGTTTTGACAACTTTACTTACAATAGTTTCTTTCTTGATCTCTCCTCTAGATGCTCTGATTGCACTGACACTGGCCTTGATTCTTTCCACATATTTGGCAACATTTGCATCTTCTCTCATTCTCATCTAATCAAATTTTCCTCTAAGGCTTTCTTCTTTGGTTCTTCTTACATTTTCATCACCACCATAGATTTCCTTTAGCTTGTTCCACATATCAAAAGTAGTTTTGCAGTCTTTGATCTCATCAAATTCATCATAGCTGAGAGCAGATGAATATCAATCATCATGATGTTATGGTTCTTTTTCTCAGCAAGATCTCCAACAAATAATGTATCAATAGGATTTTTTTTATTCTTCATCAAGGTATTTGTAGCCTATATTACTAATGGTGGCCAGATGAAGTCAGATCCCTTAGACGTCAACAAAAGTAAACTACTAAAATTGATTACTGTTATAGCTTAGTAAACATACAAAAATTGTTGTAACTTGGTAAATGCAGAGTGTGAATTAATTTTAGTAGATCTCAAAACATTAACAGTAATTAATTTGCAAACATGAGAGAAAGGAAATGAAAACATGAGACACCAGATTTAACATGGAAACCCAATATGGAAAAAACCACCAATGTAACTAGTTACTATTTTTCACTCTTCTAAAGTGAGTCCTGTTAGGAGCCAACCCTATTAAAGGTTACAAAATACACTGTTAGGTATGACCTTGTTAGAGTATTTAATCATCCTAGTAGGAGTGGCCTTGTGAGAGGTCTTCAAAGAATTTAATGGAACTGTCACCTTGTTAGAGGATTTACAACTAGCTGTTAAACCAAATCTATTAAGAGATTTTAGATCATTGCTACAATGGTTAGAGAGTAACAATGAGATGACCTAATTTTGATGCAACTATATTGCTGGATCCAGATCTCTTTTCTGCTTAAACTTGATCCTTCTTGATCGAATATTACTTTTTTTCTCCTCAAGGATATCTGCTTATCCTTCAAAATCACTCACACTCTTTCCTTCTTGATTCAATCAACACACTTGCACACACACTTGAAAACCACAACTTGACCTTATATTTATATCATCCAGATTATCAAGTTAGCTCAATACAAATTAGAATGACCACTAATCATTACCATAGTCGGCTAGAACCAATACTTAAAATAATTAAGCTTCTCATTCCAAAACAACAAAATCCTTTATTGGCTAATCATACTTGGTAAACACTGGTTCTAAGACAATTTCTTGTGTTAATCAATAGAAGCTTGTTTAACATTGCAAACTTGCAAAAATATTTTTGTAATCAAGTGAACTCAATTAGCACTAACTCTATCCAACATTCATTTGTTAACCATGTGAACTCAGTTAACACTATTTTTAGCCATAATTTCCTTCAACACTCGAATGAGCTTGGTAGACACTATCTTCGCAAAGTAAACTTCAAGAACACTTGGTAGACAAGGAAAACTATCTTGCTAACCAAGTGAACTCGATAAGCACTAACTGAAAACTGATATGACATTTGTGTGACATCAAAGACAATAGACAATTAGACAATTGTATCCAACATCTATTTCCAATACTTCATGTCATGGATGTTTCTCAAAATAACTTTAATCCATTCAATCTTAAAATTTATTGAGAACTCTAGGACAAGAATTAACCCTTTCCTCTGAGCAATTTGAAATTCATCCTTCAAAATTCCTCCATTGCATAGCTTCTTATAAGCTTCTCTGATCTCATAATATCCTACTTCTCCAATTTTATACATATAACAACTTTTGACATCATGTATCATAATGACTTTAGGTGGTATCAAAGATAGTACACCCATTGAGTCTCCTTCCATCACAATTTTTGAATAGTACAAAACTTTGGTGGAGGACAAGCATCACTCCTCACTAGTTGAGTTCTACTAACCTCTTGACTCATTCTAGTAGTTGATAAAGTAGCCATGTTCATAGCTAGGGTTTGAAGTTCTTTCTTCTCTAGATATTCGACATAGTTTAGATCTTCACTCATTCAAGCTTCATGGTTTGAAGTTATTTCTTCTCTAGATATTCGACATAGTTTAGATCTTCACTCATTCAAGCTTCTTCATCCAAATCTCTCTTGTGATCTTTTGCTCATTGCTAAAATTGTCAAATCACTCTGTGCTCTCAAAAATCTGTATGAAAGGTATGTGATAATATCTTCAAAATTTAATATATACCTTCGTTAGGGTCTCCATTAATGTTCTCTACTCTAGTGAGTGGAAGCCAGTTGTCACAGTTCATATTTATGCCTTTTAATAGGTCTTTTCTTCACAGTTTGGTCTCTTCCATATCACTCAGTCTATGTTGCGATGCTTGATCAACATAGACAATTTTACTAACACTTGGCAACCTTTCATAAATATGTTCTTATGCATATTTCAATATGAAAATATGAACTTTTGGCATGTTTCATGTAAGGATCAATTAAGTATACAGTTCCATACATACCTTTCTTTCTTAGTTTGATATGACATGATCACCTTCCCCATTCGATTGGGTGACCTTAGCTTCATTTACTCCACTATTTCCATCGTCTACTCTCTTTTTGTAGTTTTGGTTGATTTCCTTTCTAGTTTTCTCAATTTCCACTTTGTTTTTTCCTTTGCCTTTGTCTTTTGTTTGATTTTTTGAATGTACTTGAATTCTGCAATTCTTGCTTAGATGTCCAAACTTGTGACATTTGGAACATGCATTGTTAGATTCATAATTCTTCCTCTGATTTGTCCAATTAGGTTTTGTCTATGATTTGCATTAAAATTCTCTATCTCCATACTTCTGAGAGTTATAGTAGTATCCTTCAAATCTAGGTGTAGTAGATGCATTCCTTAATCTTGATCTACACTCATGTATTTGATGTCCTTGTTTCTTTTAGTCAAACCATTAAACTTAGGTTTAGAATTTTGCATACCATGTTTTCTTCTACTAATATTTGTAGTACGACCAAGTTTTCCATAGTGATAGCATGTTGTTTTGTCCTTTGACTTTGCATTCCTTAGTTCCCCATTCCTGGATGATTCTCATTTTTAAGTGCATGAATGTCTTGACCCATTAGAATAGGTTGATGACTTCATAAGTTCTTCAAATTACTTCATTACCTTTATCCTTTTGTTGAATCTTTCCTTGGATTATTTCTCAATTTTTAGTTCATTCTTCAGTGTGTCCTTCTATGATTCGAGATTTGTAATTTCCACATCCTTGTGATTCAATTCCTTATTTGAAAGCATTAGTTGATTCATCAAATCCAATTGAGTGTTTGTGAGTTTTTGAACATTTGATATCCTATCTTCAAGTCTAGTAGCCATTACCCTTTTTTCTTCTTCATCCATAGTCCTATCTTCTTTATCTTTTTTCCTTTTTTTAGTCACTTCACATAGTCTTATTGATTGGATTTCATGTTCTCTTTTCAGTCCCCTTATTTCTTCACTCAAGATTTTGTTCTTGTCAAGTAGATCTGCAGATGCTTTTTAATTTGGATTGATTGACTCAAACAATCCTTCACTCTCAACTTCTCCATAGGAATTTTTTTTATCTAGATGGCAATTTCCTTTCTTCTTTTTAGGGAATCCATCAGATTTTGTCTTTCCTTCTCAAGTTTCTGTAATATGAGTTGAATGTCAATCACTTGATTTTCAATAACCTTGTCTAGTTTGAAAGCCTCCATTTCCAAGATCTAACCTCTAAGATATTAAGCTTCTCTTATAGAGCCAATACTCCAATACCAATTATTGATTAATGGATTTTTAAACAAGACAAACAAGATACTGAGAGGGGGCGGTGAATCAAAATCTTTAAACACTTTAAACTTTTCACCAATTCAATCACACCTATCAATAAATGTGTATATGTAAAAATTTTAATGTAAACATTATGTAACATGTAAATCTAATCTATCACATGCATGAATTATAACCACAAAACATAATTATTGTTACCCAGAAATCCTCCAAGGTGAAGGTAAAACTAGGGTGGGGATGACACACACAAATCTTCACTACTGTAGTAATAAAGTTAACCTATGATAGTTACAATATTTGATCATAACATATGATCTACTCTATGATAGGTCTATTGTGTTAAAAGATTAAGAGATTGTTAGGTCTCACCTAGTTAGAGGACTTAACACTTAAAAAAAATTAAGGACTCTATTAGGAGATTTACAAAGATCTGTTAAGACCACTTTATTAAGAGATTTAGTGTGATTCAATTTAACTAGAACTTATTCAGTCCCTAGCTCTCAATTTTCTCTATAAGCTAATTTTGAGTCTTCTTCTTACTAATTGATTCTCTCCTCTGATCTAATATTACTTGTCTTCCCTTTTCACTTTACTGCCATGAATAGGTCACTTTCTTTTTTAGATGATAATAGAAACCTTCATTGACTTCTGGTTTATTCTCAATCCTTCACTGTATATTTCTCCATGTTTACACATATACTTTTCTCATCTCCCTCTCTCTCACTTGTGATATTGATCTAGCTTAAGATCATCACTATATAAAGAGTCTTGTAAAGAGTTTTCTATATGATTCCATATTTTGCCTCTTCATCAAAATCATTAATTAGACATAATAGAGATATATGTCCAATGTCATTTAAATATTCTATAACAACCTCTGTATGTATTAAATGTTTTGTAACAACCTCTAAAAACTTTAAATATTCCTTCCAAGTCGGCTTGTAAAATGTGTTACCTCAAATTCTACTTTATTTCTAACTTTTATGTAGACTCTAAATTCCTTGATCTTTACTATTTTATGAGGCCTAGCATTGATGTTTCTCAGCCTATATTGTGCTCTTTTGATGATTGGGATGTATTACACTCGGCACACACTATGCAACTAGGCACTTGTATCTTAATCTTAGATTGGTTTTGGCATATGAGTGATAATACACTTAAGTTCATTTACTAGATAGAACTTAGTTCACATTGAACAAGTAATGTATGTTGACCATAATTTGTTAGATAGTGTATGTCAAGTGAGATATACATTATGTGTTGAGTAACTAGTAAGTACCAAGTCACTCAAGTGTCGAGCAGACAATTGATGTCAAGTAATTCAAAGGTTCAGTGATTAATGGATGTCAATTCATTTAGAGGGCAACTTACAACATTGAAGATATAGTGGATGTCAAGCATCAGAGACTTCAAGTGCCAAGTAAAAGAGTTTTGGACATAGTTGTTCATAATGGCACAAACTTCTATGTAAATCATTTTTGAGCTGACTTAAGGATTATTTTGTGATTCTAGATTATAAAAAGGAATCTAAATTGAGGATCTATATTAGTACATGTAACCAATTAGTTAAATGGATGGATTAAGTGGAAAAATGGGTGAATCACAATCATTGATTTATACCTAACCCTAAGTCAGCTACGTCTTCTTAAGGAAGGCAAACCCTAAAACATTATATGTGTGAAGAGAGAATTTTGCGTGAGTAGACAGAGAATTCATGGTGGCTAAGGAGTTGTCAATTGAGATATGAATTGTAGAATCAATTAGGGGAGAATAGAGGAAAGAAGTTAGAGGATAGAAGTGACACATCTAATCAGAAAGGATCAAGGATACATGTAAAGAGGTGATTTGTTATCTAGTAGTAGAGTGCTAACCGCAAGATCATTTCTGAGACATTCTAATATGTGAATCAATTAAATCTCTTAATAGAGAAGTCCTAATAGGCTGTTGTAAACCCTTTAACAAGGTGCTTACTTTATTGTAAGTTTAATTCCTTTAATCAGGCTCACTTCTAACAAGGTGTTGAAATCCTTTAACAAGGTCAGATCTAACAATTTTGTAAGCCTTTAACAGGGCAGACCTTTCACAAGGTAGATCATAGTTTATGATCAAACATTGTAACCTTCATTGAATACACTTTACAATTGTAGTAGTGTAGATCTGTGGGTATCTTCCCCACCCCAATTTTTCCTTCTCATTGGAGGGTTTCTCAGTAACCAAATATCTTGTGTATATATGTGCTGAATTTTTATTTAATTTCATGTTATGGATGAACATGTTTAGTTTGGTATTTTAGTTTACATGCAAATTGTGACATGGATGTATGGTGAATGATTTTATCGTTAAAGTTTTGAAGGTTGGATTCAACCTCCCCCCCCCCCTTTCAAAGTTTACTTTTCCTATTATATTTCCAACAATTGGTAAAAGATTTTTTTTGTATGGAAAGAAAAGCTTTGGAACTTTGAGGAAAGACCTTGAAGATGGAAGTCTACAAGTTGGAAAAGACTATTGAGAATTAGAAGATTGAAATCCAAGTTTTCCTACATCAGCTAAATGAAGAAAGAGATGATTTGAAGAGCTCACTAAAGAGAAGGAAAGAGAGAGTTATTGAAGAGAATGACACACATTACCAAGAGGAAGACACTACTAAATTGTTTGCAGATCGAAACTCAAGTGATTTTTTTGTAGTAGTTGCAGATCTAGAAGAAAATAATGGTACCCTAACTAAAGAGTTCAAAAATCTTAAGATAGAACATGAAATCCAATCAGTATTTCTATGTGAGGTGATTGAGAAGAAAAATAAAGGTAAGGAAGACAAAGTCATGATTGAAGATGACAAAAGGATACTGATCAAAAGATTGGAAGAGAAGACATCAAAGGTAAATAGGATTTCTCACATGTAACTAGACACAATGAATCAAATGATGATTACCAATCATGAATTGAATGGAAAGGATATTGAGATCACAACCCTAAAGTTGAAGAATGAACAACTAAGAAATGATCTGAAAAGAGAAAAATAATTTGCTGAAAGTTTCAATAGACCTAATGAAGCCATCATGTACTTTTAGAAATTGATGAGATCTCCTAGATCTAATAATGATACTACTAGATTGGGTTACACCAATACTAGAGAAGGAGAAACATTCAAAAGTGGTGAACAAAGAAGAAACAAAGGTAAGAACTACAAACTTACTTGTCATAATTGTGGAAAGATAGGTCATACAACAAATATTTGTAGGAGCAATAATGCAAATCAGAACCTTTAGAAGAAATTCATGAGTAACTATCATAAGTGAAACAATCAAGGACATGAGCCACATGAATGCAAGACCAAGACATCAAGAACACAAAGGTTTTAAGGTTACTACTACAATTGTAAAAAGTATGGACATGGAGCATATGATTGCAGATCCAAACCTAACTAGTCAACAAAGAGGCAAGGTAAGGTAAACCATACTGATAGGTCCTACAATTGGGATTAAAATACAAGGTATAGTTGTCACTATTGTCAAGAGTATGGACATGTTGCTGAAAATTGGATTAGAACACATTTCAAAAGTGACTACAATAGATGGTTGTGTCAAACTACATGTTTTAGTTGTTTGAAGACTAGTCAAAAAAGATGAAATTTTCTAACAAGATCAAAAGCATCTAGCAGTGAATTCTATAAAGGAAAAGGAAAGGTTGACGTTGAAGAAGTCAAAGTGCAGAGGAAGAAAAAGGAAGATTGTAGCACATCAACTTCAGATGGGATCACTTCATCCAATGCATAAGGTGATCACATCACCCCCTACTAAGCAATCAAGATGTATGTGTGGTACTGATACTGATATTTCAAAGTTCAATTATATATTAGTTTCAAGGATTTAGTTATGAAAAGATCATTTATGCATGAAGTAAGATTCAAAGTATTGGTTAGAATCTAGAAGAAATCTATAATTTTTCATGTTGTTATCGAGTATGAAAAGTTTCACTATTGTTGCCAAGTGAAAGTTTAGTTAATGTTGAGCTATCAAAGGTGATAGTTTTGGCCAAGCTCACTGTGGTTACCAAGCATGGTAGGAATTACATGGAAGTTGAGTGAGTCAAAAATATTATTACAGGTGAGCTTAATAGCTATGTAAGCATTGAGCATTTATTGCAAAGTTTCAAGGGCTATGTGGTCATTTTTCAACTCATTTACAATCATTCAATATTAAAGAGAGCATGAGGAGCATAAGGTGAATTGGAGAAATCAATTCAAGCATTTTCATACTGAATTGAATTACTACTCACCACCAAATATTAGATTTTCAAGGTATTTATCATGTGTCAAGTTGCATTGTTTGAATTTATTCAAACCCTAGATAGTTGTAATGGTGTCTAGCTCTTTTGTTGTTGTGGTTAAGGAAGGAAAAGAAGTTTTAAATGTACAGTTGATTATTAATAAGATTAAATAACTAAATTTTTGGGCTATTCATGATATTAAATACAAAGGAGATCCATCTGGTGTGTTATCTATGATACCACCTCAAGTTTGATGATACAAGATGTTAGGTGTTGCTACACTTGTAAGGTAGGGAGTATAGGAGACATGGAAATTAGAGACTTGTATGGAAAATTATACGAAAAATGGAGTGTTGAAAGAGGAAAACAAAATTGTAGAGAGAAAAGGGTTAACCCATGCCCTATATTTTCCTAATGTATTCAAGACAGAGTGGATTAAGATAGTTCTTAGCTAAATACATGAAAACTCTATATGGTTAGAAGAAGACCCTATCAAGATCACAAAGAGAATTATTCAAAGAGTAACAAGGCATCCTACCCTAGACAAAACAAAGACTATGAGGAGTGATGTAAAAGAGGTAATTGAGAAGAATACAAAGGCAGTATGGAACAAGAGAGGGATGACTATAGACACAATCACTGATCCCCTAATTGCATTTGTAGTTAGAGTTATTGCACTTAAGTTCTTTCAATCTAGCAGATTGAATAGTGTACCATGTATAGGTATGGATCTAGGCTATAAGATAGTAAAGAAGGACCATTCGTATGACCTTTTTGAGTTACAACTCCAGTAGTTATTAGAAAAATTGGGAGCCATAAGAAAGACAAAAAGTGCAGAATACAAATTTGGTTCAATACTTGTTTGTATATTTTTCTATGTGCAGAACACTTTTCCTTCATTTAGAAAAGTTGCTTGGAAGACCAATAGGTGTATTGTAGTGCAGATTAGATAATATATAGAGCAATTAGGAGATAATTTTGAGACTTTAATGACAAGTTATTTTGAAGACTTCAAGAAGTCAATGAAACAAAGATTAAGAATATCAGTATCACTAGTATAGAAACATTACCATGATGTTTGTTTTCTAGTTGATGTTGATTTAACTTATGTTGAAGCTATTATTTTAAAGGTTAGATGAGTTAGGCCATTACCTTATGGAATTAATCTAGATGAAACATCTACAAGCATCACTACTTTACTAATAGAGGAAGTAGATAAGAAGGCTACTGCATTTGGAAATTATGATGTAGCCAAGTCTAAAAACTCAATGGACTTGAAGATAGCTTCTGTGATGAGGAAGAACAAAATTGTGAAAAAGCTCAAGGAAAAATTTGGTGAAGAGGTAGAAGGGGATGAAGAAGAAGAGGATAATAAAGATGATAAAGGAGATAAACCTTCACATGAACCACTTTCTCTCACATAGGGTCAAGGTGAGGAACCAAGAGAAGAAAAAGTAGAATTTGATTAAGGTGTTGAGGGAGAAGAAACTAATGAAGAACCTATTGCTATAGAAAAGAATAAGAGAAAAGAAAAGAAGTTAGTAGTAGGTGAAAAAAAATCCTACAGTTCCTATCACTAGGGCTAGCACAAGAGCTACTGCTAAGAAGACTCGATAAGTTGAGAAGCCTAAAGGAAAGAGAGCTAGAATAGCTACTAAGGAAGATGAACCTGAGCAGAGGCAAAGGAGGAAATAAATAGCTCCAGTTGAATTAGATGAGGAGAGGACTAAGTCAAATGAAAATAGTCAATTTCAAGTGTTAATGCATATTCCCTCTTCTGATTTAGACAACTTGTGTGATAATATCAAAAATAATGTTAATTAATATCAAGGTTCACACATGTTGAGTTTGACATACTTGGTAAAATAGAAATGAGTAAGGTTGAAGATTTTGTGTATAAAATGATGGCCACATTGAAGAATACCCCTAGTAAGCTTTCCAACTCTTTACCCAAAAGTCTATATGACAAAGTTGGGCAAAGATGGAAATTCAATTTAAATATTGAAAGGAATATTAGGGAGACTACTCTTGCTAGAGTAATGCCTGAATTAGATAAGTCATCTCTAACTAAGACCATTAATAAGTATAAGGGGAGATATAGAGCCTTCAACATTTTATAGAACAACATTAAGGAAGTTTTCAAATAGAGCACCCAAATATGGAAGGCTATCTATGGGTTGTAGATAGAACAAGTTAATGAGCAAGAATCTATGGAAGTAGTTGAAGACAAAGTTGAACAAGAGGTAGTTGAGATAAAAAAGGATGAATCTATAAGGAAAGGACATGAGCAAGGCACTATAAGAGAAGAAAATACAAAGGCTACAATTAAGGAAGAGAAATAACAAGATCAAAATGTACTAGAGGTGTATATGTCAAGTGTCAATCCCCCTCATGTGGAAAAGTGGTATTAGAAATAGGGATTACTAAGAGGGGGGTGAATCAATAATCTACAAACTTTAGTCACCAACTAGATACTATTACTTATTTTAAACTATGCATAACAAATCAATAAAGTAATATTGAACAGTAACATTAATACTACACAAAGATAACTCATAACACCATATTTTATTAACTAGGTAAACCCTGGACAAGGGAAAACCCTGGTGGGGATGATACCCACTAGATAATATACCGATATATAAGTTCCTTGTTAGAGGATGGACCCTATTAGGAGTCAATGAGAAAATTTAGTATAGTAGTCCCTGTTAGGAGACTTTGAATACTTGTTAGGAGATTCCAACACTATTAGGAGTTGTAGTGTAATGTATGCAAGAAGAGCCCACTGCCCAAACATGCAATTTCAACTACAAGAACAGCTCACTACTCAAACAAGTAATTTACTATTATTTTCCTTCCTTGATTGATCTTTGATCTTTAGCTCAATCTCATATCACCAGATAGCTCATACAAAACTTCACATATATCACTTTCACAAAAGTTTGCTCACTTCACAATCTTACAAGATAGCACTTCACTTACACAATACAACAACATTGCACACCTTCTTATCGCAAGAAGTACTTTGCATAAATACCATGCCTTTACATAAATTTTTGTTGGGTTGGCTAAGACCACAATTCACTTTTCCAAGTTAGAGTAAACATCTATGATGTCGGTCCTAACTAGACAAGTAACTATTTTATAACCAAAAAAATTCTTTCCTTTAATTCCGCTATCCTACTTCATCAAAACATCATTAACTTTGTTATGCACAGTTTGTACAAACTTTTGAGGTTATACATGTCATCACCAACATTTATACTATCTCCATGTAACTTCACTTTTCATAATATGACTTTTGCAACACGTTATAAACAAAACAGTACACTATTGTAAATCAAATTCTATACTTAGACAATTTTCTGATAACCAAACACTAACTATCTTTATTTCTAAAGTTTCCTATCAACATGTAAATCATGTGTTGTCATTAATGACAACAATTACACATCACAATAAGCCAATTTTCAACAAGTGGATTAACAAGAAGAAATAGTAAAGGTCAAGGATGTCTCTAACAACACCACTTAGAACATAAATCCCTTAACAGAGGAGGATATGAAGAAGATATTGATTGATTCTACTACCAAGGAAAAACTATGTAGTCATCTTGCATTGATGAGTGTGGATGAGATTGAGAAGGAAAAATTGGCATCTATAGGGGAGAAAATTCAAGAATTATCCATTATCCCCCCTCAATATACAAAAGTGCAACCTACCATGCCTATTGTAGCATATTAAAAGAAGGAAACAATGTCATCACATTTCAATGTATTGGTGCAAAGTGTTTTAGAACATGCATTTTTAATAGTTGAGAAAGATGGGACACCAATCCAAATAGGTCAAGAAGCCACTCTTGCACCTACAACACAAGCGCAAGGTGAAATAGATATCGTAGAAAGGGAGAAGGATAGGATTGAAGATTTAGTCTTGACTATAAAATCAGAGTGAGTGATAGAAATTCAAACACTAGTTACCCTACCAGATATTGCTACTCCTATCCCTAGTTAAGCACTTCATAGGTTGAGTGTAGAAGCTACACCATTGTAGTCATCAAGTCCTAATCCTAGCACATCTAAGGTTTATGAGATTACATCTTATGGTGATATCAACTTAGATGAGGTGATTGTATTGCCAAAGTTTGATCTTACATCAATCACCATAGAGAAAATGAGCATATTGTGGGATACTCTCGCTAGAAAGAAACACCAAGAAATTCTTAGAAGGGAGCATGGGTAGAAACAAACACTACATGAAATCAAGGACATATTTCTTGATGCATTCAACCTTTTTGCACCTAATGAAGCAAAGCCAATCATTGAAAAGTTGGCAAACATAGTGGAGAAGGTAAATGATGAAGATCTAGACACAAATGCAAAATTACTAGAATGGTGTGAGAAGAAATTTCAAGCCAAGGTAACTAAAAAGATATCTAGTGCCATTGTACTTAGTTAGGTTGAGTTTGCAACCAAAATTGATGGTGTGAAGAAAGTGTTGAAGAACATATTCTATCTCTACACTAAGTTGTGTGATGTAACTTTGTTCACACAAGAAGTGTAGAGACATATTGACCACCTGGAGGGAGATTTGAAGTCAATAGGTAAAATCCTAGAATAATCTTCTAGTCAAAGTCAACCTCATTTCATAATCTTCTAGATCAACTATTAATATCTCTGTTTCAACAAGATGGGCATATTGGGCTACAAATGCCTCAGAAAATTCAGCAAAGTTTGTAATTGTGCCATATGGGATTCTATAAAACCATTCAAGAGCTGGTCTGGCCAAGCTTTTGGGAAAGGGATGCAAGAGGAAGACATTATCGTATGCCACTTCTTGGCAGTGCATGTAAAATTCTTTGATATGTGTGACAGGGTCTCCTTTTCCTCTGAATTTGTCAAACTTGGGTGTCTCAAAGTGCTTGGGAAATGGTGTCATGGTAATGGCTCTGTCAAATGGGTAAGGACACACATTCTCAAACATGAAGGTTTTTGGATCATTTCCCTCTTGGATGTTCTTCAAAGTTGTTTTCATGGCTTCCCATTCTGAATTAATAGGTGATGACTAGGGTGCCCCCAATGTAGGAGTGCCCTAAGGTAGGTATGTGCTAGATGGGGCAATGGAATATGGATGGCTTTGAGGTATGGGCTGGTAGGGATTGTACATGGCTTGGGAAACTAAATGGTGGATGATGGGTTGCTGAGGTGGAGGGGGCACATATTGCTGCATATGTTATGAGGTTTGATGCTGATATTGGATTTGAGGTTGGGATTGAGGAATATAAGCTAGTTGTGGGATAAATGGATTGCTTTGTGGAGGTAAGGTATAAGATGGTTGTGAAGCTTGGGGAAAGGATCAGGGAGCTTGTGGAACTTGACTTTGGATTTGAGGAGTTTAACCAATATATGTGGGTTGTGCCCCCATTTGGGAAGGTATCTGCATGGCAAAGGAGGCCAAGTAATTGGTGGTTGGTGGTGGTGGATTTCCTCCTAGAAGTGGCATAGAAAAATAGTTGGTGATAGGAGGTAATGGATTAGTTGGTGGTGGAGGTGGTGGGAATTGAAAGCTTTAGAATGGAACTGATGGGGTTTGATAGCTTGGTGGCTGGATTTGAAAGCTTGGTAGAGTGGTGGAAGGAGCTTGGGTCACTTGAGAGCTTGGCAGAACATTGGTAGTAGCTTGTGGGGTTTGATAGCTTTGTGGAGTGAGGGTAGTAGCTTGTGGATTTGTGGCTGATGGCACTGAGCTCCAAGGACCTAGTGGAAATGATAGAATTGTGTTCTGAGCTGAGGTAAACAATCTAGGGGTGATGAAGGGTTGATTACTTGGCCCCATGGGTGGCATCCCTATTGTATATTGTTGAGGTTGGCCAAAGATACTAGCACTGATTTGGGAGATGGGTGGATTTGGAAGGCTAGGTTGGGGAGCAGCAGCAGCAATAGTGAAGGGAGTGAATGGTGAGGTTTTCTGGGTGAAGGGGGTTTGGGATGGAGTGGTATGGACCAATGGTGGAGTGGTGGTGGATGGATTGGCTTGCGGAAGGAAGATTTCAACTTGGGTGGAGGCTGGTATGTTTGGGTTTGTTGGATTATATGGGGTGGGTTGAGGCTCTTCTTTTGGCACATATTGAGGATAATTTGAATCATAAGAGCCTATTGGGAGTGGGAGTTGTCCAAACAATGGGTGAGATGGCTCTAATAGGGGAGGAGGTCTTCCAAAGTTGAAGGCTTCAATGTTGTCCCTTCGAAAGTTAGCTATGATTGTTTCCTTGTTTTTGTCTATAATGGCGTTCACCAATACTGCATTTCTTGGTTGGTTCATGAAAGCTTCAATGTCAGTAGGTGATGGTATAGTGTTCTCTGGGCTAAATGATGGTTGACTACTCAAGGGCAGCGAAGCTGTTTGATCCAAATGATAGGGCTCCATTGTTTCCTTCTTCTTCTTGCCTAAGCGAGTGACAGGTGGCATGAAAATGCAAAATGTTTCCTAGGGATGAGATGCAACAATGCTAATGAATGCAAAAGGGGAAGGCTTTTCTATGCAAATGATTTCCTAGGATGAGGAAAAGCTATATGAAAAAACCTAAGGAGGATTGGGTTGGGGATTCTAACTTCAAAGATATGTTGCCAAAGCACGAAAGGTCTACTTTTCTATGTACAAGCTTGGTGGTGATTATGTCAACTTAAGGATAGACTGATGATCCTTTAGGAAGAACACGAGATTGACCACTTGTGGATCCCAACCTTTAGCTCAAGGTGATGAGGGATAACAAGTGACAAAGCTAGATTACCTTAGACAAAGCTCTATCAAAGGGATAACCTTGGTGAGGCTGGTGGATTTGGAAGATGTTAGGAATGGAAAACTTTTGACAAGGTGAGAACAAATTTGAAGGCTTGGATGTGAAGATTTTTTGATTGCTGGCTAGATGGTTTGGTTCTAAATGAGATGGATGAGCTAAAATGCTTAAGGGGAGGACTAAAGATGGTTGGCTTTCCTATAAAGATGACTCTAAAGCGAAGCTTATGCAAGAAGATGTGGAGAAACAAGGGGGTCTAATCATAGAAATCATGCCTAGTTGGTAAGGCATCAGCAGGGTTAACTCCTGGATGTTGGTTAAGTTGGATGGTGTGATCTAACCAGGCATCTTGAAGGGCTTTGTCGGTAGCTTTGTCTTCTACTTTGTGGAGTTTGGCAATTTGAGGGCTTGGTGTTATTTCCTTTCTCTTGGCTAAAAGTTCTTGGTATGCCTAAGATGGCTTGAGTTTGACGTTGTGAAACTTCTGTTTGGGTTTGGGTTGCTCTAACATAAATTCTTGAATCTGCTTGGCTTTGAGAGATCTCAATTTTTTTTCTTCGACATGTTCAACTCTTGAAACATGCAGTGACTACGCTAAGTATGCCTAAGCTAGGATTGACCAAGTTTGGCAAACATTCATTCAACAAATAAAAAATCAAGCAATAGATAGGAACAACCAGATAGAAGTTTTTGATTCTTAGAATGTGATACTTTCACTGAGGAGCGTGTATGTTCTACAAATGTTTTGATCAGTCACTTCAAACACATTAACATCTTAGATGGTTATCTGCAAGGTTGACAGTTGGTTTAGCTAGGGAGTCCTCGATATACCCAAGGTACATGAGGCCCAAATCTTTAGATGAAACCAAAAAGATGTCATACAGCCGAGAGGAGCGGTAACCCACTTTTCCTCTTTCACTTCTCAAGGGTATAAAGTTCCTTGAGGCTTAGCCCGAGTGACAAAATCTTGATTCCAAGAGAGGTGTCTTTAGATTCACCTCCTGATCTTTATACTCTGTCGGAGTGCTGGAGTTGAGGTCATCCAAGGGGTGATGAAATCCCGAAGCAAACCTCCTAAAAAGAGAAACAAGGTTTTGGATCCTAATCTTATGCACCCAAGATGGCCTCGAAAGACGACAAGGGGAGAGAAGACTTGGATGACCTTGGGCTAAAAACACGTTTGTTCTTTTACCAACTGACTCTTATGTGTGCTGATCTAGACCTTGCAAGCACTCATGTTTAAGAGACGATGTTCAATTCCAACTTTGAAATGTGCCAACAAAGCAAAATCGATCAAAGAATGCGCACAAGAAGAAGAGTTAGGGTCAACAAGAAAGTAAACCCGCGTGCCCGGAGGCCCTCCACGTCAAGTGTCGATTGATTTTCTTTAAGGCATTCAAGATTGAGTGTTCGTTCATTTTAAACCCAAAACAAAGATGTGTGAAACTCAATTGTCAAGCGCGCGCCCGGAGGCCCTCCACGTCAAGATTTTTTCAAATTTTAATGCCCAAATGAAGTGTTAGCAAGCCTAATGTGCATTCAAGAAATTTTTTAAGTTAGAAAAACTAATAAAAACACAAGTGAAGTTTGATCTTTGTGGAGCACTTAACACCCTCTTAAGTGGACCCATCCCCATAGATGGCACTGAGATTGCAACCAATGGTTAAATTGATGGGTGATTAAAAAGAGTGAGTCCAACTACAAACTCACTTAGAGCGTCTTTATTTGATTTTTATAATTTAGAAAGTTTCTAGAATGTAGATTCTTTTTATTCCCCAAAAGATGATTATTTGATGTATGACGTTCAAGATTGGATTTTTTTTTTTAATCATGCATTCCAAGAAAAATTTGATTTTAATCCATGGCATTCAAGATTGCGTTTGAGCGACATTCATTCAATGAAAAATGTTTAAACATTCAAGTTCATTTTAGCAACATGCATTCAAAGACAAGTGTTTAAACATTCAAGTTCATTTTTCAAGTGCATTAAACCATGTAAGGAGAACCTACAAAAAACATGGTTAGTGATTTCGTAGATGCTCCAAACTACAAGGCTACAAAAGCCAATTTGATTAGTAACCCAAAAATCTCAAAATTTGAAGCTTAACTATGGGGAAAATAAAATCAACTTTTTTTGTTCTTTTTCCTAGGCATAAAAATGCTTAAAAAAACCTCTACTCTATGGAACCACCAAAAGTTAAAATGCAGAAACAAAGATGTTAGAACAAAAATGCAACAATAATAGGCAGAGATGACAGTTCATCAAGCGGAGACGCCAAACTGTGGAGACGTTGATCTGCGGAAACGCTGATCTGCGGAGATGACGAAGAAAGAGGCGGAGACAATAGTTTAGTTTGGTGGCACAAAAAATAGGAAACTGGGCAAAGACGCTGATCTGCGAAGATGACAGTTTAGGTTGGCGGTGGTGGAGATGACAGAAGACTAGAGGCGGCGACAGAGATGATAGAGTATCTGGTGGAGGCACTGATTTGTGGAGACGACAATTAAGGATACGAAGATGACAGTCTAGTGGCGGCACCATTAGCAAAAGACTAGGTGGAGATGCCAAACTGTGGAGACGTCAATTTAGTTGTGGAGACGATAGAGTAGCTAGCGGAGATGATAGTTTGCAGGCGTAGACGCCAATCTGCGGAGATGACATTACGCGAAAAGAATTGAAATGTGCAGATTTTTTCCAAAAAAAATTAATTTTTTGGTTATTTTTGGATTTTAGAGGGTATGTCTTCTTCCCAAGTGCACCCTTCAACTTGCAAAAACAATTGAAACACCCTACAGCTCACTCAAACAACAAGAAACATTAGATTATTAGAAAAAACAACATATAGATAGAAATGGATGATTAAATGACCTATAGTGGGGTCCCACCAGGCATGCCAAAATGTATATGAGAAATATGTTAGCAAGAAATACTAATCTATTAAGAGAAAAAATCATTAACTAGCATAAAAATCATAACATATATGAGAGACAAAGTGAAACCCTCAAATGAGAATATGAGCCATAGAATGGCTCTCCCAATGAGGATGGTCACTTGATTTAGGGATGAGTCTATTTGCTTAGATTTGTTAGGTATGCTCAAAGTTCTCAAAACTAGCTTCAATGGAGATAGATGGGTAATGACAAATTGGTAGCCTTGTGAGCTCTCAATTTGGCATTATAAGGGTATGGTTTAAAGGCTTTGTTTCTCAAACTAGCATTATAACTTTAACTCAAAGATTGTGATGATATGGCTTGGGAGGGGATCCAATTTATAGGCAAAGGGCTTGAGGGTTTGAGGGCTAAGATGCAAGGAAAGAAAAAAGCCTATGGAGGGCTTAGATTGCATGAGAGGAGAGCACATGGATTGTGCTTCCTTACAGCCAATCAAGGAGTGACAAATGTCACAAGGTGAGTGGATGGAGGAAAGGGCAAGGATGAGTCAACAAAGGAGGCTCAAGAGATAATATCTTCATAAAGACCCTTCATAAATAACTGGTAAGAGCAATGAATGGGCTTGTAAGAGTCTTTATGGCCTTTGTAAGAGCATTCAAAGCTTAGTGGTTGGGATATTTTGGAGGGAGTTTGAGATTGTTGACTTTGCTTGGCTTAGGAAAGTCTTAAGCTTGCTTAGGGAATGTGACAAGGTTAGGGGGGGATTAGAGGTTATTTAGGATTAGATTAGGCTTGTTAGAGATATGCAAGTGGATGGCATTCATAAGGGTGGGTGAGTTAGTGGCTAAGCTAGGTTAGTATGGGTGGATGGGGTGGATTAGGCTAAAAAGGGGATTTAGGATAGTTGAGGGGTTATTAGATTTGAGGGCTTTATTTATCAAATAGATTTATTTAATAAATGGGGATTTTGAAATTAGATAGAAGAATAGGATTAATTGATAAATAATGGGTTATTTGATTTATCAATTAGGACTATAGATGATTAATTAAATTAATTAGCTAGGGGATGGCAAAAGGATTAATTAAATAGGAATTTAATTAATGATGTCTTTAGAGATAGCTAAATAAGATTACCGAAGCGATGTAATCAGATTTAGGTATCTACACCCAAATCTTGAATTGACAACTTCAGAATCAATAACAAACATAGCAAAGAGCTTTTATATAAATAGTATCTTTAGAAATACTGATTCAAATAAGCAAATAATAGTATCTACTTACAAAGCTCTTAACAAAATCAAACTGTAGAGTTTTCTTTGTACTTGTAGAATTCTAAAATGCTACTTCTAAAACTTAAGATTTAACCACAACAAAAATAGTTTTGTCTATCAGTATGTTGGAGATTAACCCTATACCATACTAGTTATTACATATTTAAAAGGCATGGGGCTGGACAGTTGCCAAAATTACCTTGCCGGGAGTAAAATAATCTTTTGGTTAACATAACTGCTAACCAGAATGCAAGAAAAGTAAAATAACAAAAAAAAGAACAACTAAGCGACTATGTGTAACTATTTCTTCTAACTAGGTAGCACTATGCCTACTAGCCATGTTTCTTGCCACTTTCCATGCTTTGTAGGCAGTTGAGAATGCTAAAATAATGGATTGATGTGGCAAACCAATGTAGGCAAGCTGCTGCTTCAAAATTTCCTTTTCTTTCTTTAATTCTACTATCTTTTCTTCATGCATTTCCAACTTCTTGAGATTAATTATTAGCATGGCTTTAGTGTGTGCTACATTTGAAAAATCTTTCTTATTTGGTGCTTTCTTATCTTGAAGTTCCTGGAACTTCTTCTAAACTTCCTTGATCACTTCGTTAGATTGGGCAACGGAGTCCCCTTCTTTACCTATGAACTGCTTGACAAACCATTTAAGGTCTCCTTGAATTATCTAGTGTATGATCTTAAACTCTTGTAGTTTTTCCTTGATTTTAGTCACGCCTTGTTTTAATGCTTCATTTCTCCATTCAATACAGTCTTTGATCACATACAAGGCCTTCTCATCTAAACCTTCCATAGGACATTCGGCTTGGAATTTTTGTAATCCAAAATCTTGGATGTCTTATAGCCATACCACTACCTTCGCCCAATTTTTTTCTCCTTTTCATATCCCTCATTACTCAGTTCCACCCTTTTACTAATGCTTGATATATCTTACGAAGCCTTATCTAGGAGATCTATATATTTCACGGTGTCATCCAAGATTCCTTGCACCCATTCCCTTGCTATTTTTGCAACTGCTTTGTATTTTTGCAGGTTCTCAAGAGATTGTTGGTTCATTGCAAAGGACACATCAATGATTGTTAACATCTCACTAATCAATTTTTCTTTAGGATGAAGGATGGCATTGATATACTATGCCATGCTCTTAATTGTCTCCTTCAATTCTTGTTTGTCCTATCCATCTTTCCATACCCTTTGTGCAATCTTCTTATTAAAGGCTTCAAATAATTCCATATCCACCTCATGGTTTCCTTTTCCTAGATCAACTTTTGTTATTTGGTAGTCCTGAGGAGCCAAGGATTCACATGAACTTCCATCTAGTGGCATGGCTATTTTAGTTGACCAATGCCCTAAATTCTTATGAAATTTGATCCTTGTTTCAGTCCTTGCCTTCTTCACTTTAGATGTTTTTCCCAAACATTTACTAACTAAATCATCAATCGGCATGGAAATAAGAACCATGCTCTGCTTCTTCTCAAAAAAAGTCTCCAACCATTTCGGTGTGACTAGCTCTTTGTTGATGGTAGGGGAGAACTTGGCCAAGGTGAGATTTCTCTGTTGGCCTTCAGTATTTACTAGAGACCTTTGAGGTTTAGGTACATTGTCTGCCATAGGTAGTTCTTCTACAACCTCAAGATCAACTATTGTTGTACCCTTTCTTTTGGTTTTTGATGCCTTCCTTGTCCTTGAATAGGTCACCCTTTTAGTCCTAGGATTACCTTCTTCAACTTGAAGTTGAAGTGGCTCTGGAACTGCTTCAGCTTCAACTTCAACTAAACCTACAATAGGATCACGAATATCTTGATTAGTGATTTCTTTTTTCTTTTTGGGAGCCTTTTTACTTTTTCTTTTTGAAAACTTCCCAATTGAGTAAGGGGCAGACATAAGTTTTGATTTTATCTAACTTGTTGTCCTAGCCAGAAAATCCTTAGTATGAGAGAAAACATTATCTTCTTCTCTCTTTCCCCAATCAATTTTGGGAATAGGCATACACTCAATATGGTCAATGTAGAATGGGTCAAGCACCTCTTCATAATCCTCTTCTTTCAACCCACATGTATCAAGATCCACATTAAACATATTAATTTTTTTCACAATTAGCCATGACCACAGTCTTTTCCTTACTTCAAATTCATTAGGACAATTCATCCAATAGTCTTCTAACTGTAGAGTATGAACTAGAGAGACTACATTCTTAATACTATCTCTAACAAAACCTGTATAATCAAAATCTTCCTGAGGGAAAAAGGGTTTAAAGCACAAAAAAATCAATGATGCCTTTGTTAACATAGTTTTCTTTAGGCTAGGACATCTATAATGTCCAATTTCAATAGAAAAGAATATAGAATAAGACCTCTTATAAATCTCAAAAGACTCTACCACAAAGATAAATTATCTACACATTTTAGATAAAACTATAGAGTCTAAGCAATAACAAGGTAACTTCAATGGTTCGCCAAAAAAACCACCTATCCTAATATATGTGAACTTAGGAAATTGAATGTAAAAGCAGCCATAGACTTGTATAGCTTGCATGGCTTCTTCAGATAGTCTATCCTTTTCATGACCTTGAAGTTCAAAGACCAGCCTTCCCAAAAAGACATTATTTACCCTTCTGAACTCCTTACACAAAGAAGCTTCCTAAAGATCATTGTAATACTAGTAATGGGCATTTCATCAGTCCAAGGTGAATGTGGGAGGTTTTGCCATTCTTTAGACACTGCTAGGATATAAATCAAATAGGAGAACAAGAAAAATGGACCAAAGTTTTTGACAACCACTAAACCCTTGTGCAAATTCTCAACAGTCAGGTTAGCCCAATCAATGAACTTATTTCCTTCAACAATCTTTTGGATGAAGAAATACATCCAAGACTCCCAATGAAATGCATGTTCATTTCCCATAATTCTATTCAATAGAAGTACAATGTCTACAATTTCCTTTATGAAATGCACAATGTTTAAAGGTTTTGGCAACCTTGAACCACCCTCTGTCGGTTTCAGGAGCCAAGACTGGGCTGCCTTATTATCATAACTACATTTTCTTTTGGCATATAGGTGCCTTGCTTCCTCGAACGTCCATGGTTCATAGGGTTCTTTGTGAGGAATTCTAAAGGCCGAATAGATAGTAGTTCTATTAATTTTAACTATTACTTCCCCTGAAATGTTCTTGATACACCTTGTGCTAGGGTCATAATGGTTTGTGCTGGGATGAAAAATTATATGCTTCATTTTTAGTCCCATTTCAAAAAATTTGATAAATCAAGCCCCATAAATGCTTGTGTAATTGACTGTGCCTTTAAAACCTTTAAGTTGTTCAATGTTTCTGATACCTTTCATTCAGTTTGCCTAAACGTTCCATGATGATAATTTGTCATTTTGAGTTATCTAACAAAGTCTTATTTTGAACCAATCCTAAATCTGCTTTCTACCCTAATTAATATGTAGAATCCAATCAAGAACCTATTACTTTATGCAAATTTACCACATCTTTTGAAATCCTTTAGCCCCTTCCCAAATTCTTGCTCAGGGCATGCCTTCTAAACCTTAGGCAAGTATGAAATAATGTTTTGATTAAATCTGTTTTAAGTTTAAGGTAATAATGGTTTATGTGGTTTTAAATCTAAAAGAGTTTCATTTCAACCTTACTATGCAAGTCTCGGTGACCATTGATCTTGTTCAGATCAATGAACCCTACATACCCACATTTTCAAGATGCGAGGCCATTACAAAATGTAGGGAAGTGCGAAGAGGGCACGTAGCACAGTCTGATTACATGGGTCCAAGATAATTCAAAGGTTGACTCACCGTTGATCTTGGATAGATCAACAGATGCCACTTGCTCGCAAGATGAAGATGAGCATGGTTTAAACAAAGCGGGCAAGCGCATAAGTGGCATCTGTCCCTTGTGAAGACACAAGGGGGTATTCATACGAGTGAAGAGGACAAGTTATGAACATCGTCGATCTGTGAGAGATCGACGGATGAGGCATACCCACACTTTCAAGATGCGAGGTAGATAAATATTGTGAGAATGCCACTTTGCGACATGTGGCACAGTGGGACCAAGTGTGGAAGTAACGATGTCATGGGTGCCAAATTTTTGAATGTCGCGGTCAGGTTTGTTAGAGCACGTGCATTAAAAGGTGATTTCTTATTGGTTAGGATCATTGTAGTGGGCCATCAAATATTGAAATCTTGAATCACCGTCGATTTAAGCCAGCATCAAGGGCTAGCATTTGCACACATTGTTTAATTTCAATATGTTTTTAATAATGCGGGTAAATAGGTTGTGGACACGTATCACAATTGACCAAGTCATGCCATTTTGAAATGCCACGTGTTTTGTGATAAAGGAACAGTGCAATGGTTATTGAGCAGTTTTTCATCAATCGTTGATCTTCTTTAGATCGACAAAGGGCGTTGGCCAACTTTATCAACATGCAGGGAGATTAAGGAAAGTGAGAATGCATCGTAAAGACACGTGTCCCCAATGATATCAAGTCTTTCCTCATGAGCTTACACAGATCTTTCCCGACTGTCGATCTTAGTCAAATTAACGACCGGCACATTTTTGCTTTTTGAAGATGCTCACAAGATAAGAAATGCAAGAATGCGCAAGCCTAACACGTGAGGCAAACTCAAGTCATTGATTCAATTCAGATCTATGGCTCTTCCACATTTTCATTTCTTAGAAGTAAGAAGCTCCAACTAAAAGAGGAATTGCACACATGGCTAATTATGATTGTGTTATTTTTGACCAGCTTGTCTAGTGGATTTCGAAGTCATCATGTTCACAGCTTCGACTTATAAGATCTTCAAGATCGACAATGCATATTTTACTATTGAAGGTGGTGTCATTTTTCATATTAATGAGATTTGAAAACCTTCACGTGTGAAAGTAAAGAACAGAGTGTAACAGGTAAGATTTTCCCAATTTCAACTTGTGCGAGTAGAAATCATGAGTCACCTCTGAACAGAAATAATTACTGCTAGGATTGAGATAAATTTGGTACGAGTGTTAATTAGTTGGCTCAAGGATCAAGTGCAGAGTTACAGAGATAAAAAGAAAAGGCTTCAGGTAAGTTTGTATACCATAGTCTCTGCATTTTTTAGTCTTGGTGATTTATTCAAAAGATGATTCTAAAGATTTCACTAAGTCTGAGGGTATGGATAGTGGAAGGATTGCTTGTTAAGAGTAATTGGTTCTGGGGTACTGATAGTTTGAAAAATGATTTATTTATTTTCAAAGGATGGTTTGCAAGAGGAAAATGGTTAGCTTCATATGCCTGTGTATGGTTTTTGGATAGAGGAAAGCTAGTAATCAGGTGTTGTAGTCAAGTCACCAAGGTGGTAAGAAGAACAAGGAATTTACTTGGTAAGCTAACAACCTTTTTAGCAGTAACATCATCTTTTAAACAAATTTTCAAAACATCTTAGTATAATGCCAGGGTAGCAAAAATATTTGAGACCCTGTGCATAGTTTTGGAAGAGGGTGAAGAAGATTTTATACCCTTGGGTATAGTCTTTTTCATTTTTTATGCATGTACCCCCTTCTTGTGTCAGTGGATGGAAAATTTTGGCAGGAAGTTGGTTAAGGAAGCAGACATGGCTAGGGATCAAAGGATCCCTATTTTGTTATTTTCAATAGCCACATTGTTTTTCGGCTTCTGTACTGCATGCTAAGTAATGATTCTATTATTTCTGAAGCTTGGCATGATCAGTAAAGAGTGGGAAGTAAAGATGATTTTCATTCAGTAGTCATCTTGACAAAACCCATAGGCCTAGGTTGGTGCATATTTTTCAGAGTTGATAGGGTCGTCTTAGCAGTTGTGCACACAAAAAATTAGTGGTAGAGCCGAGTCAACAAAAAGTTGTAACAAAAAGGAGCCTACAGGAGAATATTTGATCTACGTGATGTTCTATTAATCATTCTTCTTCTTTTTCTATTATAAACTTGTGATATCTTTTGTAAGGGACACTTGTCAGTTCTCTATGCCTAAAGCTTGTTGCATCTCATAGTATTTAAGTGAGATCCCAAGGCTAGAGAAAGGGTTGTTGGTTGGTTTTCAATTTCTAGTTCTTGGAGCTCTGCTCAGGTTGTGAAAGCCATACACAAAACATATCTTGTATGAACAGCATATGAATTTTATAGATAGTTCTAATATAGTACTGTGATCTTGCATTATGTTTTATGCAATTCCTAATGTACTTATTTCAAGGAGATAAATACAATGTGTAGAAGGTTTTGAATTTCAATATAATTATGTCTCCCTTCTTGTTGAATTTTTTATTTTATATGTTCAAGAACAAAGAGCTTGAACCTATTTGCAATTGTCCGGTTGTATGTTTGAGGTTTGCTTGCCCTTGACTTAAGGAGTCATATAATTGCTTGTGGTTTCAAACAAGGTTGCAGATTCATTAAGAATGATGTGTGAAAATATGGAATTATATTGGATATCATTGTTTAATTCATAAAGCGAATAGACTGAACATGAATGTCTCAACATATGCCATATGTTGATTAATGTTCAAGGATGCATAATTCTGAAGTATAAGATTGCCCTAATGGATAAGGCACTGGTCATTTGTAGGATCATTAAGTTTTTGCTGCATATTGGATATGTTGTCTTTTCTCAATATAAGTCAATCATTTTCCCTTCATGTTGAAGTGGACATAAAAGTTTAAACACTCACTCAGTTTATGAATAATATAGGTTTTCACCTAGCTATTGTAGAATCTATGTTGTTTCATAAGCCATTAGGAGATATTCGGGGTTTTATCTGCTATCATAGATCCTGATTATGTTTATTACACCGGTTGCATATGTCAGATCTAAAGACGTTCACCCACCTAAGTTTTGCAGAGCCTAAAGTAGAAGAAGGGTCAAGCCTTATAGTTGGCCTTGTGTCTGAAATGATATGTTGATAATGGGATTTAGCTGCCCCTAGATGTGTCATGTTCTCATGGGGATAATTGAAAACCCTGCCATGTTTTCAAACACCTACATTTTGCACACTAAATAACAAGCTTTTAGCATGCAATTGTTGTGGGAAAGGTAGTGGCTTCAAGAAGCCCACTATTAGCTAGCTTTTGATAAATGGGACCTGACCTGGTGTTTCTAGCTCTCTCAATGACATCAATTAAGTTTTTATTAACCAGAAATGTGTCACAAATTTTAGGCAGTGAACTAAGTAGACATGGCTTTTCAAACTTGGGCATCTTGGGATGAAATAACATCATGACTCGCTATGAAAAGATAGGGTCGAAAGGATACAAGTTGAAATATTTCAAAACAAAGCAAGCACAAATAAAATTAAAGAGGGTTATGGCAATGCGCTTACAGTTTGATAGAGCTACAGCCTACGATTCATTCTCCCTACTTGATGGCACTAGAATTTCTTTTGCAAATGGAAAAATGAGTGGTAAAAAGGAAAAATGAATGCATTTAAGGAATGACTTACAAAGGAAATCACAGTATAGATATGGTAAGTAAATACAATAATTATTATTCATTTGTCGCGCATCAAAAAAGACCCTCTTAGTAATTTGTTTTAAATGCCCATCAAATCTGAACACCTATTAACACTCCATGTCATCATGAAATGAAAAATTTTCCTTTTCACCAAATCTTGTCATATTTGAACACGTGCCACCTAAAAGTCCTTATTTATTATCTCGCATGCCTTGGGAAGTGTCTTTATTGGGACCCACCTCACTTTTTAACTCAAATATTGAAAGCCTACATGGAAACAAAGCGTCAGTAAATAAAATTTACATCAAGGTTAAAGTTTAAGTTTGGGTTGATAGAGCTCTAACTTCAACTTTAAATTCACCAACTTGGGGAAAGGAAGTGGACTTCAACACATGGAAGATAGATGGGAGCTCAAACTTGAACTTGAAGTCAATCGAAACTTCAAGTTCAACTTCAAAATTATAAGAAGACTCAAGACTGAACCACCCTAGGACACGAGAAAAAATATATGTGGTAACAATCGGCTCCAACTGGGGAATGAGACTAGAAGGATCATAAATGAACTTGGGATCTTTGGCTTTGCAGACCAACTCAAAAAGACAAAAAAAAAAAGGAACAAAACAAGGAAAGAACAAAACCCAAAAAAGATGATATTTACAATGAGATAGAAAATAGACTTAAAATTGGTACAACTTGAGGTCTTGCCTATTATAAGACAAGGGAAGATCATCTCCATTAAGATATTGTTGCTTGAAGGCATTTGAACCCAACTCCTCAGATATTACAATTGGGCCTTTCCATAAGCTCTCGAATTTGGTGTGGGCTCCTTTAGGTTCCTTCCTTTTATCCCATAGCAATACCTGATCTCCTTTCATGAGTCTTCATGGCCTTACTCTTTGATTGAAAATTCTTTTGACATGTGCTTGATGGTTGGTGATATGATCTACCAATTCCCTTCTTTCTTCTTCTATTTTCTAGAGATAGAGTATTCTCTTTTCAATGGAGGAATGAAATGCTTAATCTTCACTTGCTTTTTGTAAATTAAAAGTACCCAATTCTAAAGGCAAAGACAATTGTGCTTCAACTACATATACTAGTTCAAAAGGTGTCATGTTGGTGGCTCTTTTGGAAGAAGTTTTGTTATCCCAAACTACTTCATATAACTTCTTATGCCAATCTTTTCCCCTTTCATCTGCTAGCTTCTTCATAATATTTACCAAATTTTTGTTAGTGGACTTTGCCTATCCATTGCCTTGAGGGAAATAATTTGAAGCATGAGATAGTTGGATACCATGATCATAACAATACAATTGAATTTCCCAGGATGAAAAATTTTGTGCATTATCAGTTACTATTTTGTTAGGCATACCAAAACAGGTCAAAATATTTTTTGTCAAGAATTGACACACTACCTATGATGTTGTTGCTTTAACAGGAACTGCCTCAACTCATTTAGTAAAGTAATCAGTAGCAATAAGGATGTGTGTATGTCCTACACTTGAATTTGGGTTAATAGGTCCTATAAAATCTAATTATCATAGGTTTTAGAGGGAGAGCAACCAGTTATGGCTTTCTAGTAAAAAGTTTACATTTTTCACAATTTCTCACCTAATGGTAGGCATCCCTGGCCAGTAGTATCTGCTTTTTAAGATTTTGAAGGTTGTCACCATTGATGAAAAATGTCCTCCACAAGCTCTGTCATGGAAGGTTTTTAGTAGATTTTCTTGTTGGTTAGCATCAACACATCTCAGTAACATACCATCTAAGCCCTTTGTACAAAATATCATTAATAATCACAAATATGGCCACTCTAAGTTGAAGACTCCTTCAGTCCTTTCCTTTTAAATGATCAGGGAACCTCCCATATGTTAAGAAATAAGCTATGTCAAAAAACCATTCATCTTTCAAGCCAACAAACAAACAATCAGGATATGGTTCTTCTTTTTCTCCTTCTACAATAAGTTTACACAGCCCTTGCCCTCAATCCAATTTAGTTGGCTAGATATCCAGGTCAAATTCTTGCACTTTTGCTACCCAAGTTGCCCGATTATTGACTGCTACATCCTATTGTGTGAGGATAATCTTGACTACAGTGGATGGTACATAAACTAAATAATGTGAATGCAAAATATAGTACCAAAAGTATATTACTGCTTTCATAATAGTAAAGGCGTGTTTTTTAGACAAGGAGTAATTCAACTTATGTTTCTTCAATGGGACACTCATAAAAGAGATAGGCATCTCTTCTCCTTTGTCATTCTTTTGAAGCAATATTCATGACATGGAATGTTTCAGATGCATAATAGTACATTATAAAATCTTTTTTGAAATCAGGATGAAAAAGTGTTGGAGCTTTAGCAATAGCTTCTTTTACTTCTTTGAATGCTTTAGATGTTGGTTCATCCCATTTGAAATTTTTCTTCTCACTAAGCAACTTGGCCATTGGTTTGACAGTCTCTGAAATATCAGGTACAAATTTCCTTAGGAAATTGATCTACCCAAAGAAGGATTTAACACTATTACAATTTACGGGAAGACACAATTCTTGAATAGCTTTTACTCTCTCCGAATCAATTTTGATTCCTTCTTTTGAGACCATGTGCCCAAGCAACTTTCCCTCAGTCACAGCAAAAATTGACTTCTTAGGGTTCAATGAAATTTTGTGTTCCTTACATTTTTCAAGCACTTTCCTCATATCTTTCAGTTGTTTCTTTCATCTTCTTGAAAACACTATCATGTCATCAAGATACATTATGATACACCTATCCAGCAAATGACCAAAAGTTGAATTCATGGTTCACTGAAAGGTGGCACCTGCATTTATTAAGCTAAAAGGCATCCTTTTATAGGAAAAAGTGCCCCAAGGTGTTGTAAATGTAGTTTTGTGTTGATCCTCCTCAGCAACTTCTATCTAATTATAGCCTAAGAAACCATCTAGAAAGGACATCATTTCTAAACCAACAACTATTTGGAGAATTTGATCCATTAGAGGTAAAGAAAAAATATATTTCAAGCTTGCTTGATTAAGGTTTCTAAAGTCAACACAGATCCTTATTTCTCCATTCTTTTTTCTTATTGGTACTGTGTTGGCCATGTAGGTAGAATGGTGAATTGGAAATATGATGTGAGATTTGAGCATTTTATCAATTTCTTTGAAAATTGCATCAGAAACCTTTGGATTGTAGGTTCTCAACTTCTGCCTAAAAGGAGTAGTACCTAGTTTTAGAGTGATATGATGCTTGAATTGGCCATTTATAAAAGTTTTTAAGTCTTCATAAGACCAAGCAAAGACAGCCATATATTATGTAAGAAGTTTGATGAATCTTTGTTTCTCGTCTTTTTCGCAATAGATTCCCAAGTTGACAATTTTGGGATTATGTTTATCTACCAAATTGACCGTTCCATAATCAGCATTTGGATCTTCTTTAGGTGATAAATTTTGGGCTAGGAAAGTGTCTTGCCTGTTACAAAGTTTTTCAAGCTTAACTAGACCTTTTGGTATTACATTTCCTTTTAATTGTAACGCATTTCTTTCATCAGTGAGATCAGGACAAAACTCTCTACATTCAAAATATAAACCTTCAAAATAATTAGTAGAGAAATTTTCAATACTTTGCAAAAAAGAATTAATGTGAGTGTCATCCTTAAATACTTGCCATGAATTTTTATTGTCTAGGACACTTGGTCTATGGATGATCTCAACTAAATATTTTTTATTTATGAAAGTTGGGTGAGGAATCAGTAAACAGGTCGATATTGCTAGAGAGTCTACTTTATCATTTTGTTCTCTAGGGATTGCTTTAGTTGCAAAGGCTTCAAAATCTTCAATCTCATCCCACACACTATTCCCATAATGTTTCAGTCTTTGATTCTTTACTAAGAACATGTTTTTAGCTTTATTTACTATTAATTCAGCATCTCCTCTTTCCTTTAGTACCTTAATGTTTCTTCTCTTGGCTTCTTCTATTCCTAGAAGTAAGGCTTAATATTATGTTGTATTATTGGTGTTTTCAAAAGCAAGTTTATAAGAAGAAGGAAAATTTTGATCATCAGGAGATATTAGTACTATGTCAGCCCTAGATCCATTAGAGCAATAGCTCCCATCAAACTCTAAAATCCATAGTGAGTCTTCGACTTCTAATTTCTCACCTATTTTCTCATTTTTAGACAAAATCAAATAGTTAGAAAAATCAATCTCTTGATAAAGGATCTAAGATTTGGGATCATTAGATGGAAAGATTGTGTATTTTGATTTGGCTTTAGGTAGCAAGGTTACTTTTTCTTTCCCCACAGGTATAATAGCTTGAGACCAATCCATTTTAACTCTCCCTCCTAGGTCTCGGCAGAAAGTTCAGCTAAGAAGCATACCATAACTGGTAGGGATATTTGCCACTAAAATAGTAAGCTTAATTCTTTTCTAAGGATAAGTTTCTAGGGAAACTTGGGTGTCTTTAATCTAACCTATTAAAGGAACTTTCTTGGAATCCATGGAATAACATTTACCAAAAGTTTTGGTTAAAGGGAGATCAAGAGCCTTGGCTATGGTAGTTGGCATTATGTTGTCAGAAGGACCTGAATCTATGATGCAATTATTTAGCTTAAAACCATGAATGAATAGAGATACATAAAATGGATCAGGCTTTGGAGAAAAAGGAGCCTTAGGGTTGACTTTGTCTAGTTGAAGTGTCCCTTTTTGGTTATCAGATGCTTCGGTTTCCCTTTTCTTTGCTTGAGGGATTTCACTTGTTTTCTTAGCAGACATTTCATTGTTCTTTGAGACCTTGGTTTCATTTATTTGTTTAGTTTCTAAATTAGGGGAAGATTGATGAACATATTCAATCAGTTTATTGAGCTCTCCAGGGTTCATCCTTAGTTATTCAATAGGGAAATCTGTATTTTAGATGCTTTACAAAACTCAACAATGTCAAATGAGGAATCAAGATCATACCTTTTTAGGATTTGGGGTGTTCTTGACTACATAAGTGATGACTTATTTTCTTTTTTCCCTTTTGTTTTTAATTATTTTTCCTGAGTGGGGGTTGCATTATTTTTGGAATCATCAGCTTTAGTGGCCCTCTGCCCACGGGTTAAGACTAAGCATGCAGCTTCTTCTAAGGTTAAAAGGATATCACCACTTCTTTCATAATCAAATTCATATTCAAGATAATAGCTTACAGAGTCACCAGGTTCTTCAGAAGGTTCATTCTCTATTTTTACATTAGTTGAGGCTACTTTTTTTGCTTCAAGTTGCTGATATCTTATATTCTCAGGACAAGAACTTCCCTCATGATCATTTGTAAGATGAAAGACACACATGTTATTTTTATTGGGTGGAGCTTCAATTTGCAATCTTTGTTTATTTGGGGGAAAATTAATTTGTTTTCCTTGAAAATTGCCTTGACCTCGATATTTTCTTGGAATATCTTGGTATTGAGTGTTCATTTTAGGAATTTTCTTTTTAATAGTCATCACATCATTCATGAGTTTTTGAACTAATGGGTCTGATTTTTTTGAAGTAGATGGTTGTGACTTTGAAGTTTTCATTTCCTATTTCCACTTTTAGCTAAAAGGTCATCCTCTAATTCAACAGCTAATCTTTGAGTAGCATCAACATCCGCTACCTTGTCTCTCCTTAGATGAAAACTAATATCTGGAGGCATTGCATTAACAAAGAAACCTTTGCAGTTCTTTGCATTAGGTCTTTTAGTAGTAGGGATTTTATGTAGTATTTTATTGAACTTTGCTACAAAATATCTCATGGGCTCATGTACTTCTTTCTTTAGTTGAGTCAATTGGAGGAGAAAAGTATGTTCATCATTGCCAAATTTAAACTTAATTTCAAAAGCACTTTGCATTTCAGCCCAAGTGGTGATGGACACTTGTGGGAGATGGTGAAACCAATTAGCAATATTGTCAATTAAAGTTTGCACAAACAGCCTTATAGCTGTTGAGATAATGGGTGTTGCACACATTGCATAATATTGTTATATTTAATTTTTTATTATGTAATGTTGTACCTAGATGGGCGTGCAACATGTAAAGATTCCCATGGAATATTCTTAATGAGTTGTATTGTAACATTGTGATAATATTTTATTTAATTATTTAATATTGGGGGAAAAGAATTAAATGCCCAATATTAAATGTGGGGTCAGTGGGTTAGGTAGCACATGGTTTATGTAATACCACTTGGTGGTTTTGTGGGACTTGCTACTATATAAGCAGCCACAAGGGTAGTTGTTGTAGAGAGAAAAAAGAGTGACAAGGAGAAGACAAAAGGCAAGAGTCGAGCGAGACAAGGCTTGACAGGTTAGCCAAGGGAGCATTTGTGAAGTTTGGAAGCATGGCATGGGATGTGTGGATTCATGCTTGTTCACATAGTTTGCTCGGTTGTGGCTATGGCCATGAAGGCTTCCATGGTTGTATGGAAATGATATTTTTGTTGAATAATACATGATGATGGATGATTTTGGAGGCTGGGTTTTTCCCTCAATGAGGGTTTCCCAGGGTATATCTTGTGTCACAATTTTGTGGGTATGTTGTCTATTCTCTTGCATGTGGATTTTTTAATTTCGTGTTTATTTCAGATCTATTATGGGTTATGTGGAAAAGGTTATATTCTTTATTGCCAAGTTTCCCTACAATAGATACATCTTCATGAGAAACAACCAAAACTGCACATGTAGTGTTAAAGGCATTGAGATGTTATTTAGTAGATTTCTTCCCATCTCCATTGAATTTGGGTAAAACTTCTCTAGCACCCTTAGAAAGAGGATTAGGGTTACCTGCAAGGGCCAAGGGACCTACTTGTGCACCCCACGGGTTAGCAGCCATTCTTGGTGGAATGAAATTCAAAGGTTGGGTGATAAAATGAGAAGGTACTAGTGTCCTTGGTAAGATTAAGGCTTGGAGACTTACGGTTACAGGGCTAGGTTTTTGAGGAGATGTTGTCCTACTTTTTCTTTTAACATATTTTTTGCATTTATTAGAGAGATTAGGAGCAAAATTAAGACTCTTTACAAATTCATAAGACGGATCAATAAACCCTTCCTTTCTTCACTTTGAGTGTACTTCTTACTAGCCAATTTTTTTACAATTAAACTAACATTTAACACTTAGAATGGTCTTGGGATTAGTCTGTCGACTACTGCTTCTTAATTAGCAACCAGTACACCTTTAATGAGTTTTTCCCTTTCTTCTTCTCTTTTGAGCACTTGGTTAACTTGTGTAAACTATTCTAAGCTTGTTTTGAGTTTCCAAGCTTGTGTACTTAGATCTGAAATAATGTCCTCTAGAGTATTATCAAAACCTAAGCCTGGTTGAAGTACTGGGAAAATTTCATAATGAGGCAAAACCATTTCTAGTCTTCCCTAGTAGAGTCGCCAAAAATTATTAGTAAACAATTTTTCTCAAATAATTTTATATGCAAACAGAGAAAAATGTATACAAACAAATGAATTCCTATATAGGACTAAGGAATTCTCTTCTTAAAGTTTCTTCAATAAAAACAAGCACAGCTACCTTTATTGAAAATAAAGATTTTATAATCTTTTAACTCAACAGAAAGATATTTTTAAAATATAATTTTCTAACAATGTTGTATCAACTTATTCTATCTCATCAATATAAAATAGATTTTTATGCTGAACAACCACTCAATTTTAATTATCAATATTATCCACATAACTAAAAATTAAGTAATCAAGCAAACAGATTCAATAAATCTTACTTCTCACAGCATCCCAAATCTTGAATTGACGACTTCAGAATCAATAACAAACACAACAAAGAGCTTTTATATAAATAGTATCTTTAGAAATACTAATTCAAAAAAGCAAATAACTATATCTACTTACAAAGCTCTTAACAAAATCAAACTGTAGAGTTTTCTTTGTATTTGTAGAATTTTGAAATGCTACTTCTAAAACTTAAGATTAAACCACAACAAAAATAGTTTTGTCTATCAGTATGTTGGATATTAACCCTATGCCATACTAGTTATTACATATTTAAAAGGCATGGGGCTGGACAGTTGCCAAAATTATCCCGCCAAGAGTAAAATAGTCTTTTGGTTAACATAACTACTAATCGGAATGCAAGAAAAGTAAAATAACAAAAAAAGAACAACTAAGTGACTATGTGTAACTATTTCTTCTAATTAGGTAGTACTATCCCCATTGGCCATGTTTCTTGCTGCTTTCCATGCTTCGTAGGCAGTTGAGAATGCTGAAAAAATAGACTGATGTGGTAGACCAATGTAGGCAAGCCGCTGCTTCAAAATTTTCTTTTCTTTCTTTAATTCCACTATCTTCTCTTCATGCATTTCCAAGTGCTTGAGATTAATTATTAGCATGGCTTCAGTGTGTGCTACATTTGAAAAATCTTGCTTAGTTTGTGCTTTCTTGTCTTGAAGTTCCTGGAACTTCTTTTGAAGTTCCTTGATCACTTCCTAAGATTGGGCAATGGAGTCCTCTCCTTTACCTATGAACTACTTGACAAACCATTTAAGGTCTCCTTAAATTATCTGGTAAATAATCTTAAGTTCTTCTAGTTTTTCCTTGATTTCAGTCATGCCCTATATTAATGCTTCATTTCTCCATTCAATACAATCTTTGATCACATACAAGGCCTTCTCACCTAAACCTACCACAAGACATTCAGCCTAGAATTTTTGTAATCCAAACTCTTGGATATCTTCCAGCCATATCACTACCTTCACCCAATTGTTTTTCTCCTTTTCATATTCTTCATTACTCAGTTCCACCTTTTTAGTAATGGTTGATATTTCTTTTGAAGCCTTATCCAAGAGACCTATATGTTTCACGATGTCATCCAGGATGCCTTGCACCCATTCTCCTGTTGTTTTTGCAACTGCTTTGTATTTGTGTAGGTTCTCAAGAGATTTTTGGTTGATTGTAGAGTACACATCAACAATTGTTGACATCTCACTAATCAGTTTTACTTTAGGATGAAGGATGGCATTGATATACTCTGCCACACTCTTAATTGTCTCCGTCATTTCTTATTTGTCCTATCCATCTTTCCATACCCTATGTGCAATCTTCTTATTAGAGGATTCTAAGAATTCCATATCCACCTCACGGTTTCCTTTTCCCAGATCAACTTTTGTTATCTAGTAGTCTTGAGGAGCCAAGGATTCGTGTGAACTTCCATCTGGTGGCATGGCTATTTCAGCTAACTAATGCCCTGAATTCTTATCAAATTTGATCCTTGATTCAGTCCTTTCCTTCTTCACTTTAGGTGTTTTTCCAAAACATTTACTAACTAGATCATCAATCGACATGGAAATAGGAACCATGCTCTTCTTCTTCTCAACAAAAGTGTCCAACCATTAGGTGTGACTTGTTCTTTATTGGTGGCAGGGGTGAACTTGGCCAAGGTGAGATTGCTCTCTTGGGCTTTAGTATTTACTAGCGACCTTTGAGGTTCAGGTACACTATTTGCCATAGGTAGTTCTTCTGTAACCTCAAGATTGACTATTATTGTACCCTTGATTTTGGTTGTTGATGCCTTCCTTATGCTTGAATGGGTCACCCATTTAGTCTTAGAAGTACCTTCTTGAACTTGAAGTTGAAGTGGCTCTGGAACTGCTTTAGCTTCAACTTCAATTGGACCTACAATAGGATCATAAATATCTTAATTAGTGATTTCTTTTTTCTTTTTTGGAGCTTTTTTACTTTTTCTTTTTGAAAACTTCCTAGTCAGGTTAGGAGTGGCAATAGTTTTTTATTTTATCCAACTTGTTTTCCTAGCCAGCACATCCTTAGTGCAAGAGAAAATATCATCTTCTCTCTTTCCCCAATAAATTTTGGGAATAGGCATGCACTCAATCTGGTCAATGTAGAATGGGTCAAGCACCTCTTCATAATCCTCTTCTTTTAGCCTATTTGTATCAAGATCCACATTAAACATATTTATTTTTTTCATAGTTAGCCATGATCACAGTCTTTTCCTTACTTCAAATTCATCAAGACAATTCACCCAATAGTCTTCTAACTATAGAGTATGAACCAGAGAGACTGTATTACTAGTAAATGGGCATTTCATCAATCCAAGGTGAATGTGGGAGGTTTTCCCATTCTTTAAATGCTGCTAGGATATAAATCAAATAGGAGAACAAGAAAAATGGACCAAAGTTGTTGACAGCCACTAAAACCTTGTGCAAATTCTCAGCAATCAGGTAAGCTCAATCAATGAACTTATTTCCTTCAACAATCTTTTGGATGAAGAAATACATCCAAGACTCCCAATGAAATACATGTTCATTTCCCTTAATTCTATTCAATAGAAGTATAATGTCTGCAATTTCCTTTATGAAATGCTCAATGGTTAAAGATTTTGGCAACCTTAAACCATCCCCTACTGGTTTCAAGAGCCAAGACTGGGCTACCTTATTATCATAACTACTTTTTCTTTTGGCATATAGGTGCTCTACTTCCTTGAATATCCATGGTTCATGGGGTTCTTTGTGAGGAATTCTAAAGGCCAAATAGACACTAGTTCTATTAATCTTAACTATTACTTCCACTGAAACTTTCTTGATACACCTTGTGCTAGGGTCATAATGGTTTGCACACTCAATAATAAGCTTTGGGCATGCAATTGTTGCGGGAATGGCTATGGCTTCAAGAAACCCACTATTAGCTAGCTTTTGATAAATGGGACCTAACTAGTTGTTTCTAGCTCTCTCAATGACATCAGTTAGGTTTTTATCAACCAGAAATGTGTCACAAATTTTAGGCAAAGAACTAAGTAGACATGGCTTTTCAAACTTGGGCATCTTGGGATGAAATAACATCATGAATTGCTATGGAAAGATGGGGTCGAAAAGATACAAATTGAAATATTTCAAAACAAAGCAAGCACAAATAAAATTACAAAGGGTTGTGGAAATGCACTTATAGTTTGATAGAGCTATAGGCTACAATTCGTTCTACCTACTTGATGGCACTGGAATTTCTTTTGCAAATGGTGAAATGAGTGGTAAAAAGGAAAAATGAATGCATTTAAGGAATGACTTACAAAGGAAATCACAGTATAGATATCGCAAGTAAATGCAATAATTACTATTTGTGTGCTACACATCAAAAAAGACCCTCTAAGTAATTTATTTTAAATGTCCATCAAATTCGTACACCTATTAACACTCCATGTCATCATGAAATGACAAATTTTCCTTTTTACCAAATCTTGCCATATTTGAACATGCACCACCTTAATGTCCTTATTTATTATCTCGCATGCCTTGGGAAGTGTCTTTATTGGGACCCACCTTACGTTTTAACTCAAAGATTGAAAGCTTGCATGGAAACAAAGCATCAGTATACAAAATTGACTTTGAAGTTGAAGTTGAAGTTTGGATTTATTGGGCTTTGACTTCAACTTTGACTTCACCAAGACTAACTCAGGGAAAGGAAGTGGACTTCAACACATGGAAGATAGATGGGAGCTCGAACTTGAACTTGAAGTCAATTGAAACTTCAAGTTCAACTTCAAGACTATAAGAAGACTCAAGACTAAACCACCCTAGGACATGAGAAAAAATATATGTGGTAACACTACTCTTGAAGGCCTAGTTAACCTTACTGCTGAGTTAGCTATTCAAATTAAATCTCTAAAGGTAGCATGTCACAAATAGGATGCAACACTAAAGCTCATAATGGAGGTCCATAAATCATTCTTGGACAAACACATTATTCGTGTACGACTCATTACATAAGTGTCAAAAAGGTGGAGAATGATTTTTTATTAATACAAAATTGAATGAATGAATAAGTTTTGGGGGAGACCAAGCTAAGGGGAAGTCAGTACAGAAATAGAGAAAATAGAACCAGCACAATAGTATGAAAATTTTACTCAGTAGGAATTTTCAAATTTGGAAAATAACAATCAACTTAGGGGGAGTTATAAAATTTTGAGGTATGACAAATAAGTCACAAGTTTTGCAAAATTTTGAAGTTTTGAAATCTTGTATGTAAGTCAAGTACTGAATAGATATTATCTAAATTATGTTTAGAGGTAAGGGTTATTTATGCATGACCAAGTGTTTTTTCCACTCATGTTGAAGGGGGAGATTGTTAACCTTAGATTGGTTTTGACATATGAGTGACAATACACTTAAGTCATTTACTAGATAGAACTTAGTTCATGTCAAACAAGTAATGTATGGCAAGCATAATTTATCAGATAGTGTATATCAAGAAAGATATATAGTATGTGTTGAGTAACTATAAGTGCCAAACCACTCAAAAGTCAAGTAGATAGTTGATGCCGAGTGATTCAGATGTCACATGATCAATGGATGTTGAGTCATTTAGAGGACAAGTTATAGAATTGAAGATATAGTTAATGTTGAGCATCAGAGACTTCAAGTGTTGAGTAAGATAGTTTTGAACATAGTTGTTGGTAATGGCACAAACTTCTATGTAAACCATTTTTTAGCTTACTTAAGGACTTTTTTACGATTCTAGATGATAAGAATGAATCTATATTTAGGATCCTTATGTAGTACATCCACCCAATCAATTAAAGGGATGGATTAAGAAAAAAATGGGTGAATCACAATTATTGGTTTATACCTAACCCTAAGTCACCTAGGTCTTCTTAAGGAAGGAAAACCCTAAAACATGATATGTGTGAAGAGAGAAGTTTTCATGTGCAAACAGGGCATTCATGGTGACTAAGGAGTTGTGAATTGAGATATGCATTGTAGAATCAATTAGAGGAGAATAGAGGAAAGAAGATAGAGGACAAAAGTGACACATCTAATCAGAGAGAATCAAGGATACATGCAAAGAAGTGATTTTTTATCTAGCAGTAGCGTGCAAACTATGAGATCATTTCTAAAACTTTCTAATAGGTGAATCAAGTAAATATCTTAATAGAGTAGTCCTAACATGCTATTGTAAATCCTTTAATAGGGTGGTTACTCCATTGTAAGTTTAAGTCCTTTAATTAGGCACACTTCTAACAAGGTAAGATCTAAAAATCTTCTAAGCCTTGAATAAGACAGACCTTTCATAGGGTAGATCATAGTTTATGATCAAGCATTGTAACCTTCATTAGATACACTTTACAACTACAGTAGTGAAGATTTTTGGGTGTCATCCCCACCCCAATTTTACCTTCTTATTGGAGGGTTTCTAGGTAACCAAATATCTTATGTCATGTATGTATTGAATGTTTATTTGATTTCATGCTATAGATGAACATGTTTTGTTTGGTATTTCAATTTACATGAAAATTGTGAGATGGATGTGTGGTGAATGATTTTATGGTTAAAGTTCTGAAGGATTGATTCACACCCCCACCCTCTTAGATTTTACTTTCCCTATTGTATTTCCAAGATTGTCTACTTGAAGCTTGATTGGTTGTTGTTGATATTGGCTCTTATAGAAAATAATCGATGACCATATATTTACTTGACTCCTATAGAGCTTGGTACATACTTGTTTATGTACATGATTCAGCCTATATAAGTAGCTCGATCATAGTAATGATCATCTAACTCTACCTTATAAATGACTAAGTGTTTGACACTAATAATAGTGGTTAGAGATACCAACACAAAGGATGGAGTACCTATTCAAATGCCTTCAACATAATTATTGCTTAATCTAAATCTGGTATTTGTACAAATCAAAGAATATCCACAGATTGGGGAACAGGATTGGAATCAATAGGTAACAGTTAGTATAAATAAAGTACTTATAGTTACTATTGATTATAATTCATAATTATTTCAAAAGAAAACTTTTATATATGTTAAGGAGAAAATTGTGTTGTTGATTGAAGATAAAAGTGTAGAAGAGACTAATAAGGAGGATCAAACAAAACAAGGTAAAATAGAGAAAGAAGAGAGATAGAATGCTCAAGTAGAATAATCTACTACATGTGAAGTTAGACCACAAGTCTCAGAACCTCTTACTAAGAGAACAAGGGATATAGTGCAAGAAAGTGCCACAACGACTAAGGAAAAGACTCACTAGCTGAAGGAGGAAAATTTAACTCCTAAGATGGTACAAATACTAGGTGTAGATCCCTCTACATAGCCTAAGTTAGTGAAAGATGTCACACCTGAGCATTAAGTGACTATAGCTTCAATGATCATAGATGCTAGTGGACACAAAGAAAAGGCTAGGTTTTGATGTCTCATCACACACTTTATAGTTAGCATTGTTGAGTACCAGCACACCTAAGTCAAAGAAGAAGAACTTATAGAAGAAAAATGTCTGATCACCTAGTGTGGTTGTCATATTAGATGAATTTATTATGATTCCTAACAGGGACAAAAATAACTTAACTAATGACTAGATGATTACTCTACAAGAACTATTGGCGAGGAAGACAAGGCAAGAAAAACTAAGAAGGGAGCATCAACCAAAGTTGGTACAACATGAGAACAACTATTATTTTATTGATGCTTATGATATTAAATATGTTGATGAGAAATCCCCTATCATGTCCCAATTAATTCACATTTTAAAAAGGTAAGTTATGATGACAAAGATGCAAATAAAAAATAAATGGAGTGGTATAAGAAGAAATTTGAGAAGAAATTTTTGGAGAAAGTGTCAACTGAGGTTGTTATAAGGAAAGTCAAACTTTCTAATCTTGTAAATAGTTTAGAAGAAGTTTTTAAGAATGTTTAAACTTTGTTTAAGACATTATATGATGTACCACATTTTCCAAGGATATTCAAGATCAAATAGATAAGATTTGAAATCTATTGGACATTCATTGAACATGGATGCAAGTCCAAGTTTCATTCATTATAATAGATTAATTTTTCCCAAGGAAGACTAGCAAAATTAGTTACTAGAGATGGGAGAATAAGGGAAAAGCTTATCTTAGTACAATCAATGTTGATACCTCATTTAGAGGTTATACAAAGGGAGTTGACATCAACAAAGGAGTTAGTGTAGAGAGATCCTCATCTCTCTCTATTATTGATAGTTTGGTTGATCTAGGCACATCGCTAGAGATCAATATTCAAGTTTTTAGATCTGTCAGAATAGGTTGGGACAATGTAGGAATGATTATAAAGATTCACAAATTATTTTTGGAAAAATATGGCTCAACTCCATCACCTCAATAGCCATGAGTGATAAAAACAAGGGGGAAATGAAAATAAAATAAAATGGATGTATGATCAAAGGTATGTGATAGCCCTTATTTTCATTGTGCCAAAATTTTGAAAATATACTATGAAAATGTCTTGGAATGTGTTTTATAGTTAGGGTTTATAATATTTTATTATCAATTTTGTAGTAAAAACCCTAACCTGATAAGTTTTTTTCCCTAGCATATGATATTGAATTTTTTTAAGGATCTTCTCCTTTACCTTGTTAATAATTTTTCCTTGATCCATGATCAGATATGGCCTTTAGCCTAGATTTTATGTTTAAGTGGGAGATCGCATGATTTTTTCATATGTTCCATATTTTGTTACAATCTTATGATCGAGGTTCTAAGAATTTAGTCATAATTTTAAGTTTTCTTTCTCCCGATGTTATGAAAAAAAGATTTTTTTGCATGATTGTAAAGATTAAATGTTTTGTCTCCCGATGTTACGATATCTAATGTAATCGTAGCATTGTAGAAGTATGTTATGAGGCTTTTGGTCTTACACTTAAGCCATCTATGTATCATCATAAGTTTCTTATGGTGAGTAACATGTGATACGATTATAAAATAAATGAAAACCATGTATAAGTAAAGGTTTTTAAGAAGACTTTTGACCATATGAAAGCAAAGTGATCATGACATCATAAGACATAAAGCGCTAAATTCTTACAAATTGGGTCCAAGCACATGTGCCTAAATAATTGAACACATGTCAGTAAACTCTTATGAAGATATGAAGGATAGAATATCATAATATTGTAAGAGCAAAGCATGAAGGTTTTCGAGGCTATGAAATAAAGGTTAGTGTACGAACGTAAGGGTTAAGGTAGAATAACTATTGGAGTTACTAAAGTTACAAATATAAGGGGATAATAGTTAGCATATGATTGGGAGGTAAAGGTAGCAATTGAGGAAAAGCTTCTAAAGCTACAACAAAGGTTTAGATAATTGTGATAGAGAAATTGTAAGGCAAGAAAAGGTAAGGTTTGATGCTCTACAAAGTTGTGATCATTAGATCAAAAAATTTATGTATATAGAAAATATTCTACAAAAAGGTTTATAAAATTCTTAGCATAAGTTTGTGCAACTAAAGAAGGCATTGCATTTAGTTTTTTGATCTTACAGTAAGTTGTTAGTTGTAAGATCGTAAGAGACTTGAGAGGGTGTTTCGGTAATATGAAACATGGTCAGTCATAAGATCATAAAGGTCTAAATTATTCCTAAAGAGGATACAAAGAGCGTGAAATTAAAAGTGAATCATAAGATTGCAAACCCTAAAATAGGACATGAAAAGTGCTTTTCATTTTTCTGAGCTAGAAAATGATATAAGTTATAAACCAATGAAATTTGAGGAAAGTATAGAGAACGCAAAGTAGGATAGTTATGTCGATGCTCCATTGAGGTGATAGAATAAACTGAGTTTAAGGCTCTTGCATGCAAGAAATCAATGCATAAAAATGGTTGATGAAATATGCATAGCATAAAGACATTCTCTAATCCAGTAACAAATTACCATTTGCAAGAAAAAGAAGATTTCAAGAAATTGCAGAGTATTCAGTGGAAAGAATTTAGATTTTTCAGTGCTAATTGCAAAGCTTCCAAATTTCTAATTCATAGACAAGGAAGTGGGGGAGCTTCAGGCTATAGACATGAAAGTCAATGAAACATCTCCTTCCAAGGGAGGGAAAACTTGGCAGAGGAAGTCAAATAAGTTTACATTTGAATGGATAAGGTTATTTCTTGAATCATAAAATGTTATTTTTGTAAATGACCCTTATGCTTTTTGGAGAGATACAACTTTCCCAGGTGTAAATTGGTATGAGCTTTTCATATACTTCTACAACAACAAATTTAAGAAGATTCATGTATGAAATCCATGGAAAAAGAATTTGGCCAAGCTCATTTTCCAAAAAGTATCTTGACTTGGTGAAGGCCCTAATCAAATCTTAAAATTCAAAAACCAAATCATTATGTAGGCATGATGGGACCATTCTATCCACATTAGATCATGCTTCTTTCATTGAAGCTTTTAGTTTAGATGACTAGATGCATGAGCCACTAGACCTAGATGAACTTCAAGGGAAGTGTGAAAGAAATACCAAATCCTCACAGGGAAAACCATGTTGCAACACATCCCCATGGACCTAAAAAAGGTGAGAGATTATCCAAAGAAGGTGGACATGCCTCTGGATAAATTAAAGAATTACATTGTGAAGATAGTGTGTAGTGTCCACAAAGTGGTAGGGAGTAATGGGTATGATATGGTTTATGGGTCAACATGTAGTGTAGCTCAAGATATGCAAGATGCATATCATGGTGGGGAGTATGATTATTAGCATACATCCTAGAGAAAATTAAAGAAAACATTGAGTTGGTACGGAGAGGAGAAATGGGGAATTTCAAATTCTGCCATTATTCATTGCTCATGCATCTAATTTTATATAAAAATGTGGGGTACATTAGCCTAGATTTCATTGATCAAACATTAGATGTAAATAGAGAGTTGACAATACAATTGTGGACATGGGTATGGGATAGATTCTATCACTATTCTAACTCTACTTTATTTTTTAATCATTTCAGTTCTATAATTATGAAAATGTTAGACCCTATTTTCTTTAAGGCTCCTAAGGTTTTGAAAAGTCTATTGAGAATAGCCTTCCTCCCTAAGAATAAGAAATTAGATCATAATTGGGGGGAATATTTTTTGTTTCCAACCCTTTCCATTATGAGAGTTTATGGTTGCCCCTAACCACCCCATATCCTACCAGAATATATCCCTCCTATAATGGCCATCACTAAATTCATGTGACATTTTATTTATGGTAAATAGGGAATACCTAGGGCCTAAAGTAAATAAGGGCACTTTTTTTGTAGGTGCTTCAAGATAGGATACTTTTCAATTGGAAAAGAATCCCTAGACCAAATTCATTATTTCCTTTGCCATTATAATTTATCTACTGCTCCTTATAGAACGTGTGACCCAAAGGGCTATATTAAGAAAACTTTAAAAGAAATTAGGGATTATGTGTCTCCAAACACTAGGGAGTCACCCCAAGAGGACTTAATTACAAATCTTATAGCTGAGGGGGAAGCTACAAATAAACTTGTTGAATTTGATGATGTCTAAGGGTTGAGAATGAATTGAAAAGGATAGATCCCAAATTTAAAGGTTTATACTTAGATGTCCCCTATCCATACAAGCTTAGGAAGATGGTGGATGATTATGTAGAGATCATGGCATGGATGCCTACAAGGTCAATAAGAGAAGAAGATAGAGTAAACCCTAACTATCTTGAGCCAGATGTTACCTCAAAAATAGAAGAAGAAGAACTTGCTAAGATGTCATTGGTTATAAAGAATAATAAAAGAAAGAAAGTGATCCATATACCTAAAAAGGTAAAATACAAGACACTTTAACTCATTCTTGGAAGAACTTTGACTAATTTAGAACTGGCAGGAGCAAGACTGGACGATAGAATTAGGCACAATAGTTCATGAAGAATGATGATTCCTCAAATATTTTGAATTCAAGAGCTTCCTTTATAAGGTAAAGCAGAGTGAATTGGTGATGAAGATAAAACTAGGAGAATCTAAAGAGAAGAAATAAGAACTGGTGGAAAAGCTACATACCTATGACCTAGAGAGTGAAGTAATGGCTCTTGTAGAGGCAAGGGACTTAGTGCAAAAAAGTGGTATGATTTTAGTGCTAGGGTGGTATTTGGAACAAGATTTCATGCTTGACTACATAAGAAGACAATAAAATTATATTTCATATGAATCATTTGGAGCTAGTGGTTTATAGAGGGGACCAAGTTTCAAAATTGATTCTAAGTCCTTTGTAATATGGAGTATGGCACTGAAAGAAATAAGCCAAAACTCATGGATATCCAAAAAAATGTCCAAGGTAATATGATTGTTTGGACTCTCTAGAGCACATGTGGTGTAGAAATATCCAAGGCCATGAAACATTTCTCATTCATGAATGATGCCAAGGTAGAGGAGATAGAGAAAAAATTGGCCAAGACATTTCATGATTACATAGATGTTAGGAAACATGTTGAAGAGGAACTCAAAAAAAACCATGTCTATAGAAAAGGGGTAGAAGAGCTAGAGGAAAAATCTCAAGGGATGGAGGCTAAAGTTGCATCTTTGAAGGAGCAACTAAATAATGCAGAGTAGAATAGGGAATAGGATAGCAGTGAACAACTAGCAAGGGTCACACTAGAAATGTATACTTAGATCACAGAGCAAGAACAAGGAGAAACATAGCCTAGAAGGATGAGCATTGATGCTCAAGATCTACAACAAGGTGGTGAAGTAAACACTAATGTCCTAAAAAGTATGGTATGCCACAGAGTGGATATTCTTAAAAAGATATCTCAATAGGCACATAGCCTTTATATTTCTTTGCAAAGTACTGAGTATATTTGCAATGAAGCATTCTCATGGTTGTCACCCATATTTAATCCATGGGTGGCATATATTTAGGTTTTAGAAAGACTGATCATGTTGATGGTAAAGATGCCAGATCTACTTGACAAGATCATAATAGTAAAATGAGGCCTAGAAATAGTGAAGGAACTAATAGACTTCTTTACTAGATGTATCATCTTAAAATGGAAGCACTTCCATTTCAAGATTGTTTATCCCTCTGAGTAAGTGGTCTAGATTTATGGCAAGTTCCTTGAATAGGTCTTTGAATGGATCTGGTTGTTCTCCCCTATTTTGCTTCTCTCTCACTATTTCTAGCCTTTTTCTGACAATTTTCTTTATGAAATTGAAGACTTTGACCTAGGTCAAGGATGACCTAAAGGTTCAAGGTAGACCTCGACCCTTACCTAGGTCATGGACAACCTCAACCCTAACCTAGGGCAAGGTCGACCTCATCCCTAGCCCTAAGTCAAATTTTCAAGTTTTGGGAGTTTAAGGATATTAGGCTTGAAAAAGTTTCATTTTCTTTCTTCCAAGTCAGCTATTTCAGGTTTTGGAATGGTAGACTCTTAAATTTCATTTAATCTAGGTCCATTTCTAGGGCTTAAGGTCAATTGTGATTTAATTCTCCAATGTCAACCTTCTCTAGAAGTTTGTGCCCTAGATCTCTATATAAGGAAGCCTTCCTCTCTCATTTTGGACACATACAAGAAATATCAGATGAATAGTTTTTCTATGAAGTGAATGTCTACTATCCATCAAGTGTTCATGAATTCAAGGGTTCAAGTATTTAATCATTCAATTCATCAAGGAGATCCATTGTTAGCCATTGAAGGATTCAACCTCTATCAAGCCCTCTTGTTAAACATTTCTCCATCCACATCCATATTGATCCAAGCCTTTTCTTATACAAAGATCCATTCAAGATTGGTGTTGAAGATCTAATGCTATTGATTTGGGACACCTTACATTCATTCCTAAATTTATTTTGGAGCATTTGTACTTGTGGATTCAAGGATTTGAATCGTCCACAATGATTTCAATATGAGCAAGGTGAATAGTTCCATTTACTTTGTTTATACATATTGCAAATTCAATTGTATTTCAAGGTTGATTCCAAACTATGGTTTTACCAAGGCAAACACCCCATCCAAACAAAAAAATCATTTTCATGTAGGTACAGGTATAGGACAATGAATTAAAGTGCGGATTTGGATACCCTTTTCACAAAACTTGCGAGATCTGTGAACAAAATTTTCATTGGAGCTATGCAGGTCAAGGTTAACTTTTTGGGGTACAATTGTGCACTAGGGTAGGATTGTGCCCCCCTATTTGAGTCAAGGTTGACCTACCCTCAGAAGGACAAAAAAAATTTGGATTTTCTCCATCTTGATATTTCTAGTCTAGAGCAGGTTGCAAAATTCCCCAAAATTGTACATAGACATTAAAAATCAACATTTTCCAGATTCACCTTATTTTGAGGTTAATATTTTAATTTTATCCATTCAAGTTTTTAAGTACTTATGTTCTAAAGTAGATTATAGCATTTCGTCCTTTTGATTCATTTGTTCATTAATCACTTCCTGGTGATTAATTAATTTGGATCATTCCTTTTGGGAATTTGGGTTAAGAATAGATCCTATATTTTCCCTCATATCATATTTCCCCCAACACACATTTTTACTTCTATTCATTTTGGTGAGCCTGACACACTTACCCTCTTTTCTTTTGTGGAATTAGATGCCCTATTGTGTTTTTTGGTGTTAGATTTCCTTTTATCTTATGTTTTGTGGTGTTTTGTGTTATGTTAAATCTTGCGTGCTAATTAGATTTCTTGTTTCAAAAATACAAAAAAATTACAAAATCTCTTTCAAAATACAAAAATATTCATTCTTTATGTTTTCTTAGTTTAGTTCATTTTCATTGTATTGGTTTATGAGCTTTATTACTTCTAGCCCTACTACTAATCTTCTAGTTAAATGAAGTTGTAGACTTATGGGTACCTTTGATCCTGAGTCATCTTCTCCTTTCCTTAGGATCCTAGAAGAAAATTTTCTTCTTCCTTATTCCAATCCTATTATGGAGAAAAATTCTTCTTAGTCATCTCATGACGAGGATGATGCTTTAAGAGTTCCTCTTGAACAAGTCCATAAACTTTCAACTGTACTTGATAAAATAGGTAATTAGCTTATTCAAGAAAACCATAATCAAGATTCTATTCAAGCTATAGAGGCTCTTCATAAACTTGTTCATGATAGTGATCAAGGTGTTAACCTCTTATGTGGTGTTACTCACCTTGTGCATTCAAATGTTAAACCTTTAGCTCAAGAAGCTCAAGATTTAGGGTTGAATCCTCCTGTCACTAATGTAGGCCCTTCTTTTGTTCCTTTATCTAGTGCCCCTATCTATACTACTTCTTTGGTGATTGTGATGGTTGCCTCTATGAAATTTCCTCATTTCCCTTCCTATATCATAGCCTTCTTATCATATGTTCCTTTTACTTATTCTAATCCTCTACCAAGTGTAGTTCTCAGTGTTTCTCTAGTTGTTTCTTTTGTTCCTATAGCTTCATATACTTTACCTAGTGTTTTTAATGTTTATAGTTCTCCTATTTCCTCTAATGATTCAACACTTACCAGTTTGGCTCAAACTATGTCATCTTTATAACAACTTGCTATCTTGACTCAAAACAAGTTTAGTATTCCTACATGTGACATGGGAAGTCCTTTGTCTCAACATATTATTCATACTCCCATTCCTCAGCAAGGTTATATGCCTCATCTTTAGAATTAAAATGGTAAGGGAAACCCTATTCATCATGTTAAAACATTTCAAATCCTTTATAGTGATTATTCTCATGACCATAGGATTTTAGCTAAGTTGTTTGCTAGAGCCTTTTGTGACAAGGCCTTACAATGATTTTGTTCCTTGCCTCCTTATTCCATTAATTCATTTCCACAACTTTTCAATGCTTTTATTCAACAATTTCAAAACAACATTGTCCCACAAGTGTCTTTGATTGATTTGATGCATTGTAAACAAAGTTCTAAGGAAAAATTGACTGAATTTATTAGTAGATTTAAACATCTACATGCTCAGATTTCCTATCCTATTCTTGATATTGATATTCAACATATATTTATTTTAAATTTTAAAAAGTATAATAGAGATAATATTTTTCTTACTAAATTTACCTCTTTTTAACAACTTTGTGCAGTGCTTCATCATTATCAATTACAAGTGAGTCAATCTAAGAGCAACACTCCAATGTCTCATGTTCCTATTGATAAAAGTGATGCTACTCCTAATCCAAAAAAAATTCAAAAATTCAATAACTATGTCAAGATAAACAAGCAAATGTAGTTGCTGATCAAGTTGTTATTGCATCTCACATTGCTACTTCTACATCTACTGCTTTTCGATTAAATCCTGTGTTTACTCCTCTTTCTATTTTTTTACATTCTATTATGAATAGGTTGTTAACTACTAATATGGTTACTTTACCTCCTATTTGTCCTCTTTTAACTACTATGATTGCATCTAAATCCTTTGATTCTAAGGATTTTTGTCAATATCATCATCAGAATGGTCATAATACTGAGAAATGTTATTCTTTAAAACATTATAAGGTTCAAGATTTAATTGACTAATTATTTATCTATTGATAATTTTTATGGTAGTGGGAATAAGTTTGTTTCTCCTCCTAATCAAAATCTACAAATCTATATGAATCCTTTACCTCAACATGATACTAATACTATTGGTCAACCATCTTCTATAGATAATGTGTATGATTCAAAGATGGATGATCTTGATAATATTGTTAATCAAGTGGAGCATGTTTTTTAATCTTTATCTCCACCTCAACCTCAACCTCAACTTCAATCTCAAGTTTCATTTCAATCTCAACTAAAACCTAAGCCTAAATTGAAGCCTCAACCTAAACCTCAACAACAACCTAAGCATAAAAGACCTTGGGAACTTTTGATTACCTTTGATGGTTCTAAGACTATCAAAGCTCTTGATGGTCCCCTTTATATTTTTGCTAGGGTTTCTCAGATACCTACTCATGGTTTTCTTGTTGATCCTACATCCTTATTAAATGTTATTACTTGAGAAAAACTTTTTATGAAAAGATTGCAGTGCGATTTTTATGATACATCTGATGTGTGGATTCAAACTTGTAATGGTTTTTTTTATCCGTCATTTGGTTCTATTGATTTATTGATTGAACTTTGTGGAAAAAATGTGAACATGACCTTTGTTGTTGTTCCTACTTCTGATTAGTTTCAAGTTAAGCTTGGTTTTCCATGGTTAAATGTTATGCATGTTGTTGATTCACCTATTCATAAATGTCTTAAATTTATTCATGATAAAGAAGTGTAGATGATTAATCATAGTTTATATTACACTTCTAGGTCTAGATATTGTGCTACACTTGACTTCTTTTTGCCTTTATTACCTAATTCATGTCCTTTTCGACCTAATCATATATTCCATTCATATCAAGCTTATAAGTATCATAAGATTAACGAGTTCAATTTTCCTCCTATGGATCTTAATCATGGTCTTTTGCCTACACCTTCCATGCCTCCTTTATCTATGGCTTCTAAATCTATTAATCAAGCTCCTATTGTGGCTTGTTAGTATGCTGATAATTATATTAATCCTCCTATAGAACTTGTGAAGGATCCAGTAATTACTCCTCCTAGTTCTCAACACATTTCAAGAAATACAAAACGTAATCAATCTACTAATGAATGTTGTAAGAAGCATCATGCTCAAGCTAAAGCTCATAATTTTTTTCTTCAAAAATCTTCACCTTTTTTGGATACAACTATGCATGATGTGTTAGACAAAGTTGTTGCTAATAATGATGTCAAGCTACATGATTTTGATGATTCCATTCATATCTTAGATATAATTTTGATTAATTTAGATGAAGAAGATACTCTTGATAATATTTATGATGTTAATGATGAATATGAAACTATTGACATTGACATTGATTTACCCCATATGCTTTCCTCACAATTGAAACTTACACCTAATATCAAACATTGTGATTCTCAAGAGGATCCTTGTTTGGAACTAGCTATCATTCCTACTGTGTTAGATATAGTCCATCTAGTAAGTTACCCACCTTCCCTAAATGATATAGAATGAGATGGGAGAGTAGGTGGTGTACTTGATTGGATACTCCTTCATGGTAGCATTATGTGTGTTTTTTTAGTATTTTTTTCTCCCATAATATGTTTTTTTGTTAGATTCTTTTATACGATCCTTGTTGCTCTATTGGTACAAGGTGATAAAGGAATAAAACCTATTGTACTATTCTTCTACATGTATCTCTATTCTTCCATATGTTTTTTAACGTTATGTAATACTTGTTCCATTGTTTGTACATGTCTCCTTGTGTAATCTGGTTCGATTCTCAACTTGATAGCACTGATTCTTTTTGGTATCCAAGTCATGGTCCAAAAAGATTCTTCTTCATATCTCTTATGTGATCTTTCCTCCTTTGTGATTGTAGTTCTACTTTCTTTGGGAATGATGTCAATTCTTTTTCAATAAAACTATAAACTATATATATAAAATTATATGATCATATTGACCCCATAGTAGGTAGATCCCTTTTATGTTCTATGTATGTTTATGTGGTGTTTCCCTTGATTTGTCTTTGTCTTGGGGCATCTGTAGTGGAAATTTAATCAGTGGAGTTGTCTATGTTTTTTGTTAAAGCTATTTCTCCTATTAAAGTGTTGGCAATGACTTTAATCTGGGGGCATACGCTCTACTCACTTATTGCACACACACACTTTTCAATACATATATTTTATTTTTAGGATACCTTTTCTCCTTTTTTGGATTAGTAACTAATCCTTAAAACATGGATTTATATTTTAGGGTCTCTTAATCCCTCCAGTTTCAAAATTTTTGATCCCTTAAGGTTGAAGGTGTCCTTAAGACTGGATTTCTTTTTCTTTTTGGTTTTTCTCTTACAAAATAGAATATTCTTGAGGGTGGATCCTAGATGGGTTGGCTAGTGGGTAGCCACATTTACTAGGCAGTTCAATTCCATCTTTCCAATTGTGTTATTTCCTTTTGTGGTTCACAATGGGACATAAGTTCTCATTAGGTGATATAATCACACTCTTTTTCTCTTTTCCTAGAGATATCTCTCTTATTATGATCTTGGAGTTGACGAACACTTAAGTCTTTAGGGGCTTAAGGATATATTTTTCCCTTTGATTTTAATAAGATTATCTTTTCATTATGATCTACTTTACGAAGAGTTTGAATCGATTCCATACTCTTGCTAAAGTGGGGGATTAATTTATCATCTTAAAATGGAAGCACTTCCATTTTAAGAGAATTTATCCCTCTGAGTAAGTGGTCTAGGGTTATGTCAAGCACCTTGAATAGGTCTTTGCATGGATCTTGTTGTTTCCCCCTATTCTACTTCTCTCTCCCTATTTCTAGCCCTTTTTTGACAATTTTTTCATAGATGACCTTGACCCTAACCTAGGGTAGGGCAACCTTGTCCCTAATCCCAAGTCTAATTTTCAAGTTCTAGGAGTTTCAGGATATCGAGCTTCGAAAAGTTTCATTTTCCTACTTCTAGGTCAGTTGTTTTGGGTTTTGGAATGGTATACTCTTAAATTGCATTTAATCTAGGTTCATTTCTATGGGTTAAGGTTGATTGGGATTTAATTCTGCAATGTCAACCTTCTCTAGAAGTTTGTGCCCTAGATCTCTATATAAGGAAGCCTTCCTCTCTCATTTTGGACACATGCAAGAGATATCGGACAAATAATTTTTCTATGAAGTGAAGATCTACAATCCATCAAGTGTTCAAACATTCATGTATTCAAGTATTCAAGCATTCAATTCATCAAGGAGATCCATTATTAGCCATTGAAGGGTTCAATCTCTATGGAGCCCTCTTGCTGAAGATTTCTCCATCCAAATACACATTCATCCAAGCCTTTTCTTATGCAAGGATCCATTCAAGATTGGTGTTGAAGATCTAATTCCATTGATTTGAGACATCCTACATTCATTTTGGAGTATATGTACTTGTGGATTCAAGGATTCAAATCCTTTGCAAGGATTTCAATATAAGCAAGGTGAATAGTTCCATTTACTTTGTTTATACATATTGCAATTTCAATTATATTTCAAGGTTGATTCCAAATTGTCAAACTTGTGGGATCCATGAACATAATTTTTGTCAAAGTTGTGTAAGTCAAGATCAACTTTTGGGGTATAATTATGCCTCAAGGTAAGATTGTGCCCCGCTATCTAGGTCAATTTCAACCTACCCTTGGAAGGACAAAAACTTTCTAGGTTTTCTCTATCTCAATATTTCCAATGCGAAGCAAGTTGCAGAATTCCTTGAAATTGTACATAGACATTAAAAATTAGAATTTTCTAAATTCACCCTATTTTGAGGTTAGTATTTGTCTTTTATTCATTCAAGGTTTTAAGTACTTATTTTCTATAGAAAATTATAGGATTTCCTCATTTCTTCATATTCTCCATTGTTTGATCCATTTGTGCATTGATCATTTCCTTGTGGGTAATCAATTTGGATCATTCCTTTTGGGAATTTGGGTTAAGGATAGATCATATACTCTCCTTCATATCACATTTCCCCCTACACACATTTTTACTTCTATTTACTAGAAAATTGCAAGTAATACTGACTAAGATGAAGATCTTGCTAGGGGGGTTGAGCCTTGTATCCCACCAATTTTGGATGCTAACAATAAACTGAAGGACTAGCGAGATTGATCAGACTCCTTTGATTCATCATTAGCTTAGGCAAGAGTAGCACAATTTTTTGAGGATGAGAATGATCTTTGCTTTAATGATTTAACTGACTCATTGTTTAAAGTGTAAATAGACTTTTAAAAATTTGAAGCAAAATAAAAAGTCATAATAGATTCTAGGTGGAACAAGGTAGTAAAGGACTTGGAGTAATTCAAAGGCATTGAATGGCCCACCAAAAGGGAAATATACATATGGGAAGCAGTTGGAGAGATCAAAGATCTCCTGAAAGGAAGCAATTAAAAGGCTATAATAAAAGGTAGAAGAAATAGAGAGAAAGGGCAATGACAGTGATAGGTTGTTGGAGTACGAACAATTTTATGCTAAAGACACCTAAAGAAAGTGCCACCTACTAATTTTGCAACTATTTCCCCAATTTTGTCCAGATACAAAGAATGTTTTGAAAAGTAACATGTAAAAATATCTTTGTATTTTGATTCCAAATCAAATTTTGACATGTGTCCTCCCATTTGAAGCTTATTGCAATCCTTACCTATAAAGGGATTTCCAAGATGTGGACTCTGGAGTGATGGTCTGAAGTTTGTAGAATTATAGTGTTTTTTGCTATTATAGTTGGTCCAATTAATATGTTGCCTTAGATGCTATCTCAAATTTTGTACTATAAGAATATAGTGAATATTGAATGATAGGCTTGGTCATATCTTGAGTTGTATTTTTATTTTCATATCATTATTGTGTTATTCTCAAGGAAATTAATACAAAGAGGAAGTTCCAAATATTTGTATCTTTATTTTCAATTTTCACTTTTATGTGTTTGTTATTTTAAGATTGAATAAGAAAAGTTCATACAATTTAATGCAATTGGAATAGGATGTATGTCAATATATTGTTTCTTTTAATTCAAGGAATTAAGTAAATGCTTCCATAAATTGATGGGCTTAAGTATACGAGAGGGATATCATAAGAATGGGATTTAGGGTTAACAGTTGACAAAATTAATTGCAAGATAATTAAAATAGGTCAAAGGTTATTGATTTGACTATCTGCAACAATGGATAAGAAATTAATCAATTAATTCAAATAAAAATTGATACTTTCATTGGGTTACACAATATACATTTAAATCCAAATCAATTGTTTAATTTTTGTACTCAAGAGCTATATTGTTGGTCATTCACTTAGTTGTAATACCTTTCCTTTGAATTATAGTTTGCTATTGTAAACCAAGAAGTTAATTACAATTTCAAGAAGATTGTTGACCATTTTTCTACTATAAGGGATAGATCCAAGAAGAAGAGTATTAGTGAGTAAATATTGAAGAAGAGAAACAAACAATAAGTCATTTTAATCCCTAGGTGCAGCAACCTTGGCCCTGTAGAGCCTAAAGAGTAGAAAGCCTTATTAGCTTTGTTGAAGTTGGTTCAAATCTAAATGAATTCATGTTGAATATGGGAAATAGCTAACCCCTAGGCATCCATCTTTATTTGGTATCCTAGTACTAGGTTTTTGGAACCTGTAGTTTTAAAACACTAACAAAATGGTGACTCTATTGAAGATAGAGGATATGTATATAAAATCAGTGTATGAACTACAGAAGTCTCTAGTGTTATTTGTGGATTTCCAGTTTGAGCATCAGTCATTTTTTCTATCCATGTATTGGTATTTTTCTATTGATAAACCTTGAGAATCTTAAAATTTGAAATACAACAAGAAGAAAATGATGTGGATTTATCAATAGTGTCATGTCAGCAAAGTAGAGTTTGTATCCCCCAAAGTGTACAGTGTTAAAAGTGATGGAAATATAAGAGGAGTAACTGAGAGGGGAGGGGTGAATCAGTTACTAGAAAAATAAATCCCATATCCCTTAGATGTCAATACAAATCAAAACTTTGATTAAACTGTATTATTTTGTAACTTGGCAAACATACATGCACTCAATTTATACTAGCAAATATTGTCAATTGGCAATAACCTAAAATAATTGATCTTAATGTGATTAACCTTAAGCTTAACTTAGTTTCATACACATAAAATAAATAGCATGAACACAAGTGACACCAAGATTTAATGTGGAAAATAAATTTGGGAAAAACCACCAATTGCAACTAGTTATTGATTTTCACTCTTCTGAAGTGAGCCTTGTTAAGAGTAAACCCTATTAAAGGTTGCAAGACACACTGTTAGGTGTGACCCTATTAGAGGATTTAATCACCATATTAGGAGTGGCCTTGTTAGAGCTCTTTAGACACTTCAATCTAGAAATGCCACCTTGTTAGAGGATTTACAAATAGCTATTAAGCCAACTCGGTTAAGAGATTTAAATCACTTCTTCAATGGTTAGAAAGTAACAATGAGATGACTTGATTTCTTATGCAATTGAATTTTTGATTATAGATCTCAATTATGGCTTGAATACTTGATCCTTCCTTATCGAATGTATCTTTGCAACTTAACAAGGATATTCTTCTTATCCTTCTAATTCATTTCCTCTAAGCATCATCAAATCTTCTATTATGTTCCACACATTTAATCCTCAACTTGACCTTTTATTTATATCTTAAACATTGTCAAGTCAACTTGAATACAACTTAGAATTATTAATATTCATCTCCTCAATTAGCTAGAACCAACAATTAAATCAATTAAACTCAATATGCCAAAACAAGAAAATCCTTCATTAACCGACCATGCTTGGTAGACACTAACTCAAAAACAGTTTTCCTATGTTAACTAAGTGAACTCAATTAACACTACATATTCAGAAAGTTCCTTTGGTAACTATTGTGGTGTCCACAACACATGCCCCATTCCTCAATAGGAATGGGGACCCCCTACTTTTTTTGACTCCTAGACTCACAGTTCGAGAGTCGGGAGAAGAAATCTAATTATAGTTAGGAGCCTTAGAGTCATCGAAAAAAATAAATAAAATAAATAAATGAATAAATAATAATAATAATTTTAAAATATATATATATATATATTTTTTTTTTAAATGATACATATCACGCATGCGTGGGTGAAGCACACGGCGCACATCGTTGCAGGGCTTATAAAAGCCCCAACTCCCTCCTCATTTTATACTTAAATTTTTTCAAAGGAGTCTCCTTTTTTTTCACTGCATAAAGGTAAGCATTTCGCACCGCACGTGCTTTTGCGCAGTGCGCACTTTTGCACCACGCAAATTTTTTTGCACCGCATGCCCCTGTCCTTCATCTGGTGCCCCTTTGACAAATCACATGACATGCACAGTTTCACGCTGCTCGCATTGTCTGTGCCATGTGCTTTTTGTGTCACGTGCCCTTGTCATCCACCTGACGCCGCACACTTTTTGCGTTGCGTGCACCTATTTTTCCATGCCTCCAACCTTTTATGAATTGTGCATGGTGCAATTCATCGGTGCCACCAATGTCCTCCCTCATCTAACTATTGCACCTGGTCGTGCACCTCTCAAAACCTTTGCGTGCCCGTATTCAATAGCACATCGACATTCAACAGTGCCGCACTCTACAAATGTGTGCACGCACCCCACACCCATTTTATCTTTTTTTAATTTTATTTAATTTATTTTAATTTTTAAAAGATAAAAATAAAAGTAAAAATTTAAAAAAATAAAATATATATATTTAAAATATCTAAAGGGGCACTTTTTTTTTCCTATGCTTTTTTTAATGTAATATTTGTATGCTTTATCTTTCAACTAATAAACATTTTTCTCATTGTGTGTAGATAACCAAATGGCATCCACATCTAGAGTAGCACCTAAGCCTATAGTCTTCAAGTTTCAAGGTGTACCATCCAAGTCAAAATTTCATGATGATTATGCTGAGATCTAAGATACTGATTTAGGGCACACTGACTTAGAATAATTCTTGAAAACCTATAATAAGCTAACCAAGAGATTAGAGTTGGTATCATCCTTGATACATTCTAGGTTTGTGAATGCAGCGTCACATCTCATATCAGTGTAGTCAGCAGAACTAGTAATGACTTTGGCACAACATTTTTTTCTTGAAGAGAGAGTGGTGAAAAGCATGACAAGAGAAGTAGTCCTTGATCTTCAACTTGACAACATTGAGAGGGTCTTCCATCTCCTAAGAGTGGATCAGTTCATTAGGCTCTCCTATGAATCAGCAGAGAGATGGTATAGGGAACATACGAAGTAGGTGATAGATATTATATAGTCATCTTATCTCATCGAGAGACCTCCTCAAGGAAGGATAACAGGGAAAGTGGATATGACTCGAGGATATATGAAGGAAGATATTGGTTACTCCATCATCCTTTTGAGTAGAGTCATGGGTTTATCTACAGCAAGCCACCTCAATACCTTTATGATTAACTTCATTGAGACCATCAAAACATCAAAGATGCCATTGGACTGGGCCACCACACTTAGTGAAAAATTGTGTGAACAGTTGAGGACAATAAAAGACAAGAAGAAGTTTTATATGATGTCTTACATAGTATACTTTCTTGCAACAAGGGCGATGGATTACCCTGGTTTGTATAGAAGAGACAGTATGTAGGATCCCAATGCCTGACCTTACATAGTCTACCCTCAACTAGTGAAGAAGAAATTATTTGCTCAAAGAAAGGAATATAGAATCATGAATGATGCGTTCATTTTTGTGATCATTCGATTCATTGAAGAAGATTATGGAAAGAGGCTATCTAATGAAGCAAAAGCACAGATAACAACTCTCGGGGCCTATTTCATTTAGTTTAAGATGTTTACATACCTATGCATAGGTGGTGCCACTATCAATCCCAATAAGCTCCCCAAATATCCAAGTGACAAATTGGTACTGCTGGAGATCTCTCAACAAATTGAATCAGCATATGAAAGGGTGAAAAGACAAAGAAGATCTATTTGGACATGGCCTCTTGTCATTGGACCATACCAAGTAAAGCAGAAACAAGATATTCTAACTTTTGAGTGGGAATGGGAGAATTAACCCCTTGAAGAATATAATTCCCCAAGGATTCATTTTGATAATGTTGGGAAAGTGGAGAGTATGGCTGGCAAGGAATTTCATCATGAAGATGCTATTGAAGACCATTGGATGAATGCGACAAATGACTACGATATCCGCATAAGGGATTATTGTAGGATGACTTTGTACCTAGTAGAGAAGATCCTCAATCTTAGTATTCTAGAGGAAATAAGGAAATAGGATTCTAAGGAGCTATTGGACCTCTTGTTCAACTTAGAAAAAATTTGAGAAAGACCTATCATGAATGCGGAAGTTGATAGGAAGGAGGGCGATGATATTGATCATTGGGCAAGACATGTGGTTAGAATGACCAAGGAATGGATCAAGCATCCTTTTTGACTTGATCCCATACCTGACACTATAGTCTTCCATGCTCAAGCCCACCCTAAGAAAGGTAGAGGAAGGAAAAGTTATAGTTCCTACCTTTGTGCTCCAATCTCCCATCAGGCCAGAGATAGTATACCAACTTGACTGCCCAGTTTGATACTATCATCCTCCAGAGAGGATAGGAAAGAATAAAAGGAAGAGGACTTCCTTGCAAAGAATTCCAGAATAGGGTGAAGTGTAAACACCTTCCTAGCCACAAGAAGAAGATGTGCAAGGATCTAAGGATATTGGAGCTATTCAAGTTTTGGATAATCCTCCACTGCCTCCTTTTGTGCCTTCCCAATCTGAAGAGGAAGAGAGTCAACAAGTTTCTATGCCTCCTACACCAAAACAACTAGTATCACCTTTCGCCCCTATAAAACAAAAGAGGATCAAGATCCGAATGAAGATAAGGCAAAAGGTGACTAAGAGAATGGTGCCTTTTCCTTCAGTTCCTGAAACCATCCCAGAAGAAGAAGAAGAGGAAGAAGAGGAGACAAATGAAGAGGAAGAAGTACCCATACAAAGAAGAACCCAGCTAGCTAGAGCCATGGAAAAAGAAAGGAGAATAAGTACCTCAAGCATATCACCATCCACCTAGGCAGGACCCTTACAAGTCTCTTCTTTGAAAGATGAAGTGCAATAGTGAGTAGATGAGAAAAGTGAAGAAGGGGATGATGTATTTAAAATGTTTGATTTTGACTTCATGCTTGTGGGAATGACATTAATTGATGGAAAGATTAGATTTACTCCTACCAGTCAATCTCAATAGGAAGGTTGGACTTAGATACCACCAAGAAAACAAGGTCCCGATCCTGCTCACCCATCTTCACCACAAGCTATGATGGTAGATAAAGGTTTGGTTACTTCCCCACTTCTAGGATCAGAGGAACAAGTTCAGAAGGAACCATCGCAAAAGGAGCAACCAAAAAAAAGGGCAACCAATGAAGCATTAAAGGAGGGACAAATAATCAAATACTCTCAATATCCTCCCCACAATACTGAGGTGCAAGCTACCAAATCCACTGAGACTAAGCAAACAGAAGGAGAGACCTCACAGATAGAAACAACTCCGCGGAGGAGTGATAAGGGGAAGAAAGTTGTAGAACATACTCCCTCATCTTTAATAAGATGACCTTAGATTGAACACACTCCAAGGTGGCTACAAAAATAAGTCATAAGAAGCTCCAGACCCAGATTCCAAGCCTTGGAGAAAGACATTTATAAGATTGCAGAAATTTTGAATAAACTTGAGTCCCCGGCATGTGAGGCAATACCATTGGCATTTGTTACAAGTAACCGGAATAGCTTAGAGTTGTTTGCATAGGTAGTTGTTCCTCCTGGAGATACAGACATAGAAAGCCTTGGTCCTAAGGACTATCAATTGGAAAATATCATGTTGGGAAAACCCACACTAGATGCATCTTGATTAATGGTGACCATGGGAATTAAGGAAATCATGAAGAGCATGGGGGAGGATGAGATGGAAATCCAAGCATTTTGAAGGTAGTTTGAGATCCTAAAGGGATATTTTGCCAAAGTCGTTGGTCCTCTTGATCCTAAGCACCCTAAGGAGACCTTGAATACTATTCTTAGAGAAAGGGGGGCAATCCATATGGATCCATTTTTGAGAGCTTGTCAATTATGGCAGGAGAGTTTTGAGGAGAAAGGAGTCATTATTATCATAGAATACCTAAAGATTCTACACGCTACACAAGAGAATGTGAATAAAATGGTTGTGATTTTGAAGTAGGACTTCAGCATTATTGATGAGGTATGGGCCTAAAGCAAAGATTTACAAACTCTACAAGCCATATAGGGGCAAAGGTACCGAGTTTTGATTGATGTATATATAGGAGATGAATTAGATATGATTTATGACTAGATAGAAAAGATAGAAGATAGCAATAAAGTAATGGAAACATTACATGATGAAATTCATCGGCTCAATGATCAGGCCCGAGAGAAAATTTTGGAAGCTAAGAGGCACTATAGTGATGCCTGTTTAGATATATTTGAAGATGAGGAACATGAGAGATTGCTACCTATAGACATAGTACTGGAGAATTTCAAGAAGATTTTTGTGGAAGTTGATGATGAGGAGGACATCTGACAAGCCTTCAAAATCAAGGAAGCATTGTTAGAGTTGGATACCAAACTTGGGGATTTTGCTAATACCCGAATTGAGGTAGACAATTATAGATGAAAGTTCAAGGACAAATATGAGGCTTTGGATTTTCCAAATGCAACTAAAATCACTAAGATTATAGAGAAATTCAAGTTCAAACATCCAAACATACCTTTGGGATGAAGAAGAATAAAACCCAGATGCCAAAACTTCAGTTTTGAAATAGTGAGATTTTGAGATTTTGACCCAATCAAGGTCTGTAGCTTCATAGCTCCACAGGTGCACATGTCCATAGCTCCCTAGCTCCACAATTCCAGAAGTGCACTGATAGTTAACTACTAGTTCCAAAAATAGAGCTTTCCATGCATTGAAAATGCATTATGACGGCAGTTTAACTCCGACTGACACCTTGTGAAGGATCAACTTCTAATTTTGGCATCTCCAGACACTTTCACTTCGGCTTGGAGCTTTCACATGCTTTTCTCCCATAATTTCTTTCTTTTTTAACATGTAAAGGCTCATGCATCCAATTAATGAATATAAAATAGATGGACTCCTACTAAGCACCAGTGAGATAAGTAGTTTGTATATAATTAGTTTGTTTCATTAGTTTAAAAGCATCTTATTCCATGAAGATATCTCTTACTCTCAACACAAATTGAGAAGATGATTTCTTATAAATACCCCATTGTAAAATGTAACAAGGGCCACCATTATTTTACAATAAGATTATGCTTTTGGTGTTCACATTTGGAGTGTAGTTATTCTTGCCTGAATGTGTCATTATTTTGTGAATTTTATTCATGAGATTGTGATTGAGCCAAAGGTTTATTGTGTTGTTTCTAGTTGTGTGATCTTTTAGTTCTAGTGTTTGCTACAAATTTACAAATTTTGTTGACATACCGAGCTCGAGAAGGAATCACCAAATTGTGCTTGCATAACTCTCTATCTTGCATGAGCACACTTTCTATGGCCTTATGATTTGATGTAGAGTGAAACATCATTTGGTTATTGAAATTTCCCATCGATGATTGCATCAATGGAATCTAGGAAGCGCTGCTCCTATTTTCATTGGTTACCTACCAATTTCTTCAAAAGCTTAACTCGCAGTGTGTTGTTTCTTTGTAGTTTATGTCCATTAGGATTTCAATTTCAAGTTATTTTCTTTCAAATTCAAGCTATTTGCTTCCAATTCTCGTGATTTTCTTTATTAACCCCCCTATTAGAATAGGATTTCATAATAGTTGCACGGTTAGATTGCATTCATAAAAAAACATAAAATACAAAAACATAGTTCTTTTTTTTGTGTTATTTTGAAATAGTGTATATATTCTTCATTTCTTTCAAAGTCAAAACAAACCAGCAAAGGCCTCCATGTGAAAAATCACATTTATCTTCAATTGCACAGATTTTAGTGCATCGTAAGACAACCTAGAACCTTGGAGTTGATTCACAAGATCGACTTTTCAAGAGAGGAATTCGCAAGAATTCTTGCCATTTAGCATCATGTAAAATGATAGCTCAATAGAAACCAAGTGAGCTCAACTAACACTAGTTCCATCCAACATTTTCTTCAATAATCAAGTGAGCTTGGTTAACACTCAACTTCTACAAACTTTCCTTTGATGACTGAGTGAACTCAGGAGACACTAACTTCTAAACTAGACAAACTCTAGAATTCTTGATAGACACAAGAAATCATCTTCATCACTCGTGTTATCTTGACATACACTAACTAGAAATGATATGACATTTTTGTAACATCAAAGACAATACATAATTAATCAATTATTTTCAACAATATCCCTCTTTGGTATTGATGACAACACAACATGTCATAATATAATGAAATTTTAGAGCAAGAATAAAGTAAGGAACATATCCTTAGTTTCATTCTAATTCTCATCTATGAAAAGTCCTATTAGTGTGAAATCCATCTGCCTTTAGTTTCTCCCTCTGTCAGCAAAACTTTATCTTCAACATCTTCTGATAGAAAACTTCCCTTCTTTGATATTAGACCTAGTTCTTCTTCTTTGACATCTTTGAAGTCGTAAAAGTTTTGTAAGATATGACAAAAAACTTCTCCCTCTTTGACATCTCATGCCAAAGAAAATTTTTAGTGAATATTAATGTACTTCATGTACTAATTCATTTGCAATGTGCCTTGTCAATACTACATCAATTGTCTGATCTTCAACATGCTATGGTTGATGCATCACTAAATTATATATAGTGAGCTTCAGCTAGGGGAATGAGCCCTCAATTAACTCTTAGATACAAAAATGCATCCTTACGTAATGGCTTAGTGAATATATCTATTATTTTCTCATATTCCAATCTTACTTTTTTGTCTTGTACCCATTCTCTCAAAAAATGATATTTTATTGAAATGTGCTTGGTTTTGGTATGCATCATAGGATTTTTGGATATATTAATTGCACTAGTGTTATCACAGAAGATAACACTGGATCCTTGATCTTTGTCTTCATTCCTTCAAGAGTTTCTTGAACCAAATAAGATTGGAATAATTAAGTATTGTTGCCACATATTTTGCCTCTATTATGAATTGAGAAATATAATTCTTCTTCTTGCTTGTCCAAGACACTAGTCTTTTCCCAACAAAGAATGCTCCATTACTTGTGCTTTTTCTATCATCAACACTTCTTGCACAATCAACATCTATAAATGCTTTCAAATCCAAATTGCTTCCTTTTTTGTACCATAATCCATAGTCTTTAGTTCCTTTCAAATATCTCATGATTCTTTTGGTTACCTTCATGTCATTTTCTTTGGGATTTATTGAGAATCTTGCCATCATACCAACTTCTAATGCAATATCAAGCCTTGTATGCACTACATACTAAAATTTTCCAATCATTTATATGTATGTGGTTTGATCTACCTCTTTGGAATCATCATTTTTTGAAATCTTATGTCCAGTAGACATAGGTGTTCCAATAGGTTTTGAATCTTCCATTCCAAACTTGTTTAGTATCTCCTTGATATATTTGGATGGGGTAATGTAGATAACACCTTTCTTCTACTAGATCTATAATCCAATAAATAATTTTATCTCTCCAAACATAGACATCTCAAATTCTGTACTCATCTCTTCTAAAAATGCCTTGCATAAGTCATCATTTCTTGTAAATAAAGTGTCATACACAAAGATTTATGCCAACACAATATTTTTTTTCTGATCCTTCCTTGATATACAAATTGATGTTATCATTTGTTCTTTGAAACCAATCTTTATCAAGTAGTTATGAAGTCTTTCATACCAAGCTCTAGGAGCTTTCTTGAGACCATATAGTGCTTTATTTAATTTGCAGACCATATCTCTTTTGATAGAATCTATAAAACCTTTAGGTTATTGTATGTAAATTCCTCATCAAGAATTCCATTCAAGAATGTAGATTTTGCATCCATTTGATAAACTTTGAATCCTTTGTGTGCTGCATATGCTAATAAAGTTCTAACATCTTCTAATCTTGCAACAGGAGAAAAAGTTTCACCATAATCAATACCTTTTTCTTGAGAATAACCTTTGGAAACTAACCTTTCTTTGTTTCTTGAAACTTTTCCATCTTCATTTAGCTTATTTCTAAATACCCACTTTGTGCCAATTACATTTTTATCCTTGGGTCTACGAACAAGATTCTAAGTCTTATTCTTCTCTATCTATTCTATTTCTTCATCCATAGCTTCAATCCAAATTTCATTACCCAAAGCATCTTTAATATTTCTAGGAGAAAATTCAGAAAGAAAACATGTACCTTTCAATTTGTTTCTTGTCATTGTTCCATCTAACTTATCTCCAATAATCTGATTAGGTGCATGGTGCCTTCTAACATATATTTCTAACATAGGTCCTTTGGATTTAGAATGTGTTCCATTAACCTCTTCATGATCTTCTATATCAAGCTTGGGTCCCAGTATCTATGAGTCGAGTTCATCGGACTCAGTTTGCTCTGGCAATAGCTTAGTAGCTTCTAACTATGACTCAGGTCCTTCAGACTATGACTCTAGTTGCATTGGTTGCAACTTGATAGCTTTTGGAGATTTTGGGGACTCGGGAGGTGAGGCCTCCTAAATTCCAAATAGATTTGGCAATGTATCAAGTTCACAGTAAACAAATCTTCTATAATCCTTAGGTTCTTTGTTGCTTTCTTCTTCACTCTTTTCTGTAAATTCATCAATTCTCACATGTGCACTTTCTGTGATCTTATGAGTAGTTAGATTCAAACACTTGTATGCTTTACTTCTATAGGAGTGTCATAGGAGTATGCCTTCATCACCTTTGACATCAAATTTACCTTTCCTAGATTCCTTCAAGGTATAACATTTTCTACCAAATACTTTCAAGTAACTTATTGATCAAAATAGAGTTTAGGAAGATGCAGAAGATGTTGGTATAAGAAAAAAATGATAAAATATCAAAATCTTTTTTTTTTGGTATTTTCTATGTTCTAGTGTTTTGCATTTTCGGAGGCCTCTAGGGAATTTTTAGGCTTTGGTAGGGCCAAGATGCTATAGCACTACACTTATGACTTTGGACACAAAATTTAGAACTTTAGAAGATCTTTCCATAAATTTTGACAGTTTGTGTTTTTGAGCTACAAGTAGACAGTTATGACTTCTACAAGTAGACGCATTTTTTTAATATAGATTTTTGTAGTTTTTTACAATTATTTAGATTTTTTTTGTAGTTAATTATCTTGTGGACTCTTCATTTTCATTTCCAAGGGATAGTGATGACCCTTGGGATCCATCATACTTGTATAAACTCTATTTTTAGATGGAATGGATCACTTTTGGCTTGCAAATCATCTATTGTGGCATTTTAATGGTTTTTCAATTAATTCACAATACTACAGGTTCTACACCAGGTATTGTAATCTGAATTCTTAATACAGATGACTGGTATCAGAGTTTGTTCACTCCTATATGTCATGTTGCTTATTTTTTCCTCCCACCAAAATTTGAATTCAAATACTTAACCCCATCCAATATCCACTTACCATTTTTAATATTATTTAAAGTGCCCTGAAATACAAAAAATTAAACATTTAAAACCTTATTGTATTTTCTTTTATTCCTTAAGTTATCTCCATTGGCCCGCAACTTCACACATCGTCAGATCTTTCGTGATCTATGGTGGGTGCTTTCCCACAATATCAAGATGCACTGCCTTTAAAAAATGTGGGGAAGCCCCTTCATGATGTGTGGCAGGTGGGTCCATCTTCTTTTATGGCCCATAGCAAGAAGAGGTCTCAATCCAGTTGGCATTTTGGTTGGTGCCCGCTTTCTCGCATTCTGAGTTTTATCAGACTTCTTGACAATGCGAGCAAGCACATTTTTTCCACATGTCCTTGTGGGCCCAAAGGAATAAAAGCTAAAGTTACAGTGATGTTACATCTTCTCAATTGTACCTTCCATTGTTAGATTCAAATAGATCAAGGGCTAGTGCTTCCTCGCATCATGAAAGTGCAAGGATGTTAAGCAATGTGAGCATGCACCTCACTGCCATGTGTCTCCGTGGGACTTGTTTCTTGTGTAGGTTGTAGGGTGATGCCAGGGTGGTGCCAAGCCATGCTAAGTTAGATGTTGAGTGTTTATGGGCCTAGAAATTTTAAAGAGCAAGCACAGTATATGAAGGATCTTTCACGATCATTGATCTCATAGGGATCAATGATCTGCACTTTCCTACAATATGAAGATGTGAGGAAATTAAACATTGCAGGGAAGCACCTAAAAGACATGTGTCCTAGCAAGCCTGGCTAAGGCATTGGTAGTTAAGGCTGGTAGTTGGGAGACTACCATGGTCAAGGTTTTAAAAAGGTGACTCGATTAGTCAGTTAGATGTGGTCAACCACGTGAAGACTTTGTGGGTGGCAAAAAATTGAAAGACTATTGGCCCATGTGGCTCATCTTGGTGGCAGAGTTTGGTTGACTTGCAGACTTTGCTAATTCATGAGCTAGAAATGATGGAGATCAAGTTTTCTTGCACAATCCAATCTTCATGATCAATTCCAACCACTCCTAAGTGAATGCTACACTCCACCACCTCTGATCCTACCCATCTACTTGGTTAGAATGGTTTAATGGCATCATTTGCTATCTTCTCGGGGCCCTATTTTAATAAGAGATCAGATTTCATGGTATCTGAGTCTGTGCCAAGGTTGGATTTTCCCTAGATCTACATGATTATTCTCTATAAGACTTAATGGCAGTGGTTTTGGAGTAACTTTAGTTAGAGGACATCTCAATAATGCCTAAACTATAAAGGCAATTTTTGTAGATTTTGTTCTGGTCAAATCTTCTCTATTTTCTCTGATATTGCCCTGCAATTTCAGTGTAAATTCCCTTTGTCTCTAAACTGTATGACATTCTACCTTATCTCCTTTAACCATTGATGTAAAGTGCAAGAACTATTTGCCTCTCAATTGTGTATTGTAGAGATCTACAATCTTGCATGACTATATCTCTTTTGGCCTATGAATGGTATATAAGTGAATCCTCTCTTTCCTTGTGTCATTCATTTGGGTTTTTTGATCTGAATTTGATTGCTAGATTAAAGCAATTCTGGATGCATATATCTTTTGGTGTCATGATAGTTCAATAGTGCATGTATGGGTAGAGATTGGTTTGAACACTCTATTTTGGTGCATCACCCTCCTAGGTTAGAGTAGGTAAATTTGCTTTCATGTGTTCCTTCTCCTTTTTCCTCTCCAAGAGTAGTTAGGTGCACCCTTATAGTAAAGGAAGCCAACTTTATCTGGAGACTCAGCCTCATAGTTCAAGTCCCACAGCTTGGAGGTTGTTTCCATGTTTCACAAGGTTTTCCTTAGGTAAAAACTTTGGACGTGGGTGCAAACTTTTATGACAATAGTTTTTGGCACACCCGGTGGGACAATATTCAGAAAATTTCAAGTCTACTAGTGTCAAAAGGAAGATTTCAAGATTAATACTGAGGAGATAGTGTTGGCTTCAGTGTTCAAGCCTTTAAGATGCTCATTCTTCAAGTACTTGGTGACTCTGAGCTTCAAATACATCTGGTTCCAAACCAAAGTTGCAGTAATTCATGCCCAAAGCTAAAACAAGGGCATCTTCTAGGGGTAAATTTTAGTACAAAGAGCTTTCATTTTCAAATCCTAGAAGAAGGAAGACTAGAGTATCTTTATCACCAATTAGGAGTACAATAGCAACAAATACAACTACAAGATCTATCTCTACTCCTCCTACTATTAGATCTTAACCTAGATTGCCATCAGCACATATCAATAGATCACTTGTCTATATGGCATAGCCTAGAGCCCATATTTTTGCCACCTTTAATGGTGGGATTTCTCTTTTATTGGCCCAAAGACATGACATACCAATAGCTGCACTCAAAAGTATACCAAAATTTACTAGTGAAACTTCTATCTCTCCATCAGAACACATTCAAGAAGTTGCAAATGTCTATAATATCCATGGTATTACATAGGGTGATGTTGCAGTTAGGCTTCTAGCCTCATCCTTGAAAGGAAAAGCACTACAATGGTATAGAGGTTTGGCTCATGGTTCTATAGCAGATTGGGATGGATTAGAAGCAAGACTATGTAAACACTTCAAGGACAAAAGTGACCATTTGTCACTTTTAGAATAGTTGACTACTATAAAAAGAGCCCCCCATGAATGTATGACTGATTTCAACTATAGATTTCAAAAGACATGGGATAGAATACCTACTTCAGTAAAGCCTACCCCTGGTAATGCCTTCTTGCATTACCTCAGAGCTTTTAACAGTGACATTGTCACTACAATCCAAACTATGGGAGAAGATACCTTGCCTAACGCTTATGACATAGCAATAAAGTTAGAAAACATTATAATACAAGGAGGTAAGCTAGCTCCAAGGCCTCCTATGCCCTTCTTCCCTGATGTTCCAAATAACCAACCAACAATGGCTTCTCTTCCCACAACTTCCACATCACAATCCCTTGCTCTAGTCCCTCAAGCTTCCACATCTTCAAATGGAATAGATGAAATCAACAAGATAATGCAATCTATGATGCTAAACATAGATAAAAGATTGCAGGGCCAAGAGAAGAAGCTAGAGGATAGCTTCCCTGTGATGCAGAAAGTGAACAACAAGGTGGTGACTTTAGAGAGATAGCAAGCTCAAGGTAGTAAGGCTCATAAATTGCAATATCAAACTCTGAATAGTGGTAGGCCTCCAAATCATAATCATGGGAACAATTCTTTTGATCAGAATAGGCAAAATAGTCATGCTTCAACCTCAAATGTAAACCAAAGTAGGGCCATAGTTCCTCAAAACAACATGGCCCAAGATCAAGATTTTTGTCCCTCCTGTAACTACTCCTATGCCCATTGCATGTGTTAGAAGGCTAAATCTTATTTGGCTTTGACCATACAAGAGCCTACAGTAGGACAATCATACAGGAAGGACCAATTTAAAGATGCCTCGTATATGCAAAGGCAAGGTGATTGCTCCTTTATGAATCATCAAGTAGAGGAACATTGTCATGTAAACCAGGATTCCATTGCTCACAACACTAGGAGAAAAAGAAAAGCTATTGAAGATGCTACCCCTCCTCCTCTTAATCATGCCTCAACTTCAAATGCAATACCTCATGAGCAAGCAGTAAATGATCAATCAAATACCTTTCAACAGAAGAGGCAAAATAATGGCAGAAAGGATGTAAGTGATCCTCAGGTTGTCCCATCTCAACCTCCTACAAATGTAGCTCCCAAGGCTTCGACCAAGGTACCTACTACACTATTCAGTGTGGTAGAACAAATGAAGAAGACAAATGTAGATATTTCCATGTGGGATATTATTGCTACTATACCCTTGCAAAAGAGGTTGCTATAGCAAGAACTGGAAAGTATTGAACCAAGGGGTCATCCACCCAGCATGGAAAGTGCTACAAGCCTAGTACAACCATCAAGGGAGAGAGAAACAAATAAAAAGGTTATACCCCCTCCATTTTATGTTTCTCTAATTAAAAGGGATAAACTAGTCTACAATTGCATGATTGATTCAAGGGCTAGCAGTTCAATGATGCCTAGGCATGTAGCTGATGCCTTGGAAATGAAATATGAGCCCATTGTTAAGGATGTATTATGGTTGGATGGTAGTACTGTCAAGACTGTAGGGATCCTTAGGAATGTAGAAATGGCCCTACATGCATGCCCTAGTTGTACTGTAACTCAAGATATATCTATTGCTAAAGTCAAGCCACATTTTTCCATCTATCTATCAAGAGACTTCACTGCCCAAATAGGTGGTTACATATCTTCTAATTGGTCATATATGTCTTTTAGGACAAGATATTGGACCAAAGCTTCAATTAGAGTAGAGCCTCTAGCCCTCCATCATACTAAACCCTACACCCCTAATCTCATCAACATGAATTGCACTATCCTAGAAAAGGATGAGAATGACATAATGAATGAGCCTACTACTTCCCTAGTAGAGATACCTAATTTTCTCTTAGATGAATGGGCTAATGCATATCAATTTGATCCTATGTCAGAAACCCTTGAGACAGGAATTAGTACATATTGTATATTAGAGAAGGATGCTCTAGTTCTCAATCTTGTGGAGACTAAAGATGTGAGTGGGGTATGGAGTATGTACTTTCATGGATCAAGCAATAAGAATGGATCAAGGGATAGTGTGATGTTGATTTCTCCTACAAAAGTAAGGTACTACTTCTCCTTTAGGCTCCAATTTAGTTGCACTAATAATGTGGTCGAGTACAAATCCTTGATTTAGGGTCTCCTACTTGCTCAGAAAAGAGGAATTCAAGCTTTAAGTGTATATGGGGATAGTGAGTTGGTAGTTAATCAAGTGAGAAATTAGAATATCACCAAGAACAGTTTGCTCATGTCTTATAAATATAGGGTATGAGATTTTCTTGAGGGTTTCAATGCATTTAATATTCAAAGTATCCTTAGAAAAGAAAATAGACATGCTGATAGACTTGCAGCAATAGGTGCATCTCATGATGTACCAGGGAATCTTGAGGAGAAGAAGAAGCAACAAATGAAAATGGTATTAAGGCTTGCCATCCTTGACAACAACATCCATTGGCAAGTGTTTGAATCTGATGAACAATTTGTAAGCTTCTTGTAGAATGAAGTAGAATTTTCAAATAGAAACCAACCAAGACTCCAAGATCAGTATGGTGATCAAATCATTAATCTCAATTCCAATAAATTTCCTAAGGGTCTCATTACCTTAGAGAATGGTTTCAATCCCAATGACCAAGCAAGAGGTAGAGTCATGAACCTAGCTGTTGACAAAGGTGATCACATCCTAGTTACGGTTGCTAGTGGAAAATCCTTAAACATGGGGAAGGTATGTTCTAAGATTGAGCAAGAAAGTTTTATTCATCTATGTCAAGAATTTAATGATATATTTGCTTGGATGTATGATGATTTAAAGGGTTTTGACCCAAGGTTGTTTCAGCTTACCATAGATTTAATTGATAATGTCAAACTAGTAAGACAAAAATAGAGGCCATTGAATCCCAAGATTGAACCCTTAATGAGAAAAGAGCTATCCAAATTGATTGAGGCCAATATAATTTTCCCCATCAAGCACTCATCATGGGTAGCAAACCTTGTCCCTGTTAGGAAGAAGAATGGAGAAATTAGATTGTGTGTGGATTTTAGGGACCTTAACCAAGCTTCCCTTAAAGATCACCATCCTCTCCCTTCCTTGGAGAAAATTTTGTCCAATGTGAGTGGTTCAAAGAGGTTTTCATTTGTTGATGGATTTTCTAGCTACAATCAAGTGCTGGTAAAAGAGTTTGATAGATACAAGATTGCATTTACCACCAAATGGGGTACCTATGCTTATTGTAAGATGTCATTTGAGCTAACCAATGTAGGTGCTACATTTTAGAAAGCAATAGAGATGGCCTTCAAAAATATGATTGGAAAGTTTGTATTAGTTTACCTTGATGATATCAGAGTGTCTTCAAAGAATGTAGAATATCATTTTGATCATTTAAGATAGGTGTTCTCAAGGTGTAGAGATTTTGGGGTATCCCTTAACTTGAGCAAGTGTGTCTTTTCTACCAATCAAGGAAAATTATTAGGACACATTGTATCTAAGGATGGTTTAACCATTGATCCAGAAAGAACAAAAGCAATACTTGCTCTCCCTCTTCCTAAAAATAAGAAAGGGTTGTAAAGTTTCCTTGGAAGGATAAATTTTGTGAGAAGATTTATCCTTAATCTTGCTACCATGGTAAAACCCCTTACCGCTATGCTCAAGAAAAGTATGGTTTTTGCATGGACCAAGGAAGGGAAGGAAATTTTTGAAAAGATTAAGGTAGCCATAGCCTTAGCCCCTACTCTCATTAATCCAAATTTTGAAAAGGATTTTATCCTTTATATCCCTGGTGGTGAGTCAAGCATTTCCGCTATCTTAACTCAAAAAAATGATAAAGATGAAGAGCAGCCCATAGCCTTCTTTAGTGAAGGGCTTAAAGAGTATGAAGAAAAATATAGCTATGTAGAGAAGCAAGCCTTTGTAGCTAGTAGAGCTTTAAATAAATTTAGACACCTCCTATCTCATAATAAAATTCACCTGTTAGTACCCCATGTGAGTGTGAAGGATTTCCTTTTGAGCAAAGATATTAGTGAGAAGAGAGCTAGTTGGATTGCTAAAGTAATGGAATATGATGTTGACATCCAGATCACCAATCTGGTAAGAGGGAAGGGGTTGTGTAAATAGATGATATCATCTCAAGAATCAAATGAGGAAGTTTCTATGATACTAATAGAGCAATAAGAGATAAGAAATGATGACCCAAGGAATTGGATGGATGATATGAGGAATTTCTTATTAGGCAATGGATATCCTTAAGGATTAGATAGAACTAAAAGCACATAGTATAGATTATAGTCAATTCCTTATGTTATAGTTGATGGTATTCTTTTTAGGAAAGATTTTAATGGAGATCTATTAAGATGCATTTACATAGACCAAGCTGAAAGAATGATCAAAGAGCTTCATGATGGTCATGGTTGTGGTCACTTCTCAGCAAGGACAACTACAATGAAGGTCATGAGGGCCGGTTACTACTGGCCATCCCTTTTCTATGATTGTCATAGGTATGTAAGGAAGTGTGAAAAATGTGCCTTCTTTTCTGGTAAGCAAAAGCTTGCAACTCTTCCTCTTCATCCCATTCAGGTGGACCAGCCTTTTGCTCAATGGGGATTGGATTTCATAGGCCCTATCAATCCTTCTTCTAGTTCTGGTCACAAATGGATTTAAGCTGCTACAAATTACTTCACTAGATGGACAGAGGAAATTGCATTGAAGGACACCACAGAATCTTTAGTTGTTGAGTTCCTTGACAGAATTGTGACTAGGTTTGGTGCCCCTTCAATCATTATTTCAGATAATGCAAAATCTTTTGTAGGAGCTCAAATTTTTGCATGGGCAGTTGACCATAACATCTACTTGAGCACATCCTCAAATTACTATCCTCAAGGAAATGGTTTGGTTGAGTCATCCAACAAAAATCTGATTAGGATTATGAAAAGAACTATAGAGGATAACTAGAGGTGTTGGCATCAAAAGCTAAGGACTGCACTATGGGCTAACAAAATAACACCTAAGAGGTCAATAGAAAATTCACCATTTATGTTGATATATGAAATAGAAGCAAGGCTTTCAATTTTATTAGAATTTGAATCCCTAGAACTAGCTCATCAGCTGGAGCTAATTGAAGATGATGCCATGATAGTGAGAATGGCAGAGCTGATGGAGCTGGAAGAGAAAAGAAATCAAGCCATGTAGACCCTAAAACACATTAGCAGCAGGTGAAAAGGAGCTTTGACAAGAAGGCTAGGGTCAGAACCTTCAGAGAGGGTGATTTAGTTTTGAAATGGGATGTAGACAAGGCAAAACTAGGGAGACACTCAAAATTTGATACATGGTCCCTATCTGATTGTCAATTGCAAGCAGGCCAATGCTTTTCAATTAAGCAGGCCTAATGGTGAATTTTAGCCTATCCTTGTCAATGGGATCTACCTCAAGCCATTTTTTTGATAAGGGTTGAGGTTTCATGTACATAGGTAGCTTAGTTTTCTTCTTGTTGTTTTCTAGCTTTCCAAGAAGTGCACGAGCACATGTGTTTTGCTAAGGTTATAGAGTTGCAGGGTTTCGTTCTCACAAAGGTAGGTTTAGAGTTTCACAATACACTGATCCACATTTTTTCAACTATATAGCCCAATGGATGCATAAGGTCACTGGTCATATGCATAGCTGGCTTGTGTCCCCTCTGAGTTGCCAGAAATGTTGCTTATTTTTGCCTCCTGCCAAAATTTGAATTCAAATACTTAACCCCACCCAACGGCAACTTGCCATTTTTAGTATTATTTAAAGTGCCCTAAAATACAAAAAATTAAACATTTAAAACCTTATGGAATTTTTTTTATTCCCTAAGCTATCTCCGCTGGCCTGCAACTCTGCCCACCATCAGATCTTTTGTGATCTATGATGGGCACTTTCCCACATTCTCAAGATGCATTGCCTTTAAACAATGTGAGGAAGCCCCTTCATGACGTGTGGTAGGTGGGTCCATCTTCTTTTGTGGGCCATAGAGGGAAGAGGTCTCAGTTCGGTTGGCATTTTGGTTGGTTCCCACTTTCTCGCATTTTGAGTTTTGTCAAATTTCCTTACAATGCAGGCAAGCGCATTTTTTCCACATGTCCTCACAGGCCCAAAGGAATAAAAGCTAAAGTTGTAGTGATGTCACATCTTCTTAGTTGTACCTTCCACCATCATATTCAAATAGATCAAGGGCTAGTGCTTCCCCACATCATGAAAGTGCAAGGATGTTAAGCAATGCGGGCATATGCCTCGCTGCCACATGTCTCCGTGGGACCTGTTTCTTGTGTAGGCCACAAGGTGATGCTAGGGTGGTGCTAGGTCATGCTGAGTTAAATGTTGAGTGTTCATGGGCCCAAAAAATTTTAAAAGCAAGCACAGTATATGGAGGATCTTTAACAATCATTGATCTCATAGGAATCAACAATCAGCACTTTCTCGCAATATGAAGATGCTAGGAAATTAAACATTGAAGGGAAGCGCCTAAAAGACACGTGTCCTAGTGGGCCTAGCTAAGGCATTGAAAATCAAGGCTGGTAGTTGGGAGACTACCATGGTCAGGGTTTTAAAAAGGTGACTCAGTTAGTCAATTAGACGAGGTCAACCATGTGGAGACTATGTGGGGTGGTAGAAAATTGAAAGACTATTGGCCCATGTGGCTCATCCTAGTGGTAGAGTTCACTTGACTTGCTAACTTTGTTGATTCACGAGCTAGAAATAATGGAGATCAGGTTTTCTTGCATAATCCAATATTCATGATCAATTCCAACCACTCCTAAGTGAATGTTGCACTCCACCACCTCTAATCCTACCCATCTACTTGGTCAGAATGGTTTAATGGTGCCATTTGCTATCTTCTCAAGGTCCTGTTTCAACAAGAGATCAGATTTCATGGTATCTGAGTTTATGCCAAGGTTGAATTTTCCCTAGATCTACATGATTATTCTCTATAAGACTTAATGGTAGTGGTTGTGAAGTAACTTCAATTAGAGGACATCTTAGTTATGCCTAAACTATAAAGGCAATTTTTGTAAATTTTGTTCTGGTTGAATCTTCTCTATTTTCTTTGATATTGCCCTACAATTTTAGTGTAAATTCCCTTTGTCTCTGAACTAAATGACATTCTACCTTATCTCTTTTAGCCATTGATGTAAAGTGCAAGAACTATTTGCCTCTCATTGGTGTATTGTAGAGATCTGCAATCTTGCATGACTGTATCTCTTTTGGCTTATGAATAGTATATAAGTGAATCCTCTCTTTCCTTGTGTCATTCATTTGGGTTTTCTAATCTACATGTGATTGCTAGATTAAAGCAAATATGGATGTGTATATCTTTTGGTGTCATGATGGTTCAATAGTGCATTTATGGGCAAAGATTGGTTTGAACACTCTATTTTGGTGCATCACCCTCCTAGGTTAGAGTAGGTAGATTTTTTTTCATGCATTCCTTCTCATTTTTCCTCTCCAAGAGTAGTTAGGTGCACCCTAATAGCAAAGGAAGCCAGCCTTCTCCAGAGACTCAGCCTTATATTTCGAGTCCCACATCTTGGAGGTTGTTTCCATGTTTCACAAGGTTTTCCTTAGGTAAAAACTTTGGACATGGGCAAACTTTTGTGACAACATGTCCCATCGTATACGTTTAGCTTATCAAAACAACAAATCTCTTAGATTATCTTCCTTTGAGATGCACATAGTCATAGATGGCAAAACAACAAACCAAGGGGATGGATGAATCCTTCAAAACACTGGTGGAAGAGGCATTAAATAAGCAATGTGAAGAAATGATGAAACAATTTTCAAAGATGCTTGGCAAATGAGAGGCACAAGCCAGTCTGAGCAATCCAAAATTTGGTGGGAAAACCCCATTCAAGGTGTAGGTAAATTTTAATATTCTAACTTTTACAAGGAAAAATTGATGCATATATTGTTGATGAATGGTTGTCCAAATCGGAGAGGTACTTTTGTGTTAATAATTTCTTAGATATTGAAAAGATAACGTTTGGGGATGAACATGAATTTTCTATGATTTTTGATGGAAAACCCACATGGGAAGAATTTGTAGAGTATATAAAACAAGAATATTACCCTGAGGATACCTATGAACATAAATATATGCAATGGCAAATACTCTGACAAAATAAAGACCAATTAGTTCAAGAGTACACCAACATATTTCATGCTCTCTTTTCAAATCTTAGCATCAAAGACTCAAAAAAAATTGAGTTATGAAGTATAAGAGTGGTCTTCATAGATATATTCAGACTGAAATGGATTTCTTGAATATAGAAACATTGTCTAGTGCTTTCAAATGTGCATCAAGAATTGAGGAGAAGTTCAAACAAAAAGGGAGGAGGGAAAATCCAATGAACAACAAATGGAAAGGTGACGGTAATAAGCTAATGGGAAAACAAACAACCATGGAGCCATCTCCAAATGCACCAACAAAGAAGGCATGGGGCATAATGAAAATAGGGTAAGACTCAGGTATGTGGTTTGAAGTCCATAAAATTCCATCTCATAACACCAAAGATTGTAGAACTATAAATAATTTAATGATGGAAACCCATGAAGAAGCTATTACACCTGAGGTGATAGATTTCAAAAAAAACAAGGAGGATGAAGAAATCATTGAGGCTGACCCATATGCCACAGTGGCCACTATAAAGGTATTTGCTCATGATGATGAAGAGAGATTGTTCCATTCACAAATGTGGGTAGGAGGAAAAGCTTTGCATTTTATTGTTGATAGTGTTAGTCAAAAGAATTTGATATCTACTGAGACTATAAAAAATATTGACTCTGAAGACAACATCACACCCACAACCATATTCTATGGGTTGGGTGAGCCAAGGGAGAGATATTCAAGTAAACAAGCAATGTCATCTATCATATTCCATTAAACCATTCAAAGATGAGGTGATTCATGATGTAGCTCCTCTTGATGTGTGTGATATTTTGTTAGGACAGCCATACATGTATCAACATCATGGGGTGTATGAGTCTAGACCATGAAGTGTGACAATCAAGTTAGGTGGAAAAAAGTACAAAATTCCAAAGGTAAGTCTTGCACACTCTACATCTTTGATTAGTGCAAAACAATGTAGAAGATTAATAGCCCAAACTAGTACATTTGTGTTATTGATGATTTGTCCTAAGAAACAAAAGAAAAGTGTGTTTAATTCTCATTCCATGGTGTCCATCACAACAAAACAACAAAGATCAATGGATCAAATTTTAACAAAATATCATAATGTGTTTGAGTTACCAATAGGGGTACCCTCACATTTCTAAGTTAGACACTCTATTGATTTGATACCAGGAACCCCACTGCCTAATGAGCCAGTATATAGGAGGTCTGTTCTAGAAAATGATGAGATAAAAAAGTAGATACAAGAATTGATTCAGAAAGGACATATCTACCCAAGTGCATCTCCCTATGGTAGCCCAATTGTTCTTGCAAAGAAAAAAGATGTTACATGGAGGCTTTGTATTGATTATAGATCATTGAATTAGATAACTGTGAAAAATAGATATCTAATTCCTTGGATAGATTTTCTCTTAGACCAGCTTAGAGGGGCAAAATTCTTCACTAAAATTGACTTGAAATCTAGATACCATCAAGTATCAATTGATCCTACAGATGTATGGAAGACTAATTTTAAATCCAAAGAGGGATTATTTGAATGGTTGGTGATGCCTTTTGGCCTCACAAATGCCCCAACCACATTTATGAGGATGATGAATTATGTGTTTAGGCCATTCACTAACTCTTTTGTAGTTTTGTATCTGGATGATATTATAATTTTTAGTAAAACATGGGAAGAACATTTGCAACATGTGGAATAGATATAGTCTAAATTGCAAGACCATGGACTCTATGCAAATAAGGAAAGATATTATTTTGGTATGAAAATTATTAAGTACTTGGGATATGTTATTGATAGTGAAGGTGTTCATGTTGATCCTAAAAAGATCCAAGTAATTAAAGACTGGCCTTCTCCAAGGAATCTCACAGAGTTATGTAGCTTCTTGGGGTTAGCTAACTTCTATCACAGATTTGTGTTTGGATTTTCACATTTGTCCTGGCCTTTGAATCAGTCATTATGAGGAGGTATGACATCATAATTCAAGTGGATAGGTGTTCAAAAACAAGTATTTGATGAGTTGAAACAAAGGTTGTGTTTTGCACCTGTTTTATCTCTTCTTGATTTACAACAATCTTTTCAAATTCAAACTAATGCATCAAAATATGCCTTGGGAGTAGTCCTCATGCAACATGGACACCCAATTGCCTACCATAGTGAGACTTTTTTTGATACAATGTGTACATATCTCACCTATGATAAGGAATTATACGCTATTGTTCAAGCTTACAAGAAGTGGAAACATTATATATTGAGAAAGGAGACTATTATTCACATAGATCACAAACCCCTTCAATGTTTGCCAACATAAGGCAAAATACAGAATGACAGGCACCAAAGATGGTCAACTTATCTTCAACAATTTCATCTCAACATTTGTCATAAGAAAGGAAGTACCAATAAGGTAGTAGATTGTTTGAGTAGGCCACCAATTGCAAGAATAAGTATGGTATTAGAATCATGTGGTAACCAAATAGAAAAATGGGCCCACTTGTATGGACAAGATAATGAATTTTCTGATGTTTATACTCAGCTTGTGGAAGGTAAACATGTAAATGATTATTACTTACAAGATGAAATGCTTTGCCACTTTGGCTAGATTTGATTTCTTGAGAAGAATGTAAGAAGTTAATATGGGAAGCTCACTACAATAAGATTTTTGGTCATTTTGGAATAGGTAAGACTACTACTATACTACAAAAATATTTTTACTAGCTAAGAATGAAAAATGATGTGATAAAATACATTCAAGCATGTATAGTGTGTGCTATTGCAAAGCCTAAAAATCAAAAATTGGGTTTATATTTACTACTTCCTATTCCAGATTAACCTTGGCATTCAATTTCAATGGATTTTATGTATCATCTTCCTACCACTAAACATGGGCATGATTGTGTATATATGTTGTAGTAGATATATTTTCAAAAATGGAAATCTTGGTGGCCTATAGAAAGGAAATCTTTGCAAAAGAAACTACAAAACTCTTTTTTGAGCATGTTTGGGTTCATTTTGGGCTTCCAAAAACCATTATTTCAAATAGGGATACTTTTTTTCTCAGCAAATTTTGGTCTTCATTATGGGCAATGATGGACACAAAACTAACAAAATCTATTGCATTTCATCCTCAAACAAATGGTCAAATAGAGGTTGTTAATAAAATGATTATTCAAAATTTTTATAGGTATCACTCCAAACATCCTCACACATGGGATGAGAGCCTTCCATATGTGCAACATAGCTACAATAGGGAAATTCATAGGTCAACTGACCAAAGCCCATTTGAAGTTTGTCTTGGATATCAACCCTTAGCACCAATAAATGTTTCTATCCTATTTATGCAATCTAACTTGGTACCATACTTGGATAAGGAGAAGGACACAGCTATGAAGTTCATTGATAAAATTCATAATTTTTAGGAGCAAGTTCATGAAATTTTAGAGCAAACCACTAAGAAGTATAAATAGAGGCATGATCAATATCGAACTCCTCATAATTTTTAGGTTGGGGACAAGGTATGGTTGCATTTATAGAAGCAACATTTACAAGGCCCTCATAGAAAGATTCATCCTCTTTGTTATGGTCCCTATAAGATCATCAAGAAAGTTGGTAAAAATACATTTGAACTCAACCTACCTCTATTTTTGGGTGTTCATCCATTTTTCAATGTAGAACTATTGAAGCCATATTTCCCTCCTTTTCTAGACATTGTAGATGTTTCTGAAGAAATCAGTCATATAGAGTTGAATCCAAAAGTTTTTAATCCACTCCAAAGTGACCGAATTGTGGAGATTGCAATGAAGAATTTGAGGAACTAGACAATCTATTTATATTGTGTGGTGAAAGTAGGACAATTTGTTCAATAGGGAATGTGGCTTACACATGAACAAATCTAGCTTCATTTTCCACATCTGTTGCAAAGTTTGGATGAAATGGGGCCCATTTCCTCTCAAGGGGGAAGGAATGATCAAAACACAGTCCAAGAAGATACAGAAGATGTTGGCAAAAGTGAAAATGAGAAAATACTAAAATCTATTTTTTCAGTATTTTCTATGTCCTAGTGTTTTACATTTTAGGAGGCCTCTGGGGCATTTATGGGCTTCAACAAGGCAAAAAAGCTATAGCGCTACACTTAAGACTTTGTACACAAAATGTAGAACTTTAGAAGATCTTTCCAAAAAAATTGATGGTTTGTGTTTTTGAGCTACAAGTAGAAAGTTTTGACTTCTACAAGTAGACATTTTTTTTAATATAGATTTTTTTAGTTTTTTACAGTTGTTCAAATTTATTTTATAATTAATTATTTTGTGGACTCTTCATTTTCATTTCCAAGGGATAGTGATGACCCTTGGGATCCATCATACTTGATAAACTCTATTTTCAAATGGAATGGATCACTTTTGGCTTACAAATCATCTATTGTGGTATTTTAATGGTTTTTCAATTAATTCACAATACCACATGTTCTACACCAAGTATTGTAATTTGAATTCTTAATACAGATCACTTACATTAGGTTTGTAGCCATACCATATTTCATAAAGAGTTTGATTTGAGTCTTTCTTTAATTATACCCTATTCAAGGTATGCACTGCAATACTGATTACCTCCTTCCAATATTTGATTGCAACTCTATTTTCTATCATTAAGGTTCTTGCACAATCCATGATGGATCTATTCCTTCTTTTAGCTATACCATTCTACTGAGGTGTACCAAGTGCTAATACTTGTCTCATAATTTCTTTTTCAATGCAGAATTCATTGAACTCATTGGAAATGAATTCACCTCCTCTATCTAATCTCAAAAAAAATAGCTTCTTTCTAGTTTCTTTCTCTACTCTTGCTAGATACCACTTAAACTTTTGAAAAGCTTCCGATTTTTCTTTTAGATATATTGTTGTCATAATTCTAGAATAATCATCAACAAATAGAATAAAATACTTATCTCCACTATAACTCTCTATTCTAATAGGTCCACAGAAGTTTGTATGAACTAGCTCCAAGACTTCTTCTAAATGATGGTCTTTGCTTTTGAAACTTGTATTTCCCATCTTACCAAAATGAAAAATTTTGCATAGACCTATATCAGGTTTCTTTAGACTAGGAATACCTATTACTCTTATTTTTTCTTATCTTGACCAGATTATCAAAGTTCACATGACACAATCTTTTATGTCATAACTAGCTTTCTTCTACCTGAGTAATATAACATGAACTTTGACTGAGATCTAGGTAGAATAGGTTGCCTTTTGTTTGTTTGCTAGAGTCAACCAGATTTCCTTTTCCATCCAGTAGTTTGGCCTTCCCATTCATGAATTCCACCTTGAATCCAACTTAGTCAACTGTGCCACACTCAGTAGATTATGCTTTAGTCCTTCAACCCAATAAGCATTGTCACATCTAAGTTCATTGGTTAGTGAGATACAACCTTTTTCCTTTATGCAACAAGGTTCATTGTTTCCAAATCTCACACTACCACCATCATAATGTTATATGTGTTCAAATTTTGTTTTATCACCAGTCATATGATGTGAGAAGCCACTATCAATAATTCATGTATCATTTTTGCTAAAATGAGAGATAAGTGTCATTTTATCAACTTCATCATCAAATTCATCTTTTACAGCAATATAAACCATTTCATCATTTTTAGTGCTATCTAAATCTTTAGCTATAAATAAGATTTCCTACTTGATTCTTACCTTTATACTTTCCTTTACCTTTGGGATACCTTCTTGCAAGAAATACTTCAATGGCTTCAAGATCACTATTAGAACTATCTTCCTCTTCACTTTTAGATTGTTTTCTTTTAGATCTTTTAGCTTTCTTTTTGAGTGATACCTTGGCTTCAAATGTAGACTTGAGATTACTAGAAATAGGAATGTAATTATCATAGCTATCTAGCTCAAAAGTTGTCAGTCTTCCTACTAGAGAATCCAAAGTTATATTGTTATTTGGATCACATCTCTTCAATAGTAGACACTTTGATTGTATAGATAGGAAGAAGGGTTCTGAGTGCCTTGCTTACCATGGTTACATCTTCAATTGTTCCTCTAGAGGCTTTGATAGCACTGACACTGGCTTTGATTCTTTCAACATATTTTGCAATATTTTCATCCTCTCTCATTTTCATTTGATCAAACTATCCTCTAAAACTTTTTTCTTTGTCTCTCCTTATATTTTCATCTCCTCAATAGATGGATTTATGCTTGATCCATATTTTATAAGAAACTCAACAATCTTTAACTTTATCAAATTTGACATAGTTGAGAGATTAAGCAATATCAATCATCATGATATTACAACTCTTCTTCTCTACAATTACTTCAGCAATCATAGTTCTAGTAGGAGCCTTGTATTTGGCGCCTAGATTATTTAGCCCTATATCTCCAATGGTTTCCAAGTGTAGCCTCATGAGTTATTATCATGCTTTGAAGTTATTTTTTTTCAACTCGAGGATCTCCCTTTTGTAAGATATCTTGGTCTTTAGCTTAGGTCCTTGAAACCTTTTCTACAAGAACTAAGAAGCTCTAATACCAATTATTGGAAATACAGGAGTAACTGAGAGAGGAGGGGTGAATCAGTTACTACAAAAAAAAATCCCAGATCCCTTAGATGTTAATAAAAATTGAAACTCTAATTAAATTTTATATTGTTGTAACTCGGCAAGCACACATGCACTCAATTTATACTAGCAAATACTGTCACTCAGTAATAACTAAAATAATTGATCCTAATATGATTAACCTTAAGATTAACTTAGTTTCATAAACATAAAATAAATAGAATGAACACAAGTAAAGCCAAGATTTAATGACGCAAGAGCATCCTAGGTTGCACTACTATCCTGCATGTTTTTAGATTTTCTATTTTCTGCCAAGTTGCAATGTCTTGCATGGCCAAGTTCTCAGTGGGTGTTGAGTATTTAGTGGATGTCAAGCTTCCTAGTTTATGTTGAGTTCATAGTTGTTGTTGAGTGTTCTTTAGTTATCAATTCATCCTTTGGTTGCTGAGTTTGTTTGGATGTCGAGTTTAGTATTTTATGGAGTCTTTGTTTGTCAAGTTGTCTGTGTACAATTTTCTATTGAGGCTAACCTTTGCATTGTATTTAGTGTTAGATATATGTTATGAGCTGACTTGTGGCTTAGCCTAGCTTTTAGTATGAGAGTTTATTTAGTTGTATTTTCAATAGGCTGACTTGTGGCCATGCATGTATTTAAGAGACCTTGGTTAGAGTCTTAAAGGGGGTAACTTAGAAAGAAGGAACAAAATGCACTGTTGGATCATCAAAGATTGTAATTGAAATTGATATATGGTCATAACCCAGAAGGCCTTACAGTTGGTCATGTGATTGATCTTTTGCTAATTAAATGAATGAAAGCTTGTTACTTCCTCTATCTTCCAAGTTGTTTATATTTGTTATTATTTCTATTGTGTTGACTTTGTGCAAGTAATTTGAATAGTTGGGTGTGCCTTTGGCCCTAGTTCTTCTCCCCTCCCTATGTCAGGTGGTATCAAAGCTGAGGTTCGTTCTTATAGAGAGTGGATTATGTAGAACCTTAAAAGAATTTGGTTGTGGGGTAACAGACCTACGGACTTCACCTACAACTTGTAGAGTATTATAATCTTGTGGGAACTTGATTTATAAAGATGGTTTGAGGTAGAGGAAATGTCAATAATGTAATATTAGACACATTGAGACAAGTTATAGCTAGATTAGATACTATAGAGATAGCCAAGAGGAGAGGAGAACATCTTGATGATATAAGTGATTATGAAGCAATAACACCAAACCCTAATCCAAAACCTACAAAAGATTAAGATGAAGCAAGGTCGTTAAGAGTATTATCTAGGAAAAATTTAAAGCCTATTGTAGAAGTTATTCCTTATGATGAAAAATTGGATACCAATGTTGTGTTAGATTGGATCTCTAAAATGGAAAAGTTTTTTGACTATGAAAACACTCCTGATAATAGGATGGTGAAGATTTTAGTTACTATATTGAAAGGACATGCCTCACTATAGTGGGAGCATTTGCAAACTAATAGACAAAGGAGAGGAAAGGAAAAGATTAAAACTTGGGTGAAAATGGTGAACAAGGTAAAGAAAAAATTCCTCCGTGTTGATTACCAAGTTAGCTTGTTGAGAAATGTGCAAAATTTAAGACAAAGAGATATGACTATGAAGGAGTATAGTGAGGAATTCTATAGATTGGACATCAAAACTGGACATGTGGATGATGATGTTGAGAAAATTGCAAGGTATCTAAATGGATTAAGATCTAGAATTCAAGATGAGATTAGTTTTGTGAAATTGAAAAGTGTAGAAGAAGCATACCAATATGCCTTGAAAGTTGAGGAGATCTTGACAAAGAAGAGGTAGAGGTGGTAGATTCTAGAGAGGCAGAGGTAGATCTTATGGAGAAGGTGGTAGATCTAACAATTTTGTACAAGATAAGGGAAAATCTGAATGGAAGAATGACGATAAAGGCAAAACCAAGTGGAAAGGTGGTTATTCCTACCGAGGAGGTATTGGTTCTTATTGAGGAAGAGGTAATTCTTATTCTAGAGGTGGTTTTCATGGTAATTGCTTCAAACGTGATAAAGAAGGGCATAGATCCTTTGAATGTAGATCCTAAGAAAGTGGGCATGGTAACAGAAATGTTGTGATTCAAGGAGATACTAAGGGTTCACCAAGTGGATATGAGGCTTCTAAAAATTTGATGGTGAGAAGAACCTTATGTAATAAGGGAAGTGATGAGGAACATATCCTAAAGAGAAGTCTTTTCAAAACCAGATGTAAGATGGTTGAAAAATGTTGCAAGGTAATCATTGATAGTGGAAGTTCTACAAATTTGGCATCAAAAGAGTTGGTCACAAAGTTGTAGTGCTAGAGGTTAAAGCACCCTAAACCCTATCATCTTTCATGGATCAATGATGAGCATAAGATATTGGTAAGTGAGCAATGCCTTGTGAAGTTCAAGATTGGACATTGTTTTGATGAAGTCTTGTGTGATACTATGCCTATAGATTGTTGTCATATTTTGTTGGGTAGACCTTGGCAATATGATAGATATGTTATACATGAAAAAAGATTGAATCAATATACTCTTTGGCTGAATGGGAAGAAGAAAATATTGTTGCCTTTGATTGAAAGTCTAGATGGTGTTGATTGTACTACTATGAGAATTTGCATGATGAATGGAAAATAGTTTGAAAAGAAGATGAAGAAGAATCAAGTCTATTTTGCTATAATTCCAAGAAGACTAAGTTGTGCCAATGGCAACTGAGTACCAATCAGTGGTGACTAAGTGACAATCAATTGTATTGACTGAGTGCAAGAAGAAATTGAAATTTTTTTAAATCAATAAAGGATATTGTTGTAGAAGATATACTTGATGGTATACCTCCAATGAGAAGTATAAGTCATTGTATGGATCTGATTCCTAGAGCCAGCTTTTTGAATAAAGCACCATGTAGATTAACACCTACAAAGAATAAAGAACTTAATAGACAAGTGCATGAGTTGTTGCAGAGAGCTTTGATCAAAGAAAAGTTAAGCCCATGTACTGTACCTTCTGTATTAGCACCTAAAAAGAATGGAGAACGGAGAATGTGTACTCATTCCAGAGTTATTAACAAGATTACAATGAAATATAGGTTTCTTATGCCAAAGATGGATGACATAATGGATTATTTGAGTGGAGAAAAGTACTTTACCAAGATTGATTTAAAGAGTGGCTATCATTAGATCAGAATTAGAGAGGGTGATGAGTGGAAGACTACTTTTAAGACAAAATATGGTTTGTATGAATGGTTGGTTATGCCTTTTGGTTTGACTAATGCACCTAGCAATTTCATGAGGTTGATGAATAAAATTTTGAAAAGATTCTTTGGTATGTTTGTGATTGTTTATTTAGATGACATTTTGATATTTAGTAAGACTAAGGAAGAACATCTTGAGCATGTTAGACAAGTATTACAGAGATTGAAAGAGGAGAAGTTGATGATTAATCTAAAAAAGTGTTCTTTTATGCAAGAAGAGATTGTATCTTTGGGATTTTTGATTTTAGCTAATGGTTTGAAGATGGATCTTGAGAAGGTTAAAGAAATTTTGGAATGGCCTAGACCTTAGAATGTGGGTAAGGTTAGATCATTTCATGGTTTGGCTAGTTTTTACAAGAAGTTAATAACAAATTTTAGTTATGTTTGTAATCCTATGACTGATGCAATGAGAGGAGATTAAAAGGAATTCAAGTGGACACATGGAGCTAATAAGAGTTTTGAAACTTTGAAACAAAAGGTTGTTGAATTTTTTGTACTAGCTTTGCCTGATTTCAATAAGGTATTTCAAGTTGAATGTGATGCAAGTAGTAGTACAATAAGAGTTGTATTGATTCAAGAAGGTAAACCTGTTGCTTTCTTTAGTGAAAAGTTGAATGATGCAAAAAGGAAATAGTTTGTAAATGATAAAGAATTGCATGTTATTGTTCAAGCCTTTGAGAAGTGGAGACATTATTTGATTCTTAAGGAGTTTGTGTTGTACACTAATCATAAAACCTTATAGTACTTGGGAAGTCAACATAAATTGAATCAGAGACATATGAAGTGGGTTGAGTATTTGAAGAATTTTACATTTGTGATTAAGAATAAGAGTGCAATTACTAATAGATTTGTTGATGCATTAAGCAGAAGACATTCTTTGTTGACTAAAATGAAGGTTGAAGTTATTGGTTTTGATGACATAAAAATTGAATGATATTGACCCTAATTTTTTTGAGGTGTAGAGAAAGTGCAGAGCACTAAATGTAACAAATCACATAAGTATGTATGATGAATATTTCATTCAAAAAGGTATATTATTCAAATGTATTTAGTTGTGTATTCCTAGAAGTTCTATGAGTTTGAATTTTATTAAGGAAAATCATAGTGGTGGATTGGTTAGACATAGAGTTTGTTGAAGGTTAAGTATTATTGGCCACAAATGTATAAGGATGTTCATAAATTTGTAAGGAGTTGTGGAGTTTGTCAAGTTGCAAAAGGAGTTAGTTAGAATACTAGTTCGTAAACACCTATTACTATTCCTAAGAAACCTTGGAGTGACATTAGTATGGATTTTGTTCTTGGATTTCCTAAAATAGTGAAAGGGTATGATTCTATATTTTTTTGTTGTGGATAGATTTTCTAAGATGGCTCATTTTATACCTTGTAAGAATACATCAAATGATTAGCATGTTGTTGAATGTTTCTTCAAAGAAATTGTAAGGTTGCATGGATTACCAAGAAGTATTATTTCTAACAGAGACAGTAAGTTTGTTGATTATTTTTGGAAGACTTTGTGGAACAAGATGGGTAAAGTTGAAGTTTAGTTCTACATTCCATCCATAGGTAGATGGATAGATAGAGGTTGTGAATAGAAGCTTGGGTAACTTATTAAGATGTTTAGTTAGAGATAAGCCAATTAATTGGAAGATAGTGTTGGCACAAACTGAGTTTGCATATAATAACTTTATGAATAGGAGTCCAAGAAAGACACCTTTTAAGATTATTATAGGAATGCAGCCTAGAGGAGTATCAAATTTGAGCGATGTTGTTGGTGAAGAGAAGAGAAGCGTTGCAGGGAGAAGAATTTGTTGATTTTATGGAGTCTTTGTATAAGGAAGTAAAATTGATAATGGAACAAAGTAATCAAAAGTATAAGGAGAATGTTGATAAGTCTAGAAGACATCATTTTTTTGACATTGGTGATGAGGTGATGGTTCATTTGAAGAAAGTAAAATTTCCTATTGGAACATACAGTAAGCTGAAAATGAAGAAGTTTGGACCTTGTAAGATCCTAAAGAAGTTTGACAGTGGTAATGCATATGAAGTTGAGTTTCCTAATAACATGGATATATCTTCTATATTCAATGTTTCTAATTTACATAGATATCATGACTCTGAAGATGAAGTGGAGTTGTTAGAAGATTATCCTAAGAAGAATATTGAAGAAGTTGAATAGATACTAGAGTAGAGAGTTGGTAAGAGCATGAGAGGGAAAGACTACTATGAGTATTTGGTTAAATAGAAAAATAGACCTAGTGAAGATGCTACATGGATTTCTCAATTTGAGTTGGATTCAACTTGATCTATGATACTTGCATGAGTCAAGAGAATCATTTCCTTCTACCTTAGTTGCCTAATGTAGGAGCATCCTGGGTTGCATTGCTATCTTGCATATTTTTAGTTTTTCTAGTTTTTTTCGAGATGCAATGTCTTGCATGGACAAGTTCTTAGTGGATGTCAAGCTTTTAGTTGATGCCAAGCTTCTTGGTTGATGTCAAGTTCACAATTTTTTCCGACTGTTCTTTGGTTGATGAGTCATCCTTTGGTTTTTGAGTTTGTTTGGATGCCAAGTTCATGTGGATATTGAGTTCATTTGGATGCTAAGTTCATTTGGTTACTGAGTGTCAATATTTCATGGAGTCTTCATTTAAGTTGTCTATGTGCAGTTTCATGTTGAGGTTGACCTTTGCATTGAATTTAGTGTTATATATCTATTATGAGCCATCTTTTGGCTTAGCCTAGAATTTAATATGAGAGTTTATATAGTTATATTTGCAATAGGCCAACTTGTGGTCTTGCATGTATTTAAGAGACCTTGGTTAGAGTCTTAAAGGGGGTAACTTAGAAAGAAGAAGCAGAATCTAAAGATGGATCATCAAAGATTGTAATTGAAATTGATATATTATCATAACCCAGAATGCCTTATAGCTAGGCATGTAATTGACCTTTGGCTGAGTATATGAATGAAAACTTGTTACTTACACTCTCTCTCAAGTTGTTTATATTTTTTATTATTTTCACTGTGTTGACTTTGTGTAGGTGATTTGAATCGTTGGGTGTACCTTTAGCCCTAGTTCTTCTCCCCTCCTTGTGCCATTTAATATGGAAACCAAATTTGGGAAAAAACACCAATTGCAACTAGTTACTAATTTTCACTCTTCTGAAGTGAGCCCTATTAGGAGCCAACCCTGTTAAAGGTTACAAAACACATTGTTAGATGGGACCCTATTAGAGGATTTAATCACCCTATTTGTTAGAATTCTTTAGACACTTCAATCTAGAAATGACACGTTGTTAGAGGATTTACAAATAGCTACTAAGCCAACTCAGTTAAGAGATTTAGATCACTACTAAATTGGTTAGAAAGTAACAATGAGATGACTTGATTTTTGATGCAACTAAATTGTTGATTACATATCTCAATTTTGGCTTGAATACTTGATCCTTCTTGGTCAAATCTATATTTTCAGCTCAACAAGGATATTTTTCTTATCCTTCTAATTTGCTTCCTCTAAGCATCATTAAATCTTCTATTATGTTCCACACATTCAATCCTCAACTTGACCTTATAGTTATATCTTACACATTGTCAAGTTGGCTTGAATACAACTTAGAATACTTAATATTCATCTCCTCAGATGGATAGAACTAACAACTAAATCAATTGAACTCAATATTCCAAAATAAGAAAATCCATCATTATCTGACCATGCTTAGTAGACGCTAACTCAAAAATGGTTTTCCTTTGTTAACCAAGTGAACTTGGTTAACACTACATATTCACAAAGTTCCTTTGGTAACCAAGTGAGCTTGATTAACACTGGTTCCATCCAATATTTTCTTCATTAATTGAGTGATCTCAGTTAACACTCAACTTCTACAAACTTTCCTTTGATGACTGAGTGAACTTGGTAGACAATGACTTCTAAACTAGGCAAACTCTAGAATGCTCGGCAGACATAGGAAATTGTCTTCATTGCCTGAGTGAGCTCGGCATACAATGATTGGAAATGATATGAAATTTTTTGTAACATCAAATACAATACACAATTAATTAATTATTTTCAACAAAAATTTCTCTCGATTGGCCTGTTGTGTTAAATCTGTTTTTAAAGGTCTTTTTCTCATGATATTTCCTAGTTTCCAAAGCCATTTTAAAATATTTTCCCTTCACAAGGTGGTGACTCAATCAAAATATTTTGTAGCTAGTGCTATATATTTTGAGTAATTCTAATAAAATTTTAGATAAAAGGAAAAGTACATGAACATTTACAAAGGACAATCCAAAAGTTCTATTGTACACAAAATTACCTCATGGAAGTAGGAACAACAAAGCTAAAAAGAAGGTAGATCTTAATCCTACATGGAAGCCTAGAGGTAGTGTGTTAGAATTCATAATATCAATCTATAATAGAAAGATAATCCTCTTCCTTAAATTCTAAATCAAAAACTACTAGACTTTTGGGAGAGATGTTCAAAACACTATTACAAGAAGAAATGATTTACCATGATAAGAATGTTTCTTCTATAGGGGAAATTCCTTTTAGACCTAATGTGGTGAAAGAAGTCAACCATAGGTGGGGATATAAAGATAATCTAGATGTTGGATTTGATCTTAGAAAAGTTCCATATGTTGAGAGAATTCTCATAGACTCGGATGACCCAGTGGATTCAGAAGCCACTTCTACAGACCCAAATGAGTTATTCTCAAAAATTGAGAATCTAAGAAGAAAGTTTGTAGAAGAGGATGCTAAATAAATACATTTAGATAAAGAAAAGGAAACCATCACAATAAATGCTCTAATTCAAAGGGAAGCTCTATTAAGAAGGATGGAGGTCTTGAAAGAACAAAATAGAAAGCTAGAAGAAAGGTCTTCTACCTTGAATTCTAAAATTTTTGGGGATGTTGACAAATTGAAGTTTAAAATTCAAGAACAAGAACACCTCTTGAAAGAAAAGGAATGGCATGTTATCTCTCAAATACAACCCTATAAGCCTATTGAACCTGATGTCATAGATGTGACTGTAAAAAATTAGGATAAAGGGAAACAAAAGGAAGTAGGAATCCAAATCAATGAATCCCAAATTCCCTCAAAGAATCCTACCATGTCTAAACTTGACTTGGAGTTAGAGAAAGCCAAAAAAGAGAAAGAAGATTTGGCCATAGAGCTTGAGAAAGTTGAAAGTGATGCCCAAGCTATAGAGACTAGAAGAAAGATACATTTTCTTAAATCTACTTCTACCATAGCATCATGGCTTAACCAACCTTCACAACCCATATCCTCTACCCCAATTGTGGACCTATATTAATTGGCCAAAAAACTACTTCATCCATAACATTTCACCATCCCATTTCTAATAATTTAAGAGATAAATTCATCAAATTTTCTAGTAATAATGTCATAAGTGGTGAAGAACACCTCAGAAAATTCATTGACATGTTGATTGACTATGAGATAAAGAATGAGGATGTAGTGATGAAGTTATTTGTTCCCTCATTGACTAAAGATGCCAAGGATTAGTTTAGAAGGCTTCCTAATGATAGTATAGGCTCTTGGGATGATTTAGAGAAACTTTTCAAAGATCAGTATGGTGATAAGACCAATGCAAGTTTTATGTTAAATGAGTTTAATAACATATAAAAGAACTCACATGAATCCACATTTGATTTCAATCTGAGATTTCAAAAGGGGATGTATAAATTATTTCAAGTGATGAGGTTAGGAGATAATGTCTTCCTTGCTACCTAATTCGATGCATTTGACAGCAAAATGACTTACACTTTGAGAGATAAAGATCCCAAGTCATTAAGGGATGCTTTTAAGATGGTTGTCAATATTGAAAATAATAGAAGAGCATCTAGAAAGTTGGGTAGAAAGGATGATCCAAAATTCTTCAATCCAAGGGATAATAAAAAAGAGCATGAGAAACCTGGTGTAGCTAAGAAGCCTAAGGATGATAAAATGGATCAAGTCTTAAATCTGTTTTAGAATTTGAATTTGCTAGAAAATCATGTTAATAAGAAAAACACTTGTGAGAAGCCTTAGTTTAATAACCATTAGAATAAGCAGACTAGAATGAAAATTTATCCCTACACTGCATAGTGGAAGGATGGTAATCTTATCCCTAATACCACTCAAAACACAAAGGATAAGGGTACACCAAACCCATTACAGAGAAGTTCTATAAAAATGATGGAAGATATGCCTTGGTACATTGTATGCCAATCCCCTCACTCTCTTGATTATTATGTTGTTGCCCAATAATTTTCTACAAATTAGCAAGCACAACCTAAACAAGAAGATGAGGAAGAAGGAAAAGGCCATGAAGATGTGGCATGTAACATGATAATTTTTTGTGATATTGGTGAGGAGTTTGATTTAGAAGATACTGAGATTGATGTCAATAATCAAAGAAATATGTATCAATTGCATCATTAGCAAATATTTCAGGTTATGAAGATCAAGTTGAAGATAGGATGTGCAAAATGATATCAAATGTAGAGCACATGAATTTAAGAAAACCATATAATGAAGAAATTGATAGGATAACTATAGAGATGGTAGCTCAAGTGCATAGTACCTACAATCTTATAAATAGGATAGTGAACAATAATGCTGGTAAGGCTAGTATTTTCATCAAGGATATCACTCATACAATGGATGATGAAAATAGAAAAGACCTCCCAGTCATAGTCAAGATCAAGAATAGTAAAAATTAAAAATGGGAACCAAAAACTAAAGTATAGTTCCAAAGTGCAAAGATAGTCAAGGTCAATGTGCAAGAAAAGAAAATAGAATCTGATGTAATAAAGCAAATAGAAGACCTTATTATTCAAACACAAGCAATTAGAGGTAATCTCTGCAAACCTATTCTATACAATCCTATAGATATGATATCCATTGTCTCAAATTATTGTTAAAGTTCCACTATTTAAAATTTTTAGGATAGAGGAACACAAAAATAAAGCCCTCTCTTACTTAGAAGGAATAGGGAGCAGTAACATTGCTAAATAGGAGTCACTAGTGAAGCAAGAAGTGCCACTTGTATTAAGAGGAAAGGAAGAAAAGGGAGTCATGTCTCAAATACCCTAGATGTATTTGGACAACTCATATGCAACTTACATAAAAACCATTGATCATTTCTTTCTTAGTTTGGTCATAACTAATTAAAAATAATTAATTGCATGATTGACTCAGAAGCATCAAATATTGTCATTCCTTTAAAAATTATGGAAGCTCTTGGTCTAAAAGAAGATACCAAATGGGGTAGGTGTAGAGAAATAGATGCAAGAGAGATCCCTGTCATAGGCACAATCAATGCATTTCCATTTAGATTAGTTGCATACCCTAATGTTGACCTAACCATGACTATCTTAGTGGTTGATATTCCTCCATAGTGTGTAATATTTCTCTCTAGAAAATATAATATTGTAGCCTACAATGTCATTTGTCTTATGCTACATTTCACATAGAAGATAGAGCCATTAAGGTGGATAGAGAACCAAGGGTTACCCATATGCTTGAAAACAATCTTGACATTGATGGCACGTATTTTCTAGATAATGAGGTGAATGCTTTTAGATCTAAAACCACCATTCAAGAAATAGAGAAGCCAATCCCATTGATTTCATAAGAAGCAATAAAATTTATGGATTTTTAGAATATATGGACTATGTCTTTTGATGGGGCCAATTCCAAAGATGGGTTAGGAGCTGGGGTAGTTTTTATATCTCTACATAAGAATAATTTTAGGTATTCATTCACCTTAGATTTCACATGCACTAATAATATTTCAAAGTATGAGGCATTTTTACTAGGATTAAAAGTGGTAGTGAATCATGGTATCAGAAAATTGCATGTTATTGGTTATTCAGAACTAGTTGTGTCTCAAATTAAGGAGACATATGCTTCTATGAATAAGAGGCTAAAACAATATAGAAATGACGTTTGGGACCAAATCAAAGCATTTGTTACTTTTGGCATTTCTTGGATGGATAGAAGCAACAACAAGATGGCTAACCCATTAGCTAATGTAGCGATTAAACCTAATGATATATCATTTGCTGGTGTATCAAAGGTTGAGATGAAAAATAGACTATATATGCCAGACAATATTGAGATTTAGAAAGTGTTTGAAGATGATAAAGATATATTGAACTTTCTTTTAAAAGAGCACAAGTACATGGCCAAGAAATGAATTGCAGTACCTTGATTGAAAATATATAGTTAAAAACCAACAAGGTACTTAAGGGATTGGTGGTAATGGAAAGTATCTTTGATAATCAATATAGAGTGCATTTAGAAGTTAGAGATTAGAAGCCATGAGAGCTAGAAGAAATCAATCATGGCATAGCCGAATCTCCCAAGAAATTATACATTGGTAAGACTTTGTCCCCTATAGTTAGGAAGTCTTCGATTGATCTACTAAGAAAATTTAGGCATGTGTTTGCATGGTCATATGATGACCTTAAGGCTTATAGGGAGGATCTTTTTCAATATATAATACCCCTTAAAGAGAATGTTAAACCATTTAGGCAAAAGAAAAGGTCTGTCAATCCCACCATAGCCCCTAAAATGTAGGAAGAACTTATGAAGCTCAAGGATGGCAAGATAATCAAACCAATTAGACATTCTTCATGGGTGTCAAACCTAGTACAAGTCAAGAAAAATAATGGTGATATTAGGTTGTGTGTTGGCTTTAGGAACCTAAAAATTCCATCCTTGAAAGATAATTATGGATTGCCCAATATGGAGGTCATGTTGGAGCAAGTCACTTGTTTAGAGTTGATGTCCATGATGGATGGTTTCTTAGGATATAACCAAGTACTAGTTGATGAGAAAGAATAGTTTAAAATATCTTTCACAACTCCTTGGGGAACTTATGTGTATGTCAAGATGCCTTTTGGTCTGATAAATCTAGGTGTTACATTTCAGAGAGCCATGGATGTAGCATTTGGAATATATTGATAAATTCATGGTTTTTTATTAGGATGATCTAAAATTGTACTCAAAGAAGGCTAAGAACTACTGTAGACATTTAGAAAATATTTTTATAAAATCTTTGGAGTATGGGGTTTCATTCAACCCGAAGAAATGTACTTTCTAAGTGATAGAAGGGAAATTGTTGGGTCATGCAGTATCTAAAGAGGGAGTTAAGATTGACCCTGAAAGAGTGGTAGCAATCAACAAAATCCTTAAGCCCAAAAATGTCAAGGGAATCTAGTCCTTCTTTGGGAAATTCAATTTCTTAAGGAGATTTGTATCTAAGTTTTTTGAGATCAGTAGACCAATCTCCAAGATGATCAAGAAAGGAGAAACCATTAGTTGGGAAGGTGAGCCTGCTGATGCTTTCCAAGAGATTAAAAATGCTATTACAAATGCATCAGTCCTTAAGACACCATATTATGCCAAGCTCATGCATGTATTCTCATTTTCCTCATTTCATACCATAGCAGCAGTATTGCTTCAAAAAAATTAAGAAGGGTATGAGCAACCTATTGTATTCTTTAGAAAATCTATCCAACCTACAAAATTGAAATATGAAATTAATGAAAAGATGGTTTATGCTTTGTTCAAAGTTATAAAAGGTTTCAAGATGCTATTTAGTGGGTGCTAATATTATTGTATTTATGACAAGTGCAATATTTAAGGATATATTTGTTAGAGTGGGGTTACCATTGCACCAAAAGACCAATCCGTCAATGCTTGATACAACCACTCAACTTATAGTCTACTAGAGGTGAGTAAGACCTTGTCACAAACCTCAAGGGGGGCATTGAATAAATTTCTAACAATCTCCCCCTCAACATTATTCGAGGGTCTGAGGATTCGAACCTGTGACCAAGATCTGATACCACTTGTTAGAGTGGGGTTTCCATTGCACCAAAAGGCTGATCTATAAATGCTTGATACAACCACTCAACTTATAGTCCATAGGAGGTGCTTAATCCCTTGTCATGAATCCTAAGGAGAGCATTGAATAAATTTGTAACAATATTCTCTCAGCAAGAGGTATCTAGCAGAAGGTGCAGATGGATAAATAGGATTCAAGATTTTAACATTAAGATCTAGATCACTAAATTAGTGAGAGGTCAAGGATTGGTGAAGCTGATGGCTCAATCAAATCTAGATGCTAATCAAATAAATCTTGTATTTGAAGACCTTGAGTCAGACACATGTTATATGGATAAGTTTGATTGGTATAAAAATGTGATACATTACTTGCAACATATGGAAGCCCCACCTCATCTAACAGACAATAAAAGGAGAACTATTAAGTTACATGCCATTAGATATGTCATTGTTAATGGAAGTTTGTGGTGAAGGAATTTTGAAGGAGTACTCTTAAAATGCATTGATCATAAAGAATTAGAGAAAATACTCACTAATATGCATTTAGGAATATGTGGAGGTCATTAGATGGAAAGGCCACTACCCACAAGGTTATGAGAGTTGGTTTCTAGTGGCCTAGTTTATTCAAAGATGCACAAGTTTTGGTTAGAAAGTGTGACTCTTGCTAGAGATTTTCTGGAAAGATAAAATTTTCTAGGAATACTCCTTTGAAATTAGTACAAGTAAAAGAACCTTTTCAAAAATGGGAGATGGATTTCATAAGTGAAACTTCAACCAAGTCTAGTACTAGTTACTCATGGATATTGGTGGCTACAGATTATTTCACAAAGTGGGTAGAGGTTATTCCTACCAAGAATGCTACTACTAAAGTAGTAAATAATTTTCTATTGAATAACATCATAACTAGATTTGGGTGTCCTAAGAGGATTGTGATTGATAACGCCATGTGCTTTAGGTTAGGAGAATTTATCAATTTTTATGGCAAACATGGTATAACAAGATAAACTTCATTCCCTTATCATCCATAGGGAAATGGACAAGTTGAATCTACAAATATCCATCATCCCCAAACAGAGCCATTGATAGACCTTATTTTTAGTATGCCAAAATTTTGAAAATATATTGTGAAAATGTCTTGGAATGTGTTGTGTAGTTGGGTTTTGTTATATATTTTTATCAATTTTGTAGTAAATATCCTAACCTGATAATTTTTTTCCCTAGAATAATATATTGCAATATTCTAAGGATCTTCTAATTTACATTCTTATTAATTTTTCCTTTATCCACAATTAGATATGGCCTTTACCCTGGCTTTTTTGTTTAAGCAAGAGATCTCATGAGGTTTGTATATCTTCCATCTTTTGTTACAATTTTATGATTGGGGTTCTAAGAATCTAGTCTTAAGTCTAAGTTTTCTTTCTCTTGATGTTATGAAATAAAGGTTTTTGCATGATCATAAACATTAAATGTTTGGTCTCCTAATGTTAGGATATCTAATGTAATCATAGCATCATAGAAGTATCTTATGAGGTTTTCAATCTTACACTTATCCCAGTCATGTATCATCATAAGTGTCTTATGGTGAGTAACAAGCGATACGATTTTATGATTAATGAAAAGTATATAAGTGTAAAGGTTCTTAAGAAGACTTTCAACCATATGAAAGAAAAGTGATCATGAGATTGTAAGACATAAAGTGATAAATTCATGAAGGGCTACGATCTTATGAAGTGGGGCCAAGCACATGGGCATAAATAAATTAAACACATATGAGTAAATTCTTCTGAAGATACAAATGCTAGAAACAAAGGTTAGCGTATGGTCATAAGGGCTAAGGTAGACTAACTTTTGGAGTTTCTAAAGTTAGAAATAAGAGGATATAACAATCATCATATGATCAAGAGGTAAAAGAAGTGGTCAAGGAAAAGCTTCCAAAGCTACAATGAAGGTTTAAATAACTGTGATTGAGAGATCGTAAGGCAAGAAAAGGTAAGGTCCAATGCTATGCAAAGGTTTAATCGTAAGATCACAAAAGTTATGTGTATGGAAAACATGCTATGAAAAGGTATATAAAATCCTTAGCACAAATTCACATCTCTAAAGAAGACATTACATTCAATTTTTTGATCTTATTATAAGTTGTTAGTCATAAGATCGTAAGAGACTTGAGAGGGTGTTTCACTGATATGAAACATGGTTGATCATAAGATCATAATTTTCTAAATTCTTCCTTAAGAGCATATGAAGGGTTTGAAATTTAAAGTGAATTATAACATTAGAAACCATAAAATAAGCCATGAAAAGTGCATTTTTTTCTAAGCTGGAAAATGACAAAAGTTCTCAACTAATGAAATTTGAGGAAAGTACAGAGAATGCAAAGTTGGGTAGTTATGTTGATGCTCCATTGAGGTGATAGAATAAAATGAGTTTAAGGCTCATGCACATAGGAAATCAATGCTTAGAAATGGTTGATGAAGTATGCATAGCATAAAGACATTCTCTAATCTAGTAATAGATTACCATTTGCAAGAAAAAGAAGATTTCAAGAAGCTGTAGAGCGTTCAGTGTGAAGAATTTAGAGTTTTTAGTGCCAATTGTAGAGATTACAAATTTCTAATTCATAGAATAGATGTCATACAATAAAGTGGAGGAGATCTAGGCTATAGACATGGAGGTCACTGAAACATCTACTTCTAAGAGAGGGAAATCTTCTAGAGGAAGCCAAATAAGTTTGCAGATGAATGGTTAAGGCTATTCCCCAAATCATCAAATGTTATTCCTACAAATGACCATGATTTTAGAGACCCTTATTTTTTTTTTAGAGATTCTACTTGCCATGGTGTAAATGTATATGAGCTTTTCAAATACTTCTACAACAATAGATTTGAGAAGATTCCTATACATAATTCATGGAAAAATAATTTGGCCAAGCTTATTTTCCTTGAAGTATTTGCAGACGTTGACTTGGAGAAGGCCCTCATCAAGTCTTACAATCTAGCAACTAAATCATTCCATAGACATGATGCAACCATTATGTGCACATTGGATCATGCTTCTTTCATTGAATCTTTTTCTTTAGATGGTCAAATGAGTGAGCCACTGGACCTTAATGATCTTCAAGGGAAGTTTGAAAGGAATACTTATTACCAAGTTTTAGTCTTACCCTTTAAAATCTTGAAGTCATTGCTAGAGGTGAGAGTGTTTCCAAAAGAGATGTGTCTAATTATATTTTAGGTCACTTACTTCTCATCTTTCCTAAGTGCTCTACTTTCTTTGTTTGTCAGTTTCCTTTTGCATTACCTTTACCCATCACCTAAGGGGGTTTCCTATTTCTCTAGTGTGTGAAGGGTTTAGGTGATCTAGGGATGGTTAGGGTTTGTTCAGGCATCTTCGATATGATAATTAATTTTTTTTGCACCTCATTATTAGTTATCTTTCTCTAATATTTCATGCCATACAGATTCAAATCTTTTGAGCTAATTTTCCCCTTATGCAAACTAAATCAAGTGGGAATCTGAAGCATGAAGCCATGACAATGGTTGATAGGTTATGATTATGATTTTGTCAGAGCCCAAATGCCTACAAAGTTGTGGATAGAGGCTAGAGTGAGTCTTATTATAATTTGGGGAGATAAGATCAAGTACTACACAAGAACACAGTTCTATGGTTTTTCTACTGCATATTCATGAAAATGAAGTTATTTTGTTTTGTTCCTGAAGCTATATGAACTTAAGCCAAATCTCAGCCCTAGTGATCAAGTAGTGTGAGCATGATATTGAAAGAACCATTTAAAGGCTCATAACTAGTAAGGCATTCTTGAGTTTAAGCATCAAGACCATCAGATTGAAGTGAAAGTTTGAATGTTTTTTGTTGTGCTTTAGTCCAAAAAATATTGTTGAGAGAGAGGTTTCCATCCCAAGGCAATGAAAAGCATCTCTTCTCTAGATTCATTGAGAATAGAAAGTCAAGTCACTCTAAAATACAAATATCCTTTGGGGATGCTTAGAAGATACTTCTAAAGAAGTTAGTGATGGAAATGTGAACTTGATATAAAGGAATTGTAGTATTAAAAGCCTTAGGAAAAAAGTGGAAGAGTGGAATGCGCAAGCTAGCCAAAGGATTACTCCCCATGCTATGATTTTGAATAAAAGGAAAATGGTTTTGCAAAAAAGATAAGTGTTTCTCTCTCTCCCACATATGTTAATATTATGAAGCATATCTGCATTTTGGATTTTGAAGCAAAAGAAGGCACTTCCTGTAAAATGTAAGTACTTGTTTTATTTAGTGACTCTTAGTCATATCACTTTACTTTAAGTAAAGTAAGAATTCTTTTGGGAACTTAGTATTTTATGTGCAAATGAACAAAAAGTTTAAATAGTCATTATTCATGGAATTGAATGCAAATTTTTCCATTATAATCATTGGTTGAATTTAATTTCATTCATGTGGTGCCAATGTTCTAGTTCCTAAAGCTACTTCATCGGAATTGCATGTAATTGGTTTCTTCAAGTATATTTAAATGGCTATTTATCAAGAACTGCATCCTACGGAATAATAGAAAATGGTAATCAAAGTTGTTGGTTATGATAAATTAATTGTCTTGGAGAGTGGGTTAAAAAAGTTTGTAGACACATCCTTCAAATTCTATGATTTGGGTGATCTTTATAGGAGGCTTGATTCTCAACCCATTCACCCAATCACTCAAAAACTTAAAGAGAGTGGACTGGTAGAAGTAGCTAATTTATTAATGGTAGTCCATGCACCTAAGTTAGCGAAGGAATTCATAGAGAGATACAAGTAGGAAATAAAGCAAATTATGTTTCCTAATCAGTCCATTCTGATATTAATTAACAAGCCACTAATGTAGTTTGCATTTGGAATCTCCATGAAGGAGTAGTGTTGTGATATCAATTTTAGGTCCTTCACATCCATGTTCAATGAGAAGAAGACCCTTAGATAGGAGGATGTGTAGAGGACCTAGTTCTAGACTGCCTAATCAAAGAAAAGGAAAATGTCAAAGACTTTGTTTGGCAAAAATTTGAAACAAGAGATTGTGGATATCCTCGAACTCCTTAGACTAAAAGGAAAAGAGGATATTTTGGAGTTCATCAAGCACTACTTATTCCTAGTACAATAAATATGTGCTATAGGATTCAAGAAATTCTACATGTCCTCTTATTTGATCTATGGTTTGGCAACTCGCCACTTGTGGCCTGATCTCCCTAGCATCCCAAATTATGATGAGCGCACTAATGTCTATGAATTCTACCTGCATATATAGCTCTAAAGGCGCTATGAGGAATACATAGTTTTCAATGATGATTTTACAATGAGGGTGTGCCAATAATTGCAAGGATGCCCTGGAAGGAGATTCTCACTAGAGGTAATTTCAACCATAAGCCAATTTGGATGCTCATTCATCCAGTTTTCAAGTTTCTCCTATTTGAAAATAGGAGCCTATGATGAATTTCCTAAGAGGTTGTTAAGGTATCTAGAGGATAAGGTGTTTCTAGTTGAGTTATTTTGATAGATAGTTGAGGTGAATAACCTATGTTCCAGTGTGAAGAAGATTGTTAGGATTTCATTCCCTATAATGGTAGGCATGTATTAATGTGCCTCTAGATTATATGCTTAGAATTTGGTGAAGAGATTTGAGAGAAAGATTAAGTTTTTATGAGATGCTCTAGCCTTAATATGATCTAGTTAATTTTATAAGGGATCATCTGAAGCTAGGGTATGCCTATAGGCATGTCTAGGATAATGAATATTTCTAGTCTGGGTGTCTCAATGAGTACCAAACTCAAGAGAGATATCAGTCAAGGCTAACCATTGATGAAATAAAATTATATAAAGATTATGTTTATGTTTCTAACCTTGTAGATGATAGAGCATACATGTACCCCACATCTTATGAGAAGATCAAGGGCGCACCAATTCTATCTACCCCAACTATAGATCTTGTCATTGACACCATGGAGATTTTTATGTAGGATATAATCAAAAGAATAGACAAATGGGTGGAATAGACCCAAGCAAGGAAGAAAAGGACTAGAAGCACTAGTTTTACAGGTGGAGTATCAATTGGAGCTATCTAGTTAACCACAAAAAAAACCACTATAGCCACTACATGAACATTTGCAAGGCCATTATAGACTATTGGCCAAGGTGGAGACCAGCCTCTAAAAAATAGTGTCACTAAGCCCTACCTATAGATCTAGCCCTCTGTTGAACATCGAGAAGATTGGGGAGAAGGATGATGGCAAAGATAAGGGGAAGGAACAAGAAAAATTAATGGCCAAGCCATCTTTGCTTGTTAAAGTCATTAATTTGGATTGCGATACTAACCCCATGGTGGCTAGGAATAGGAAGCATCTTAGTAAGGGGATACTTTAGCCCTTTTGGTAACCAAGTTAGTTACCTTCCCTATTGCTTCCTAGAGAAAGCTAACTCCATTAATGATGAGAAAGATATTTGACCCTACTACACTACAATTCACTATCAATGTACTCTCTATAGAGTCTTGGCTTGAAGAGACTATTGATAGGAAGAAGAGAAGATATGAGGATACATCCTTGTCAAAGGACTTGATCACACAAGTCACCTCCTCTTAGTCACCCAAGAAGACAAATAAGAAGAAGTCAATTGTTCAACTAGAAATTGATTCAACAACTGGCCACATGCTAGTTTAGATTGTTGAGCAATAGAAAGAGGGCGGATTTCATGAGCTCTCAAAGGATGATTTCCAAATTAGGATAGTTGATCTTGGCATCCTAGTTCATGAGTCCATGGTAAACATGTGGAAGTCAACTAATGAGAAATTTTAGGATAAGCTAGAAAAGATTGGAGCAAAGAAGGAGATACTACAAGCCTCAAACGAGGAATTAGTGGAATAAATAAGGTCTACATTTGGAAGCATGGCTTCAAGTCAATTTTACTTGAATACAGAGGAGAATAAGAGCTTACTCCTAAAGTTCCAACAAGAAAGACAATTTGGGCTGGTAGGCCAAGCATGAGTAGATCAAATGAAGGTTCAAGTTTCCCCACTGGTTGAAAATTTGGGAAGCCTAGTATTGGATACTCACAACCTTAGGGAAGTGGCTTCAAATCATAAAACAACCATAAAAAAGGTAGTAGATAACCTGATAGAGCAATTGGCCCTTCTACAGGAAGTAATAGATACAAAGATGAATGTAGCCATTTCTCACAGGGTCCTGAAGACTCGCAAGGATTCACCATTTCACTAAAAGCAATTATTGGAGTTTGTCATAGAAAGCTCCATGAGATCTATAAATGAACTCAAGGATGTGTACTACGTTGTGTAAAAGATCATTGAAAATTTGTTTTTGACATAGCGCAAGGTAGGAGTATCCCTAGAGGAGATGTCATAGCCCCTAGCAAATAAGTACGTAGTGGAAACACAACAACAAGAATTAATAACATAAGATCTAATACCAAATCACAACTCTTTATTTATAAAATAATTGTTACATGCAATGTGTCAAGTTGTAAGGCCTTCCCAGTTATGGCCAAATACAATAGCAATTACAATAATAGTTTTGCAAGATCCCTCAAGATCCAATCCAAACCCTAACTAGTCTAGATCCACACTTTGGTAGAAACCTCCAAGGAAGATCTCAACTTGTGCTCGCAAGCCCACCAAGCAATCTCCTTGTTTTCCAAGCCATGGCTACTAGCTCTTCTCAAAATTCACTCTTCCAAGCTCCTCCTCTTCTCCATGGTGGATGAATAATGACTAAAGACTTCCCCACAAACCCTACTTATACCAATCTAAGCCACAATTTTGCCCATAATACAAACTAAATACAAATACATAAATTAAATGCCACAAGTCAGCCAACAACAACAACAATTAAATGCCCAAAATTGATGTCTAAATAAAATCATGATATCTCCTAGCTCTAGTGGAGTTAGAACTTGTTCTTTGAACCATAGGTATAAATATAGGTCCTATTCAATCCCTAAAATTTTTATCTTCTAACTCATTGTGGAAAATTAGTTACATGGCATGCAATAGGCACCAAATTTCTTAGTAAGGCAAAGCTCCTCTGAGACCATGCCGAGTAACCAAAGACAATGCTGAGTAACCAAAGACCATTCCAAGCTCCAAAGACCATGCCGAGTCCCATAGACCATGCTAAGATCCAAAGACCATGTTGAGTCCCATAGACCATGCCAAGCTCCCAGACCATGTTGAGCTCCAAAGACCATGTTGAGTCCCATAGACCATGACGAGCTCTCAGACCATGTCAAGCTCCATAGACCATGCTAAGCTCCTAGAGCATCCTGAGCTCCATAGACCATGTCGAGCTCCTAGTCCTTCTTTGACCAAGTACTAGTCCAAGAACCCTCTAAAGAAACTACTGAGCCTTCTCCCATGAACTCAAAAGTAGTCACTAAGTAAACTCAAGATGCTCTTGCATCATTTTTGATATTTGAAGATCTTGCACATAGAGTCCTTTGTGTCTACTAATGGAAAGCTTGTGGACATTGAAAGAATGAAATCAAAGTTCTTGGAATTTTTCAATATAGTCATTGACCTACTCAACTTCCAAGTGTCCAAGATCAAAGAAGTGTCAACAGTGGATGCAATCATAAAGAGGGAAGTGGAGAAATTCCAATCAAGGGTGGCCATAATAGATGATGTGACATAGATGCATTACTACCAGATGGTCCAAGAAAACAATATCATCATTCTAGATATCGAAAACCTGGATAAAGTAACCAAATCCATGAAATCTTATAGAGCTAAATCAGTTACTTCTAAGAAGACATGATGCTCTGATGCTTTTCCAGACACCTATCATTCTTCCCCTCCTCTTTCTTTTATCACTATTCATGGTATTTTGTTAGTCTCTGTTAGAAGTTGTAATCTTTTCTTGGTGTATTTATAAACCAAGGTTAGAACTCATTTCTTTATTGTTGTAATATATTAGGATATAAGCCAAGGTATCCTAATATATTTCTTTTTTTGTCCTTTTTCCACTACATCTTATTTTGTCATCTAGTGGAATATGTGAGGACAAATATATATTGTAATTTCTAATTTTAGATTATTCCTCCTTAAGAGGAATCTCACACTTGGCCTCACACACTTATGAATGGTGGCATTCATAGACATGGGAGTTACATTCTAACTCCTCTCTCTCATCTCTATTTAAGAGATGACCCTCCTCTCTCATTCAACAACAATGAGGTTTCTTCCTCTTCTCAAATATTGTATGAGCATTGCTCTCTATCTCTCTCTCTCCTCCTTCTTAGGCTTTTGATGCTTCATTCATAATATCACAAGGGGTTTTCTTTGCTTTCCCCTTTCCAAATATCTTGTCTCATGGTGTTGGAGCTTTAAGCTTTCTCTCTCCTATTTTATGGTAATATCTTTTCATGCATTTACTCACTTAGATTCTTTCTTGGTTTTGCTTATTTACATATTTCTTTTTCCATTTCTAACATGGTATCAGAGCAGTTTAATCTTTGTTTTGAGTGTTTGCATGAAGTTACGATTCGAAGGAGACTCTTGAGAGAGATTTCACTAATTTCTTCTTTAATCTTCTTAAGATGGAAGAATTTGAATTTTTTTTGAGTTTGGCTGGTTTACCGCCAAAATTGATTAACTTCTGTTTGCTCTAATTTGTGCAGGTTACTTCTTATTTTCTATTAGTTTTCATCTAACCCCCTTTGGCAGGCTTTCCGCCAAAAGGTTTTCCTATCTAGATATCTTTTTACTATGATCTAATCACTTCCCAATTGCATATTGGATTCTGATGTGTTTGACAATGGGTGATTTCTTCCATCTTAAGAAGATTAAAGAAGAAATTAGTGAAATCTCTCTCAAGAGTCTCCTTCAACTCATACCTTCATGAAAACACTCAAAACAAAGATTAAACTGCTCTGATACCATGTTAGAAATGGAAAAAAAAATCTGTAAATAAACAATACTAGGAAAGAATCTAAGTGAGTAAATGCATGAAAAGATATTACCATAAAATAGGAGAGAGAAAGCTTCAAGCTCCAACACCATGAGACAAGATATTTGGAAAGGGGAAAGCAAAGAAAACCCCTTGTGACATTATGAATGAGGCATGAAAAGCCTAAGAAGGAAGAGAGAGAGAGAGAGAGAGAGAGAGAGAGAGAGAGAGCAATGCTCATACAATAATGAGAAGAGGAAGAAACCTCATTGTTGTTGAATGAGAGAAGAGGGTCATCTCTTAAATAGAGATGAGAGAGAGGAGTTGGAATGTAACTCCCATGTCTATGAATTCCACCATTCATATGTGTGTGAGGCCAAGTGTGAGATTCCTCTTAAGGAGGAATAATCTAAAATTAGAAATTACAATACATATTTATCCTCACATATTCCACTAGATGACAAAATAAGATGTAGTGGAAAAAGGACAAAAAAGAAATATATTAGGATATCTTGGCTTATATCCTAATATATTACAACAATAAAGAAAGGAGTTCTAACCTTGGTTTATAAACACACCAAGGAAAGATTACAGCTTCTAACATGTTAGAAATGGAAAAAGAAATCTGTAAATAAGCAACACCAGGAAAGAATCTAAGTGAGTAAATGCATGAAAAAATATTACCATAAAATAGGAGAGAGAAAGCTTCAAGCCCCAACACCATGAAACAAGATATTTGGAAAGGGGAAAGCAAAGAAAACCCCTTGTGACATTATGAATGAGGCATGAAAAGCCTAAGAAGGAAGAGAGAGAGAGATAGAGAGCAATGCTCATACAATAATTGAGAAGAGGAAGAACCCTCATTGTTGTTGAATGAGAGAAGAGGATCCTCTCTCTCATCTCTATTTAAGAGATGACCCTCTTCTCTCATTCAACAACAATGAGGGTTCTTCCTCTTCTCAATTATTGTATAAGCATTGCTCTCTATCTCTCTCTCTCTCTTCCTTCTTAGGCTTTTCATGCCTCATTCATAATGTCACAAGGGGTTTTCTTTGCTTTCCCCTTTCCAAATATCTTGTCTCATGGTGTTGGAGCTTGAAGCTTTCTCTCTCCTATTTTATGGTAATATTTTTTCATGCATTTACTCACTTAGATTCTTTATTTACAGATTTCTTTTTCCATTTCTAACAGTCTCTACAATGGAAAATGATTCATGCTTGTCCTATTTTTAGATTATTTTGTTTAGAGATGCTTTGGGAAGCAATCATCCAATGTAACCAGCCATTTTGAGAACACTTATAAATGTAATCTTTGATGAAGTTAATAAGATTGGAAAAATTTACTTTGGCAAAACCCCTGTAGCTGGGACTATTGTATGAGATTTTGAGTTCATTTTAAGTTCTGTTGCTCATTTTAGTTAGGATATAGTATTTGGAATGAATGTGCTAATGTTGAAAGTTGAATGAATGTGAATGAACTTGATTTTGTTTCCTTCATTTGATGGAATGTATGTCTTACTTTCTTCAGCATAAGCATCTCGTTTGTTCTTTTTACTGTGCACTCTCATTCATGTGTTTAGGATAGTTTGCTGCATAAGGAAGCCAAAATATTATGTGTGGAGTAGATGAGAGATAGACAATATGGGTATTGTCAAAGTGTTAGCTAACTCTATAATCTAGGAATTACCTATTTCACCATATTTTCCTTTCTTCCTACCATCATAGCTAGTAATGCATGTTGCCATTGTTTGCATTGTAAGGCTAAATAGATTACATTTTTTGAGTTAATCCCGCTTCTTTTCCTAGGTTACTTAAGGTGTTGAGTAACTTTCTTTTTGCCTCTTTGGCTCTCTAGTTAAGAGCATACCCCCAAAACCTGAAAGACAAATTCATTGCATATATTGCATTCATAAGGGAGTTGTAAGCTTTCAATTCAAGGGTCTTTGATATATTTCTACATTGACCCATTCTATTGTTAACTTCTTTGTTTTCCATAAGCCATTGGGCAATCAAAGAGTCAAGGTATAAACAAAAATATTAAGACAGACAAATTGTCAACCAATAGTTTTTGGTGACTCTATTGGGGAATTACTCATACATCCTAAGTTCTCTTAAGTAAGTATGTTTGTGGCTTTATTAAGAAACATAGAGATTATCTTTTGAGGTACTCAAATAGTTGAGTAATGTATAACAACTCTTAAGGAGAAATGGTGTTGACTCACAAGGAACAAATCCCAGTAGTGCAACCTAACCTCAATTTCTAGGATGAATAAGAGGATATCATAAAGCAATTGAATACCCTCACCTGGAAAATTCAAAAGTCCTTGACCAGCATAAAAGAGTAATCTTCAACCTTAGAAGAGAGGAATCCAATGTTGAATATTGGGAGTAGTTTTATAGGAAAGAAGATTAAGAGAAGTGTGCCTATTATGAGCTAAGATAGTTCACCCTAGATTCTACATATACCCACAGCACTCATGTCAAAGGGCAAGTAGACCCTATATTTGAAGAATTGCAAAAAATTGAGTTCCCTTTATTGAAAGATCCTATAGGAAGAGGAAGAAGACACTCTAGGGATCCAGTATATCATGGTATCCATGGTGCTCTTTTTCTACCACCTCAACCTATTGTCTGGATACGTAGCCATTCATCTTCACCTCCTAATGTCCACACTCAAATCTCATCATTGTGCAATTGATGGGGACACAACCCAAGAACAGAATGGACACAATAGAAAAGGGAAATTATATTAACTAATAAAATAAGCTAGTACAAATAGTACAAAGAAAATAAACTTCAGAACATGCCCTAAGGCTTACAATAGCATAAATCTAGAGAATATTTCTCCTTTTAGCACCTCCTCTCAAACGCCACTCTGAACTGCCTTTTACAATGCCAGAAATCTCCTTAAATAGACCCCGGAGGGTTAAGGACTAGGAGTACATTCTAGAAAGTGCTAGTAGGCATCCACCGACGAAATAGAAGGTTCCGGAAGCTGCATTAGAAGTTGGTGCAAATCTAGAAGAATCCAGAAACGGTACCCGAACTTCTGAGAGGCATAACTTTTGAATCGTAGCTCCGATTGATGAACTGTTTACATTTTCAGAAAGCTCTCGAAGCACTCTATAGCCCTATAGACAAGCTTCACTCGTCCCCCATTTTTTGACCCTTTTCAAGGTCATTTAATGCCCTAAACCTAACTTTGAAGCATTCTTAGGAGGTCTCCAAAACCCAAAAAATTGTAATAACTTTCAAACTGTGGGGCCTATTGACCTAATTCTTTTTCTGGAATGCTCTAAATCATGATTACATTCATTTGGCTAATTCACACCTTCTAGTTTACCGAAATGATGGCCCAAATACATGCTCCTATTTTTTCAAGATTTTCAAACGCACTGATAGTTGAACTATGAGAGTTGGAACCTTTATTTGAGCCAAATGGGTATCCAAAAATGTAAAGACATGAAACAGAAACTAAGTCTAAGTACATTTTTTTTGGGTGACATAGGATTGCCCTTATACCTCTGGATGCTCCTGCATCAGCAATGCCCTCACTCTTCATAGAATTGTTACCCCTATTGTTGTTACTTTTCAAGTTGTACCTATATATGAGCAATGTTAGTATGCTAATAGAAACCAAATTTAAATAAAGCTTCTACAAACTAAACAAAATTCATAAACTTCAAGATAGACTAAGATGAGCTCTCAATTGAGAATATGAGCCATTAATGGGCTCTCTTAAATGAGAAGCTCTCTTGTTGAGTAGCTTTTTCTAAATAGATAGGATGTATGCTCAAGCTTTATGCTTCAAAATGGGCTTCAAATGGAGTTGGAATTTAGGTGTGAGTGTATGGTTTTGATGTAAAATGGCTTCTTAAAATGGCATTACGACTTTACTTCATGGATTGTGTTATTTTGCAAAGGGGAAGGATCCAATTTATAGGCAAGAGGCTTGAGGGTTTGAGGGTTAAGATGCAAGGATGGGGAAAATCTCATGGAGGGCTCAGATTGCATGAGAGGAGAGCACATGGATTGTGCTTCCTTACAGCCAATCAGGGAGTGACACATGTCACAGAGTGAGAGGATGGAGGAAAGGGGAAGGATGAGTCAACAAAGGAGGCTCAAGGGATAAAATCTTCATAAAGACCCTCATAATGGCTTGTAAGAGCAATGAAAGGGCTTTGGAAGAGTCATTTATGGCCTAGTGGGCTCCATAAAGTTTTATGGTTGGGATATTTTGAGGGAGATGAGAGAAATTTTGACTTGGGCTTGATTAGGAAGGTTTTAAGCTTGCTTAGGCTTGTGCAAATGATTAGAGGATGGATTAGGATGGTTTAGGATTAGCTTAGGGATAGGCAAGTGGATGGCATTTAATGAGGGTGGGTGAAGGAGGAGATATTTGTTAACTTTGGCTTGGGTTAGTAAGTTTTAACCCATGTTTAGGGAATTTGACAAGGTTAGGATCGGATTAGGATTAGGTTTAAAGACATCTTCTAGAAGAGTCTAGACTTTGGATGAGGATAAAGACTTTCTAGAATAGTCTAGAACTTCCTAAGATGAGGATGAAGACTTTCTAGAAGAGTCTAGAACTTCTTAGGATGAGGATAAATTAGTTTTTTAGGAAATAAATAAAGTTTTATTTATTTCAAGGGTTTGGGTTGAGGAGATATTTATTAAAACTTTTTTAATAAACATGAGGATTAATATTTAATCTTAATTAAATATTTTGAGTTGGGATTAGGGGTAGGAAATGATGGGATTAGCCTTTAATCAAAATTAAAGAAGGATTAGAATATTTTGGAAGAGGTTAATGGTCTTAAGGAAATTGGCCAAGATTTGGGCAAAAAATAAATTTTTTATTTATTTTGGGTTTTTTGGTCAATTTATTAATTAAATAATTAATAAATAAGGAAATAAGATTTAAACATTTTTGGGAGGGATTCCTTAATTAAATATTTTTAATTAAGATAAAGGGATTTAATGGCATAAAAATAAATTAATTAATTAAATAATTAATTAATTAATTAATGATGATGTCATCAGGGACTTTTTTCAGAAAATAAAAATATTTTATTTTCTAAAGGAGTTTTAGGTGTCTACATTTTGCCCCTCTTTGATGTGATGCCGCAAGTGGCATGGCATCAAAGATAAGAAAATAAGATGCCCAAGGCTGGAGCAGAAGAGGAGAGAATGGACTGCGAGATGCCCCCTCAAGAAGGTGGTAGGGAGAGAAAGCAAGGCTCGACAACTTCTTGAAATGTATAAGAATCTTGGTGGGTGGGAGGAAAAAGAGTCGCTTAAGAGAAGAGGTTTAGTTAGCTCAAACTCTCACTATGGGAGAATGATAAAGGAGAATTGGAGGCACAAGAGGAAGCAAGCTTAAGATCTCAGGGATTGCAGAGGATGAAGGAGTGGAGTGCTATAAGAATCTAGGATAGGGAGATGGATGATGGGATGATAAAGCTAATGCAACAGGATTTCAAAGAGTCAGATTGGCAGAAGATAGGTTTCGGAGATCCTTAGGACTAGGATTGTGGAGCTCAAAAGATGAGGCTTGGTGGATTGATTGGATTGGTGGATCCCTAAAGCTAAAAGTGCAGATTGATTCAAAGAGATACTGATGCATAAGCTGGGGTAGGAGAGATAGATGCTAGATATGGATGGGGGATAATGGAGATGAAGGGAAACCATTGAAGCTTTTTTGAGCAGGGGGATACTTCAAAGAGAAGTACCACCATGTAGTTGAGCACTAGATTTGCTATAGAACTGTTGGTTAATTGCCAAGGTTACCAAGAACATCAAGGCCATGTCACCAACCATCCAGAGGACTGACAAACTGACTCGAAACAAACACACAAGGATTGCCCTAGCATCACATATGAAACTTGGAGGAAACAATGTGGAACCGACACTGCGTAACCCACAAGCAAAAAAGAAACAAATGAAAGACTTGATCAAAATCGTACGCTCAAAGTGCCCCATTCGTAGCATACCATGATATGGAAGATCGTGGCAACCTTGAGGAGGGAACAAAAAGATTGCTTGGAAAAGATACTTCAAGACCCAAAAGGGAAGATTCCAAATCAAAAGAAAGTGAAAATCCCAAAGAGAACCATTTGCCAACGAGATGGGTAGGATGAGGTACTAACAGACCAAGATCAAACATGAGGAAATCTATATCCTACAAGGATCTATTAGAGAGCACCTAAGCCAATGGATCTGGGTGAGTGATGCATCTGGCAAGCTGAATTAAGAAGGATAACACTTTGGTGATAGGAGATCTAGCTAAAAGATGCATTGGAATAGCTAACCAAGCTGTGTGATGTGTGCAAGATGCTGATCAAGGAGGAACTGACACAAAAGCTAGATAGATACAATGGTACTAAGATAAAGAGGATGTACAAGCTGACAGACCAAGATATGTTACAAATGTACAAGGTTGTTCATGTTTGGGTTTAGTGAGATGGAAATGTTGGTGAAGGGTGGGATGTCTACAATAGTTGATAAGCAGATAGGTAGATGGTTTGCGAAAAGCTTAAGTGAAAATTGGATTCTTTGTGTGCATGTGATAGGATACAAACTAGGATACAAGCTTTGCACAAGATTTGGATATACAAGCTATGGTACAAGATTTACAAGGTATAATACAAGCTCCATTAGATTTAAGATATTTGGTTGGAACACCAAAGGAACAAGCAGGTGTATTATGGGATGGTGGGTGGATGGATGAGGGATAGGATAGTGATAGATAATGGATTAGTCTTAGTACACAAGGTGCTTGAATTACCAGGTTTTCACCAAGGTACCTATCCAAGGCGCTTGAATTGCTAAGTCTTCACCGTTAAACGCTTATTTCTCTTTACTATTTTTCTTTTTTTGTATTTTTCAAAAGCTAGGTATACCAAGGATCTTCAAGCATAGAACTTTTTGAGATGAACGATGTTAGTAGGATCATTCAAGAGTTCTCCTTCTGGTGTAGATAGCTGATAGGCTCTGGAGCCAAAGGATGCAGTGACAACATAAGGACCAAGCCATGTAGGTTCAAACTTGCCTTTCTTTTCTCGATCTGCTTGGACTTTCATGTTTTCTTTGAGGACCATGTTGCCCGGCTGAAAGTGTCATGGAAGCACCTTCTTGTTCAAATTCCTTTTGAGACGAGTTTGATAGACTGTGAGATGATCATAGGCTTGTTGTCGCTTCTCGTCTAAGAGATCTAGCTGGGTGAGCCGAGCTACTCTGTATTCTTCATCTGATATTTTCCCTTGCAAAGATATGCGCAAGGAGGGAAGTTCAACCTCGGTGGGTAGTACCACTTTGGCACCATAGACTAGGGAGTATGGAGTTGTGCCTGTGGATGTACGAAAGGAGGTTCGATAGGCCCATAGGGCTGGATTTATTTGTAGGTGTCAATCGCGGCCGAAATCATTGACAACTTTCTTTAGGATTTTAAGGAGGGTTTTGTTAGTTGCCTCGGCTTGGCCATTACCTTGTGGGAAATATGAGCTAGAAAAGCGATGATGGATACGGAGGGAAGTGCATAATTCTTCCATGTTGATATTTTCAAAGTTACCTTCGTGGTCGATGAAGATGGTGGATGGGATGCCGAAGCGGCAAACAATGTAGTACAAGATAAACTTAGAGACCTGAACTCCTGTAGCTGAGACTAGGGGGACTGCTTCCACCCTTTTAGTGAAATAGGTTGTAGCTGTTATTATCCATTTATGTCCATCAGATGAGAGGGGTGTGATAGTTCCAACTAGATCAAGGCCCCAACAAGTGAAAGGCCAAGGTGGTACAATAGGCTGTAGATCCTGTGCTAGAGCGTGCACAAGATTTGTGTGCTTCTGACATGGGAGACACTTTCTGACAAAGTCACAAGAGTCTTCTTTAATGGTAGGCCAATAGTAGCCTGCTCTAAGGATTTGTTGCGCTAGGACAATACCACTCATGTGGGCACTGCAAAGTCTGGAGTGTACTTCTTTTAACACCATTGCAGCCTCATTTTGGTCTAAACATCGAGAGAGAGTATCGTGATAACCCCAACGATATAGGGTATTGGCTATGATAACATAGCAGAATGATTTTCGAATGAGGTTCTGGCGTTGAGTATGTGTGAGGTGAGGGGATATGATACCATTGTTAAGCTAAGTGTGAATCTCATGGTACCAAGGGGATTGGGGACCAACCAAGATACAAACACGATTTGAATCCTCATTCGCATAGGCGAATGTGAGGAGTTGCTTGACTAAAAACTCATACTGTGTAGCTGCATGGGAAATTTCCAAGAGTGAGCCGATAGTAGCCATAGCATCTACTACTTTGTTCTGTATTCGAGGCACTTGTGTAAACTGAAGCTTTGTAAAATGCTGGGTTACCTGATCAACTAGCTCTTTGTAGGGTAATAGCTTTTCATCTTTGGTTTGATATTCATTTAGGGCTTGCTTGATGATGAGATGAGAATCACCAAATATTTGTAACTCAGTGATGTTCCATTCTATAGCTATCTTTAATCCTGTTATGAGAGCCTCATATTCAGCTATATTGTTAGTGCTAGGGAATTGTAGCTTGAAGGCTTTTGGAATGTAATCTCCTTGAGGTGTGACCAACAATATTCCTGCCCCTGATCCATGAGATGTGTATGAGCCATCAAAATAAAGTTTCCATGGGGGCTTTTCTTCAATTAGACATATATGCTCATCTAGAAATTCTGTGATCAACGGATAAGCATCTATTAGAGGTGCATCAGCTAGGTGATCTGCTATAGCTTGCCCTTTGATTGCCTTTCTGTCCACATACTGGATGTCAAATTCGCTAAGGAGCATAACCCATTTGGCCAAACGGCCTATTAGTGCTGTTCTGGAGAGCATATACTTGAGAGGGTCGATCTTGGAGACTAGTTGGATGGTATGACTTAGCATGTAGTGGCAAAGCTTTTGAGTTGAGAAAACAACTACCAAACAAGCTTTTTCCATAAGAGCGTAATTGAGTTCATAACCAACTAGGGTTCTACTGATGTAGTAGATGGCTCTTTCTCTGCCATAGTCATCAAAATGTGCTAGAAGTGCCCCTAGAGCAGTAGGCATTGCTAATATGTACAAGATCAATGGACGACCAGGAACTGGTGGAACCAAGATAGGGGGATTAGTGAGATACTGCTTGAGCTGATCGAAGTTGTGCTAACATAAAGGATCCCACTTGAAGTTCTCATCCTTCTTTAGTAAATTTGAAAATGGTGTACACTTATCTGTAAGCTGGGAGATGAAGTGCCGAATGGATTGAAGCTTTCCCTAAAGAGAGGAAAGCTGTCATAGTGTCTAGGGAGGAGGCATGTCAAAGATAGCCTTGACCTTCTTGGGGTCGATCTCTATACCTCGTTTAGAAACTATAAAGCCTAGAAGCTTGCCAAATGTGACCCCAAAGACACATTTCTTGGGATTCAGCATGAGATGATATTTGGCTAACCTATCAAAAACTTTCTCCAAGTCAGCAAGATGATCCATGAAGGTATGAGACTTGATCAACACATCATCCACATAATCCTCCAAAATGCTATGGATGAGATCATGAAAAATGGCTGCCATAGCTCTTTGATAGGTAGCTCCAGTATTCTTTAGGCCAAAAGGCATCATGTTGTAGCAAAAGGTTCCCCAAGGGGTAATGAATGATGTCTTATGTTGATCCTCTTCTGCAATCTTGATTTGATTATACCCAGAAAATCCATCCATGAGGGGCAAAATTTCATGTCCAGCTATAAGATCTACAATCATATCTATTTTGGGCAAGGGAAAATCATCTTTTGGACAAGCTTTGTTAAGATCTCTAAAATTAGTGTAGATTCTGATGTCACCGGAAGGTTTAGTGACGGGGACCATGTTGGAGATCCACTCTGAGTAGTCGATAGGTCAAATAACCTTAGCAGCTAACATTCTTTCTAATTCAGCTTTGACCAGTATTGCCACCTTGGGGTGCATTTTTCTAAGCTTTTGTCTGATGGGCTTGATCTTTGGATCAACTACAAGATGATGAACTACAAGCTTTGGATCAAGTCCTGGCATGTCCTGATATGACCATGCAAATTGGCCAATATTCTCTCTTAAGACCTCAAAGAGGAGGTCAGCTTGGTCTTGTGATAGGGATGCAGCAATGTGAACAAGTCTAGGGATCTCTAAAGAACCGATGTTGACTTCTCTAGTATCCTCAATTAGAATAGAATACACCTCTGGTCGATTAGCTTGAGGAGGCAATGCTAAATCCTCATGTTCTACTTGTGGCTATGGATGTTCTTGCTAAGGGGTTCTCTTCACTGCCTTAGCTAGTCTCGGATTCACCTTAGTTCCAATTTTAGGTGTATCAGAACTAGGTTGGGGATTTTCTCCAAAATACTCCTTGGGATCTAGCTTGTAGATATAGGTAGAATATGGCTTTGTTTGCTTATAAGGAGTTTTGGCTCCCATGAATCTCAGAAGTGCTTCCTCTGATGTGAAATCATCAATGTGTATGACACTTGGTTGGTCCCAATCTATGAGTTGTGGATGGGTGAGTGGTAGGTCAATGAAATGGATGGATAGTTCTTCGAGAACAGAGTCTCCTAGGGAGATTTGGTCTAGGATATCATCGTAGGCTCTCTTTTCAACTTCCTCAGGAATGTCTTTGATTTCGACAAGGTCACAATGAATGTTCAAAAAAGTGTGACCATCCGTATTGGTGCCCCCAGTTGTGGGTATGCCAAAGCCAAGACCTGACTTCGATTCCCACTTGTGTGCGTCGATGGGGTACTGCATGCCTCTTTCTTCTGGTCCTAGACCACCACCTTGATAGTTCCATTTGTCAGTGATGAATTTATGTTCTTGGGGATACTTTTGGCTGAAGTAATCAAGGCATGCTTGATTTCTTTGAGGTGCATCCTTATGTAACCAATTGTTCATATCCGAAGTGAGTTCCTCATGAAGAGGGATTTTTGAGGATACAAAGGTTGTTGGGCCAAACTGTTTGTATCGAGGAGGTGGAATCTCCTTAGCTTTGTGACATGTTGATCATCCATGGGCATGTGGATCAAGTGGGAGTGCCCCGACAGCAAATGCATCTAACAGACTATACTCTCCACAACCTTTGTTATTGATCTTCACGATCGACAAGGTGGAGGTGAGGATGGTTTCTGGGTCATTACAAGTGCGGGATGAGCTGGTGATGGATGTGCCGATATCAATTCTAGGGCAATGGTTTGTATATGAAGCTTCAACCACATTGCAGTAAGCAAAGGGTTTCGGATCGGCATGGATGGTTACCTCAGTGCCTTGATGTGGAAATTTGATGCACTGATGGTAAGTGGATGGAACGGCTTTCATGGCATGAATCCATGGGTGACCGAGGAGGATGTTAAATGGTAGGTTTAGATCAATAACATGGTAGAGTGTCTCTTGGATGACTGGCCCAACCTTGATTGGCAGCAAAATAGTTCCTTCTATGGTTCTTTCCAAGTTGTCATAAGCTTTCATGGTGATAACCTCACTGATGATATCTGCCTCAGTATACCCAGCTTGTTTTATAAATTTTAGGGTGCAAATATTCAAGGCTGATCCATTATCTATCATTACTCTTTTCACAGCAAAATTGGATACCATGATGGTCATGCGAAGTGGAAGGGTGTGATCTGGCTCGACCACGAGTATGTCGATGGGTTTGAATGATAGGGCACATGAGGAGGATAGGTGTCCAACAAGATTATGAAAATTAGTAGCGTTGATATCTAAAGGGACACAAGATTCTATGAGGGCACTGTCAAGGATGTTCTTGTACACAGGACTAGTGCGAAGAAGGTCTAAAATGGAGATTTGGGCTGGCATGTTCCCAAGGTGTTCCAAGATATTGTACTGGCTTTTTGATGGAGCTGATGGTGCTGGTGAAATTGGTGGGCCTGCGATGTTAAATTGTGCTCTTCGAGTGGTGACTGCACACTCATTGTTTGGTCCTTGGATATTGATAATATTAATAGAAGGCTCTTTCTTGGATATACAACCTATAAGGCTACCATAGTCTATGTAGGATGAAGTGTGGTCATTTTTCTTCCCATGCTATTGGTTTGGCTGGCGATTCTTGGTGTTGTTGTTGTTGGCTTGGATAAGTGCTTTTCCAGGATTTTGGTTGTTGTGAGGAGGAAAAGCATTTTGATAGATCTATAAGCCTACATTGGGAGAGGTTTGGGCACCAACGATGATTTCTTTCTGATCAATGAGGTCCTGCACATAATCTTTCAGTTTCATGCATCTGAGGGTAGTGTGACCTTTTACCCTATGAAATTTGTAGTACTCACTGTCTTTGTACCATGCAACTTTGGATTGGCTTGGGTCAATTTGCTAGGTAGGAGGAAATTTGATGAGGTTTTCCTTGACTAATTTCTCAAAAATGACATCCAAAGGTTCACCAAGGGGTGTATAGTTTCTAGGTGCAGATTGGAATCTGGGCTTTTGTCCTGCAGCTACATTGATGGCATTAACTTGATTGCTAGACCCTTGAAAGTTGGGTCTTGGATTGTGGTTTTGATAGCTTTGGTTATTCTACTATTGGTAGTTGATAGCTTGCTGATTGTTTGGTTGATATGGTGGGTTGGACTGGTTTTGAGAAGGACCAACAATATTCACATGTCTGGTGTCAGTGACGCCATCTGTTGCAACATGCTTGTTTTTGTTCCAATACCTAGACTTGTCATTGGAATGTGATTGGTTTTGGTTGGCTTCCTTGTAAATCTTGACCACACCATCTTTAATGAGTCCTTGCTCAAGGATCAGTCCTTTCTCTTTGATATCTTTGTAGGTTTGCAAACAGTTCATGGTCATGTGGTGAGCCAAGCTAGGATGGCCATTATCAATAAACATTTTCACCAAATGGTGCTCTGGCAAGGTGCAAGATATGCGGGTGGTAAGGGTTTGCCATCTTTGTAGATATTTGAGAAGGCTTTCTCCACCTTTTTTCTTAGTGTGGACAAGATCAACTACTGATAGCTCTATTTCAACAAGATGGGCATATTGGGCTACAAATGCCTCAGACAATTCAGCAAAATTTTTAATTGTGCCATAGGGGATTCTATAAAACCATTCAAGAGCTGGTCCGGCCAAGCTTTTGGGAAAGAGATGCAAGAGGAAGACATCATCGTATGCCACTTCTTGGCAGTGCATGTAAAATTATTTGATATGTGTGATAGGGTCTCCTTTTCCTCTGAATTTGTCAAACTTGGGTGTCTCAAAATGCTTGGGAAATGGTGTCAGGGTAATGGCTCTGTCAAATGGGTAAGGACACACATTCTCAAACTTGAAGGTTTTTGGATCATTTCCCTCCTAGATGTTCTTCAAAGCTATCTTCATGGCTTCCCATTCTGAATTAATGGGTGATGGTTGGGGTGCCCCCAATGTAGGAGTGCCCTGAGGTAGGTATGTGCTAGATGGGGCAATGGAATATGGATGGCTTTGAGGTATGGGCTGGTAGGGATTGTACATGGCTTGGGCAACTGAATGGTGGATGATGGGTTGTTGAGGTGGAGGTGGCACATATTGCTGCATGTGTTGTGAGGCTTGCTGTTGATATTGGATTTGAGGATGGGATTGAGGAACATAAGCTGGCTGTGGGACAAATGGATTGCTTTGTGGAGGTAAGGTATAAGATGGTTGTGAAGCTTGGGGAAAGGATCGAGGAGCTTGTGGAACTTGACTTTGGATTTGAGGAGTTTGACCAATATATGTGGGTTATGCCCCCATTTGGGAAGGTATCTGCATGGCAAAGGAGGCCAAGTAATTGGTGGTTTTTGGTGGTGGATTTCCTCCTAGAAGTGGCATAGAAAAGTAGTTGGTAATAGGAGGTAATGGATTAGTTGGTGGTGGAGGTGGTGGGAATTGAAAGCTTGGAAATGGAACTGATGGGGTTTGATAGCTTGGTGGCTGGATTTGAAAGCTTGGTAGAGTGGTGGCAGGAGCTTGGGTCACTTGAGAGCTAGGCAGAACATTGGTAGTAGCTTGTGGGGTTTGATAGCTTTGTGGAGTGAGGGTAGTAGCTTGTGGATTTGTGGCTGATGGCACTGAGCTCCAAGGACCTAGTGGAAATGATGGAATTGTGTTCTGAGCTAAGGTAAACAAGATGGGGGTGATGAAAGGTTGATTACTTGGCCCCATGGGTGGCATCCTAGTTGTAAGATGCAAGGATGGGGAAAAGCTCATGGAGGACTCAGATTGCATGAGAGGAGAGCACATGGATTGTGCAAGCTTGAGGGGAATTTTATACTTGAACTCACCATTCCTAAAGGTTTTTTTATCCTCATAGCCCCAAGAAAATAAATCTTGGTATTTTTTCAACAATCTTTTTTATTTTTCTCTTTCTTCCTTTGAGAAACTACTATTGCTATTAACCATCTTGGGTTCATATTCAGTGCCAATATTCATTCCTTCATACTCTTTGGAAGTTCCACCTTTCCTTCCTCTTTCCCTTCAAATAAATGCATCATGCCTATCAAATATTTTTTCAAGGGAAATAAGGTGTCGAGGGATCTTGTTACCTTTGATTTGTTCAGTTCCTAGCTCCAACTCTTTCCTAGTGTCAGGGGAGAAATCCTTGCAAGTATTTTCACTACCTTCATAGTATTGGTCACTAAAAGGTTCGGATCCTTCCAAGAAAGATTGAATTTATGTAACAAAAGAATTTTCTTAACTTAAAAAGAATAGATTTAATATTTGATTTCAAGTAGAAATGAAATTAATACTTCAACTAACTACCAAAACATAACATCTTAAAATCCATTTCTTGAGATATTAACTGAAGTAACAATTAACTAAAATAACATTCAATTGAAATATCATTTAACTAAAATAACTACTAACTGGAATAACTATTTATTGTCATAAAGGTAAATTAAAATATTACCATTCATACTATGATACAAGAAGAAGTAAATGCATTGCAAAGATAGAGAAAAAATATACAAAAGTAACTAGAGCGTCTTTAGTTGGTTGTGCAAGCCTTAGCTTTAGATAAGAGGAGAAGCATTAGCTTAGGCTTAACCTCCCAACCGTGGACCATATCCATCCCCACACAATATTTTGAAAATAAAGGTCCTCCCTAACCCAAGGCTAGGCTTGGAGCACTATGTTGGGTTTACAATAAGAAAGGTGAACTTCTGAGGGAGGGGGGAGGGGGGGAGTTGTGGCGGCGGGGGTGGTGAATCAGTAATTCAAACTTGGTCCCATAAAACTTTGACCATTCATTCATCACATGCATTAACAAGTAACCTGAAAAAACATCCTCAACCTTTGTTGCTAATGCAACTTTTTGTAGTGCTATTTCACTAGATATTTTATCATTTACCTTGCCTTGAAATTTCTTTTCAGACCATTCTAAGAGTTTTGCATTTGTATCAAGGTCTTCATTTCTGACATTTTCCACTATATCTATCAATTTTTCTATTAGTGGCTTGGTCTTTTTAGGAGTTGGTAGACTAAATGCATCTAAAAAGATATCCTTTATATCTTGAAGTGCTTGTTTTTGAATATGTTCTCTCCTAAGCATTTCTTGATGGTCTTTTCTTTCTAAGTCTTGTTGCAAAATGCCTATTTATTGCAATGTCATAGTATCATATTCATACTTTGGAATAAAAATTTCTTCATCAAGGCTTATGTCTCCATAATTTATTACCTTGTCTACCTTTGGTGAGATGGGGCTTGGCACTAAGATCTGCAATGGAATGGCTTCTGTGCTCAACTTCTGAAGAGTTTGAGAAGGAGTGCCAGATGTTGGTAGGGCTACCAAAGATTGAATGGCTACTTGTTCCTTCACCTTAGGTTCTATCTCTTCAGGCTATCCTTGGTCTATCACTATGACTTGGTTAGCACCTTTTTTTTGTGATATAAGTATAGATGAGTTTGTTTGTTCTATTTTTTGTCTTGCAGTTGTACTTTTCCTTCTTCTTTCTTTTCAACAATATCAATTTTGACACTTGCATCAATCTTGGTGGATGTAATTTTTGGTATATGAACCAAAGATTTTACATTAGTAACTAAAGGGATGATTGAAGGTGGTTCTTGTGGATTCACCTTCTCCCTTGTGATATCAGTTACTGCCTTGTGTAGCTCATCTACACTAACCAAAACTAGATTTCCACATAGTTTAGCCTATAGTGTACACTGATCTAGAATTTTCTTTAAATCTTCTTTAGTAAGTGGATTGATGTTCTAAGATGATGCATCAAAAACATCCTTTACAGATATGGTTTCAGTGGTTTTATTTATTTCATGGGGAGGACTAACACTCAACACTTGTGTGTCTTGCACACTATGTTCATCTTGTTGCTTAGGCTTAGCTATTATCATGTCATCATCTTGATTTTCTATTTCTTCCCTAACTATATTGTCTTTATCATCTTTTCCTTGCCATCATCTTTATCATCATCTTTATCCTCTAAAGGGTTAGCTTCTCCTTGTTTGATAGTGGTCAACCCATAAATGAGTTTCCATATTTGTGTTGACCTTTTCACAACATCTTCAATATTATTTTGGAGAATGTTGAAGGCTCTATATTTTGATGTGAATTTGGCTGCATATTTCTTCACAACCCTAGCAATTTTTCCTTTGGTCAATTCTAGAATTACTTAAGCTAAAGTGGTTTCCCTTATTTGTCTTTCAAAATTTAGATAATAATGCCATTTTTGCTCAACTAAGTCATATAGACTCTTGGGTATAGAGTTGGAAAATTCTAATTGAGTTGTCTTAAATTTTGACATCATTGCATACAAGGATTCTTCCACTTTCTTTTTCTCCTCTTTGCCCAAATTATCAAAATTTACATGACTAAAGCCTGATAGATCTGCACTATTCTTGACATTTTCACACAAATTCTCAAGATGAGAGAGATTATTGTGACTTACCACTTTGAATTGGCTAATATCATCTAACTCAGTCTTTTCTTCATCAAAATCTGGTGGAGCCACATATTTCCTTCTTTGTCTTTTTAGTTGTTTTCCTCCCTACTCTATCTGTTTGGACTTTTCTTTAGCCTTTTTGAGTAGTTGCTCGTGTAGTGGCTCTAGTGGTAGGTGTTATGGGCTTGGCTTGGCTAGGTTTGAAAACTTCCTTGCCTTAGCCATTATTGTGCCTTAGCCTTTCTCTTCTTTGACTCAACAAGAGTTGGTGCTTCCTCAACTTCTTTTCCCTCAGCACCTTTAGTCTCCTCCTCTTCTTTATCTTCTCCCATGCCTTGAGTTAAAGCTAGGGGATCTTGGGTTTGAGGTTCATCTTCCTCTTCATCCTCTTCTTCTTCTTCCTCTTCCTCCTCGACAACTTCTCCAAATGTGGCTTTTAGTTTCTTCACCAACCTATCATTCTTCTTGATTATAGAGGCAGTCTTCAATTCTATAACAATCTTTGATTTCATCACCTCATAATTCCCAAAGACTTTAGCAATCTTGTTTACTTCCTCTACAAGTAGAGTTGTGATGGTTGTTGATGCTTCATCTACATTGATCTCATATCCTAATGGTCTCAACCATCTTACCCTTGGTGTGGCAGCTTGTACATATGTGTAATCAACATCAACAAGAAAACATATATCATTGTAATGTTTCTCCACTAAGGAAACTAGAATCTTGAGTCTCTACTTCATTGACTTCTTAAAATCTTCAAAGTAAATTGTCATGATAGTTTCAAAATTGTTTGCCATCTGCTCAATGAACTCATGAATATGTACTACAATTGATCTATTGGTCTTCCATCCACCTATTCCAAATGAGGGAAATGTGTTCTATACATAAAAGAATATGCAAATTGGTATAGAACCAAAATTGCATTGTGCACTCTTGGTTTTCCTTATAGCTCCAAGGTTCTCCATATTTTGTTGTAATTAGAGTTCTGTTAGATCATATGTATGATCTTTCTTTACAGTTTTGTAACCAACATCCACAGCTATGCAGGGTACACTATTCAATCTACTAGATTTTTAGAATTTATGTGAGATTACCCTTATAGCAAAGTTTAGCAATGGATCAGTGATAGTATCTATAGTCATACCTCTCTTATTCTAGACTGCTCCAGTGTTCTTCTCAATTACTTCCTTTGAATCACTTCTGAGTGTCTTTGGTTGATCTAGGGTTGGATAACCAGTAATCTTATGAATTATCCTCTTGGTAATCTTGATCAGTCCTCCTTCCAGCCACAAGGAATTGTCATGAATTTGGCTTAGTACAATTCTTATCCACTCAGTTTTGAAAACATTTGAAAAATCTAGGGTTCTTGTTAAACCCTTTTTCTTGACAATTTTGTATTCCTTCTTTAAAACACCATTCTCACACAATATATTGTATGCACTTCTTATTTTTGTATCACCTATGCTTCCTATCTTGTAATTATAAAATTTCCTCACATCCTACACCATTATCACATTTGGCGAGATCATAGACAATGCACTTGACGGGTCTTGTTTGTAAGCAATGTTAGGAATGGCCTTAAATATAGGTTGTTTAACTTCATTATTGATTAGCTAAACATTCAAAACTTCCTTCCCTTCAACAATTTTTGAACTAGATGCCATCTTGTCAAACTAGGATTTGTGAAAATTGCAACTGCATAGTTCGGCTTCCAATAAATACCTTTGAAAATTTTTCAAATTGATGACAAATCACTGTACAAATCCTCAGCAATCATTTCTAACAAATTTCAAGGTTACTTTTAGCTCTTCTCATTCTTTCTTGATTTCAAAATGGTGAAAAATGAGCTCAAATTGATGATATACTTTTTGAAAACTTTTCATTTAATGTGAAGCAATTACACAGCTGTAAGCTTAGCAATCACCAATTTTAAGGTTCATTTGGCATCTATTGATATTTCCATCACTTGGCAGCTACTATGAGCTCGACATCAACTAGATAGTGTGGTAGCTTGACATCAAGTAACATTCCACTTGGCACATATAGGAAACTTTTCATACTCGACAACAACATGAAAAACTTCAAGGTTTATCTTGAAATTTTTTTAACAACTTTCATCTTTTATTCATGCTAATGTAATATTTTTAGTACTATCTTCTTTTGGAATTGATGCATGATATAACCTTTAAATGTCAATCCCACATACCTCTTGTTTTCCTAGTTTGTTAAGGTGTGATTACTTGACCCATTAGGTGAAGTGATCCCTTTTCTATTTGATGTGTTGCAAACATCTTTCTTTTTCCATGTCTTGTTCATCTCTTCTCTAATGTGTTAAACATCTTCCTTGCCTTTACCTTTATTGAATTTACAACCTGGTGCCTTTGACTTTGTTGGACAATGCCTACTGATATGACCAGTTTTCAAATAGCTGAAATATGTGGTTTAACTTAATCATCTTTGGTAGTTACCTCTAAAGTGCATCCTAATACAATTCTTAGGGATATGTCCATATTCTTGACAATAATGACAACTACATCTTGTGTTATAATCCCAATTATAAGAGTTGCCATTATTTCTTATCTTTGTTGGCTTGTTTGATGCCCACATGAACTTGGATCTGCATTCAAAAGCTCTATGTCCATACTTTTGACAATTGTAGCAATACCCTTCAAATCTCTCTATATGCATGGTCCTGGTTCTGCATTCATGTGCCCGATGACCTTACTTGTTGCACTTATGACAATGAGTCATGTTCTTAGGCTTTACATTTTGATTTTTAATTCTAATCCTGCACATATGAGCAGTATGTCCTTTCTTACCATGATTATGAAAAGTGAGTTTGAAGTTCTTACCTTTGGTGTTCCTTTTTTCTACAACTTTAAATGTTTCTCCTTCTTCAATGCCTATGTAGCCCAATCTTGGTTGTATCATTGTTGGATCTAGGGGATCTCAATAATTTCTCAAAGTATTTGATGGCTTCATTTAGCTTGTTGAAACTTTCAGCAAATTATTTTTCCTTCTTTAAGTCATTCTACAACTTCAATGTAGTTATCTCAATGTCCTTGACATTTAACTCATGATGGGCATTTATCATTTGGCTTAGAGTATCCAATTGCATGTTGAAAATCTTGGTTAGATATATTGACTTCTCTTCCAGTCTATTGGCTAGAGTTCTTTTGTCTTCTTCAATCATGGCCTTGTCTTCTATAGTTTTCTTCTTTTGTTCAGTCATCTCACATAGCATCATGGCTTGAGATTCTTGCTCTAGCTTGAGATTTCTGATTTCCTTAGCTTGTACTCTATTCTTTTCGATTAGATCTACAATTTTTGCATCAAATTCATTAGAGTCACCATTGGAAAATAACTTGGTAGCGTTGATCTCTTTGTATTGTGTGTCATTCTTTGCAATATCAATTTCTTTCCTTCTCTTCAAGGACTTCTTTAATTCCTCTCTTGCTTCATCCAAATAATGTAGAATAAGTTGTATCTCAATTCCTTGATTCTCAATAATCTTTCCCAATTTTTAGACTTCCATGTCAAGATATTTTCCTCAAAGCTTCAAATCTTCTTCTTTTGAGAACTCAACTCCGATACCAATTGTTGGATTTACAATAGGAAAGGTGAACTTCTAAGGGGGGGGAGAGAGGTGAATTAGTAGTTGAAACTTGGTCCCATAAAACTTTCACCATTCATTCATCGCATGCATTAATAAGTAAGCTAAAGTAACATGTAAAACATATGCATCTAAAACATATTATCATGTAAACATTCACACACATAACACCATATATGATTACCCAAAAACCCTCCAAGTGAGAAGATAAAATTGGGGTGGGGATGACACCCATAAATCTTCACTACTGTAGCAATAAAGTGTATCCAATGAAGGTTACAATGATTTGACCATGAAATATGATCTACCCTGTGAAAGGTCTACCCTATTCAAGGCTTACAAAGACTGTTAGGTCTCTACTTGTTAGAGGATTCCAACACCCTATTAAAAGTGTGCCTTGTTAGAAGACTTTAACTTACAATTAAGTAAGCACTTTGTTAAAGGATTTCATATAGCCTGTTAGGACTGCTATGCTTAAGAAATTTAATTGAAATCACATGTTAAAATTTCTCAGCATAGATCCTATCATTGGCACTTGCTTACCTGATAACAGATCACCTCTATACAATGTCTTCTTGATCCTTCTTAATTAGATGTCTCAATGATGTGTCCTTTTCTCTATCCTCTGTTCTTCTCTAACTGATTTTGTAATTCACTCTTTCTTCTAAGTCACCTTGAATGCTTTGCATGCAAGTATCTTGTTCACTCCTTTAATTCATTCCACATTTTCTCTCCTCTGTCTTTATGGAATTTGGGGCTTCGTCCTCCTTAAGAAGACTTTGATGGCTTAGGGTTAGGTATGCATCTATGGTTGAGATTCATTCATTTCACCACTTAATCCTTCTCATTTTCTAATTGGTTGCATGCAATTGCATAGGGAATCCAAATATAGATTTGTACTTATCTCCAAAATATCTTTAAGTTGGCTCAAAAATGCTTTACATAGTTTTTTGTGCCATTACAAAAAAATATGTCAAAACTATTTCACTTGGCATATGAAGTCTCTAATGCTTGGCATGCACTGTTCTATATACTGTGACTTGGCACATACATTACTTGGCATCCACTATTTACTCAGCTCTTGAAGCACTCAGCATAGTCTATCTGCTCAACACTTGAGTGACTCAACACTTATTGCAACTTGGCATGGTCTAATATTTACATGTTGTGCTCGGCATGTATTACTAGTTCAGCATGAACCAAGTAAATGACTTAAGTGTGTTGACACTCACTTGTCAAAACAAATTTGAGATCAACACACTACTAGTCTAGCCATCCAAGCAATATCGGTGTTTAGAATGTCCACATAGTTATGGATGGACCTGTTTGAATAATTGGTGCTACCGACATCATGTGATCTTTAGAAGGCAAGCATGGCTTAATGATCTTGGCCAAAGTTTTTTAATGGGTTTCTAATACCTAATCACCATTGCTCAAATTGACAACAAGATAAATTAAATGGACATGAATGAGCTATTAAATGATTCTATTTTGAAATTAATATATTAATTGTATCACATCTGATTTAGTTTTCATGTTCTTGCAAATATTTCTCTCACCCCTTCACCCTCTTTCTTGGCCACTAGCCTAGTGAGTCCTAGGTGTCAAATCTTAGAGCAATCCAACTCTCTTGCTGAACCTTAGCTAGTGTAAAGAATAATATAAATTTAGTACTATCATAATACAATTTTTATGACTCGAGGAATTCTCTTTAAGGACTTACAAAGAAAATAGTTTGATTCTGGAATCTGTCTGTAACAAGAGACATCTGAGGATAACATATACAATTGATTTTGATTTAACTTGGAAAGGATGAACTCATCGAATGTCTTATTCGATGCTATAATTCAACAATGATACATATAATTCATTGACACAAATCTTACTATTGTAATTTCAAATGTAAATATATAACAAATATGAATTGAAATGGCTGACCACATAACTTGATCAAGAAGATGTAGAGCTTCACTTGACTCTATATAGAAGACTCTTCTTGACGTGCATATTCCAAAGTGTAGAGCTCATATAAAATAATGACTTTGATTTATCCTCAATCATTTACAACAAATAAAGAAGAGAGAAACATAAGAGAGCAAAGGTATAAAATTTAGAACTTGGGTTTTTGGTTCTCCCAACTTGCATATAAAAGAATACATTCAAAAAATATAAAGGCTTCCAAGAAGCCATGACTCTTTGAGCAGTTATAAAAAGGAAGAAGAAACAACTTCTTGAATCATCGATAAAAGATGTCAAGTGTACATTCTCGCCTGTTATAAAGATAAATAATTATGAGGAAGAATTCAAAGGTGACAATATAAAAGAATAAATTATAATTTATATTTATATATACATATTTGCACATATATATATATATATATATATATATATATATATATATATATATATATATATATATATATATATATATATATAATTTAGAAAGGTGGCATCGTATTATTATTTATCCAAGGTTGTACCTACTAAGGTATTTATATCTAAATTCATGTATCACTTTGGAAGATTATTTTATCTCCACATCTTCTCAAGGTATACATATTTTAATAGATATGAGCATGTATAAATTAATACCATGGTGGCACCCTACTTTTTATACCTATGTGCGCACGCGTGCACACACACACACACATATGCACATAGGTATAAAAAGTAGGGTATATATATGCATTATTTGAAGTGATAAGAAAGTCAACATTAACCATAAAAAATATGTACTTTGATTAAATTAAAAAATGTAATGTTTTAATGATTGTCCAATAGCTCATTGGTGTCCAATTATTGTATCCTGTTATGCAAGTCGCTAGGTCCTCACCAAGATAGTTAGAGGTCATACCTGTCATTTAGATAAATGGACTAAGGTAGTACCCCATTATGTAGATCCCGTTAAGAAATGTTTCTCCCCTTCATTTTCTCTTGCAATCACCCTACAACATTTTTTGCAATAAAAACAAGTTCCCATGATAAATCCATAATAACGATTAACATATATAATAATAAGAAAATTAGTTAATAACCATAATTCTGAAACCAAGCAACTACTAACTACTATCATCAACATATGGAAAGTAACAAATAACGACCATCATCATTAAATTGATAACAATCAATTTCATAGGATACAACACTTATATTTAACTACCCTTTTCACATGAACAAGAATGAAAAATGTATTCAACTCAATGGCTATAATAATTTTAATTAGGTCAAAATTTTGGGATGTAACATACTCTTCCCCTTATGTTTCCATCATCCTCGATGAATATCACAAACAAAAATTAAAAGTAATATCTATCCAAAACATTACAAATATAAAAGAACTAAAATAAAAATTTTATGCTCTAGCCCTAGAGAAAAGATGGGGGTATTTTTGGAAAATCTCATTGTAGTCTTTCCAAGAAGCATTATCTTCTGCATACTAATCCCACTAGACCTTGCATTAAGTCACATCTCAATTTCATAAGGGTAGTTTATGTACCTTAAGTATTTTTAATGGTTCTATTTCCACCACCCCTAGATCTCTGATGCAAGGATAGTGGAGATGATACTTGTTTGTTAATACAAAAACTCTCAAACTAGGCTAGGCTTCTTCCAAGCCTACCTAAGCATAACATATGCTATCCCCTTCAATTCTCTAAGGTTAGAGACAAGGTGAATGGCCTATTCCTCATACCACTTTCACCTATACCAGTTATGAGCTACCTATACCTTCACAAAATCACACATAAACCTCTTACACCTCACTACACAACACCTCCATCACCTTGCACCTCCAGGATCTTTATCAACACCATATCCCTATAAGCTTCCAAAGGAATTAACTAATTTCCAATGCATTACCTTCACTATTCATAAGGTTCTAGACACCTTAGAGGATTCACAACACTAATAAAAATTGCTCTACCTTATAACCTCCATTGGAAGGTAGATTAAGAAATCAAATTCTCCAAAACACCTCTCAAACTAAAAGTAGATTGAGATATCTCTTACTGATATTGACATAATTCCAAGACTATGGATTCCCACTATTTAGTCAAATAAATAATCTACAGGCTGAGTCTAAATAAAGAATCCTAACAACACATCTATTCTTTCTAACCTCACTGACTCTCCAAAAACAACAGCACACAAACTTCCAAATAACATTACCTTGTCAATGCCAATGTCAAGCTTCTAACTTTTGGGCTTCCACTCATTGGTAGATGACAACATTCACAAACTTGTGTAATAGTGAAGATTTCCTTATTGAATAAGGTAGCTGCCCCCATGACTCTAGTTCTTTTCTTCTCTACTCTCCTCAAGGTTCCTTTCTGCTCTAAGAATGTATAGTAAACTTCATATGACAACTCCAACCAAAATACTATCATAATTTTTTGCAGAATGCTAACTCACAGTTTTCTTATTGCATATGACAATAATTAATATGCTGACTCACGACTTCTTCAATACAAAGAACCAATATAAATGTGTCTACTAAATAATAATAGGAAAACTAAGACATTCATGAGGTCTTTAAATCCTCCCAAATATTTATACAATGTTAAGGCTTCTAGCTAAACTAAGAATGTAAGTATTTTTGTTGTTCAAACCTTGACCAAGTATGCAAATTTTACTACCCAAATACCATGTATTGATATCTTGGTAATGACTCAAAGGTATTAGGATTATCTGTATTAGTTCTAAGATGTATTGCTTCTTAAAACAACTTAAGAATCACCATAACTAGATACATGGAGAAGATAATCAAGCTGTGATCAAAATACTAGTTTTATCAATAGTATTGCACAAATTGAATGATTTGTTATACAATCACATACACAAAACCCTTCAAGTCTCTTCTCCATACATTACCCTCTCTACTCTATCTCTCCAAATGAGATTAAATTTCTTTATAGGATAATACAACTTTTCACCTCCCCCAAGCGGTTCAAACAATATGAATGTTCACCTTCTATACTTTGTCAAATTTTGTAAAGAAAATGATGACAACATTTCTTGGCAATTTTTGTACTTTTTCCACATTTTGCATTTTTAGTTATAATATACTTTCCTAGGAACCTTAAAAGGTTTATCATCATCTTATGGCATCTTAACACTACCATATATTCTATTTATGTCTTTGCATGGAATTTTCCCACTTTTAACTCACTATGACTCATAATACTTAAAACACGAAATTGGTCAACATGATCTTAATTTGAACTCCTAATAACATGATATGAAACAACTAATTCCTAATCTATCAAGACTCAAAAAATACTAAATAAGACTCAAGATTCCATGGGAGGTGGTCAGAGTGCCCTACACCATACTCCCCTTGTTGAAAAAACTCAAGTCCCTTGAGTTTGCTACTGGTACTTTGTCTGGTATTGTTGTTGCCTCCTCGTTCACTTGCTTGCCACTTTGTCCAATCATTGCCCATTGTCTTTTGCATCTTCATGTTCTTCCAAATGATACTAAACTTTGCCATCTTTCTTCTAATTGTGATTATCAATTCTTCAACTTTGTCTTGGTTTGAAGTAATGATCAACATTATGCCAATATCTAATGTCTTCTTTATCTGAGGTACCTTGGCTCCACATGAACCAAACTTCTTCATTTTCACCCAAGGTTTTCCTTGCCTCAGTGACACAAATATGACATATTTCTCATCATCCCCATTATCAAAAATGGTGGCTTCTCCCAATTTATCAGTGGTTTCCTCTTGTTTTCCTCCACTTTGATTGCTGCCCATAAATATTTTATTGTTTCTTTATAAGATGAGTCTATACCTACACTATTTGATGTCTTATTCTAATCAATCACCATCTTCATGCTATTCAAAATCTCATCTTACTTGGAAGTTAGCTCTTCCATTTCATTCTTCTTATTGCCTCCTATCTGATTCCCATCTTTCTTATCAATAACGTAAAAAAAATTAGCCTCTCCAATGGCTATGTCCCTATTATTTACACAAATTGATCTCTCATCTACCTCTTCTACTGATTCAATCTTCAAATGGTCTTCCTCTATACTATTGCCATCCGTATTTTTAGTCATATTGCTAACTGGTTGCCCCATGTTTTCTTCCTGTTGCATGCAATTTATTGTCACATGATGTTTGATGAGGCTAATTATTGCTTCTATTTTATGGTAATTTAAAAATACTTTGTTTTAACATTGCTAAGACATTTGTGAACTTATGTTTAGCTGAACCTATGATTAAGTCTAGATAGAACCATTAACCTATGGGTAGATAGTATGTCATATTTTTCCATACATACATACATATATATATATATATATATATATATATAATGTAATATTTCATATAACCATTAGAATGTGTGTTCTAATATTTGGATTTAATTTGATTATGCTTGTTTGCAAATATTTCTACAACATAACTAACTTGATAGGAAAGAAGTTGGAGATGATCAACAACATTCAAGGAGGAACATTAAAGTCTAGTCATAATGGAAGAACCATAATGGTATCAGAGGACACGACTGCTACAAAGGAGGAGCCATTATTTCATGAATGCAAGGATGAAAAGCTGTTATATTTCCTCTGTGTTTACTATTGTGTTGACTTGGTTATTTAGACTTTATTTTTTGTACCACAAATTGTTATATTTCCTTCTTTTTATCTGGTAGATTTGTAATCAGTTTGTTTTCTATTTTAGAATAAGTGTCAATCCTCTATTTATAGGGATTGGATTGATAGTTTTGGGGGTGGAAAGAAAGTTTATGAAAAGAAACTACTGACTCTTGCAGAGAGTTGTTTTTGCAATTTTATGTATTATTCTCATGTAAGGAATTTTGAAATATAATGAGATAATTTTTGGTTTACATTCTATGTTAGTAGATTAGCATGTGAATGTGTGTTCTAATATTTGGATTTAATTTGATTATGCTTGTTTGCAAATATTTCTACATCATAACTAACTTGATAGGGAAGAAGTTGGAGATGATTGACAACATTCAAGGAGGAACATTAAAGTCTAGTCATAATGGAAGAACCACAATGGTATCAGAGGACATGACTGCTACAAAGGAGGAGCAATTATTTCATGAATGCAAGGATGAAAAGCTACTATATTTCCTCTGGGTTTACTATTGTGTTGACTTAGTTATTTAGACTTTATTGTTTGTACCACAAATTATTATATTTCCTTCTTTTTCTCTGGTAGATTTGTAATCAGTTTGTTTTCTATTTTAGAATAAGTTTCAATCCTCTATTTATAGGGATTGGATTGATAGTTTTGGGGATGGAAATAAATTTTATGAAAAGAAAATATTGACTCTTGTAATGAGTTGTTTTTGCAATTTTATGTATTGTTCTAATGTAAGGAATTTTGAAATATAATGAGATAATTCTTGGTTTACATTCTGTGTTAGCAGATTAGCAGAAGCCAACCAAGGGGGCCCACTTGGGAGGTGGATTAGACTAGAGTAGTGTAGATTTACTTCCAGCATTTTCAAATTTTCAAGTAGAAGTTGTAAGTTTCTTCCTACAATATCATACTTTGTGAGTATTCCTGTAGCATCTGTGAGAATAGTTATAGTGAATGGTCTGAGTTGGAATATAGGTTAGCATTTAATTGCATTTCCAACATTTATTTTAGTGAGGAGTTAAATGTGTTAGTTTCTTGCAGTAGTAGTTTAGGTTCTTTCCTTGCATTTTACTTTCCTAGAGCATAAGCATAATGACTCTTAAGAAGCCTAGTGCACATACTGTGCCGACCATTTCAAGTATACATCCTTGGGTTAACAAATTAAATATACCTCATGGTAGGGAGACCTAAGTAAGGCCTTGAGCATGATTATCACACACCTATTGTGAGGTGGACCATCATTTTCAATGCTGTTTTCGGGGATGGTGTCAAGCTAGGAACATTTTTGGGTCATAATTTCTTTTTTAGTTAATTTTTTTTAGAGATTTGTAGTCCTAAAAGTTTCTTCACAAGTGTGAAGAATTCAATTTCATGCATTGAAGAGGAAGATGACAAAATAAATATGAAAAATTTCTTCCATGGGAGTCTATTAATTTGAATGAAGAAATTGAAGAAGAAGTTGAGTTTCTGTTTGAGGATGCAAGCCCTATTTTTCCTACATAATCTTCCTCTAGAGCACCACCCTTGAACACCAGTGGTCTTCAACCTTTTGCTAGAATTTTGGCTAGTTTTCTTGGTAGTTTTGCTCCAAATCCACCTGTTGTTAATAATCTAGTACCAAATGTTCCTTTTTAGCAGCAGCCCCATAATCAAATACCTCTAGTAATGGCACAACCTACTTTTCCATTTTCTCTGCCAAGCCTCATAACCAATGCCAATCTCAAAAATATACTTGCAACTTCTCTTCCAAAGTTCTATGGCCTTGCAATGAAAGATCTTGATACTTTCTTGTTTGAGTTTGACATACTCTATCATAGATTTGACTATAACACTGATGCTCATAAGCTCAAGTTATTTCCAGCAACATTGAAAAAATTAGCTTTATGATGGTTCATGGGTTTAGGAGCCAATGTAGCAGGTACTTGGGATGAAATGAAAACTCTATTTTTGGATAAATACAAAGAGTATTACAAGGAAAATGATTTAAGAGGAGATGATATCTTTAGAATATCACAAAAGGAGAATGAAACATTGGAAGACTATGTTTTACGTTTCTTGTATACACTGCAGAAGAACCCTCAGCATGTATTGGCAGAGGATTCATAAAAGCTAGTCTTCTTGAGAGGGGTGAATGATAATTGTCTAGAAGCACTAGACCTAATGGGTGGTGGTGATGTATATCAATCTTCTTGGGATGACCTCAACAAAATCTATTTGAACTACTCAAGGTCAACTATGAAGAAAGGAAGAGGACATCGGTCCATAACCATTAAAGGAATCAGTTAGGGTATTTCAAAGCTCGAGATATCTAATCTACTCTCAGATTTTAAGCATGAAATCATAAATGATGTCTCTACACATCTCAACACAATGACTGCAATGAAGAAGCATGCAAAATCTGAGGTGTACTTAGCTGAGTACTATCCACACTTCCAGAAGTAGAAGAAAAATTGCCAATACAAATTGGTCGCTAGCATGGAGAACCAACATCTTCCAACTAAGTACATCAAGATAGATGGGGAGGATGAGAAAGTATTCTTCATTGCTCAACACTGGCTATGGGCCCAACATCAAGGTTTACCTCAAGACCCTTTACAAAATTCAAATCTATATGGTAATCAATGGCAAAACCATAGTACCCAAGGTCCTCCACAATATAGTCAATTTAATTAGAATAAAGCTTGGTAAAATAATCCCCAACAATCTCAATGGCCTTAGAATTCCCAACCTTCCTGGCCAAACTAGAAAAACAACCAGTGGTCTAACTAGCAGAATAATCAATGGCAGAATTAGCAAAACCAATGGCAACCACCCCAAGGGAATTGGCAATCTACAAACCAACAATGGCCTAACCAAAATACTGGTAATTCACAATTACCACTTCCAAGCTAGAAACTGCACTAATGCCACCACCTGTAAGTTTTGGACTTCAAAAAAAGACTCATTTGCCTACACAACCTCAACCAAATCCAAATAACCAGTAGCCACAAAAAACCATGTATTTTGCTGATACTCAACTATACCCTGCTTATGCTCTAAAAGTTTCAAATATACATTTGAGATCTAATACAACCCTACTAGCACCTAAACCACCTCTCATAACTGAAATACCAGATACTCCTACATCATCAGAATTTGAAACTTCTCAGCCACAAATGGTTGACCCAACCAATATAAAGAACCCAACTAGTAGTTGAACCTCCTTTTTTGGAAAAGCTCATACAAAGTAAACTTGCACAAATAGAGGAACAATCCTTTGACATCATTGATTGGTTAAAGAACATGCATGTCCAAATACCTTTATTCCAAGCTATTAAAGATGTTCCTATTTATGGAAAAACCACCAGAGAAGCCTGTCTAAAAAAATTTGGGAGAAAGAAAAAGAAGCCAACTACAATCCATGTTGTAGGACAATTGGCTAACATTATGTTAGAAAAATTGATTATTCCTAAATACTCTGATCTAGGAAGTCTAGTTGTGAATGTGATTATAAATGGTTAGTTTATTAAAAATGCTTTGATTGATCTTGGTGCTGCTATAAATATTATGACTAAGGATACTATGAAAAAATTGAAAATAGAAGGCATAAGAGCTACCCCAATAATTTTGCAGCTTGCAAATAGCTCTACTGTCACTCCTAATGGGATGATAGAAGACATTGTAGTAACCCTAGACTCTCTAGAGTACCCTATAGATTTCATGATTCTATCCCCAAAAGTCAGTTTATTTGGATACTCTGTCATTTTAGGATGACCATGGTTAGCTACAGTCAATGCAAATATAAGTTGTATGTTACGGAGTATGACCATATCAGATGGACAGGCAACAAAGAAATTTGATCTGTACCCTCCAACATAACCCCAACCAAATTTAAACACATCTGTATGGCAAGAATCACTACACTCCAAATGCAAGCACCAAAAGCATAATTTTTTTAGATAATAACGGTGGCCCTTTTTACATTTTACAATGAGGTATTTATAAGAAGTCATCTCCTCAATTTTTGTTGAGAGTGAGAGATATCTTCATGCAATAAAATGCTTATAAAACATTAAAACAAACTAAATATATACACACTAACAATTAATCTAGTGCTTAGAGGGACTCCATCCATATTTTATTCATTAATTGGATGCATGAGCCTTTTACATGTCAAAAATAGAGAAATTATGAGAGAGAAAGTAGGAGGAAGCCTTCAGTCAAAGTAGGAGTCTTTGGAGGTGTCAAAATTAGAAGTTGGTCCTTCACTAGGCATATGTCAAAGTTAAACTATCGTCAGAATGTGTTTCTGATGCATGGAAAGCTCTACTTTTGCAACTGATAGTTAACTGTCAATGCACCTCTAAATTGCGGAGTTGTGGACCTGCACACCTACATGAAAATGCAGACCTATGGACCTGCAGACCTACGCACATCGGAAGCTCAATTTGCCAAAAAATCAAAGTTCTCAATTTTGAAAACGATTTTTGGGTTTTTCTCAAATGAGGTTTTAGATCACTTTTTGTGTACATTCTTTGCCCCTTTTTGATGATTTATACCCTCTTTATAGCCAATCACTTTCATAAACTTGAACTCCTACTTCAATCTAAAATCCCAAGGCACTTGCGCTAAATCTTGTCATTGATAGCTACATAAGATGAGGAATTTGTTTTGCTTTATATGTCCAACCTTTGTATCTTCGACCCTTGTCTTCTCTCCAACTACACTATCCTTCCTAATGAGAAACCAAGTGATCCAGATTATCCAAAATGATCAAATGTTTGAAACTTTTTCATATTTTTTCACAAGATTTTCTAGCCATTTTTAAAAGGCTTTTTCGAAGGTCTTTTGCTCAAAATTTCAAGCCAAAACCTTCATCAGTCCCTAAAATTAGGCAACTAAAGGCTCATTATTTTAGGGATTAAAATTAGATCTTCAATTCTTTTTTCCAACGGTGTAAACGATTTTGAATTCTGAGCTCCGAGTCAAAAGTTATGACCCCGACAAGTTGAGGATGCCTTTTTTACCTATAAAAAGAAGCAAACATTAATCTGGAGAGATGAAAATGCTTAATTAAGACAAACACCTCTAAAAGACAAATTTTAGTGCACCTTATGTACCTCAGAGGTGTGCCAGGTGCGTCCTTTTATTTTATTTTATTTTTGGCGAGGTGCCAGGTGCGTCCTTGTGACAAGTGTCACCTTCCCATTGGTGCTAAACAAGCACAATCCATGTGCTCCCCTTTGAGTGCATCTTAGCCCTCCTTAAGCCTTCATCCATCCTTGCATCTAAGCCCTCCATCCCTCTACCCCTTAGCCTATAAATTGAATCCCATCCCAAGCCATTTCATCAACAATCTTTGAGCTAAAATTACCATGCTATTTTGAGAACCAAAGCCATCAACCATACCCTTATAATGCCAAATTGAGAGCTCACAAAGCTACCGATTTTCCATTACCCATCTCCATTGAAGCAGCTTTTGAGCATCTTGAGCATACATCCACAGCAAAAGGACGCATCTACAAAATCAAGAAAGCATGGAGTGTTTTCTCTTGTGAGGTTTGCACTTCTTGTTCTCTTTCTTTGTCTAAGCATATATGTGAATTTAGTTTTTGGTTTGTGAATGTTTACTTTATTTGTTAATGTTCTTTGCATACTGATTCTGGTTCTACATTTTTGGCACGCCCGGTGGGACCCCACTATGGGTCATTTAATCATCTATTTTCATCTATATGTCATTTTTCTAACCATCTAATGTTTGTTGTTGTTTGAGTGTGTTGTGAGGGTGTTTTGCTTGTTTTTGCAGGTTAAAGAACGCACTTAGGAAGAAGAAATACCATCTAAAAAAAAAAAATCGCATTTTTCAGCTTTTTTGGCGCAGTTTTGGCGTCTGCAACCTGTTCTGTCTGTGAAAATTGACGTCTGCGAAAATCCGCGTCTGCGCAAATCGACATTTGCAAAAATCCACATCTGCGCAAATCGACATCTGCGAAAATCCACGTCTGCGAAAATTGACATTTGCGAAAATCTGCGTCTACAAAAATCGACATCTGCGAAAATCCGCGTCTGCGAAAATCGTCGTCTGCGAAAATCCGCATCTGCGCAAATCGGCGTCTCTGCTTGTCACCTATGTTCTGTGCTGCAAATCTGTTTTGTCCTCTTCGTATTTTGACAGACTGTCTTCTCTGCTTGCTTATGTTCCATTTTTGCTTTATTATTTCTGCACTTTGTAGCTAAAAAAAAAAAAATTTAAAAAAAAAGTATAAATCAAAATTTGACTTTTAGTGGTTCCGTAGGATTTAGACCATTTTAAGCATTTTTACGTGTAGAAAAAACAACAAAAAAAAAGTTTTAAAAAAATTTCCCATAGTTAAGCTCTCATTTTTGAAGATTTTGGCTAACTAACTAAATTGCTTTTTTTTTGTCTCATTACAGGTTGGAGCACATATGGAACCACTAACCATGTTTCTTGTAGGTTTTCATGTTGCTAAAAAATGAACTTGAATGTTTAACCATTTGTCTTTGAATGCATGTTGCTAAAAAAAAAAAAATGAACTTGAACAGTTAAACACATTTTTCATTGAATGAATGTTGCTCAAAAACACACTCTTGAATGTCATGGATTAAAATCAACTTTCTTTGGAATGCATGCTTAAAACAAAAAAATCCAATCTTGAATGCCAATGATCAATTAACCATTACAAATCTCTTTTTCACATGCAATCTAGGTAAAGTTTGATTTTTGGACATTTAAGAAACTTTGTTAAGTTAAAATACAAATTTACAAAAATCAATTTGAGTAGTTCCTTGGACTCACCTCTTTTCTAATCACCCATCAAATATTAACCATTGGTTGCAATCTCAGCGCCATTTATGGGGATGGGTCTACTTGAAAAAGGTGTTAAATGTTCCACAATCTAACTCACTCACTTGGTCTTTGAACGTTTGCTTTAACTTTATCAAAGTTCTTAAATGGCCAAAACTCTAGATTAAATCGATCACACTTCAAGTTTGGGCACTAAAATTGAACAACAACTGACATGGAGAGCCTCTGGGCACGCGCTTGAAATCGAATCTCACACACTTTTGTTTTGGGCTTAAAACAAACTCACACTCAATCTTGAATGCCTTAAAGAAAATTAATCGATACTTGATGTGGAGGGCCTCCGGGCGCGCGAGTTTGCTTTTGTTGACCCTAACTCTTCTTATTGTTTGCATTCTTCGATCGATTTACTTTTGTTGGCGCTTCAAGTTGGAATTGAACATTGTCTCTTAAACATGAGTGCTTGCAAAGTCTAGATTAGCACACATAAGAGTCAGTTGGTAAAAGAACAAGCATGTTTTTTAGCCCAAGGTCATCCGAGTCTTCTCTCCCCTTGTCGTCTTTCGAGGCCATCTTGGGTGCATAAGATTAGGATCCAAAACCTTGTTTCTTTTTAGGAGGCCTACTTGGAGATTTCATCACCCCTTCGACGACCTCAACTCCAGCGCTCCGGCGGAGTATAAGAATCGGGAGGTGAATCGAAAGACACCTCTCTTGGGATCAAGATTTTGTCATTCGAGCTAAGCCTCAAGGAACTTTATACCCTTGAGAAGTGAAAGAGGAGAAGTGGGTTACCGCTCCTCTCGGCTGTGTGACATCCTTTTGGTCTCATCTACAGATTTTGGCCTCACGTACCTTACGTATATCGAGGACTCCCTAGCTAAACCAATTGTCAGCCTTGCAGAAAACCATCTAGGATGTTAATGTGTTTGGAGTGACTGATCGAAATATTCGTAGAACATACACACTCCTTGGTGCAAGTATCACATTCTGAGAACCACAAACTTCTATCTGGGTGTTCCTATCTATTGCTTGTTTTTATTTTACTTGTTGAATGAATGTTTGCCAAACTTGGTCAATCCTAGCTTAGGGCACACTTAGTGTAGTCACTGCCTATTTTGGAAGTTGAACAAGTTGAAGCAAAACAACTGAGTTTTTTCCCAAAGCCAAGCAAATTCAGGAATTTATGTCGGAACAACCCAAACCCAAACAGAAGTTTCACAAGGTCAAACTCAAGCCATCTCTATTCAGCCAAGAGAAAAGAAATAACACCAAGCCCACAAATTTCCAAACTCCACAAAGCAGAGGACAAAGCTACCGATGAAGCACTTCAAGAGGCCTGGTTAGAGTGCACCATCAAATTTAGCCAACATCCAGGAGTTAATCCTGCTTATGCCTTACCAACTAGGCATGATTTCTATGATTAGACACCCTTGTTTCTCCACATCTTCTTGGATAAGCTTCACTCTAGAGTCATCTTTGTAGAAAAGCCAGCCATCTTAGCTTATCCCCTTAAGCATTATTAGCTCATCCATCTCATTTAGAATCATACCATATAGCTAGTAATCGAAAATCTGCACATCTAAGCTTTCAAAATTGTTGTCACCTTGCTAAAAGTTTGCCATTCCTAAAATCTTCCAAATCCACCAATCTCACCAAGGTTATCCCTTTGACAGAGCTTTGTCTAAGGTAATCTAGCTTTGTCACTTGTTATCCCTCATCACCTTGAGCTAAAAGTTGGGATTCGCAAGTGGTCAATCTCGTGTTCTTCCTAAAGGATCATCAGTCTATCCTTAAGTTGACACAATCACCACCAAGCTTGCACATAGGAAAGCAGACATTTTGTGCTTTGACAACATATCTTTGAACCCTTACCACCCGCATATCCTGCACCTTGCCAGAACGCCATGTGGTGAAAATGTTTATTGATAATGCACATCCCATCTTGGCTCACCACATGACCATGAACTGTTTGCAAACCTATAAGGATATCAAAGAGAAAGGAATGATCCTTGAGCAAGGACTCATCAAAGATGGTGTGGTAAAGATTTACAAAGAGGCCAACCAAAATCAATCACATTCCAATGACAAGTCTAGGTATTGGAACAAAAACAAGCATGTTGCAACAGATGGGGTTACTGACACCAGACATGTGAATATCGTTGGTCCTTCTCAAAACCAGTCTAACCCACCATATCAAACAAACAACCAACAAGCTACCAATTACCAACAATGAAATAACCAAAGCTATCAAAACCACAATACAAGACCCAACTTTCAAGGGTCTAACAATCAAGCTAATGCCATCAATGTAGCTACAGGGCAAAAGCTCAGATTCCAACCTGCACCTAGAAACTATACACCCCTTGGTGAGCCATTGGATGTTATTTTTGAGAAATTGGCTAAGGAAAACCTCATCAAATTTCCTCCTACCCAGAAAATTGATCCAAGCCAATCCAAAGCTGCATGGTACAAGGACAATGAGTATTGCAAGTTCCATAGGGTAAATGGTCACACCACCCTCAGATGCATGAAACTGAAAGACTATGTGCAAGACCTCATTGATCAGAAGGAAATCACTGTTGGTGCCCAAACCTCTCCCAATGCAGGCTTACAGATTTATCAAAATGCTTTTCCTCCACACAACAACCAAAATCTTGGAAAAGCACCTATCCAAAACAACACCAACAACTGCCAGCCAAACCAACAGCATGGGAAGAACAATGACCACACTTCATCCTATATAGACTATGGTAGCCTTATAGGTTGTATATTTGAGAAAGAGCCTTCTGTCAATGTTATCAATATCCGAGGACCAGACAATGAGTGTGCGGTCACCACTCGAAGAGCGCGATTTAACATCGTAGGCCCACCAGTTTGATCAACACCATCAGCTCCATCAAAAAGCCGGTACAATATCTTGGAACACCTTAGGAACATGCCAGCCCAAATATCCATTTTAGACCTTCTCCGCACTAGTCCTGTGTACAAAGACATCCTTGATAGTGCTCTCATAGAATCCCGTGTCCCTTCTGATATCAATGCTACTGATTTTCGTAATCTTGTTGGACACCTTTCATCCTCATGTGCCCTATCTTTCAAACCCACCGACATACCCACGGTTGAGCCAAATCACACCCTTCCGCTTCGCATAGCCATCATGGTATCCAATTTTGCCGTGAAAAGAGTAATGATAGATAATGGATCAGCCTTGAATATTTGCACCCTAAAATTCATAAAACAAGCTGGGTATACTGAGGCAGATATGATCAGTGAGGTTATCACCATCAAAGCTTATGACAACTTGGAAAGGACCACAGAAGGGACTATTTTGCTACCAATCAAGGTTGGGCCAGTCATTCAATAGACAATTTTCCATGTTGTTGATCTAAACCTACCATTTAACATCCTCCTCGGTCACCCATGGATTCATGCTATGAAGGCCGTTCCATCCACCTACCATTAGTGCATCAAATTTCTGCATCAAGGCACTGAGGTAACCATCCATGTCGATCCAGAACCCTTTGCTTACTGCAATGCGGTTGAAGCTTCATATACAAACCATTGCCCTGGAATAGACATCGGCACAGCCATCGCCAACTCATCCCACACTTGTAATGACGCAGAAACCATCCTTGCCTCCACCCTATCTATTGTAAAGATCAACAACAAAGGATGTGGAGAATATAGTCTATCAAATGCATTTGATGTCGGAGCAATCCCACTTGATCCACATACCCATGGACGGCCAACATATCACAAAGCTAAGGAGATTCCACCTCCTCGATACAAATAGTTTGGCCCAACCACCTTTGTGTCCTCAAAAACCCCTCTTCATGACGAGCTCACTCCAGATATCAACAATTGGCTACATAAGGATGCACCTCCAAGAAATCAAGCACGCCTTGATCACTTCAGCCAGAAGTATCCCCAACAACATAAGCTCGTCACTGAAAAATGGAACTATCAAGGAGGTGGACTAGGACCAGAAGAAAGGGGCATGCAATGTCCCATCGAAGCACATGATTGGGAAATAAAGTCAGGTCTTGGCTTTGGCATACCCACAACTGGGGGACGAACGAGAATGGTCATGCTTTTTTGAAATTCCACCGCGACCTTGTCGAAATCAAAGACATTCCTGAGGAAGTTGAAAAGAGAGCCTACGATGATATCCCAGACCAAATCTTCCTAGGAGACTCTGTTCTCCGAGAACTATCCATCCATCTCATTGACCTACCACTTGCTCATCCACAACTCATAGATTGGGACCAACCAAGTGGCATACATATTAATGAGTTTGCATCAGAGGAAGCACTTCTAAGATTCATGGGAGCTGAAACTCCTCATAAGAAGACAAAGCCAGATTCTGCTTACATCTACAAGCTAGATCCCAAGGGGTATTTTGGAGAAAATCCCCAACCTAGTTTCGATACACCCAAAACTGGAACTAAGGTAAATCTGGGACTAGCTAAGGTAGCGAAGAGAACCCCTTAGCAAGAAAATCTAGAGCCACAAGCAGAACATGAGGATTTAGTATTGCCTCCTCAAGATAATCGACCAGAGGTGTCTTCTATTCTAATAGAGGATACTAGAGAAGTCAACATTGGTTCTTCAGAGATCCCTAGAATTGTTCACATTGTTGCATCCCTATCACAAGACCAAGCTGACCTCCTCTTTGAGGTTTTACGAGAGAACATTGGCCAATTTTCATGGTCATATCAGGACTTGCCAGGACTCGATCCAAAGCTTGTATTTCATCATCTTGCAGTTGATCTAAAGATCAAGCCCATCAGACAAAAGCTTAGGAAAATGCACCCCAAGGTGGCATTACTAGTCAAAGCTGAACTAGAAAGAATGTTAGCTGCTAAGGTTATCCGACCTATCGACTACTCAGAATGGATTTCCAACATGGTCCCTATCACTAAGCCTTCCGATGACATCAGAATCTATACTGATTTTAGAGATCTTAACAAAGCTTGTCCAAAGGATGATTTTCCCTTGCCCAACATAGATATGATTGTAGATCTTACAGCTGGATATGAAATCCTGTCCCTTATGGATGGATTTTCTGGGTATAATCAGATCAATATTGCAAAAGAGGATCAGCATAAGATAGCATTCACTACCCCCTGGGGAACCTTTTGCTACACCATGATGCCTTTTGGCCTAAAGAATGCTGGGGCTACCTATCAAAGAGCTATGACAGCCATTTTCCATGATCTTATCCATAGCATTTTGGAAGATTATGTGGACGATATCCTGGTCAAATCTCACACCTTCATGGATCATCTTGCTGACTTGGAAAAAGTCTTTGATAGGTTGGCCCAATATTATCTCATGCTAAATCCCAAGAAGTGTGTCTTTGGGGTCACATCTGGCAAGCTTCTACGCTTCATAGTTTCTAAACGGGGTATAGAGATTGACCCCCAAAAAGGTCGAGGCTATCTTAGACATGCCTCCTCCCTAGACACTACGACAGCTTCGCTCTCTTCAAGGAAAACTTCAATCTGTCTGGCGCTTCATCTCCCAACTTGCAGATAAGTGTACACCATTTTCACACTTGCTAAAGAAGAATGAGAACTTCAAGTGGGATCTTTTATGTCAGCACAGCTTTGATCAGCTCAAGCAGTATCTCACCAATCCCCCTATCTTGGTTCCACCAGTTCTTGGTCGTCCCTTGATCTTGTATATATCAGCAACACCTACTGCTCTAGGGGCACTTCTAGCACAACATGGTGATTATAGCAGAGAGAGAGCCATCTACTATATCAGTAGAACCCTAGTTGGTTATGAACTCAATTACACTCCTATGGAAAAAGCTTGTTTGGCAATTGTTTTCTCAACTCAAAAGCTTCGCCACTACATGCTAAGTCATACCATCCAACTAGTCTCCAAGATTGACCCTCTCAAGTATATGCTCTCTAGAACAGCACTTATAGGCCGTTTGGCCAAATGGGTTATGCTACTAAGTGAGTTTGACATCCAGTATGTGGACAGAAAGGCAATCAAAGGGCAAGCTATAGCAGATCACCTAGCTGATGCACCTCTAGTAGATGCATATCCTTTGCTCACAAAATTTCCAGATGAGCATATCTGCCTAATTGAAGAACAGCCCCCATGGAAGCTTTATTTTGATGGCTCATACACCTCTCATGGATCAGGGGCAGGAATATTATTAGTTACACCTCAAGGAGATTACATTCCAAAAGCCTTCAAGCTACAATTCCCTAGCACCAACAATATAGAAGAATATGAAGCTCTTGTAGCAGGATTAAAGATAGCTGCAGAATGGAATATCACTGAGTTACAAGTCTTTGATGATTCCCAACTCATTATCAAACAAGTCTTAAATGAATATCAAACCAAAGATGAAAAGCTATTACCCTACAAAGAGCTAGTTGATCAGCTGACCCAGCATTTTACAAAGCTTCAGTTTACACAAGTGCCTCGAATGTAGAACAAGGTAGCAGATTCCATGGCCACTATCGGCTCGCTCTTGGAAATTCCCCAAGAAGCTACGCAGTATGAGTTTTTAGTTGAGCAGCTCCTCACACCTGCCTATGCGAATGAGGATTCAAACCGTGTTTGTATCTTGGTTGGTCCCCAATCCCCTTGGTACCATGAAATTCACGCTTACCTTAACAATGGTATCATATCCCCTCACCTCACACGTACCCAATGCCAGAACCTCATCCGAAAATCATCCCGCTATGTTATCATAGCCAATACCCTATATCATCGGGGTTATCACAATACTCTCTCTCGATGTTTAGATGAAAATGAGGCTGCGATGGCATTAAAAGAAGTACATTCTGGACTTTGCGGTGCCCACACGAGTGGTATTGTCCTAGCACGAAAAATCCTTAGAGCAGGCTACTATTGGCCTACAATTGAAGAAGATTCTTGTGACTTTGTCAGAAAGTGTCTCCCATGTCAGCAGCATGCAAATCTTGTGCACGCTCCAGCACAAGATCTACAGCCTATTGCACCACCTTGGCCTTTCGCTTGTTGGGGCCTTGATCTAGTTGGAACTATCACCCCTCTCTCATCTGATGGACATAAATGGATAATAACAGCTACAGACTATTTCACTAAGTGGGTGGCAGCAGTCCCCCTAGTCTCAGCTACAGGAGTTCAAGTCTCCAAGTTCATCTTGTACCACATTGTTTGCCGCTTCGGCATCCCATCCACCATCTTCACTGACCATGGAGGTAACTTTGAAAATCTCAACATGGAAGAATTATGCACTTCCCTCCGCATCCATCACCGCTTTTCTAGCCCATATTTTCCACAAGGTAACGGCCAGGCAAAGGCAACTAATAAAACCCTCCTCAAAATCCTAAAGAAAGTTGTCAATGATTCCGGCCGTGATTGGCACCTTCAAATAAATCTGGCTCTATGGGCCTATCGAACTTCCTTCCGTACATCCACGGGCACAACTCCATACTCCCTAGTCTATGGTGCCGAAGCGGTATTACCTATAGAAGTTGAACTTCCCTCACTACGCATATCTTTGCGAGGGCAAATCTCAGATGAAGAATACAGAGTAGCTCGACTCACCTAGCTAGATCTCTTAGACGAGAAGAGACAACAAGCCTATGACCATCTCACAGTCTATCAAACTCGTCTCAAAAGGAATTTCAACAAGAAGGTGCTCCCACGACACTTTCAGCCAGGTGACATGGTCCTCAAAGAAAATATGAAAGTCCAAGTAGATCGAGAAAAGAAAGGCAAGTTTAAACCTACATGGCTTGGTCCCTATGTGGTTACTGCCTCCTTTGGCTCCAGAGCCTATCAATTATCTACACCAGAAGGAGAACTCTTGAATGATCCCACTAACATCATTCATCTCAAGAAGTTCTATGCTTGAAGATCCTTGGTATACTCAACTTTTGAAAAAATACAAAAAAAAAAAATAGTAAAGAGAAATAAGCGTCCAATGGTGAAAACTTGGCAATTCAAGCGCCTTGGATAGGTACCTTGGTGAAAACTTGGTAATTCAGGCGCCTTGTGTGCTAAAGACTAATCCATTATCTATCACTATCCTATCCCTCATCCATCCACCCACCATCCCATAAAACACCTGCTTGTTCCCTTGGTGTTCCAATCAAATATCCAAAATCTGATGGAGCTTGTCAATACCTCCTGTACAACTTGTAAATCTTGTACCAAAGCTTGTATTATACCTTGTAAATCTTGTACCATACCTTGTATATATTCGAATCTTGTCCAAAGCTTGTACCATATTCCATCTTGTAAATGATCTTGTATCCTAGCTTGTATCCTATCACATGCACACACAGAATCCCATTTTCCTTAAACTTTTCACAAACCATCTACCTATCCACCTATCAACTATTATAGACACCCCATCCTTCACAAACATTTCCATCTCACAAAAAACCAAAACATGAACAAACTTGTACATTTGTAACATATCTTGGTCTGTCAGCTTGTACATCCTCTTTAGCTTAGTATCATTGTATCTATCTAGCTTTCGTGTTAGTTCATCCTTGGTCAACATCTTGCACACATCACACACCTTGGTTAGATATTCCAATGCATCCTTTAGCTAGATCTCCTGTCACCAAAGTGTTATCCTTCTTAGTTCAGCTTGCTAGATGCATCACTCATCCCGATCCATCAACTTAGGTGCTCTCCGATAGGTCCTTGCAAGATATAGCTTTCCTCATGTCTAATTTTGGTCTATTAGTACCTCATCCTACCCATCTCGTTGGCAAACAGTTCTCTTTTGGATTTTCACTTTCTTTTGATTTGGGATCTTCCCTTTTGGGTCTTGAAATATCTTTTCCAAGCAATCTCCTTGTTCCCTCCTCAAAGTTGCCATGATCTTCCATATCATGGTATGCTGCGAATGGGACAATTAGAGCGTAAGGTCTTGATCAGGTCTTTTGCTTGTTTTCTTTTTCTGCTTGTGGGTTACCTAGTGTCGTTTCCACGCTGCTTCCTCTGGGATTCATGTGTGATACTGGGGCAATCCTTGTGTGTTTGTTTTGAGTCAGTTCGTCAGTCCTCTAGACGGTTGGTAAAAAGGCCTTGATGTTCTTGGTAACCCTGGCAATTAACCAACAGTCTTATAGCAAATCTAGTGCTCAACTACATGGTGGTACTTCTCTTTGAAGTATCCCCCCGCTCAAAAAGCTTCAATGGATTCCCTTCATCTCCATTATCCCCCATCCATATCCTACATCTGTCGCTCCTACCCCAGCTTATGCATCAGTATCTCTTTGAATCACTCCTCACGCTTAGCTTTAGGGATCCACAATCCTAGTCTTAGGGATCCACCAATCAAATCAATCCACCAAGCCTCATCTTTCGAGATCCACAATCCTAGTCCTAGGGATCTCCGAAACCCATCTTCCGCCAATCTGACTCTTTGAAATCCTGTTGCATCAGCTTTATCATTCTATCATCCATCTCCCTATCATGGATTCCTTTTATAGCGCTCCGCTCCTCCATCTCCCCCCCCCAATCCTGGAAAGTCTTAAGCTTGCTTTACTATTGTGCCTCTAATTTCCCTTTATCATTCTCATGTAGTGAGAGTTTGAGCTAATTCAGCCCCTTTGCCAACCTGCGTCTCAGCTCGTCTCAATTTCTTGTACTTTTCAAGAAGTCGTCGACCCTCATTTCTCTCCCCGCTGCCTTCTTGAGGGGGCATCATCTAAGTCTAGTCTCTCCTCTTCTTATTCGAGACTGGGGCAACCTTGTTGCTAAAAAATCTTCCTCGTGTCGTCTTCATTCAAACTTCTTTGAAATAGTGTTGTCTCAACACTATGTCAAAGAGGGGCAAAATGTAGACACCTAAATTTGATTACACTATTTTAGTAATCCTATTTAGTTATCTAAAAAGGGCATTATTAATTAAATTTCTATTTAATTAATCCTTTGTCATCCCCTAGTTGATTAATTTAATTAATCATCTATAGTCCTAATTGATAAATCAAATAATCTATTATTTATCAATTAAATCCTATTCTTCTATCTAATTCCAAAAATCCCCATTTATTAAATAAATCTATTTGATAAATGAAATCCTCAAATTCAAAAACCCCTAACCTATCTCTAATCCTCCATTTAGCCTAATCCACCCCATCCACCCATACTAACCAAGCTTAGCCACTAACTCACCCACCCTCATTAATGCCATCCACTTGCACATCTCTAACATCTCTAATCTAATCCTAAACCCAAGCCTAATCCACCCCCTAATGTTGTCACATTCCTTAAACAAGTTTAAGACTTTCCTAATCCAAACCAAAGTCTCCCCTCAAAAAAGCCCAACCACTAAGTCATGAGTGCTCTTAAAAAACATAAAATACTCTTACAAGCCCACTCATGACTCTTACATCCATCTTACACACTCTTCCCTCTTCCACACTCATTCCTCTTACATCCCTCTTACATACTCAACCCCACTCATCATGCCTTTAACCAACCCTTTACCCTACCCTCTCACACTCATCCTCCTTGTGACAAGTGTCACCTTCCCATTGGTGCTAAACAAGCACAATCCATGTGCTCCCCTTTGAGTGCATCTTAGCCCTCCTTAAGCCTTCATCCATCCTTGCATCTAAGCCCTCCATCCCTCTACCCCTTAGCCTATAAATTGAATCCCATCCCAAGCCATTTCATCAACAATCTTTGAGCTAAAGTTACCATGCTATTTTGAGAACCAAAGCCATCAACCATACCCTTATAATGCCAAATTGAGAGCTCACAAAGCTACCAATTTGCCATTACCCATCTCCATTGAAGCAGCTTTTGAGCATCTTGAGCATACATCCACAGCAAAAGGATGCATCTACAGAATCAAGAAAGCATGGAGTGTTTTCTCTTGTGAGGTTTGCACTTCTTGTTCTCTTTCTTTGTCTAAGCATATATGTGAATTTAGTTTTTGGTTTGTGAATGTTTACTTTATTTGTTAATGTTCTTTGCATATTGATTCTGGTTCTATGGGTATTAGAGTCAAGTGCTCATTAGGAGAAGCCTTACAACTTGGAGAAAAGATATTGAAATGGAGGTTTACAAGTTGGAAAAGACTATTGAAAATTAAAAGATTGAGATACATCTCTTACTACAACAACTAAATGAAGCCAAAGATACCTTGAGAATTTTGTTAAAGAGAAGGAAAGAGATTGCTATGGCTGAAAATGACACACAATGCAAAGAAATCGACACCACAAAGTTATTTGTAGATGGTAACTCCTGTGAATTTGATGTAGCAATTGTAGATCTCCATGAGTTGAATGTCAAGGACATTGAGATAATTGTAGAATGAACAACTGCAGAATGACTTGAAAAGAGAAAAGGAATTTGTTGAAAGTTTCAACAAGCCAAATGAAGTCATTAAGTACTTTGAGCAACTATTGAAATCCCCTAGATCCAGTAAAGACACATCAAGATTGGGCTACACAAGCATTGAAGAAGGAGAATCATCCAAAGTTGCTGAGGAAAGAAACAATAAAGGTAAGAATTCTAAACCTACTTGTCATCATTGTGGAAAGAAAGGACATACAACAAATATTTGTAGGAGCAAGAATACTAGTTAGAATGCTAAGCCAAAGAACATGACTCATTGCCACAAGTGCAACAAGTAAGGTCATCAAGCACATGAATGCAGAACTAGAACCATGCATGCACCAAAATTTAAGGGACATTGCTATGATTGTTAGAAGCTTGGACACAGAGCCTTTGAATGTAGATCCAAGTCCACATGGTTATCAAACAAGTCAACAAAGGGAAGAAGCTTTGAAAATTCCTATAATTGAGATTACAATACAAGACATAGCTATCAATATTATCAAGAGTATGGACACATCCCTGATAATTGCATAAAAACACACTTCATTGGTAATTACAATAGATGGTTGAGTCAAACCACATGTTTTAGCTATTTGAAGATTGGTCATATCAGCAAGCATTGCCCAACAAGGACAAAGGCACCTAACTCAGCATTCAAAAAAGGAAAAGGCAAGGTAGATGTTGAGCACATCAAAGGAGAGATGAAAAAAACATGGAAAAAGAAAGATAGATGCAACACATCAAATGAAGCGATCACTTCACCTTAAAGGTCAAGTGATCACATTTCGTCAAACTAAGCAAAAGGAGGTATGTGGGACTGATATTTAAAATGCTTCATCATACATTAGTTCTAAGATAAATTCTAAGATAAGTTAGTGTTGGAAAGGATAAATTAGCATGAATAAAGATGCAAGTCAACAAGGAAAAACCAAGGTTAAATCTTTAAGTTTTCATCTTAGTACTGAGTGTGAAAAGTCCTCTTCAATTGCCAAGTAAAGCACTAGTATGTGCCAAGTTGACAGCCAAAGCCAGTTGAAGCCAAGTCAGTAGTAGCTGTCGAGTGAAGGAAATTTCTATAGAAGCCAAGTAAGGGTAATTCTTATAGCTATGAAGTGATGGGAAAACCAATGGATGCCAAGTAAAACAAAAATTACATTAAAGCCAAGTTTGTAGATGTATATACACCATGCATTAAATGTGATGTTTTGAAAGGGTATAAGGTAGATTTTTGACCATTTTTTGTCATTTAAAACACAAAGAAAGAGTGAGTAGAGTGAAGAAGAAATTATCAATCAAGAATGAAGCATTTGCATGGATTCCAATAGCAATTAATCATCATTCCATCAATCTGAAGGTATCTTCATGTGCCGAGTTATGCAGTTTTATATTTTGTAAAACCCTAGTTTGAAAAATGGCCTCTAGTTCTAAGAATCCAAAGGATGAGGAACCATTTGAAGTTTAATTGGTTAGTAATGAGGTAAAACAACCAGAATTTAGGGCCAAACCAAAGGTTGCATACAAAAATGACCCAGCAGGCGCATTACCAGTTATTCCACCCAAGGTCGTAATGGTACAAGATGTAAGGAAATGTTATAATTGGAAGGTCAGAGGAATTGGAGACATGGAAATACATTAGGCATATGATAAATTATGTGAAAATGGAGTGTTAAAGGAAGAGTTCAAGATTATTGAGAGAAAGGGACTAACTCATGCCCTAGATTTTCCCACTGTCTTCAAATATGAATGGATTAGAATTGTCCTGAGCAGAATACACAATGGTTGTTTATGGCTAGAAGGTGGACCCATCAAAATTTCAAAGAGAATTGTACATAGGGTTATAGGATACCCAACCATAGATCAGTGCAAGACCCTAAGAAGTGACTCAAAAGAGGTGATTGAGCGAAATACAGGAGTAAAATGGAACAAATGTGGAATGACAATCGATACTATCAAAGATTCACTTCTTGAATTTCAATGAGGGTTATGTCACACAAATTCTATCAGTTGACCTAACTAAATAGTGTTCCATGTATAGCATTTGATGTAGGATATAAGATTGTGAAGAAAGATCATACTTATGATCTTGTAGAAATACAATTGTAGCAAATAATGGAGAACCTAGGAGTGATAAGGAAATCTAAAAGTGCTCAATGCAAATTTGGTTCAATTTTGGTATGCATATTCTTCTATGTTCAAAATGAATTTCCATCTTTTAGTAGAGTAGGATGAAATACCAATAGAGCTATTGCTATGCAAATAAATGAGTATATAGAGAAAATGGGAGACAATTTTGGGTCAGTAATGACTAGTTACTTTGAGGATTTCAAGCAATCCATGAAATAGAGGCTAAGAATTCCCATTTCCCTGGTGGAAAAATACTAAAATGATATTTTCTTTTTAGTAGATATTGACTACACCTTCATCCAGGCTGCAGTACCTAGAGTTAGATAAGGCCTTTGGGTTATGAAATAAACATTGATGAAGCTTCAACTGCCATCACTGCACTTGTTGTAGAAGAAGTTGACAAGTTAGCTAAAATCTTTGGTAACCATGATGTTGTGAAATCAAAAGTTGAAATAGAGTTGAAAACAACCTCAACTCTAAAAAAAAGATAAAATAGTGAAGAAACTTAAAGCCAAGTTTGGTGAAGGAGCTGAAGGCAATGATGGAGATGAAGATGATGAAGAAGAAGAGGAAGAAGAAGAGCAAGGCCAAGAACCTCTTACCCTAACCCAAGGCATGGGTGAACATGAAGAAGAAGAAGGTGCCAAGGAGGCACTAGCCAAACAAGAACCAAAGAAAATGAAGGCTAAAATACAGCTTGCAACTCAACCAAAGGGAAAGAAAGTAGGTAAACCAAGCCCTGCAAAGTCTACTGCTCCAGCTACAAGAGCTAGTGCAAGGGCCACCACTCAAAAGGCTAAGGAGCAAGTAAAAGAAAAGAGAAAGGCTACTAACCAACAAGGTCCTATGCAAAAGAAACTAAGGAGAAAATATGTGGCACAACCAGAGACTGATGATGAAAGGACTAAGTCAGAAAACACAAGCTAGTTTAGAGTGGTAAGTCATGCTCCCAAGTCTACTATTGAAAATATTTGTCATAATGTTAGGTATAATTCAAACTTAATTGGATTGAAAAATATTGAGTCTAATAAATTGAGTAGAGAAGACCAGAATAGGTTAGAAGAATTAGTGTATGCCATGATGGTAAAATTCAAGAACACACCTCTTGAATTTGACAATACAATGCCCAAAGATTTATATTCAATTGTTGAGAATAAATGGAACTATTGCCTAAATATGGAGAAGGAAATAAGAGAATCTACATTGGCACAAGTGATTCTAGAATTATCAAAAGGGAAAATTACAAAGGCAAACAAGAAACATGGTAGTAAATTTGCACCCAAGTACAGGGCATTTTGCATTTTGCAAAATAAGATTGAAGATGTTGTAAAGAAATCCACTCAAATGTGGAAGTTGATATATGGGTTGACTACTGTCAAGGAAGGAGAAGAGGATCCCTTTAAGGGAAGGAATAATGGAGAAGATGAGGATGATAATAAGGAAGGAGAAATTGAGAAAGAAAAGGGAGATAACACAGTGGAGGAGGCACAGCAAGAGGAAGATAAAATGGCAATAGCTGAGGAGTAGCAAATAGAACAAAGTGTGCAAGACACACAATTGCCACCATTAAGCCCTCCACATGACACAAACACACTTGTAGACACAATAAAAGTTGAAGATGTTCCTTACAACTCAGCTCAGAACATCAATCCACTAATTGCAAAGGATCTAAAGAAGATCCTTGACCAATCCATAGTACAAGCTAAATTGTGTGATAATCTAGTATTGGCTAGTGTGTATGAGCTATAGAAAGTAGTAGCTAAAATAACTAGGGATAAGGTGAATACACAAGAACCACCTTCTACCATCCCTACAACTACTAGTGGGCAACTTCTAGTGCAAACATTAGAGGCTACATCAACAAAGGTTGACACCATAGTCAAAGTTGCTATGATTGAACATCTGACTCAGACTACAGAGGAGCCCACAAATGATCAAGTAAGATAGATAGAGGTATCTATGCCTGACACATAAACTCAAGATACAGAACAAATATTTTTGATTGATCAAGGAAGAACAGAAGAAGAGAAGGGCATACCCAAGGAAAATGAGCAAGAAGCCATTCAGACATTGGTTAATTTACCAACAACTGGCACTCTTACCAAAGTCGTTCAAAATCCGAGCACTCATGCAATGCCACTTTAGATTTCTGCACTAGGCTCAAGCTCAACAAAGGTTGAAAGGGTACTTCACTATGGAGACCCAACACTAGATGAAGAAATAATTATACCAAACTATGACCATGTAACCATGAACTTAGAGCATATTAATATCATGCAAGAGGCATTTGAAAGAAAGAAGAATCAAGAGATACTTAGGAAAGAGTATAAACAGGCAAGCACTTCATGAGATCAAAGACACCTTTTTAGATGCCTTCAACTTGCAAACACCTGATGAATCAAAGCCTATATTAAAACAATTGTTAGAAATTGTTGAATAGGTGACAAATGAAGACCAAGAAACCAATGCAAAACTCATGGAATGGTCTAAAAAGAAATTTCAAGGTAAAGTTAATGAGAAGATATCTAGTGGAATAGCATTATCACAAGTAGAGTTGGCTACAAAGATTGAAAAAGTGAAGAAGGTACTTGAGAATATATTCTCACTATGCACAAAATTGTGTGACCTCACACTCTTCACACAAGAGACAAGCCATATGATTTTGAGTCTAGAAATGAATTTGAATATTTCAAGTACATAACTACCTCAAAATCCAACTCAAAGTGAGAAGCATTTCCATATAGTGCTTCACACACAAAAGGAACTAACTATATTACAAGTAGATGAGGCTAACACAAGAGCCAAGCTAGTCCACATTCAAGCTTTCCTTACCCCTCCCATGGAAATACTATAGAAGGAACTAGCCTATGTTGAAATAGTGCTAAAGAAAGATCCTAATCTTTCAACTTTGGATGGCTTATTTTACCTTGCAGTAGAGACAACCATCCAAATAAAATTAGTAGATGTTGCAATAGACAACTGGGATGCTGCTCTAAAGATTGTAATGGAAGTTAATGAGAATTTTTTGGATAAATACACACTCAGTGTATAGACCCTTTGACATAAGTGTCAAAAAGGGGGAGATAATAAATGTAAGGAGGAGACAAATATGCAAGGGGGAGAATGTGAAAGGGGAGATAAAGTAAATAGGGAGAAGAACAAAAAAAGTGGGAGTAAACAACAAAAAAATAGAAATAGGGCATATCAGATAAAGAGTATCAAAATGATTGAAGACAAAGAGTATCAGTAAGAGGCAAATTTGCTCAAAGATATTTTAGTTATATAAAGGACACATTAACTTAGGGGGAGTTACAAAATTTTGAGGCGTATAGTCTATTACAAAATTTTGAACAATTTTGAAGTTTTGTATATATGTCGAACTAGATGTACATTATACTCAAAGAAATTAGATTCATCATGTATAGTTAAGTGTTTTTTCCACTCATGTCAAAGGGGGAGATTTTTTATCTTAGATTAGTTTTGACAATTGAGTGTCAACACACTTAAGCTTTTTACTAAGTTCATGCCAAGCTAGTAACGTATGTCAAGTATAATATGTATAGATTTGAAAATATCACTAAAGAGAAAGAAAGAAATTTCTATTGAAGAGAATGACACACAATACCGAGAGATTGACACTACTAAATTATTTGTAGATGGAAACACAAATTAATTTAATGCAATAGTCATAGATCTAATGGAAAAGAATGGAACCCTAACTGAAGATGTCAAAAATCTCAAAAGAGAACAAGAAGTCCAATTAGTGTTACTATGTGAGGTGACCAAGTAGAAAAAGAAAGTTGAAGAGGAAAAAGTCATGATTAAAGATGACAAAAGAATTTTGACCAATAGACTGGAAGAGAAAACATCAAAGGTAACTAGGGTTGCTAACATACAATTGGAAACTATGGTTCAAATAATGATTTAAAATCATGAACTGAATGCAAAGAATATTGAGATCACAACACTAAAGTTGCAAAATGAACAAATGAGAAATGATCTAAAAAGAGAAAAGGAGTTTTTTGATAGTTTCAACAAAACTAGTGAAGCCATCAAATACTTTGAACAATTGATGAGATCCCCTATGTTGGTGCTTTGAAATGTCACGGTTTCAAATTATCTTGATGAGAAAAGAATACATCTAGAGGCAACTACTTCCCATCTGCAACATATCCTTTCAAACACCAAGCCAACTATAAGGTTATACCCTTCTTCTACTTCAAGCTTTGCAAAACCTAGGCATGTATACCTATAGTTTCTACATATGGTACTAGTTGTTCAAAAGTATATATTGAATCTAAACAAAGCATATAAAACCCTTATATTTTCTATATTTATAATCATTGACATGAAATAGCTAATAACATGACCTAGGAAATTGATAAGCTAAGTGAGGGCATTCTTTCAACTCTTAAACAGAAACAAAAATGGATGATTATAAGTTTAATTTTAGCAAATCCCCAAATATGCAACAATAAGAACAAGTTGATCCTATAGCTAATCAATGCCTTATCTATTGGACAATTCCATAAATCCCACACATACATCTATGATAATAGTGACATATTCCATACATCGAGATATCAGATCTATCTTATCACTTTGTGAATCAGACATCAGTGTTCATAGAGACCTCATTCTCATGAAATATCCTTCTCAAATAACCAACAACCTTGAAAAATACATCAAGCATTGACTTGGCTCTTTGTTCCAAAAAAAAAGCATACTAGACATACAAACTTAAGGGGATGCAAAAGGGTTTAGATTCTTTGTCCCTAAACCACACAACATTGTAGGTTATAGAGATAGGAGACGAGAATCAAAATGAAACCAATGAGATTCTTGCTCATTGTATTTATTTCTTTGAAACTATATATTCAAGATGCATGCAAATAACTCTTGAAACCACTAAATAGATAAGAAATATCTATTGTCACAAAGGTTTGCACCCTTGTCCAAAGTTTTTACCTAAGGAAAACCTTATGAAACATGGAAAAAACCTCCAAGTTGTGGGACTTGAACTGTGAGGTTGAGTCTCCGGAGAAGACCGGCTTCCTTTGCTATCAAGGTGCACCTAACTACTCTTGGAGAGGAAAAGGGAGAAGGGATGTGTGAAAATAAAATCTACCTATTCTAATCTAAGGGGGTGATGCACCAAAATAGAATGTTCAAACCAATCTCTTCCCGTACATGCACGATTGAACCATCACGGAATCAAAAATATACACATTCAAACTTTCTTTAATCCAACAATCACATGCAGATCAGAAAACCCAAATGAATGACACAAGGAAAGAGAGGATTCACTTATATACCATTCATAAGCCAAAAGAGATACAGTCATGTAAGATTGCAGATATCCACAATACACCAGTGGGAGGCAAAAATTTCTTGCACTTTACATCAATGGTTGAAGGAGATAAGGCAGAATGCCATACAGTTCAGAGGCAAAGGGAATTTACACATGAAACTGCAAAGCAATATTAGAGAAGTCAGAGAAAAGTTGACCTCAACAAAATCTACAAAATTTTACTTTATAGCTCAGGCATAACTGAGATATTTCTCGACTGGAATTACTCTACAACCACTACCATTAAGTCCTACAGAGAATAATCATGGAGATCCAAATGCAAATCTGATCTGAGCACAAATCCAGATGTAATGATATCTGATCTCTATGGAAACAGGGCCCTGAGAAGATAGAAATGACACCATTAAATAGTCCTGGTCAAGTAGATGGATCAGATCAGAGGTGATAGAGTGTTCTCCTGGAATCAGTATTCATTTGAGGGTGGTTGGAATTCATCACAGGGATCAGATCACATGGGAAAACCTAATCTCTTTCATTTTTGGCTCATTAGTCAACAGAACACTGTAACCAGAATGAGCCACGTGGGCCAATGATTTCTTTTCATTTCACCACCCCACAAAGTCTCCATGCAGTTGATCGCATCTTTTCAACTAACTATGTCATCTCCTCAAACCCTGACCACGATGTAACCACCAACTGCCAGCCTTAACCATGCTGCCTAGCCGCAATGTATCTCCCCAAGCCCGTGAGGACACGTGGCATTTAGGTGCTTCCCCATAATGTTTAACTCCCTCGTACTTCCATATTATGGGCAAGTGCTAATCATCGATCTATGCAAGATCAACGATTGGGAAAGACCCTCCATTCACTATGCCTATCCATGAAAACTTGGGCCCATGAAAACACTTGGCATCCCACCTGGTCTAACTCGGCATTACCCTGGCATACAACTGGCACCACCTGGAACAAAACTGACCCCACAAGGACACGCGATGACAAGGCGCATGCCCACATTCCTTAACATCCCTACATTTTCATATTGCGGGCATGCGCCAGCCACTGATCAAATCGCATCGGACGGTGGAAGGTAGAACTAGGAACATGAGAGGTTGTGGGATAGGTGTCACTAGGGTGCATGCTCGCATTCCTTAATCTTCTTGCATCTTTATATTGTGGGCATGCGCCAGCCATTGATCTCGAGAAATTTTGAACCTCTGCGAATACCCACCATGATGTCATCCAAACATGCATCACCAAAGTGCTTCTCTACACTGCTAGAAAGTCTGACGAAGCTCAGAACATAGGAAACCAAGCACCAATTGAATTGCCAGCTCATCCTACCACCTTATTTGGACTCCAAAGGAGACGGACCCACCTGCCATGCGTCGCAAAGGGGCTTCCCCGTATTACATAAAGGTCCTGCATTTGGAAAATGCGAGAAAGCACCTACCGTGGATCTGGGCAAGATCTAATGGTGCGAAAAGTTGCAGGCTAGTGAAAACAAAAAAGGAAATACCATAAATTTCAAATTCTTTTTAGTTTTCATATTTTTGGGGCATTAAATAATATAAAAGATGGGAAATAGCCGTTGGGCAGGGCAAGCATTTAAAGTTCAAATTTTGGTGGGAGGCAAAATAGGCAACACTATCTATAATATCTTAAATACTATTATTTATACAAGAGAAATATGCTAAAGAGAAAGGTATCACAGTAGTGAAAAATGTCCAAAACTAGAACCAATTGGTTTCATAGTAAAAATTGGAACCCTTCCAATGAATGAGAAAGAGAAAGATATGGGAAAGGAATAAAATCTTGGATCTAATTTGGAAGTGAAATGTGTCTATTCGAATCTTTATTCATTGATGTTGCAAAGAATCTCTCATCTTTCTATAACCAAAATTTGATATGATTCTCATCATCATTTTATAACAAATTAAAAATATCTCCTCTAACTAATGAGAAACCCTTATTCTACCAAAATATTAGATGGGCATGTAAAATTCTGATAATGCCTTCATTAAACTAACTTAGAAATGAGAAAATCCATCCCTAATTGCATCCCTATTACCTCTAGTGTTCACCCAGTTCACTATTTCACCATAAATCAAATCTGAACTGTTATAACTAAATGAGGTTGAAAAACATCCACCTGGTACAAAACCTTGAATAAATCAAATATAAAGCTTCCTATATAGAAATAAACCAAAAATATGGAAAATTCACCTTCTCCCAGTTTTGATGGTATATGATAGTACTATGTCAGTGTATTAGAAATGTCCAAAGGATAAAATTGAAAAACAAGCTCTTGGACTGGCTTTGAGGTCTTCCTTTGTTTGCAAATATTTGATTCTTTCTAAAGTTTAAACTATAGGTTATAATCTTAAAATATTTAAAACTTTATTCATATGGAGAGACTAAAAAATAATAAAATATTATTTTTTTGTGCTGTGTATTTTCCCTCTAAAATCTCATTTGGGTGAAACTTGTTTGACTGAGCAAGGCCACATGCCACCCTTTAATCAGTCTACAGATTTTCCACTTATCGCCTAACATGCTGCCACATCTCACCATTTCACTGGGTCTACTTCTGTATGGTCAGTGCCATGTCATCACCTACTAGGTGACCCACCACATCACCACCACATAGTGCTTCCTGATTGGTCAAACCTATCACAACTTTGAGGTGGGCTCACCTCCATGTGTTAGCATGCCACTATGTCACCATGCTTATCTTCCATGCAAATTTTCTTGGCAACATAGCAATAGCCATCAATTTTGTGCCACATGGAAAAATCCTGTGTGTCTGATCAAAACTGCCACCTCACTACCCCCGCCACATGGTAGCTTGTCGCTATGTCACTATGGGATCTCAGATCTACCATGTCACTAGCGACATAGTGACATTGTGCCACATGTCACTCCTCACCATGTGGCAACCTCATTTTCCATGCTACACTAGAGGACCTTGCCATGTGTCAATGCTAGATTCGTCAAATTATTCTAGTCATCAATGCCACATCCTCCTCCTTGATCTACGTGCATAATTAAATTTTCTTCATATTTCACTATAGCCCTGGGCCCCACATGAGCAAGATTTGTGTCTCAAAAGGCACATCCTATTAGACACCATGATATTACATGATTCTCTATTTAAAAACAAAAGTGACCCCTCCCACAACCAATGTGGGACAAAGAGTCTAGCTTGTTTTCTTCCAATACTGCAGATCAACTATGGAAATCCATTCAAAAAAAATGTCACTAGATCTAAGCATATCTACACTAGCTCAGCTTTTAATCATTGCTCAATGCCTCCTTTAGACTGTTGCATTGCCTGGACATGGATCAGATGATCCATTTTAACTTGCAACTTATATACAATCTGTAAGCTTTAAAATGTACCAATCTGCTTACAAAAATAAAACATTTTCCCAATGACAAATAAATTTGAAAAATGTTAGCTCTCCCACTCTTGGGTTCATATTTAGACCATTAAATAGAAACCCCTTCATAATCATCTTTTACTTTGCTTCTCATTTATTACTCCTGCAAGTAAATGACATGTGAAAAAATTCATTTGGTTTTACAATTAGATTGGGGGTAGATCTACAATATTCATTCCACTATGCAATTGAGAGAGGGAATGAAGAGATCATCGATGCATTGATTGGGGAAAGCAACAATGATATAATGCTGAGTTAAACATCTGCTACAACACTATGGTGGATGGAATGAAAGTGTAGCTAAACACATCATTTTGTACGTATCACACTCTCTTGTCCATCCTATGCTTCCAATAGTCTACGATGTTATTCGTTACATGAAGGGCATAGAACTAGATTTCAATCTCTAGTTTGCCATGTGTATACCTAAAATGTGAGCACACTTCTATGAGTCATTATATCCAAGATTACTCAAGAATGAGGTCTTGAATGGCAGCTCATAGCTCTGTATTCATGGAGTGCAAGAGTTTGTGATGGAGGCTCTCAGTTTGCCCTAGTTTGTGCCCATGCAAGTACGCCATAAAATGAGAGCTTCCAAGATTAAAATATGCATGAAAATGAAGATGCAAGCTAATCTAAATGATAATGATGCAAAGCAATGTAAGAAATGAAATCTAATCTATGAAAGGAAATAACAATGCAAGATTAATCTATGAAAGCAAATATGGATCTAAGCTAATATGAAAATGCAAGGACGAATCATGATGATGGAAGCCATGGATGCATGAGAGAAGAAGATAAGAAGATAGAAGTTCTCCACAAAAAGCTTTAATGCTTAAACTCCTCCAAAAATTGCTCTCCAAACCTGCAGCATAATAATAGCATAATCATGGATGTCAAAAACGAGGAGAGGGCTCTCCCTTAAAAAGAAGAATGGATGATTAAGATTAAGAGGCAATAAGATTTAATCAAGGGTAGAGAAAGAATGATCCGTGTGAGACAAAATTCCACCAATGAGAATAGAGGAGGAAAATTAAATGGAATCCCACTTAGAAATATGTGTGTTTAAGTGTAAAGGAAAAAATAATTTATTTAATCAAAAGGAAGCAAGTTCTTTTAATTAATAGGAAATATTTAATTAAATTAAAAAAGGGTTTTTTTTTCTTAATTAATTAAATATGGATTAATTCATTAATTAAAAGAGAGGTTTTCTTTTAATTAAATAAGACTTAGGATAAAATGATCAAACCTTAGGAAGCATTGAAATAATTAAATTAATTACAATTTGATCAAAGAAATTGATTTGAATTGATTTAATAAAATATTGCAAACCAGTTATTCAGGAATTTTGATAAATTGAATAATGGGGGCCCATAGTCTAGGTGACCATTTTAGGGTGCATACATTTGCCCCTCTTTGACTAATGTGTGATCGATTTGGGAACACGTGTAGTCAAAGAAAGAAATTGAAGTGTGAGATCAATTTGGGATCAAAAAACAACCTAGATGTGTAGTCAATTTGGGAACACATCAGGACAAAGAATACAAATAAGTTTTGACTTTAAAAAGTCAAGGATAAAATCGATAAAATTGAATCAAGAACTAAAGTTGATAGGTACTGCCCCCTCATGATCAAAATCAAAATGAGATAGAGGAGAAGCAAAAAATTGATAAATTTGATCAAATCAAACTAAAGATAAGGTTCTTGATGTAAAATGAAAAAGATAAGGATCATAGAACCAAGGTACTAGATCATCAAGCATGAAATATTATGCCCTAATTGAATTAGAAGAAAAGAAGTGGGGTAAAAGTGAATGGAAGGTAGAAATTTGGAAGATATGGAAAGAAACATAAAGAAAAAAATAATTTTTTTCTTAAGAAATAGAATGCCCCAAAATCAATCAACTGTTTAAGATAGAAATTTTGATTGAGATCATGAAAGAAGATAAGGAAATGAAGATCAAAACATGACCACATTTTATTACAAATCCACAAGAAAGATGAAGGGAAAACCCTCTCCAACTCATAATGCAAACTAACATGAAGTTTAATAATGCAAGCTACATGAAAATGCAAAGGTGTACTTGCAATAGAGCAACTGTAACATAGGATTTTGTGTTCATCATTCATTAGATAATGTAAAAGAACTTATTTTCATCAGTAAGCCATTATTAACAGACATCAGAAAATCACACAATCATCACTAGTCATAAGCATGACTATGAAGATATGAATTTGATTTATATTGGATTGGAATGTGGAAAGATTCTAACATAAGCATCAAAGACATAAAGGTCAAGATAACTTCGATGTTGGCTTGCCTAATTTAATGTGGCAAAACCATGCTGGCATCAAGGCATATATGCTAAGATGACCGTAAGAATGGTTGTGTAAAAATAGTCAATGATGATGCCTCAAATTTCCTAAGTGTTTCAAGGGGACAACAAGAGACACTCTAGAGTTTCAAGACCACACCCACAAGTAGAAAACAAATAAAAACATGTCCGATGCTCCAAGTCCTCTAGCTATGCAGCCTGGAGAGACTTACTAGATAAGACACTTAATGAAAATCAATAACAATTAGCACACAAAGGAAAGATCATGACATAGGTCAAACATTAAGTGTTTGTGTTTAAAAATTTAAGTATGTTAATTGATATTGAGTTTTGAGGATAAGGATCTAATGCTTGCAAGTAGGAAAGATCACATGATGAAACAGGGTAAGACCAAACTGATAAGTGTTGAAAAACACTTGATGTTAGGGGTTGTATTGAAAAATATAGTTGGGGTGGTGTTGAAAAACATCGTTTGCAAGGTTTCCTAAAGACTAACGTATCCAAGAGACCAAAGCTAAAATAATTATGCCCCTTATACAAAGACCAATTCCAAACCAAGGAAACAAGGACAAGGTATGATGGTGAAAGGCCAAGTGTTGAGGATACATGCTAAGAAATAGGGGTGCAAAGGCCTCAAGTAGCGCCCATTTCCAAGATTTCACCACTTGGATTGTTATTTTTTGTTTCTTTTTTTTTTTTCTTTTTTTTTTAGGAATATATAATTTTATGGAGATACATCAAAGCGCTTATTACTAAGATGATCATTTTTTCATGACATTTTCCAATTTTTAGAATTTTGACAATATATCATTTTTTTTGTATTTTTGAAATATTTCATTTTTTTGTATTTTTTTAGGATCAATAAATATGTACAAAGATGCCCCCAAACAAAATAAGCATCATGGATAGAACTTCTTTAGGTGCAAGACATTGATAGGATCAGGGAGTTGCTCTCCCTCTACTATAGACAGTAAATAGGTACCAGACCCAAAAGTTGTTGTAAAAATAATGTAAGGTCCAAGCCAATTATGTTCAAATTTACCATTGTGATCTTTATTTTGTTGATTCTTAGGATTTTCATGTAGGACAAGATCTCCCACTTGGAATTCTCTAGGGTGAACCTTTTGTTGAATGCTTTTGACATGTGCTTTTGTTAGACCCTCATATGGTTAAATAATGCTTGGCATTTCTCATCTAGAAGTTCTAACTCTTGAAGTCTCATGGTGTAGTAGTCTTAATCTATAACTTTGAGGGAAACTCTGAGTGAAGGAATCTCGACCTCTAAAGGTAAAATTGCTTCAACACCATATGTAAGAGCAAAAGGAGTAGCCCCAATAGGAGTATGAATACTCATTCTATAGGCCCACAAAGCCAGATTTATTTGTAAGTGTCAATCTCTACCATTCTTATGAACTGTTCTATTTAAGATTTTGAGAATGGTTTGATTTGATGCTTATGCTTGACCATTTCCTTGCAGGAAGTAAATGGAAGACCAATGTTGTTTTATCTTGAATTTCTTACAAAGTTGTTTAAGATCCTTATTTTTAAACTAGCCTTCATTGTCGGTGATAATCTTAGAAGGAACTCCATATCTATAGATAATATGATTCAAAATAAATAGAGAAACTATCTTGCCCGAGGCAATAGAAAGTGGGACAACTTCTACCCATTTAGTGAAGTAATTAGTAGCCATGATAATAAACTTGTGTCCACATGATGACTTGGGATGAATCTTCCCAACAAGATCAAAGGCCCAACTATGAAATGACTAATGAGAGATAGAAGGAATAAGTTCCCTACCTAGAGCATGTATCAGATTACCATGTTTTTGACACTTTTCACATGACTTTACAAAAGCTATGACATCAATCTGCATCATGGGCTAATAGTACCCCACCCTAAGAAAACTTTGAGCCATGGAAAGACCTTTGGAATGGCCCCCATAGATGCCCTCATGGATGTCAATTAATGCTTGATTAGATTCTTCCTTTTCTAAACATCTAAGAAGTGTTCCATCTAGACCCCTCCTAAATTTGGTTCTAGACCAAAGTTGACTTCAATGGCTTTCAATCAAATTAAGGACGCCATAGCTAAAGAACCCATGTTGGTACATCCATATTACACTAAGGGGTTCATGTTGTACTACTATGCCTTAGCCCATACATTGTCTACGATACTCATGCAAGAGAATAAGGAATGAATCGAAGCACCAATTTCTTTCATGATTACCCCCCTTAAGGAGCATGAGTTGAGATACTCTGAAATGGAGAAGCAATCCTATGTAGTGGTAAGAGCTCTCATTCTATCATTTTTGTAACTGATTCAGATGTCAAAACCATATTGACTCAACAAGAGATAGGTTGTGATGCTAGAGGTGCACGGATAGTAAAGGTTCAAGAATATGGCATCGACCTAAAGCCAACCAAATTAATGAGAGGAAATGGCTTGTGCAAGATAATTTCAAAAAATCAAGACTTGAGCCAATAAGATGAATCTTTAGAGGCATTAATGGTCAGACTTTAGGATCCCCAGTTCTCAAACATTGCCTACTTTCTAACTTATGGAGATTTCCCTAATGGACTGACATACAAGAAGAAATGAGACCTCATAATCAAATCAGCTAATTATGTCATATATGATGACCAACTATACAAGAGGGAAATTAATGGGACCTTTCTAAGATGTGTGGATAAACCTCAATAAGAGAGGTTGCTTCATAGTTTCCATAATGAGGCCTGTGGTGGTCATTTTTCATCAATGGTTACAGCACACAAGATTTTGAGGCAATGCTATTACTAGCCTAGCATGTTCAAGGATGCTTATAAGTGAGTAGCTAGTTGTAATTGAAGGCCCCTTTCAGTAATGGGGAATTGATTTCATTGGACCAATCAATCTACCCTCATTTGTTGGTCATTTGTATGTCATCACTACTACAGACTACTTCAATAATGGGTGGAGACCAAACAAACTAAGAAGACTACTTCTAAGGTTGTCTGTGAGTTCATCAAGGAGAATATTTTGATAAGATTTGGAATGCCAATGAATCTTTTCATGGATAACACTTCTCATTTTTCTTCTACAGAAATTACAAAACTTTTCTATGACAACAATATACACGTAAGTCATTCATAAAACTATTTCCCTCAAGAAAATGGTCAAGTAGAATCAAGAAATAAGAACTTGATCAATATCATGAAGAAATTGGTCTTTAAGAACTGGAAGAACTAGCACAAGAAATTGTATGGTGTGCTCTGGATGGACAGAGTTACACCTAAGAAGGCAATCAGGATTTCCCCATTTGAGCTATTATACAGAGTTGAAGCTAGTCTTCTTCCACTAGAGCTATACATTTATAGACTACAACATGTGATTAAGGATATACAATTCCAAGATGGATTGGAGAAGCAAATTGTGTATCTAACTAAGCTAGAAGAAGAATGCAAAAGGATGGTCGATCATATTACAAAACATCAGAAGTGTGTGAAGACATTCTTCAATAAGAAGGCTAGACTAAGGAAGCTCATAGAGGGTGACTTGGTCCTATTATGGGATAGAAGGTACAAGCCCAAAGGTATGCATCATAAATTTGACACCCTCTAGAAGGGCCCCTTCAAGATTATGCAAGAAAACCAGAACAATTCTTTCAATCTGGTGTATCCTTCTAGAGAGGTTCTTCCATTTTCCTACAATAGATAGGATCTAAAGTTGTATAAAGTTAATAATTGAAAAGAAGGTAATCCCTACAGTTAATTTTAGTCTAGGTAGGTTTGTTTTGCATCTTTTCATGCTTTGTTTTCTTGCTTTCCTAGATTAGATTTCCTTTCTGTTTGCATGCTTAGTTTAGCTGCCCATTATAATTTGTCATTCCAACTCTGTGAAACTAGAGATTCGCAGTCCCTTCTCAAATGTTCACAATGCCTAAGTCCCTAGTCAAAGTCAATTGTTGCCAAGTTTTAGTCTTACCCTTTAAAATCTTGAAGACATTGGTAGAGGTGAGAGTGTTTCCAAGAGAGATGTGTCTAAGTATGTTGTACATGATAGATTCACGTATTCAAGAGACTTTAGAGTAGAGTGCAAATAGAATGACAATGAACTAATCTAAACCCAAGAAATCATTGCCAAATAGAGACTCTATGAACATCCCATGTTTTCCTAACTACAACCACAAAGATTTCTCTCAGACCAACATCTCAATGACAGTTCTAGAATAGGAGTATGCCATGAATGTAGATCTACAAATATGAATGCAAGATCTATGTGATAATGTAGATTATACAAGTATGATAACTCTAGAATAATATGATATGAGCATGAAATAAACTAAACATATGCTAAATGATACCAAATAACATGAAAAGAATGCTAAAATGCTATTAAAATGACATGAAATTGCTTAAATAACAATGCTAGCATGATAACTCTAAATGTGCCTATAGTGCAAATGTCTAAAACTTGGGTCCCTTTGCTCTTGAATTTCCCTCCTATTTATAGGATTTCAGAAGGGGTTGGGGTAAGAATCAAGATTTTACCTTTGACTAGACAATGGAGGTGAAACTAAAAATATCTCATAAGGCACCAAGAGGAAAAGTCCAACAGACTTAGTTTGTGAGGATAAAAGGAGATTTTCACTTTTGAGAGGATAAATGGATTTTATTGATTTATTTATTGTTCCATTTATTTTCAACTTTTTGTCTTTTCCTTTTTCCCTTTTTTATTTCATTTTGTGATTTATGAATTGTTTTTCCTCTTTTCAAGTGATTTAGGTTTTTTTTATTTGATATTTAATTGATTGATTAATGACTTGATGTAATGATTGATTTGAAATTTCATTGTGTTCCTATGGTTTAATCCTAAATTCACGTTGTTTGATCAAAATTGTGTTGTTTAGGTCTTTGCCAAATTTTGGGTGTCTACAAATGCCATTCTTTGAGCTAATATGTGAAGCATATTAGTTCAAAGATTGTCTTGATTCTCTAATTTTAGGTCAAATTCTGATGATTGAATGTCTGATCAATGATGTTTTGATGTTTCGAGGTTGATATGATGTCTGATTGTTGATGACTTGATGTTTGATCATCGATGATTTGATGTCTGATTGCTAACAATTTGATGTGTGATTCAATTTTGATGTTTTAAAATCCTTCACTTAGGATAACTTGATTGGATGCCCCAATTTGATTTCATGTTAAAATGTTGGCTAGGGTAGAACATTTTTATATTTGGAAATTTTTGATGCCCTAGTTTGATATGGATATACTGCCCCCGAAAAATGAAATTGGAAAAATGGATGTTAAAAAAAAAAGGATATTCCAATCTTATTTCTAAAAATATTGATGAGAACAAATGATGGTACAATGGGGTAGCAACAATTAGATGATAGTGGGTAGATCAAAAAAGTGTCCTCCCTTAGGATATAGAGTAGGGAAAACTAACAAGTCCATCTTAGGATACAAAGCAGGATAGATAATTGGTTCAATAATGTGTTTCATCAAAGTGGTGTGTAAAATCAATCTAGTGATGTTGGATAAGTAGAAAACTAGTTCCCCCCTCAAGATATAGATTAGGGAAAACTAACATGTCTAGATCAAGATATAGAGTAGGACAAATAACAGGTTCAAGATAGAACCATTAGTTGAATAGCTAGATGTTGATATTTGATTGACGTAGGATGATCACTTGTCCTAAAAATGGATGTCGTTGTTTGATTTGTTGATGAAATAGTTATGTAGGAGGAAGCTCATGGTTTGGGGATTGTACCTAGGGCCATTGGAGAGTTTTGACAAATTATCAATGACCGATTGATAGGTGATTTTATAGATGTAGGTTCTTAGACATTTTGCAGTTGGAATGAGAGCTCCTAGTGAGAAGGGACCTCTGGATCAGACATAGACAGATGATGCAAGAGGTGAGACATAGGATTGATTTGTGTATCATTTTGTATTGCACTTTTATTGGCTTATCATGTGTAACATTTATGATAACCTTGGGATGTCGATGTTGATGACCTTTTGACCTTTTGATGTTGGTGTTGATGATTGCTTGATATATGAGATATTCAAGCTTTTTGATGTTCGAATTTGTGCACTTATTGTATCATTGACTTTATATATTGTAGTGCCTGCCCCTAGTTCACATTTTTGTTATCATTGCTTAACCCTTTTTAGGCCAATTTTATGTTTGATGATTATTCAGTAATTTCAGTTATTGATGATGTTTAAGTTAGATGGATTATAATATGTGCTTCTTATGGATACTTACCCCATATTGCATGTGTATGGTGTGCGTGTTTGTTTTCTTTATGTATGGCGTTTCTAATGTGGTTAAGGAAGGGAGTCCTAGTCACCTACTAGTCAAGATCTACACGATGTACCACTTCTTGCCATTGCCTATTTAGCTTAGAATATTGTGTTTGTATATGTGTGGATTTTATGTAGGTTGCAGGTACCAGGTATCGACTTCCTTGAATTGCCAGGATAAGCATACCCTATCACATTATCTCAATGGTAAGAGAGGGGAGATAAATTCTTAAGTCCAAATCCTAAACCCTTAAGCCATTTGTCCTAATTGATAATTAGGACAAGTATCTGAGTCATGTACCCTCTAAATGTGTCGAATGACGTTAATTCATGATTATAATATTTTTTGTTTGATTTAGTATATGTTCTTCTATGATGGGTTTCCGTATGTTGTTTATGAGTCCTTAATGATTTCTATTAATTAAGTTTAATTAAAAAGATTAAATTAATGTTTTAATTTAATGGAAAATATTATGACACTTTAATATTTAATGGTATTTAATTAATTGAGAAATTAATTAAATAAAAAGAATTAAATTTGGGGATAGAGTGAAAAGTTTAAATTTAGAACGTGATAATATTTAGTTAATTTAATAATAATATATTTAGAGTTCATTTTTAAGTAAATGCTAAATATTATTATTATTTGAGTTAATAAATATTTTATCAATTAAGTTTCAAAAATGATTTAAAAAGTGAAAAGATATTAAATTATTAAAAAACATTTTTGAGTTCGTATGATATGCATGAGTTGAAAATATAAGAAATTAATTTTAAGATAAAACATGTGAACTTAATAAAGATATTTTAATTGCATGATGTGCGCATGAGTTTAAAACTTAATAAATTAAAATAGAAGCCAAGTGGAAAATTAAATAAAGTTATTTAATAATTCATAAACGTGCATGAAAAAGATTAATGGAAGATAAAAGAAAATATTAATAAAAGTTAATATGGAGTTAAGGGTTGTGAGCAAGGAGTTCTCCCGAGTGAATGCACAATTAGTGCCCCGATTTAATGAGAGAACTCTTTATCACAATTGAAGGGTTCATTTCTGAGAGAGGATTTTGGAGGAGGAACTTGGATGCAAATTTTTGGGGAGCAAAATTTGGAAGCGAATTTTGAAAGGGAAAATTTTGGGGAAAGTTTCAGTGAGATGTTCTTGGATAGGAGCAAGTTCTCTCGCAAAGACTTTTGAGTGTTGCGATTTTAGCATCAAAACCAGGTAGGTTCTTGAGTTTTGATTCACCTAGTTAAAATTATGTTGTTAAATAATCTTGTCTTCTTCGTGTCTATTGAACGACTATCTGGATATTTCTTATGATGGGTGCTTTCAATTCTATGAATTTCTAGTATGCATGTTAAATTTCTCTGTATACGTAGAAGTTGAAGTTCTTAGAAAACCTTGTCCATTAATTTTGCAAATTAGATATTAAACCGAGGAGGATTTGAGATTTAAAAAGGAAATAAATTTTATTGTTTAGAATTTAACTGATGAATCTGGACTTCCATTCTAAATCCGTATTGGAAAAGTTTATTAAAAGAGTGAGAGAAGAAATTTGTTTATATAAACTTTATATTGAAAAAAGATGATATTCTTTTAAAGAAAATTTTAATCTAGGAACTTGAGTGGTTAGTCGAATTTCTCCCATCAGACTAGGATTGCAAATATTTATAAATATATATATTTATACAAGCAAGTTTGGAAAGAGGATTTTTTTTATACAAAAATTATTTTTATATAACTATAAACAATGTTAAAAAGAAATAATAATTTTTTTTTAAAAAATTATCTAATTTGTAATGGGTGGTGAGGAGCAATACCCCAACACACACACCCCTATGCTGACGCCACCAGCAGTCATTGTTGGCACAAGGACTATGTCAGCAAGGCCACCGCAGGCCCTGCGACAGCAGGCCTGCTGTGCACGGTAGCCACCCTCATAAGGGTTGGCCTTTATATTTATGACCTACTGCGATTTAAATCGCATACTTTGTTTTTTTTTTTAAACTTTGGAATTGTTTATTATTACTTTTCAATAATAAAGTTTTAAGTATATAAAACTTAGTTAATATTAATTAATATGATATTTAATGGGTATTAAATGTTATTTAATATATAATAGATATTTAAGAAGTTTAATTTTATAAAATGTTAATTAATTATTAAATATTAGATTATTAATTAAACATATAGTTGTTTAATAATAATTTAAGTTATATTTAAATAAAGAAGATATATTAATGATTTAGATACGTGACTTAAATTTTTAATAATATCTAATTAAGTCATAAATTAAGTTATTATTAAATTGTGTTGGAATCGTAGATGCGAATCATATACTTTATCAATTAATCTAATTAAATTGTGATTTAGTTAGGATTAATTAATAAAGAAAGTTGTTTGCTTTAAGTTTTAAACTTATTAAATTATTATAATATTGATTTTTATACAATCGTTGATTATTCTCTTGGCAAATCAACAAGCATTATTTTAATAATTTAAATAAATAAGATTATCTTAAGAAGATGTCTCAAAATCAAATAGGGGTAATTGCACAAAATAATTTTATTTTTTTTAAAGAATGGGTTAAATGTAAGGGTTAATTGCGACAGCTTATTACTTGAAACATATATGAATATGGAATTTAAACCTTATTGTTTAACTCAAAACTATCTGCTTTCAAATCAAACCAACTATGAAACTATGATGTTTTCCATTTCTATCTATGCTTTGGGGTGTTGGGGGTTGTATTAGCTTGACCAATCCTAGGTCATTACCAGAGGCTTAGGGGTTTGTGAATGTGATGTTATGATGATTTGTTCTCGATCTCTTAAACCCAACTAAGGTAATGTGATAGTATGCTTTATGATCGATGTAATTACTAGTTGTTATTGCTTTCCAATTTCCTTGTGTGAAGATGAGGTGTATGTTTATGAGATACCTAACTTAACCATTTTTTATTCATTGATTAGTTATATCTGATTTGCCTTCCAATCGCTTTGAGAGGACTAAAGTGTGTGATTTGTTCTTGATGATGTCATTGTGTGACATGTTTTGACTTGACCATTTTGGAGTCTTCGATCAGTATGGTGATTTATTATTGGGATACTTTTTGGTTGCTTGTTGGAGAACCCAAGGATATTGTGATTTATCACTGATGCCTTCAGTTGCTGATAGAGAACTGTTGTGATCATTATGATTATTATTTGATGCTTTCCAGTTGCTCATGGAGAATTGATGTGATTATTGTGGCTTATCTTTTGATGCTTTCCAGCTGCTTGTATAGGGCTAAGGTGATTTTTTGATTTGTGATTTCATGAACCTTGGGTGGGTTATCTATGTGTAGTGTCGAGAAGTGGCTTGCAATGGGGGACGGGGGCCCTAAAGTGGCCCTGGGGATGACTCATTGTAAGTTGTTGTTTTAATAAGTGATAACATTTACACTAAATGGGGATTAAAATGAACCTAATAAGATAATTGTATGTTCTCTCTCATGCCTTGATTTCTAGTACAGATTAGGATGGGGTAGAAAGAATGCTTGGTTATGATCTTTCATTCCATAGTATGCCTCGTCAGTATGAGAGGATACTATTGGCCGCAGGGATCACTAGGGACCTGAGATTCTCGTGAGATTGCTCAGGGATTGCTAGGGTAACTTCTACGTGACTTTTGCGATGACACTTTCATGCTTACATAATAGGTTTCCTACGTGTCTTTGTGATGCCTCTGGGTCTAGATGTCGATCTATGTGTTGGAACCCTTGAGTTAGTATACTTTTAGGATTCTTGGACTTAGAGAGTACTTGTGATTATGTGATTTGATATCTTGTATGGGACTTGAGACTATCTCCTTAGCGTGGTGGGAGTGGACCATTTAGGTTTCACGTGGTCAGGTGGTAGTGCTTTTTCACTCTTACCATTTGAGATCCATTTGTAGTCACCGTGGCTGGAGCTTCTTGGTTCTTCTTATGTCATATTCTAGTATGTTAGATTTCTTTATGATTATGTTGTAGCATGTTTAGGTGTGACATCCCTATTACTATAGTACCAATGATATCTTCGATGGCTTGGGATGTTATGCGTGGGGGATGGCTAGGGCCCACAATGGTCTAATGATGCTATTGACGGTTGGGAGGAAACACACACTTAGTTAGATGTGTTTTATGATGTTATATCTTTATGATGGATAGATGTATCATTTATGTTATTAGTTTCATTTATTTTATTGCACTTGTATCATGGATTTGAGGATGGTGATGTATTTCTATTTCTACATATGTATATTCTTTTAAGCCTTTCATACCCTGTGACATGTACAATGGATGGTTGAGCATTCCAGATTTAATTTGCCAAGAGGCATTCAGAAAAAATTTATATTATGGACATTGGAATTTGTCATGTCCCCTTTTCAAATAATTAAAAAAGAAAATCTTTGCTAAGGCAGGCGGGCCCAAGAAAGTGAAGTTTCGGAAAAAGGGGGTTAATCTTTGGAAACCGTTGGACTAATAAATGAAAATTATTATTAAAATAAGTTTCATTAACCTCTCTTGGACATGAGTTACAGTTATGCCCTCTTTTAAGGGGTTTGGAGGTATTTTGGGCTCATTCCAGAACTTGATTTTTGCTCATTCTTTGTTATTCTTCAGAGGCTACCAAACCTGTGGAGAAGGAGACCCAAGAACGGGAGTTTGCAGGTTTCCAGGGAGACCCAAGAATGGGAGTTTGTAGGTTTCCAGGAAGGCTAAGGATGGGAGTTTGAAGCCATTCCATGTGCATGCTCATACAGAGTTTGCCTTTGTGCTGAACAGTGCAGATTTGTGAGTTTCCGGGTGTATTTTTGTAAGAGTTTGGTGTTTCCGGTTGAGTATTTCATATCAGTTTTGGTTGCTGCTGTATTTTATACTTTAAGCTGTTAAAATAGAGCTGAATATATATATTGGGATGTGATTAAACTTCTGAGATGGATTATTAGTGTTCTTGTGGTGTTTCCGGGCATATTTTGTGCTATTTCGGGAGCCCGATGAGCATAGTTTTGGTCCTACATTTTCGAGCTGTTGTGTAAAGGCTATACGGATCTGGAAATGTCAATTTGTAGGCTGTTATGCTGCTGAAAGTTCTGTAAAAATTTCCATTTTCAGATTCATTAATAATTTGTGAAGTTGTGAAGCTTTTAGCACTATTTTCAACATACCCGATTTGGGGTTTCTTGAGGAATTTGGTGGATCTTTGGGATATTAGCTGTTTGATTTTAAAGATCTGATTAGAGGTTGGAAATATCATAAAAAATCAGAAAAGGGACATTTCAGTGGTATCAGAGCTATGATCTTGCCAGCCTGAGGGTTTGTAGAAGTTGCAGGTCAGTTTTGACAACTACCCAGATCTTGCATGTTAGTTTTGACAACTACCCAGATCTTGCATGTCAGTTTTGATAACTACCCAAATCTTGCATGTCAAAATTTATGGTTGCATTCTACTTCTAATCATATGCATGTTAGTTCTTGGTGAATTTGGTGGTTGCATGTTGCTTCTAATCAGTTGCATGTCAAAATTTATGGTTGCATGCAACTAAGTGAAAGAGAAAAAAGATATTTGCAGCGAGAAAAGAATAAAGAAATTTTGATCAAACCTCCAGTTGAAAGTAAAAGTACAAAATCCAAGGAAGGGAAAAGTATGGCTGATCCAGATAAGATGGCAAATAAATTCTTCCAAGACATCCAAAATACTCAGAAGCAAACAGTGGATAGTTTGGCAAAAACTAGAGAGGCTTTGCGAATATTGACAGAAAAACTACAAGGAGTTGCATCTATTAATGAGAAAGGGAGCACTTCAGAGGAGCCAAGAAATCTGAAATCCACACCATCTAAATCAACCAAAACTATTTTCTTGCCTGCAGATGAGCCACCAGTACCAAATCCAGCCATTAATCCTATGGAAGAGGTTACAGGTAACTTGATTACATTAAGAGCTACTTATAATGGCTTAGATGATGACTTTCATAGTTCAGTTCCTTTTAGAGAATATGTGGATATGATGAACACTTTGATGCCCAAGAAAGAGTACAGAAGGGAGCATGACATAAGTGGAAGAGAGCTCAAAAATAAAATAAGCAAGTTTATAGCACCTACTTTTGATGGAACAAATAAAATTTCAGCTAGAGCATGGCTACAAAAATTACAGACCTTCTTCACACTTAACCCTATGAAGGAGAGTGATGTTGTTCAAATTGCAAGTCTACACTTGGAAGATGCAGCCTATGATTGGTGGTATCATGGAATGACTACTCAAGGTCATGATCAGGTAACTACATTTGATGATTTTAGTCAAAGAGTGATAGATAGATTTGACCTCAAGGATGATGATTATGAGGATGTTGTTGTGCATGATGGTGAGATACCTGGTGTAGATGAGCAGACATTGAGCATTCATGACTTTTTTGAGAGAGAGTACCAGGCACAGTTAGATGCTTCGTCACATGAGGTTGAGGCTAGTAGTACTTCACATGATTTATCCCGCCAGCTGAAGGTGTGTGAAGACAGTATTGTCACTACATTATCTCATCATGACAGGTATGTGGAGTTAGTTGGTATTGGTCATATTACTCAAGTCAGGATTTTGCTTGAGTTACCAGCTTATTCTAGTTTACGAATATGGACTCGAGATTGTTATATTGGCATTTGGGATTCAGTTGACTGGAGATCTTTAACACTTTTTGGTAGCAGTGTTTGTTTGGGTGCTATCATGGATTTGATTAGCAGATTACATGGTGTTGTCTTTTCTTGTGCCAGTATCTTGTCTGATGTTGGTATTAGTTTTTATACACCAATGTTGGGCTTTGTTCATATATCCAGTCGGCCATACTTGCTGGAATGTGTTGATGATATTTCATATTTGGCAGTGTGTATAGATGAGTCCCAGGATCACATTGGCATTGATGACATCCAGAAGGATGCAATGGGCAGTTTTGAAGACTTAGTTTCCTTGGGTATAGAGGAGTTGGACAGCAATGCTAATGTTTTTGATACTCCGTATGTTGATATGAGCTTTAGATTTGATTCACAGGATATGGATGGTAATACTCTAGAGACTAGTAACTTTGAGGACACTCCTTCAGACAGTGCATCAGAGGAGGTTTGTAGGAGATAGTCAAGTCAGTGCCATCATGTGTCTAATCAGTTGAGAGTTAGTGACCAAGACATTTCTATCACTTGCCAACATTTTGATGCTGCTCGTCAGTTGTTAGCAGTTTATGGATGGGGTTCTCCTACTAGTGATGAGTAGGGAGGAAGTTATCTTTCCTTGACAGAGATCCACTCTTTATGGGAGGCTATTCGGATTTTGAGACAGAATTATATGCAGTTGGTAGCCGACAGAGATTATCTTATGGAGTGGGGCAGTACAGCATGTGATGCATTGTTGGCCAAGGAAGATGAGGTGAGTGATCTTACTGAGCAGCTTGAGGTGACTTCTGAGATTCTTGAGAGTACACAATTGGCTCTCAAGGAGTCACAGTTTCATTTGGCTAAGGTGACCATGGAGTTAGAGCGACTATAGTCTTTACCTGATTCTATACAGTCACAAGCTATGGTGTTTGGTGATCCGAGGATGTCCATGGCCGAGATTGTTAGAGACAGTGGAGATGGGGATGCATCCATCCTTGATACTAACATTGGCATATCAGGTTCATTCCCACTAGAGTCAGGTTCAATTGAGTTGGGTGCTGTAGCAGATTTTTGTGGTGTGCCTGACATGGTGGTGACCTCTAGTACTAATGGCACGAAGACTAGAGATGTTGTATCAAAGACCATGTGTGATGTTGGTCAGCTGATAGTTGGCATGGTTCCTACTAGTAATACTACTCCCTTCGCAATGTCTTCAGAGGTAGTAGTCAGTTCCAACTTGGTTAATGATTGATTGCAGTTAGTTACATCTGGATTGCAGTCTAAGCCACTAACTGAGATTGGTGCATTCTATCGGCATTACATTGTGAGGTATGCTCATCTATCTACCTTTGATGACCATGTTGATGAGATGATGGTACAGAGATGTACTTTGGTTCCTAGTGCTTATCATCAGTTATGGGATAGTTTGATGCCTCGGGATGAGATTTGTGATGGGCATGACATGGTGATAGGTCCTGCAATTGACAGGTTGATAATACATGACTTAGAGCAGGATTTTTGGAGTGATGCTTTAGCAGGTGTTGTTATTGATTCTACTCCTTTGGCTATGACATCTCTTGACTTAGCTGGTGATCAGTGGGTTGTATCACTTCTTCATGGTGAGCTGTTGACTGAGGTTGGTTTTTTTTATCAACATTATATTGCAGGGTATGTACATCAGTTAGCATTTGATCCCTGTGCTGAGGAGTTGATGGCAGACAAATTTGGTTTGGATTCCATTTCTTACTCGTTATCTTGTAATGTCTTTTCACCATCAGCAGTGTATGGGAGTTATGGTTATGAGATAGTGGCCGATGATTTGCAGAGTTGTGTTGACTGTAGGAGTTGTACAGTGTGTGAATTCTCCATACTTGGTACAGTTTCATTCGAGAGGGTTCACCATTTTTGCAGAGTTGGATTGTACATTCCATATAGGCCAGTGGGATGCGTTGATGGTATTTACTGTGTTGGTAGTTTGATTTGTCCACTTTACTTGGGTTCTGATGTTCTAAGAGTTTGTGCCTCATGGGTTTTTGATTGTGGTAGTGGTGATTTTGGAGTTTGGTTGAGCTATAATTATCAATTTGATTATGGATTCCTCTTGGTCATATTGCAGAGGATATTACAGGAGCCTGTGTTAATTGGTAGTAGTATAGTTCATGACTACATTTGGGATCCAGGTGGATTGATTGGTTTATTGTTTAGCCATTGCTTGAGGACAAGCAATGATTGGGAGGGGAGGACTTGTCATGTCCCCTTTTCAAATAATTAAAAAAGAAAATCTTTGCTAAGGCAGGCGGGCCCAAGAAAGTGAAGTTTCGGAAAAAGGGAGTTAATCTTTGGAAACCGTTGGACTAATAAATGAAAATTATTATTAAAATAAGTTTCATTAACCTCTCTTGGACGTGAGTTACAGTTATGCCCTCTTTTAAGGGGTTTGGAGGCATTTTGGGCTCATTCCAGAACTTGATTTTTGCTCATTCTTTGTTATTCTTCAGAGGCTACCAAACCTGTGGAGAAGGAGACCCAAGAACGGGAGTTTGCAGGTTTCCAGGGAGACCCAAGAACGGGAGTTTGCAGGTTTCCAGGAAGGCTAAGGACGGGAGTTTGAAGCCATTCCATGTGCATGCTCATACAGAGTTTGTCTTTGTGCTGAACAGTGCAGATTTGTGAGTTTCCGGGTGTATTTTTGTAAGAGTTTGGTGTTTCCGATTGAGTATTTCATATCAGTTTTGGTTGCTGCTGTATTTTATACTTTAAGCTGTTAAAATAGAGCTGAATATATATATTGGGATGTGATTAAACTTCTGAGATGGATTATTAGTGTTCTTGTGGTGTTTTCGGGCATATTTTGTGCTATTTCGGGAGCCTGATGAGCATAGTTTTGGTCCTACATTTTCGAGCTGTTGTGTAAAGGCTATACGGATCTGGAAATGTCAATTTGTAGGCTGTTATGCTGCTGAAAGTTCTGTAAAAATTTCCATTTTCAGATTCATTAATAATTTGTGAAGTTGTGAAGCTTTTAGCACTATTTTCAACATACCCGATTTGGGGTTTCTTGAGGAATTTGGTGGATCTTTGGGATATTAGCTGTTTGATTTTAAAGATCTGATTAGAGGTTGGAAATATCATGAAAAATCAGAAAAGGGACATTTCAGACTTTTCATTGTTCTTTCATGTAGATGTGGTAGTTGTTAGACGTAGAATTAATTAAATTTAAATGTGACTCAATGTCATGGGATCCTTAAGGAATGTAACCTATTATGTATGTTTACATTTGATTGTATGTTATTGCTTCTACTACTATTTGTTTAATGTGCATGATCTATCTTTCTTGTTTTTTTTTTTTTTAATGTTTAGCAAACTTAGTAAAACTTTAGGTTAATTCTTTTGGATCCCTTGGTAGGGCGTTACATATATCTGATGTTATGGATGAATGCATTTGTGTGATGTTGTGAATTAATCAATATGATAGTTGTAGATGTTGATGCATTGTGGATGATTAATGTAGTATATAGATTAGCATGATATGTGGATAGTGAAAGAAGTAGTTGATTGACATGCATGAGTGAAATGTGCTAATGAAATGAAATGTAATGAATGGAAATATGACGTAATGGTATGAATGTAATGAAATATGTGTAAATGAAATATAATGAGATGAAATGAAATGTGATATATAAAGAAATGAAATTTAATTTAATAAAATTTGATGTAATAAAATGTGGGATGTAATGAAATGAAATTGGATGATCTTCGTGTCCTTGCTCTGTGACTTCATTATCATGTCATACCCTTGCTATATGATTTCATTTTTGTGCCCTTTCTCTACAATTTTCTTCAAGGGATATGTAAATGTTCATTTCTTTTTCATATAAATAGGTATCCCTTTTAAATTCCTTCCAAATGCGTATATCTTAGGGATCTTTTTTAAGGTGCTTATTACATCTTACCACAACAAAAAAATTGATCTAGCTACATACATATTATAGAATGCAAAAAAATAAAACAATAAAACCCACTCAACCCATATTGAGTGACTTACCTCAACATCTTGCTAAAAACTAATGCAAATACAGAAAAATGGGCTGAGTTCACAAGAAATTTTACGAAAACATATCATAGAATATATTTTAGAAAGAAACTAGCCATAACCCAATTAAATGGGTCTAGTTGTTGATTACAAATTATTGTAGAACTATCATCAGATTAGGTACAATAAAATGAACAATCAGTTGTTCCCAACTATCAAATATAGTTTTCCAAGGTAATAAAATTGCATATGCGAGGAATCAAAGAATAACTTTAGTGAAGATTTGAGTGTAAGGAGTTGAAGAATCAAGTTCTACTTCTTTGTAAATGTCATAATCATGAGGCTCATTCCCTTGTAATACCTCTAAACCATGCAAAGGATGTTGACATGGTTCCCAACCTTGAAACACTCTTATAAGAATTTGATACTTGGGATCATCGCAAGGAGAGTGTGCCAATACTTGAAACACTCTTATAAGAAAATGCAAGTGCAATACATGACAAATTGTATAACTTGTAGACCTCCTGATATTAGGACTGTAAATTCTCAAAGATACTTTCAAGTGATTCCAATGCCATAGTACCTAGTACAAAACTTCTTAGATTCTATTCAGTGGTTCCCATAATATCCTCTATGTTGTCTAGTTGTTGTTTCTGTCATGCAGTCTCTTTCTAAAGTCGCTCCTTTTCCTTCTCTTTCTAAAGCCACTCCTCATCCTTCACTCCCATGAAAATTTAGATTATCAAACTTCTAAATATCTACCTCTACCTTATCTAAAATCAACTTCACATTGTGTTGTAACTCTGGCATAGGTGTTTGATCATCAATAGGTTTCATTTCAAATATCAAGTTTTCAAGATTGCTCAACGCCCTCACTTGTGGACATCTCATATCAAGCCCTTTATGTATTGTTTCAACACTATGTTCTTACTTATTAACTAACAGTTCTTTAGGTGCATTTTCTTGTAAAACATTAATTTTGTTGAATAATTGTAAACTCTTAGAAAGTGCATTGTTATTTTCATGTATGTATGTATATATGTGTTAGAGCACTTTCAGTTCCCCTATATTTTTCAAATTTCTAGGATTAGGGTTGAGCCAATATGATGTCATGTCTATGTCTAGATTGCCCTTAAGGAACTTCTCTTCTCATCTATCCCTTTGTGTACACCTAGGTGGGCATTCAAAAGCAATCTAATGCATTCATTCATATCAGGTGATTAGGAAATGAAGGGTAAGTCTATGCATTTTCAAGATGAGAGGGAAGTTTTTCTAAAACTCCAATGCTTTGATCAAGTATTCATGGTGAAGATAGGATGCTTTCAAAAAGAAGATCACACTTATACTTAGAGCAAAAGGCAACAGAGAAAATCAAGATCAAGGCCAGAGGATATGATGTAGATCATAGAAATAGGTTAAAAAGAAAAGCATTCAAATCTGATGTAGAGGAAGAACTCAAATATCCATCAATGGTGAACACCCTAGTCAAATATGGAAAGAACGAAGATGGAAATCATCAATGACGCAGAATGAATCAAAATCTCCATGTCAAGAAATACTAATATATTAAGAGAACAAAGCATTAACTAGCATAAAAATCATAACATATATGAGAGACAAAGTGAAACCCTCAAATGAGAATATGAGCCATAGAATGGCTCTCCCAATGAGGATGGTCACTTGATTTAGAGATGAGTCTATTTGCTTAGATTTGGTATGTGTGCTCAAGATACTCAAACTATGCTTCAATGGAGATGAAAAATGGCAAATTGGTAGCTTTGTGAGCTCTCAATTTGGCATTATAAGGGTATGGTTAAGGGCTTTGGTTTCTCAAACTAGCATTATAAATTTAACTCAAGGATTGTGATGAAATGGCTTGGGAGGGGATTCAATTTATAGGCTAAGGGCTTGAGGGATGGAGGGTTAAGATGCAAGGAGAGATGAAAGCTTAAGGAGGGCTAGGATGCACTCAAAGGGGAGCACATGGATTGTGCTTGTTTAGCACCAACCAGGGAGTGACACATGTCACAGGGTGAGTGGATGGAGGCAAGGGGATGGATGAGTCAACAAAGGAGGCTCAAGGGATAATATCTTCATAAAGATCCTTCATAATGGCTTGTAAGAGAAATGAATGGGCTTGTAAGAGTCTTTATGGCCTTTCTAAGAGCATTCAAAGCTTAGTGGTTGGGATATTTTGGAGGGGGTAGAGATTGTTGACTTTTCTTGGCTTAGGAAAGTCTTAAGCTTACTTAGGGAATGTGACAAGGTTAGGGGGGGGATTAGAGGTGATTTAGGATTAGACTAAGCTTGTTAGAGATATGCAAGTGGATGGCATTCAATGAGGGTGGGTGAGTTAGTGGCTAAGCTTGGTTAGTATGGGTGGATGGGGTGGATTAGGCTAAATGGAGGATTTAGGATAGTTTAGGGGTTATTAGATTTGAGGGCTTTATTTATCAAATAGATTTATTTAATAAATGAGGGTTTTGGAATTAGATAGGAGAATAGGATTAATTGATAAATAATGGGCTATTTGATTTATCAATTAGGACTATAGATGATTAATTAAATTAATCAGCTAGGGGATGGCAAAAGGATTAATTAAATAGGAATTTAATTAATGATACCTTTAGAGATAGCTAAATAAGATTACCGAAGCGGTGTAATCATATTTAGGTGTCTACAACTAGTTGAAAGGTCAATAGCCCTTAGAGATGGATTCCTCAACATTAGATGGGAATCGAATCAATGGATGGTGTTTTAAGATGGAAGGATAAGTTTCCTTAATTATTTTAAGTTGCAAAGAAGGAAGAGCTAACCATAGCAATCAAGGTCTAAGCAATCATACCCTCACAAGGAGCTAAGGCTAACTTTTGGTTAAGGTGGCAAAGCAATGAAAGTTCTTCATCACATCAACATTGGTAGTTAAAAGTAACCTAAGGTTAGGGTTGCAAAGGAGTGAAGGCATATAATCACAACTTCCTTGGGCTAAATGATGAGTTAAGATATTAAGTTGTGAAGGTGCAAAAAGAGGTAACTACAACAATTAGATTACAAGTCATCTCTACTTCGTAGGCAATTAAGAGTAACCTAAGGTTAGTGTTGCAATAAAACGAAAGCATGCATTCATAGCTTTGTAGGGTTAATAGATGAGTTAAGGCTCCAAGTTGCAAGGTTGCGATGAATGGTAGTAGTCAATTTCATGCAGTTATTACGTCGTCACATAGTTTCAGTATCAATTAAACTCTTTGGCCATGAAGCTGTAAAAATGGATAATAGTCTTCTATGTAGTCATTGCATCATCGTAAGGTGTCAATGTTAACTCTCAAAGAAAGCTATGAAGTTGCTAAAAGGAGATAGCCATGATCGCATCCTCACAAGGTTAAAGTTGTGGTTAAAATTTAGGGATGCAAGGTAGTGAAACAATTAACTCTAAATGGTTATTGCAGTATCGTAGGTTAAAAGGCATTCAAGATATTTCAAGTTAAGAAGCAGGGATTAAGAGCCAAAACAAAAAAAAGTTAACAGATCACATCGTCATATGGTTAAGCCATGAGAAAATATTTTGAGTTGTGAATTTGCAAAGAAGATTTGACAGTTAAAGAAATATGGTATCACACCATCACAAAGCTTGCCTGTAAATTAAAACTTAAGGTTACAAAGCTACGAAATGAAATAATAGTTAGTGCTTGCAACATCATAGATAGTAATGTAGTTAATGGATTCTAAGTTTTAAAGTTGTGAATAGTAACCCAGATCATCAATGCATCCTAACTATCCAACAAATATTAGATCAACGCATGTCGCTTTCTCACTTTATAAAGTTGCACAAGAAATAACCAAAGCGAGATTGCAAGCATTCAACACATGAAGATGGTGGAACCAGACTCAGCTATGAGCTACAAAAAGGAATGCGTTAGAATAAATTATCCAGATGGCACACTCAAGTTGGTTGGAGTTTCTAACTGTTATAAAGGATCTTCATTTTATGAAAGTCATTGATCAAAAGCATATCAATGCCTGTCACTTTCTCACTTTTTAAAGATGCATGAAGAATAACCAAAGTGAGAATGTGAACATTGGACATGTGTCTTAATGGGCTCATTATCAAAAGGTCTCCTAAGACAAAGTAAAGGAAAGACATCACGCTAAAGGGTTTAAGCTCAAAAACAAATTAAAAAGTGCCACGTGTCAGGAGAAGGTAAAGGCATTTTATTTGTCAACACACAAAGACTTAATTGCGATTGTCCATCAGGAAATAAGGAAAGATATATCGACGATGGTAATTTAAACTTGGGTGTCAGTTAGAATATGAAGATGCAGTTGATGGCGCAAAAGGAAGATTGAATGTTTCTGAGGGTAATCCAAGGATTGCAAAAGCCATGGGTGGTGTCGGGTGTCAACAAGGAAGGTTAACTGCCTAGATCATGCCAAAAGTGTTGTTTGATGCTTCATTATCAACCTTATCTTTACAATTTCTTCTTCTCTCTTTGATGTATGATTATGTAATAGGCAATTGTTTGTCTATCCTATTCTAAATAGTTCAAGTGCTCCAAAATGTAATAATGAATTGTAATGGATAGGTATCTAAAGGCCTATAAATGTAACTTTCATAGTTAATACAAAGATGGGCAATTTTATGCAATTCTTTCCCCTATATTTCTAGATACTAAGTGAGAATTGAGAGGTTGTATGAAATGAAGGATTTGATTGATATCTACAACTAAGTCTTGTGTGGTCTTAATTCCATTTGAGATCAGCATTTCTAATGTTAAATTTATTGTCTCCTCTAGTTGAAGTAACCATGCATAGTAAAGTAGTCTCTATGGGATTGTAGGACAGATGTATTTGAAGCTAGTGATATCTTACTAGATTCCATTTTAGTGGAGGGTTATTAGTCAATGTGGATTCCATTTCATCTCAATTCATTACTGACTTGACAATGTGTAAGATATATATCACCATGGTCATGTATAAAAGATTGTAATCAAACATCATCATGACATCACAGAACAAAACTCCCAAGCCTTTGGTGAACATCCTAATTTGGTCAAAGCTAAGTCAACCCCGAAACCCAACACTAGTAAATCACATGTTACATACAGTACACACAATGTAACTTTCATAATACATTAGGTTTTGAAAACACAAAGGTTTAATTTTCACTATGGTTTCAAGCTTTCATTTTCATTTCCAAATATTACAGTTCATAATGTTTTCAATCTCAATCAGGGTTTAAATTTTATTTTCCAAGTATTACTGTTTATAGAGTTTTCAATCTCAATCACAGTTCACGTTTTTGTTTTCTCAAAGTATTATAATTACTAAGGTTTTTTAATCTTAAAATTTCCCTAGTATTACAAATCATTTTCATATATCTAAACAATATAAACACATCCAAGTTTATAAAAGAAAACATTAATTCTCCCAATTAATTTCTTTGATTTTCAATTTACTTTAGAATTATATTTAAATAATAAAGTAATAAATCAAATTTTCAAATAATTAAATTTAAAATTTTAACAATACTTATTAAATTTAATAATTATTATTATTATCAATTATTACCATAATAATTTTAAATTTATTAAACTTTGAAAAAAAAATTCGAAAAGGAAACCTACTAAAAATGGAAACTTTCCCAAAAAGGAAACTTGCTAAAATTGGAAACTTTACCAAAATGGAAACATGCTAAAAATGAAAACTTTCTTGAAATGAAACCTATTAAAAATGGAAACTTTCCTGAAATGGAAACCTATTAAAAATGGAAACTTTCTTGAAACGGGAACCTGCTAAAAATGGAAACTTTCCCAAAATGGAAACTTACTCGAAATAGAAACCCGCTAAAAATGAAAATTTTCCCAAAATGGAAACCTACTAAAAATGGGAACATTCCCAAAATGGAGCTTGCTAAAAATGTAAACATACCCAAAATGGAAACTTGCTAAAAATGGAAACTTTCCCCAAACTTTATCTCGAAAACATAAATTTCTTAATTGATTCAAACTAAAAATATCCAATTAATCAAATGAGGGTTTCAGATATTAAATTTGTTCAGAGATGCTTTTGAAAATGAAGAACAATCAAATTCATACAGAAGGGTTTCAACTCGAATATAATTTAAAATAATTTTGATCAAACATAGAGAAGACAAATATATTTAAGAATGAATCTACTGCGTAAAACCCACAAGATCCTACCTGGATTTGATGCTAAAACAACAAGCACATAGAATCCACAAATAATTCCCTTTTTTTCCTTTGAAACCCTCTTCTAAAAAATCAGTTCCTCCAAACCTGTGTAATTGCAAATGAGCTCTAGATCTCTAATAAGTGATTGTGCAATCACATAAGAAGACTTGCTGATCAATTTCTTTTAATATTTTATTATGTTTTTACATTTTCATTCACAAACTTTTAGATATTTAAATATAAAATATCTTTATTTAAATAATTAGCTTTCTCTCTTAAATTAATTTATTATATTTTAATTTCATGCATAACCTTTATGCAATATAATTAAAATAACTTTATTAAATTTATGCTTACTCTCTCTTATTAATTTGTGAGACGTTTTTAATATAATATTTATTAATTTAACTAATAATGTTATTTAGAGTTTATTATTAAAATAAACTCCTAAATAAATTATTATTAAATTAAATAAATATAAAACGCCAAAATTAGAACTTTGACAAAATCTTTAAATAAAAATATTTTATTTAATTAATTTCTCAATTAATTAAATATTGAATTTTCTTTATAAGATTTTCATTAAATTAAATCATTAAATATTTTATTAAATTGATTTAATTATAACATAAAATACACCAAAGACCCACAAGACTAAAAATAAAAACCAAAAATAAAATACAAACAACTAGATCAAACTCAAGGGTTATAATCACAAATCTACATCAGGCATATACACCGAGTTGTGGTGCCAAAAAGGTGACAAGCTTTTTTTTTTTTTTGCTATTTTCAATAGTGCGTACGCGCTATTAGCAAAATCAAAAAAGTATATATGATGGCTGCACACTCACAGCCCATCATTTTCATCAGCATTTTCTGCTATTCCTACAGAGAGCAGCGTGTACACGAGTTAAAAATCCAACATTTTCACCATCCTTTGCCAAAATGCCTCCTCGCCAATGAAATCCAAGACCACAAGTGCACCCACGATGACACAGTAAGTGATATAAACTTAACTTTGCATTGTTTGAGATGTTTTTCATATTGTTTTGTAGGTTTTTTATATTGTTTTGTAGGGTTTTTACAAATCTCATTTAGATTTGTTTATTTATTTGGATTTCAATTGATTTTTTATTAGGAAATGTTCATAATCAACCGGTAAATCCACAAGAACCTCAAAACCCTCAAGAACCTAAAAACCAAAACCCTCCTCAAGAAGAACAACAAATTCCACAACCTGAACCAATTGCAAGACCTCCGCCAGGCACACAAGAAAATATAATAAATGAAATAGAGAGAGGCAAAACTAAATTAAAAAGACTCATTGCTCGGTTGAAAGAATTCGAACAAACCAATCCAATGAGGGCTCAATTGGCACCATCCCTCGAATCCATTAACACCCAGATAGCCTCAGTTAGTGGTCAATTAGATATTTGGCAGGTTAAGAGGGATGAACAAAAAATATTTAATGCAAATAAATTGTCATATGAAGATGTTAAAAATAAATAAAATACCAAAAGGTAGTATATATGCATTATTTAGAAAACTCAGTGAGCAAAATACTATTAGAGAGGGTACTAAACGATTCCACATCCATTGGTGCATACACGATGCTATTAGAAATAATTTTTTGGGATAGATGGTGGATGGTTTTTGATGCCCCGCCTTGCAACAATCACGAGGTCCCCATGTATTTTTTGAAGAAATTATATTGTGAGTTTGTCCTTGGGGAGATCCCCAATTATTTTGATATATTAGACTCCTAGGGTAGAGGTGGGGGGTCATCATTTGAGAGGTTGGGAGCACGTCGTGACCCTAATGTAGTTAGGGCACTTGTGGTTAAGCCACAGCTTGAGCATGTGACCATTCCTTCAGTTGTGAAGGAACATGTAGAGGCCAGCACTCTAGGGACCATTAATGCTTTGACATAGACCCTCATCCATTCCATGAGCCCATTAGTTGAGGGGGAGCCTTCTGTGCACCGTGGTCACATGTGCACTTCATGTGGATCCCTATGCACATTTGGCACTCATGCTAGAGATGGTGTGGATGATGGGCTTATCATCGATCAGTTCCTGAATGACACATTTGGCATTGACACACAGGTAAATTACAATTATAATTTACTAATTTGATCACATTTCATATGTATAGTGAATGATTAATTAATTAGCATCTATTGACATTGTTCAAAATTCAGGGTCAAAGTGTTGTTGGGCCTAGCAGTGATCCTCCAGGCCTATTTTTTGTCCCTTTCACGAGTCCAGAGGTATGTATCGATTTAATCATTTTAATTAATACGTATATTTATTATGTAATCATATTAAGGATTGAAAAAAAAATTATGCATGTCAATCAGTTCTCCACAGGACCCTCAACCTTTACTACGAACTCGGAGCATAGACATCGTACGAGCTTCACATAGGTACAGTTGTTTCATGTTAATTGAATTCATTTGATTATATTTATTTCATGTTTCATGTTAGATGTAACGTGTATTGTATGACATGCAGCTCATGATGGCGGACACACCTCCTCATCTGCGACAGTCTGTTGATAGTGGAGTGGCCGCAGTTGTGGCTAGCTCATAGCCATTGACTGAGGTATGAAAGAATTTTCTTCATTTTAGTTGTTTTTTATAATAGTTAGTCTCAAAATTTCTAATGTTATTTATAAGTGATTATATTTATTGAATTGTTGTAGGGTCTCGTCACACCTGATCATCCACGAGCATTCGAGGTGGACTTACAGAGTGACTATTTGATGGCAGTAAGAAAATAATTGATTTTGTGTATACATATATTTGATTTCAATGTATAATACATATTCATTCATATCTACTTTCTTTGTATCAGTTGGAGTTGGAGAAGAGCCTCAACAAGAGGTCGAGTGAGCGTGTCAGGAGGACCCTGTCATCTCCACCGTCTCCCTCAACACAACGACAGAGGACATCGAGAGACTTGTTTCCTTCCCCTCATGGGAAGGAAAAGATATAGTTGATCTAGACATGTGTATATACAGGCATTAGTGGACATATTCGATACACATTTGATGTATATGACATTCTATATTTGATGTATGACATTTATTGGATGTATGACAGTATTCAACTTATGACATTATTGGTTAATATATGATATGTTTGTTCATATACAACATTATTGGTTATCATAATATATTATGTGTTTGTTAATGTACATGACATTATTGGTTATCATTTTATATTATATGTTTTTTCATGTATGACATTAAATTAGATATGTTCGTGTATGACATTAAATTAGATATGTTTATGTATGACATTAAATTCAATACCTAATCTATTCAAAACTTTGATAGAATATTGATTAACAATAAACTTTATCATTGTTTAAGCATAAGTTAATCATTTGCAATATGTCATCGTCATATGATTTATGATCTTATTCATGTTTAAAGTTTTGCTTCTCTATCATTTGTTTATCAAGTTTAATTCAATACCTAATTAGTTTGAATTTTTGATACAATATTGATTGGCAATAAACTTTATCAGTCAAGATCGATTAGGACCTCCTGGCAATAAACTTTATCAGGCAATATTCGTGGACCTCCTGCCAATTGGTCACCTAAATGAGAACCTTGAGATTTATTAGGAACTCCATTAAAGAAATTAGTAGTTTGAAATTACTCTATCCAACAAAATTAGATCAAAAGTTCTCTAAACATTTATGTTAAAAATAAGATAAAAATTTGATCACAAGTGGTCACAAAGTTTGTGTAGAAGAAAAAATCATTGTTACAAAAAGAATATAGACAAGAAGAAAAAACACAATTAGCTTGTTGAGCTTCAATACATAACTACCATTCTTTATCATCAATTGAAAAATGTCAAAGATAGTAGAGAAAAGATGGATTATTTGCAAAAAAAAAAAAGTCATTTTAAAAATCATAAATGTAACATAATCACTGATAGTTTTATGTGTTTTCATACATTAATGATTGTAACATAATCACCAGTTGATTGGAATGTGTTGTTATTATTCTATAGTAACTAGATTAAGGTAAAAATAAAAGTTTAATAAATAGTTGTGATGTATAAGAAAGAGAGATATCTCACATGAGAGGGGGACAAATCTAAGATGACACATAAGATACTTGTAAGAGGGAGCTATACTTGTTAACAAATTTACAATGCATGTTATGGAAAATCATAGAGCATCTTTAAAAAGAAATAAAAGAGTATGACAAGTGGAAGGAGCATGTTGTTTTGTAGTCTCGTATTCAAATTTGGTTGTCGATTTTCTAATGAAGGATTCAAGCACTGCAATTTGGTAGTTTTGGCTCATGTTATCCTTGTATCTCACTCTATCTTGTATCTCACTCTCTCTTATTCCCCCCCCCTCTTTATAGTTCTATTTTTTCCATATCTATGTAGCCATCTATCCTCTTCATCTCCCCCTCACTAATGTAGAGATGTTGAGCAAGAAGTGAGGTTTAAGCACTTTCTTCTTCATAATCTACCAAACTAAACTTGTGGCCTTCCTAATATCTTACTCCTTTAAGATATCATTTTTGTGGCCTATCCAAAGTGATAGGGTCATTTGTGAACTCCTCCAAGGTGAGTACTTCTCCAATCAAGATCTTGCACCTTTTTGTTTTAGGGATACTAGCCCTATTGCAAGCCAATAACTGTAACTCTTCACCAATGGCTTCACAAACCCCAAGTTTCTATTGGGACACCTTCCTTATGTTGAATTGATTGAGAATCAACTCTTGGTTTAACCCTCCAATTGTCATACAATACAAAATGTTGACTATCATAGAATTCCTTGTAGGTCTCCTACTCTAATTTTCTGGACTTAAATTCCTCTTAGGTTGAAATCTAACTATTCTATGGGTAGATTCAAACACCCTTTTGAAATTTATTTAAGACTCCAAAGCCTAGATTCCCAATTCCATTCCTGTAGCACCTAACCCATGTAAAGTACATAGACCTAATAAGGTCACACTAGGTTTGGTTTTCAAAGTAATTACTAGATAATTGGTGCATGGCCTCAAACCTCATCTACTCACCAATATTTATCATCTTCAAATTATGATGAAACACAATAATGTTTCCACTTTTTTCTATTATATATTCCCCCTTATGGAAATACTCATAGAATTAATAAACCCTTCATCTCCTCCTTGCAACACTTATCTACTTTATGTCTCTGCTTGACTCATATCTTAACTATAACACTTCTCTTCCTGAGTAGCATTCACCAATAGTTCATTTCTCCCCCTTTGACTCATATCTTCTATTTTTACATCACTACCTTTGATATAATTCCATTCAATATTTTATCTTCATTAACAATTTATCAATGTTTTTAACTAAATTTCCAATGTTTTAAACTAAATTTCCCCTTTTTCTTAACATCTTTAAAGTTAGTCAATATTGATTATCCATTGTCGCATAGGAATATATTTATATTTTGTAGAAAATATTTTATATCTACTCATACTCTTATCATCCCTAGTCATGACAAGCAACACATAACAATGAGTTGCCTCTAGCAATTTGATGTTTTTAGTGGAGGATAGAGAGTTACAGAGTTGGTGACAATTTGGATGTGTAATGAATATAAAAAAAAGAGTAAACAAGAAGCCATTAGACACATGACCTACAATGTGGTATTTGCATGCATTCATTGGGTTTCAATATTATGGCTTTTGTGAGAGCAATGTTATCATTACAAAGAGATTCACACCTTGAAGGTGAGTGCAATGTACCCTTCTCAAACATGATCAATTTGAGAATGATTAGGCTTTTTTGAGTTTTTTTGTAGACTAATTTGGTAGACAAGGGAGAACTCCAAATTGGAGAGGACAAGGTTGATTGAACAATGATTTGTTCATGGACAATGTCAACCTTGAATTTGCATAAGGTTACTATTTAAATTAAGTTTACATTTCAGCACAAATTATTCCTAGACCTATCTCGAAACTTTGGATGGGGCTAAATAAGAATGCTAATAAATTTTTGTTGAAAGATTATGCCTAGATTTAATGTAATAAAATTTCTTATTTTTGAAGTTGGCATAAAAAGTTACAAGTCAATTTTGAAGGTCTTAAAGACTCCTAAACAACTCAAAAGTGTTTGTAATTAGTGTAGTGGAGAATTTTTGAGAATGCCTAAGAATGTTCGAGCATTGAAGGGGATAGGATGAGGTTAGGGATAGGGTTTATCCAACTACTTAGAGCTAACAGAACAAACAGTTTGATCCCACGATGAAAGGTGAGAGAGATTTGGCAGTTGGCAACTTTGTACTGGCCAATATAGCAAGTTTTAGCATCACCCGAGATGGCATTGTAAAATAAAAATGGAGTGTGATCTCCAAAAAGTGAGAGAGGTTATTGTAGGCCTCTGCAACATGGTCTTGTAGGAACTAGAATTTCATCCATACCTCACACGAGCTCCGAGATATGCCCTGTCAAAGATCGCAGCCCTATGGCATTTAGTGACCCTTAGGGACATTTTGGTTCGGCGTGCCCGAGAATGTTCGAGCGCTAAAGGGGATAGGATGAGGTTAGTGATAGGGTTTACCCAGCCACCCAGAGCTAATAGAGCAGACAATTCGATCCCACGACAAAAGGTGAGAGAGATTTGGCAGTTGGCAACTTTGTACTGGCCAATACTGCAAGTTTCAGCATCACCCGAGATGGCATCGTAAAATGAAAATAGATTGTGATCTTCAAAAAGTGAGAAAGGTTATTGTAGGTCTCCACAACATAGTCCTATAGGAACTAGAATCGCATCCATACCTCGTACGAGCTCTGAGATATGCCCTGTCAAAGATCGCAGCCCTATGGCATTTAGTGGCCCTTAGGGACATTCTAGTTTGGTGTGCCCGAGAATGTTTGAGTGCTAAAGGGGATAGGATGAGGTTGGGGATAGGGTTTACCCAGCCACCCAGAGCTAACAGAGTAGATAGTTCGATCCCACGATGAAAAGTAAGAGAGATTTGGCAGTTGGCAACTTTGTACTGGCCAATACTACAAGTTTCAGCATCACCCGAGATGGCATCGTAAAATGAAAACAAAGTGTGATCTTCAAAAAGTGAGAGAGGTTATTGTAGGTCTCTGCAATACGGTCCTATAGAAACTAGAATCGTATCCATACCTCACACGAGCTTTGAGATATGCCCCGTCAAAGATCGCAGCCCTATGGCATTTAGTGACCCTTAGGGACATTCCAATTTGGCGTGCCTGAGAATGTTCCAGCACTGAAGGGGATAGAACAAGGTTAGGGATAGGGTTTACCCAGCCACTCAGAGCTAACGGAGTAGACAGTTTGATCCCACAATGAAAGGTGAGAGAGATTTGGCAGTTGGCAACTTTGGACTAGCCAATACTGCAAGTTTTAGCATCACCTGAGATGGCATTGTAAAATAAAAATAGAGTGTGATCTCCAAAAAGTGAGAGAGGTTATTGTAGGTCTCCGTAACACGATCCTGTAGGAACTAGAATTGCATCCATACCTCACATGAGCTCTGAGATATGCCCCGTCAAAGATTGCAGCCCTATGGCATTTAGTGACCCTTAGGGACATTCCAGTTCAGCATGCCCAAGAATGTTCGAGCACTGAATGGGATAGGACAAGGTTGGGGATAGGTTTTACTCAGCCACATGGAGTTAATGGAGCAGAAATTTCAATCCCATGATGAAAGGTGAGAGAGATTTGGTAGTTGGCAACTTTGTACTGGCCAATACTACAAGTTTGAGAATCACCCGAGATGGCGTCGTGAAATGAAAATAGAGTGTGATCTCCACAAAGTGAGAGAGGTTATTGTAGGTCTCTACAACATGATCTTGTAGGAACTAGAATCGTATCCATACCTCACACGAGCTCTGAGATATGCCCCGTCAAAGATCGCAGCCCTATGGCATTTAGTGACCCTTAGGGACATTCTAGTTCAGTGTGCCCGAGAACATTCGAGCACTGAAGGGGATAGGATGAGATTGGGGATAGGGTTTACTTGGCCACCCGGAGCTAATGGAGTAGACAGTTCAATCCCATGACGAAAGGTGAGAGAGATTTGGCAATTGGCAACTTTGTACTAGCCAATACTGCAAGTTTTAGCATCACCCGAGATGGCATCGTAAAATGAAAATAGCATATGATCTCCAAAAAGTGAGATATATTATTTTAGGTGTCCAAAAAATGGTCCTGTAGGAACTAGAATCGCATCCATACCTCACACGAGCTCTGAGATATGCCTCGTCAAAGATCGCAGCCCTATGGCATTTAGTGACCCTTAGGGACATTCTGATTTGGCATGCCTGAGAATGTTCGAGCACTGAAGGGGATAGGATGAGGTTAGGGATAGGTTTTACCCGGCCACTCAAAGCTAACAGAGAAGACAGTTTGATCCCATGATGAAAGGTGAGAGAGATTTGGCAGTTGGCAACTTTGTACTAGCCAATACTGCAAGTTTTAGCATCACCCGAGATGGCGTCGTAAAATGAAAACAAAGTGTGATCTCCAAAAAGTGAGAGAGGTTATTGTAGGTCTCCACAACACGGTCCTGTAGGAACTAGAATTGCATCCATACGTCACACGAGCTCCGAGATATGCCCCATCAAAGATCGCAGCCCTACGACATTTAGTGACCCTTAGGGACATTCTGGTTCGGCGTGCTCGAGAGTGCTCAAGCATTGAAGGGGCTAGGATAAGGTTGGGGATAGGGTTTACCCAGCCACCCAGAGCTAATGGAGCAGACAGTTCAATCCCACAACCCTTTTTCCACTAAGTTACAAATTTGAGCAACTTTTACAACTTTCAACAATGCAACTTTGCACAAAAGGTGCAATTTTTACATTTTTCACTTGATTCCAATTCTATGACTTAGAAAAGTTTCAGAAATAGTAAAACCTCAAAGGAATATAGGAATATAAATAATTTTATGGTTATTTCCTAAAAGTTGCTAAATTGTTGCAAAAGTTGCTAATGCAACTTTGCAATTTTTGCACTTTTTGGAATTTCAACTAACCACCAACCTAAATGAATCCTAATCATTCCAAATGATTATTATAGACTCAAAACCACTAAACCAACCTAAAAAAGTACAAAAAATTGCAAAATGCAAAAAGTTGCTAAGAGCAATTTTTGCAAATAATAGTTGTCAAACTGAACATGAGGTTGTATGGTGTTCCAACCATCCAAATGGAAGTTATAACTACTCAAAGGCATGTACTTAAGATCCCCACATGTCTAAAAGGTCATTATACAGATGGTGGACAGCATTGGTCAATAAAAAACTTAGATTTTATGCCTTTTTTACTATTTTTTCAATTATGTATGGCCTGTACAGATTGGTGGTGGTACAAGTCTTATATCATTGGATAGAGGGTTGAGTCAAGATTCCATTTCAATTGGTTTGAGGTATTTATCTTGTATACAAAAAAATTTATATCAGTTTTAGTGTAGGTAGGTCAGATTTACTCCAAATTTGACAGTTTCAGCAAGATGGAATCCTAACTTGTAAACCCACCGTGGGATTTCAATGTTGCTTTGTGGAATACAAGTTAGGAGAGGGTTCTTTGCGATGGAAGATATTTAGGGCTGTAGGAGCATGGCATCTATTTTTACCAGCAAGCCCTAAACTGAACATAATCTTATGTCTAGTCTAGATTTGAAGGAAAAAGAAGGATCAGGCTCCTAAACTAATTAATCAGACCCAAGTGAAGGGTGTAGAAGGAAAAGTTTGATATAAAGTAGAGATCCAAGGGGTTGAACCAAGTATATGAACCCATTTGTTTATGTTTTCCTTGTAACCCATCCTAAATTGGCCATTTAGGACTATGACACAAAGTGGGCATAACTTGATGCTAGAGCAGAGTTGTTGGTTAATCTTTTGGAATCTCTTAGGGGATGTTGAAGAGTATTTAAAAATGAAAAAATAGAAAGGGGTCCTTTTTATGGTTTGGGAGTTTGACCATTAAAACTAGAAATTGTCCTAGTAGGAAGTGTTGGTAACAATTTTGAAATTTGATTGTTGAGTGTTGAGAAACCTCAAGTTTGAGATTTTTCTTGTTGGTTTGAGTCAATAATAACCATTTCCATCTAAAAAGTTGAGTTTTGAAACCATTTAATAAGTATTTTCCTTTGTAGGCCTATTGGTGGCAGGGAGTTCCTAAGTGTTGATCCAAGTTGTTTGAGTACCCTAAGTTTGAGGGTTGGGCTTGTGAAGTGGAGTCCACTTGCAGGGCAAAGTCTCCCTGTATTAGAAGTCCATTGGATCCTTAGTCCTTGGTGTCTTCAATGAATGTATCTTCATAGAATGACCTTGGTGCCCCTACACCATTAAGCGATGATGATGAACATGAGTAAAATTATGAGATTTGTGCCTACATGTTACAATGAAAAATTCGTATCTATTTTGAAATTAAGAACTATAAAAAAAGTTTCAAGAGAAGCTTAGGTTGTGATACAAGAGCATCATATGCTTATCAAAGGCACATTGGAGGTCCAAGTCATCACAGAGGTCATGGAGAATCTCCTAGAGTCAATTGGGCAATCCTTCAACAAATCATGGCATTTGAAAGCATAAAAAAGTCATAATGTTGTATGATGTCTTGATGGATTTCAATGTTGGAAAAGTTGTAATTGAGCCATTGAATAGGATCTAGGGATTTCATAGGGTAGGAGAGTCCTTTGATAGGGTCCTATAGGTTATCATAACCTTAGCATGTCATTTGATAAGTTAAAATTCAAAAAGGTCTTTAAAAACATAGTTTAATAGTTAAAAAATTTAAATCTTGAATGAAACAGCTACATGGGCATTTTGGAGGGAAACTCCATAGTTTAAATTTTATGAAGGAATAGGAAGTGAAACCAGTTGGAGTTGGTTAAGGGGGTTAGTTTCTATTTCCCAAGTCTATAAATATTTGTTTTGTATGGACTGTAAACATAGATTGTACGGACTATCTCAGAAAAATAGAAGGAAAGTGCTTGGTTTCAAGAGTAATTTGAAGATCTCTTTGCTTTGTGATTGCTTTCATGTGTTGGAATGATTGGTAACATCTTAGCAGACATGTTTTGAGATTCTTTACTCAGTTTAGCATTCAAACTTGAAGTTTTGTTCATCAAATTTCTATAATGTTGGCTGTAGCAGTCTTATTTCTAAACATTTTGACAGTTTTTTGCATCTAATCATAGTCGTTCCATGAAATGCTCATTTTTTCTTCATGGGATGCCATTTATCTAACTTCTACAAATATTTCTAACCATGAAATGAAGATCTAACTTGAGATTGGTGGCCACCAAATCAAATAAAGTTGTGAGAACAAGGGTTATTTGGAGGGGATAGTCAATTAGGAAGAGATTTTCCTTAAGGAGGGCAGTGTTTGTGAGTTGATTCATGTTTATGGTGATAAAACATAGATGTTTGAATTTTGAATTAGTCCAAGAAGGCTTGGCACGTGTGAGATTGGTGATGCCCTAGGAACAAGGGTTTTGAGAAGGTGAATTGGGGCTTTTGGGGTTAGGGAACCCATAGACTGAAATAGAGAGTGGATTTTTCTAATTGAAGTCATTTTAGGAGCTTATGCAAAGTTTGAGTCCATACATTGAGTATTTCTATATGTTGCTTTGTAAATGCATTATTGCTTCATTGATGAAAACAGGGGCAGTGTGTAGGAGTTGCATCTAAGTCTTACATATGTTTTAGACAAGGATAAAGGGTATCTAGAAAGGTCATTTATTCAAGGATTCATTTGAAAAAATCAAAATTTATCCATCATTTTGTCTTGCTACTGTCACAGACTTGTGAAAATGCATTGACAACATTTGGGTGAATCATGCATTTTGGCTTGCAAGGTATGGAAACTGAAAGGTGTTGATAGGAACATGCTAGATAGGCTAGAAAAAACCTATTAAAGCCTAAAAACATCCTAGAGTTGACTGTTTGTGGGATTTTCCCATCAGGACCTAGAAGGGTCACTTGGCACATTGTTACAAATTTGCTCATTTTGAGTTGACCTAAAAATTCCATCTTGAAATCTTCCACCTCTTCCACCTTACGTTTTCTCATCTTTTTTAAAATTATACTTAGTCTTTAGGGTACTAATAATCTTATGTTATGTTTTGAAACTTAACTTATTTAATATTATCTTGTATTGAAGCTCTATAAAAGTATTCAAATACCTTTCAAGCCTTTTAACTTCATCATCTCTATAACCCTGGATCTGATATCTAATAAATAAATTTCCTTAGTATAGTTTGTCATACTAAGATATTTCTTTGAGAGACAAGGATAAGAAAACTACTAGATTTAGAAATTTAGTTACAATGAGCCTGTAACATGCAGTTTTACATGTTAGGCATACAACTCTAACTTTAAATTCAAATATCTTATCCTCGAAATTCTGAGATCTAGTCTTGTTACTAATTTCATAATACTTTTTTGATTAAGGATAACTACCTAAATTTATATAATTATGTGACCAACACATCAACATAATAAATATTAAATTTCCAAATGCTAAGAAAATGTATAACAAATATAGGCCAGGAACCAAATAATATGGATCTATTTCCATGAGATGTGAAATTATTGGAAAGCCAAGATTTGTTAGTGTAGTTTTTAATTTTTTATATTTTTCTAGGTTTTTCCTACACTTTTAATAATCTCGCTTAGGTTAATAAAGCATGTCTTATTAGGTGAATGGTTGTGAGGTGTCACCTTCCTACATGTGAGCATCCATTAGCTATCTTGGGAAGATACTTTGCTATCTTTAGTCTGATAGATGGTTGCTCCTCATTGGTTGGTCTTGCCACCTCCTCCCTCTTCCTAGCCTATATAAGCATGCTACCTGGCTTGTATTTGCATCTCTTGTTTTTGCACCCTCTTAATGCTATTTTGCTTCCAACATTTGCATTACTCTCTTGGAGACTAACTCTATGATGCTATTTTGATTTTGTATCATTTGCATTCATAGTTTAGATATTTAATCTTTGCACTAGTTTTCTGGGTTCTTAATCTTATCAGATTCTAACAAGATTCAAGTCCACATAAGGTCAAGAACATCAAGATATGTTCCATTATATATGGTTCATCAATCAAAAACTTCCTTCATGAGATTGGGAAACACATAATGGGCATGAACCATTAAGAATAGTTGTGATATGATAATAATTACCAATAACTTGATTACAAAGAGTAGAGAAAGGTACAAAGCTATTGAAAGGTTCAACATACTATCTAGAACATGACCCTATCTACCTAATAGTAGGAATGAAGTCCTTTGAATTCTTAAGCATGTTATACAAATAGAAAGATAACAACCAAGTCTAGAAAACCATAGTAGTGTTGTCGACACTAACAAAGCATAAAATCATTTAGAACTATTGATATCCTCCCAGTGTTTGGTGATGCCTTTAAGCTATCTTTTCTATCTTTCTTCATCCTCTTCTTCCTAAATATCCTTGTTCTCTTCTTCCTTCCTATTTATTTTCAAGTACTTATTTAGTTTTCTCAGATTATTAGACCATATTGTACCATACATATAGAAGTGACAAAAGAATAAAATTATTCCATTGAGATAGTATTAGGAATGACCTATTTTGATGCAAGAGTTCTATTGTGTAGGGTCTCAATATAACCCATGACATTTCCTTCGATAGTAGCAATCTACATTTGGCTTTCTTGAATAGGGTTTTCCTTCCTAGTTCCTATGTGGGTAGGGAATTACACTCTAAATTCCTCATTTCTTGCACATTCCTTTGATTTACTAAAGTATGAGTAGAATTTTCATCCTTTGAATCCTCAATTTATTCCTCTTTCTCATAATATTTTTCCTTATAACTAATGGTTTCTTTAGGATCCACAAAGGTATACTCTTTCTTTTCTTTACAAGCTGCTTCCTCTTCTTTAACTTTCTTCATAGTGTCTTTCTTACTTCTAAACCTCAACAACCTCCTTTCTCCTAAGATAGACTAATTTTTCTTATTTTTTTCCATGTATAATTTTTCTATCCTCCTCTTATTGGGTTTCCTTGTCAAAATCTCCCTAGTCAATGCCAATATATTTTCTTCTTTTGGGGTTTCAATTTTCTAGTTTTGTCAAGGTTACTTTTAGTATTCGAAGCTTTTCTTTTCACATTTTTTTATCAAGAGAAAATTCTTCAAGGGAAACATGAGGTGAGATTTTATCTTTAGAATACGAGACATAGGGCTTAGCTTATTTTTTCTCTTTGGAACTACTTTCAGGGTTTTTCCTTGAGAACTTCACTACTCTTCAATTTTGTCACAAATTCTAGGAGGGATTCCTAGCTATGGGTAGTTCAAACATCTATTAGTGGTTTGTGAATTATTTTACACATGCTAATTGAGGACATAAATTAACTCTAATTGACCTCTTTATGTTATTATTTGCTCATTGTTACAAATGGCCTTCTAAGGTCATTAAAACTTGTAATGAGTTTAATCATGGACATGTGATCTTGTTTTGATCATAGAGTGATCGTATTATAATCAAAGCATTAATGTAAGCCTTAATGAATGTATAGTTTTCCCTAAAATTTGAGTGCATAAAAAGGGGTATGTGATTGCTCCAAAGGTGGATTTAGTGTTTTCTCCAAACAAGAGTTGCATTTTATGTCGGAATTCATCTAATATAACCAAAGTGAAGGTGTTTCAACCATTTTGGGGTTCTAGAGACATTGCAAAGTAAGATTTCTAGAAAGCCCTAGGGTAAAGGGGCTAGAAAAGAGGATTTCGTAAAAACCATTGTAAAATTGATCATGAGACCAAAAAAATAGAAGAATCCTTGCATTTGAGTCATCTCTTAAGACTATTTTTGGTCATGGGAGTTCCAAAAGTCAAGGGATTGTGAGTTGCTTTGTAAATGACCTTAAACTAGGTCTAGTTGGCAGACTGAAATAGCCAATTTTGAGTGATATTTTACAAAACAAGTGTAGTTGGTTTTGGAGTATATTTTAGAGTGAGGAAAAGGGTATTTTAATCACCCAATAGTTTAGGAATTTCTAGGGGAAAGTTTTGAGAAAACAACAAATTAGTGACTAGCAAGGGCTAGTTGGAACAAGCCTAGAAGAGGCAAAATCGAGAAAGTCTAAGAGATGAGTTGCTGAGAGTGTGCAAGGAGTTGGAACATGTTAGATGGGATGTTTCGAGATGATTGAAGGTGTTGGGGTCATGGTATGAAGCCAAGGACGAGTTTTGGTATGTTGGAGGCACTAGGGTACACTAGATGCATGGTGAACAATGTGACTGTTTAGAAGACAAACTGAAGATTTGGGTTATAACCTCTTAGACATGGTTGTAGGAAGATGTTACCAATTCAGATACCTCCTCTTGAACCCTAGTAGAATCTAATTCCTTGGGTAGATTCCAAGAATACAAGAGAATCCTAAAGTTGAGTTATGGTTCCTAGGGGAATATAGGAGGGCTTTTTATCAAACACACACACTTGTTGTATAGTCACGGATATTATCATCATTCATGAACTTGAACAACACCATGTTAGAAATAGTGTTGTGAAAAAGGACTACAAAATAGAGGGAAATGGCCATCAAAGATGCATGATTTGAATAGCTACATTATCCTTAGAGAGAACTATATCTATCACTGCCCCATTATCATAAGATGATTAACATACAATGGTACTTGAACAAATAACACTAATAAATATTGAGGATGTGAATTGATAATACCATTTTGTAGATGATTTTGGCATCTCACCCTTTATCACTTGTGCATCAACTTTATTAGCCCTCTTCTTTGGTGACCTGCAAATGAAGAATTAGCACAATAAAAAATCTAAGATAAGAATTAGCCCTCTCTCTCTCTCTCTCTCTCTCTCTCTCTCTCTCTCTCTCTCTCTCTCTCTCTCTCTCTCTCTCTCTCTCTCTCTCTCTCTCTCTCTCTCTCTCTCTATTCAATCTAATGAGCCAACTGGATATGCTCGACATTTTAATGTCTCAAGTATTGCCTCGTGGTCTAACTCGTGAACTTTCCAAAGAATCTTATTATGTGGTTTTCCACCATATTTTATCAAGTGGACATTTGATGCAACAACAAGGTTTGAATAATGAAGAATCTTCCTCTTTGTTTGCCAATCCTCGAATAACCACAAGTTAGGGTTCTTCATAGAATATCGTCTAAGCCATGTGCCTGTTACAACCACTGCACTGACATGATACTCTAAACCTTCACCATCTATAACTGAGTGATCCAATTTTTTTTTAGCTTCAACAAAATGACACAAATAATAATCTGTCCCTTCTTCATTGTCTTCAGTTGAAATAACAACAAAAACATGGCTTGCAGTGACAAATGTACAAAATGCGGTCATTAATTCATAAAATACTTGGGTAAAAGTTATAAAGTTACATATTGATATTACAAAGATATATAAATATATATATTACCAGGTTGCACTAGATCTGACAAGTGGTCAAAGTCAATAGACGTATCCATCTCTACCATTTCTAGTGCTTGTGGGGGACGATAGGTGTCAGTTGGGTCCAAAACCCGTATATCCCATTTGTCCACCTATTCAGTTGACTCACAATCATCCCAATTTTCCTCTGCACATGATGGACAATAGCATGCCATTTTTCGTGTGTGGATACTCCATGAACCTGCATTAGAGCTTCTAAAAGAGTGTAACTCACTAGATCCTGTTAATGTGCAACAATCTTGATATGGTGCAATGTTAGTATTATCTATCAACCAAAAAAATCTACAAACCGTAGAATCACCTTCCTTACCTGGACCCATTGTAGCGTTACACCATTGGATGATGGATTTTGCATCTATCAATATTGCGCCATCTTTGTACTTTAGTTCTTCACAAGCCAAGGCTCTTTTAATGCATGCCCCTGCACCATCATGCTCTCCCTTACCATGACTAGCCTCTATGAAATTCCACATATATTGAATTCTACACAACTTGTGCATCCTGCTCAACCAATAGAACATCCGTGCATTCTTGAATTGAGATGTGCAATTGTCTGACAAAATAATGTGCTGACGATATGTTATAACCCTGTTAGCCAAATCTCCATAAAATAGTTGAAAACAACCATGTATGAACTCCATAGAATATGATCAATCATCGTTGATGTAAAAATGGTACTCCCTCAAAATCTTTCTATCATCCTCTGTACTTGTAGGTGAATGCATGAATGTTATGTGAACAAATATGGAAACCTGTTGAGAAGTATAATACTTTGCTTACACCTCATTTTGTGGTTGTAGTGTGTAGTTCTCTATGAAATCTACAACTGAAACAATGGTATCCAGTGGAAACGTATCCTTGTACAACTTGAATTGCAAATCCAGCCATCGAGCTCTATGGGTATGCCTTGCGTACTCGTAAATAATCTTTTCACGAAAAATCTTCACGAACTCATACACTGGAATCTTTTCAATGACTAAATCACATATTTGACCATTTTTCCCATTTTTTAAAGCATATGTCACTGTCTTAAATTTTTCGTAATCTACTATTTCATTTTCAATTGCATGTGTACTATCCATATGTTGACAAGTTGATAAAAGTTGCAAAGAACACAAAATAAGCACGTACCATCCAAGCATGATGTCTTATAAAATTGTTTGTTGTCCCCTATTTCACATAAAATGTTGGATATGAATTTCCTTGCAAAACAAACTGAGAATGCAAAACTATGCATATATGCCTAAAAATATCAAAATGGTTAGAAAATTCAATGTGTATCCTACAACAACAAGTTGTGCGTGTGTGATTTATCTTCACATAAAAAGGTTTACCCATCTCAAAAAATCTTTGACTTATTCGAATTTGAGGATACATACCAATAAATTTTGCAAAAAATTGTGTCTGAGTTGAGTCCAAAAAATGTTTCGCATGTGGGTCGCGATTTTGGCTACCAATTCTCCTTCTTACAACATCTCTTTGATTATGGGAAACGCGTGTGTTATTTTTCCAAAAAATTTCGATCAATGATTTCAAGGCTTCACTAATTTTTTTATCTTTTCACGGTAGTCTACTGCTAAATATCCATAACTCATTTTTTGTTGGATCTTCCAATCTCTCACACCTTAGCATGCCTCTCCTTAGAGTACCTCTACCATTTTAAAATGTTTTTCTTGTCTTTCTCATGAGTCAAGCTTTCTTCATTTGGTTACTTACTATTGTCGATGTAAGTACTCATCTTGTGATATTACTATCTTTGGTGCGTGATTTACAACCCACTTTTTCATAAGCACTCATTAGATTCTTTACAATATATTTTTTCATTTGAATCGTACCTTGAACTCAAGATGATGTTCCTTGACAATAAGATGCAAAAGATGGAATATCACCTACTTGATGTGTTGATGTTGTGCCTTCAACATGACATGATGGAGTGTATATATTGTCGAATCTACAAATCAGTGTCTCTTCAACATGAGAGGACGATATGACTTCAACATTGGAAGATGGTGTAGCGGACAATATGACTCCAACATTAGAAGATGGTGTAGCAGACGATATGACTCCAACATTGGAAAATGGTGTAGCGGAGGATATGACTCCAACATTGGAAGATGGTGTAGCTTCACAATTCAATTGTCTTCTTGAGCGTAACAGTATCATTCGTTCTCTTTGTCTTTCCAATTCTTCCTCTTTGTTTCTTTGTACCGGTGGTTCTTGATCCTCTTCAAAAGTCAATTCTTCATTCTTGCTTTGTAATTTTCTTTGCTTACATAGTAATTTCATTTTATCTCTTTTAATTGCCAAATCTCTCTCTCTCTATCTTCATTTGTTTGAGTTTTTGGTTTCTTCCTTGGCATGATGATGATTTCTACATGTCAAATTATTCAAAAATCTAAATTACTTAAAATGTGTAAATTACAAATTATTCAAATACATATAAAAATTATAATTATTTGAATGAATACACAATATATATCAAATGACTTGTCGAATTTCTAACCATTTCGAAATAACATTTCGTTCAAACATACAAATTTCAATGAATTCACTATATATTAAACAACATGTAAAATTATAATCAAATTTGTATCTATATATCAACAAAAAATATTTAAAATAGATTGCACTAACCTTTTCTATACAAGGAATATTCAAAAAGTCTTCAAATCACGTATCCAATGATTGAATTTGGTGTTTGCTAGGTTCCAAAAGTGTTGAAATAGTGTTTGTTGTGTTGAAACCCATGATTTCTATTGGAATAATAGAGTGCATTACAGACCAAAAGTAGAGAATGGATGAAATGGGCCCCAAAGTTGCTTTTTGCCTATTTTTAGGTGATTTCTCATAGTGTGTACGCACTATAGTGCATATGCACTATAAAGCGTGTACGCACTATAGTGCATATGCACTATAAAGCGTGTATGCACTATAGTGCATACGCACTATGTGGAAATGCATCACTCTCCATCTTCCTTACTCTCTATCCTCCCTACTCTCTCTCCCATCCCCTACCCTCTCTCTCTTCCTACTCTCTCTCCCCTCTCCCATCCCTTACACACTCTCTCTCTCCCCTCTCCCATCCTTTACTCTCTCACTCTCACTCTCCCTCTCCCACTGCCTACTCTCTCTACCTCTCTCACCCTCTCTCCTCTCCCATCCCCAACTCTTTAGATCTCTCACACACACTCTTATCCCCCCACTCTCTTCTCTCCAATCCCCTACTCTCTACATCTATCACACACACTCCCATCCCCCAATCTCTTTCCCTCTCCCTCTCCTACTGCCTACAATCTCTCTCTCTCCCTCTTTACTCTCTCTCTCTCTCTCCCATCCCTTACTCTCACTCTCTCTCTCCCATCCCCTACTCTCTCTCACACTCTCCCATCCCCTAATCTCACTCTCTCTCTCCCATCCCGTACGAGCTCTCTCTGCCACCACCTACTCACTCTCACACTCTCTCTCCCATCCCCTACTCTATCTCTCTTACACACACACTCCCATCCCCCCTCTCTCCCTCTCCCACTGCCTACATTCTCTCCCCCATCCCCTACTCTATCTCTCCTCTCCCATCCCCTACTCTCACACTCTCATACTCTCTCCCATCCCCTACTTTGTCTCTCTTACACACATTCCCATTCCCCCTCTCTCTCTCCCTCTCCCACCACCTACTTTCTCTCCCCCATCGTCATACTCTCTCTGCCACCCCCTACTCTCTCTCACACTCACACTCTCTCCCATCCCCTACTCTCTCTCTTTCACAAACACACACACTCTTATCCCCCCACTCTCTTCTCTCCCATCCCCCCTATCTCTCTCCCTCTCCCTCTCTGACTCCCTCTCCTACTGCCTACTATCTCTCTCTCTCAAGTTCTCTCTCCCTCTCTACTCTCTCTCTCTCTCTCTCCCATCTTGTACAAGCTCTCTCTGCCACCACCTACTCACTCTCACACTCTCTCCCATCCCCTACTCTATCTCTCTTACACACACACTCCCATCCCCCCCTCTCTCTCTCTCTCCCTCTTCCAGTCCCTCTCCCACCACCTACTTTCTCTCTCCCATCCCCTACTCTCTCTCTCCTCTCCCATCCCCTACTCTCTCACACTCTCACACTCTCTCCCATCCCCTACTCTATCTCTCTTATACACACACTCCCATCCCCCCTCTCTTTCTCCCTCTCCCACCACCTACTTTCTCTCCCCCATCACTGTACTCTATCTCTCTGCCACCCCCTACTCTCTCACACACTCTCACACTCTCTCCCATCCCCTACTCTCTCTCACACTCTCTCTCTTTCATAGACACACACACTCTTATCCCCCCACACTTCTTCTCTCCCATCCCCTACTCTCTACATTTGTCACACACACTCCCATCCCCCTATCTCTCTCCCTCTCCCTCTCCCACTCCCTCTCCTACTGCCTACTATCTCTCTATCTCAAGTTTTCTCTCTTCCTCTCTACTCTCTCTCACACTCTCTCCCATCCCCTACTCTCTCTCTTTCATAGACACACACACTCTTATTCCCCCACTCTCTTCTCTCACATCCTCCCTATCTCTCTCCCTCTCCCTCTCCCACTCCCTCTCCCTCTCCCACTCCCTCTCCTACTGCCCACTATCTCTCTCTCTCTCTCCCTCTCTACTCTCTCTCTCTCTCTCCCATCCTGTACGAGCTCTCTCTGCCACCACCTACTCACTCACACTCTCTCCCATCCCCTACTCTATCTCTCTTACACACACACTACCATCCCCCCTCTCTCTCCCTCTCCCACTCCCTCTCCCACCACCTACTTTCTCCCCCCCATCCCCTACTCTCTCTCTCTCCTCTCCCATCCCCTACTCTCTCACACTCTCTCTCATCCCCTACTCTGTCTCTCTTACACACACACTCCCATCCCCCCTCTCTTTCTCCCTCTCCCACTGCCTACTTTCTCTCCCCCATCGTCATAATCTCTCTCTGCCACCCCCTACTCTCTCACACACTCTCACACTCTCTCCCATCCCCTAATCTCTCTCACACTCTCACACTCTCTCTCCCATCCCCTACTCTCTCTCTCTTTCATAGACACACACACTCTTATCCCCCCACTCTTCTTCTCTCCCATCCCCTACTCTCTACATCTGTCACGCACACTCCCATCCCCCCTATCTCTCTCCCTCTCCCTCTCCTACTCCCTCTCCCACTCCCTCTCCTACCACCTACTATCTCTCTTTCTCAAGTTCTCTCTCTTCCTCTCTATTCTCTCTCTCTCCCATCCCTTACTCTCACTCTCTCTCTCCCATCCCCTACTCTCTCTCACACTCTCCCATCCCCTAATCTCACTCTCTCTCTCTCTCTCCCATCCGGTATGAGCTCTCTCTGCCACCACCTACTCTCTCTCACGCTCTCACACTCTCTCCCATCCCCTACTCTATCTCTCTCACACACACACTCCCATCCCCCCTCTCTCCTCTCCCATCCCCTACTCTCTAGATTTGTCACACACACTCCCATCCCCCTCTCTCTCCCTCTCCCACTCCCTCTTGCACTGCCTACTATCTCTCTCTCTCTCAAGTACTCTCTCTCCCTCTCTACTTTCTCTCTCCCATCCCCTACTCTCACTCTCTCTCTTCCATCCCCTACTCTCTCCCATCCCCTACTCTCTCTCTCTCGCCCCCATCCCATATGAGCTCTCTCTGCCACTTCCTACTCTCTCTCAAACTCTCACACTCTCTCCCATCCCCTACTCTCTCTCTCTTGCCCCCATCCCATACGAGCTCTCTCTACCACCTCCTACTCTCTCTCAAACTCTCACACTCTCTCCCATCCCCTACTTTTTCTCTCTTATAAATAAATACACATTCCCATTCCCTCCCTCTCTCTCTCGCAGTCCCTCTCCCACTGCCTACTCTCTCCCATCCCCTGCTCTATCTCTCTTACACACTTCCATTCCACCTCTCTCTCCCTCCCACTCCCTCTCCCACCGCCTACTATCTCTCTCTCTCTTTCTCACTCTCACTCTCTCCCTCTCTCTCCCATCCCTCTGACATTGCCTACTCTCTCTATCTTTCTCTCCCCTCTCTCATTCCCTACTCTCTCTCTTTCACACACACACACTCCCATCCCCCCTCTCTCCTCTCCCATCTCCTACTTTTTCTATCACTCGCTCTCCCTCTCCCACTCCCTCTCCCACTGCCCACTCTCTCTCTCTCTCTCTCTCTCCCCCTCTCTATACTCTGTCTCTGCTACCCCCTACTCTCTCTTACATTTTCACACTCTCTCCTATCCCCTACTCTCTCTCTCTCTTTCTCTCTTACACACATTTCTATCCCCGCTCTCTCTCCCTCTCCCATTGCCTACTCTCTCTTCCATCCCCTACTCTCTCTCGAGCTGCTCTGTCTTCCCCCTCTTCCATTCCATACTCTCTCTCTTTCACACACATGCACTCCCATCCTCCTCTCTCTCACTCTTCCTCTCCCACTTTGTCTCCCATTGTCTACTCTCTCTATCTCTTTGTCTCTCTCTCACACACACATAGCCATTCCCCTGCCCCCCCCCCCACCCAGCTCTCTTTTGGTCTTGGTTTGCAATTTAGGCCTCAATAGGGTGTTCGCCCTATAGCACGCACGCGCTACTGAGAATTCAATGCTTCTAATAGCGCGTGCACGCTATTGAAAGCTTTGCATTAAACCCAAGCCTAAGGCTTGGTTTTTCCTTGGAGATCCAACCCAAAGGTTTGGAGTTTATAAATAGGTCTGAGACGTGTTTTCCAGCAAACATACCAAAAATGATTGATTTTTCTTGTGTGCTCCCCTTCAAGATTCCTCATGGTTGGATATTGATAAGATCAGGTTACATAGCATTATAGGTCTCCGTGTTAGCTATCTAACCATATAATTTATTTTTAATTTGAACTATTTCAAGGCTTTCATCTATAATTTCTTTTGAATGTATGTTCATTTTTTGTCAAAAACCACCATGTACTAATTGGGCTATAGATTTTAGCTCATTCATCGAATTTTGCAACAACTTAGTTTTTTAGAAACTAGACTCCATTCTACACACTTTAAAAAAAAATAAGTTTTGATTTTAGATTAGTTTTCAATTATTTCTAGGCGGAGCACACAAATATTTCACATTTTTGGAATGTGTCTAGTTAAAAAATTCATTAAAAAAAAATACACATTATAAAATTACCCAAAAAATTTGGGATAAACTACATAGTGTTAAGTAACTTTTGACCAGAGCGATTAAAGAATTTCAAAAAAAAAGTTAAAATTTTAGGGGGGTCACACTTTGTACTATGTTATGTTTTTTTGGAATAAATAGTACCACTTTTTGTGGCCCCCTTTTTTGAGGACCTAAAACTAAACCATTTTGAAAAAAAATTAGTAGTTTAGAAACTAGATTCAAAGGATTGCGACTTTTGTTTTTATCATATCTTAAAATTTTGAGCGGAACTATCTTCAAATTCTTGTTGAAGTTCAAAATTTGCAGATTTCAGGAAAAAGGTGTCCACTTATACCCCCCTTTTGGCACCACAACTTGGTGCACTTACCCCATCACTTGACGAATTCAGAAGGTAGACAACTCAGATTATTGTCCTACTTTTTAGGATAAATGGTTTAAGGATAGGATGCAGACTTAAGAGTTATCTCCCCACTTATACCAATGAAATACTATGATAGAGTATGCTCATCCTGGCAATTCAGGGAAGTCGATACTCGGTACCTACAATTTGCATAAAATCTACGAATGTACAAACACATATATTCTAAGCTAAATAGGTAATGGTGGGGAGTGACACATCATGTAGATCCCGACTAGCAGGTGACTATGACTCCCTCCCTCAACCACATCAGGAACATCAAACATAAAGAAAACGTATACGTACACCATACACATGCAAGTATGGGGTAAGTAACCATAGAAACTGCATATAATAAATCCATCTATCTAACCATCATGAGATAATTGAAATCACTAACTGAACATACCTATATCATCATCAAAATTATTATAAACACATTAAATAACTAGAAACTCATCACATATAATCAATTGAGTATCTAATCAAATCCCATAACCAAGCATCAATAATCATAAAATATAGTAAAAAAACTAACCTAAAAGAATCCCGTAATACAATTAGAAAAGTCAACTAGAGGTAGGTATTACAGCTCATTTCAGAAGAACAAACCAGTTTTGTTCCTGGTAGATCTATTTTAGATGGCATTACAATCATTCAGAAAACCATACACTTAGCTAAAACCAACAAAGAAGCATGCATGTTCATGAAACTAGACATTCAAAAAGCTTATGACATGGTAGATTGGCGGTTCCTCTGTAAAATATTAGAATCCTTTAGATTCTCTCATATGTATATCAACTCCAAATATCTCATTGTTGATCAATGGTAATCTAGAAGGTTTTTTTGACATCTCTTGAGGATTAGACAAGGTGATCCTATTTCACCCTTTCTATTTATTATTATGGAAGAGACATTTAGTAGAGCAATAAGTAAAGCACAATCAAATAGGAAAATGCAAGGAGTGATGATAGCAGAAAATATCCTGAATGTCGCACATTAGCAATTCACAAATGACACTTGTTGGAAATCTGATTGAAAAGCTCATTGTTGAAGATCAAAGAGGGAGATTGTTGCAAAGAAAGAAGATTGTTGTTTTCAATCATTGTTTTTTCATTGATGTCAAACCTACTATTTGTAGGAATGACATTTTCTTATAAGATCCAAGTACTATCACTTAGTTAATTGATGAAGAGGATTTGATCAACAAGATGTAACAAGAGCACCTAAGGGAAAGGTTGAGTTATGATGTTGTAATGAAGTGCAAGGATCAGCTAAGACAACGATTAAATGATGTATTGATAGCATACTCAAAGATATAGAGGTTGGTCACACTTAGAAACATTGGAGGAAGAAGTTGTAACAAGGTGGAATGCAAAGCTTAAACTAAGATCATTAGTGGGTGCCAAGAAAGTTAGTTGAAGCCGAGAAAAATCTTAGTAGGATTCAAGTAATAGTAAATTCTAGTGTTCACCGAGTGATCTTCAAGTGTTGAGTGAAGATTAGGTGTCGAGCATCAGAAAATCTTAGTTGGTGCCAAGTAATCTTCAAGTGCTGAGCATCAAGAAAAACACAGTTGATGCCGAGTAACACAGTATGTGTCGAGCACCAGTATTTCAATAGTGCTAAGTTGTTGCATTATTTTAAATGATGAAGATTAACCAAATCTGAGCTAACAAAGTGGTTGTCTTGAATTTTGTGAACGAGTTGGAAGATAAGGATGATGAGCTAGTGGCATAGAATTCTATGAAAACCATTTTTGGGTGAATTCTAAAGGATTATTCAAGAAGTTTCTAGAGGAAACAAAATATGAGTTATATGCAATGAATCCTACCTAATCCATGCAAATTGAAATTAAAGGATGAAAGAATCAAGTGGGAAAAGGACTCCAAGACTTCTATTTTAAGGAAGTCATAGACCAAGAATCGAATGTTGCTGCTAAAGTGCCAAATTGTGAAGTAGATGGAAGGGTGTCAAGGAAGTGACATCTAGGATAAGGAAGACCACAAAGGTTTTTCTTCTACGAGTGGTCATGAAGACAAAGTTGTAGTGATGAAAGGCCAGGCAAGGGTGTGAGCTGAGAAGTGATCTGAGATCTGCAAGATAAGTTGTATGTTGTAGTCAGGCCAAAGTTTATTTCTAATACTTTCTAGTAATTGTATTAGACATGAAAATCCTATGGACTTAGGTTGGCCTAACAGCCATTTGTAAATACTTTAACAGGGTGGCATTCCAAGTGAATGTTTTAAAGTCCTTTAACCAGGCCTGCTTCTAACAAGGTGGTTAAATCCTCTAACAAGCTCACATTTGACAGTGTGTTGTAAGACTTTAACATGGCAGGTCTTTCATAGGGCATCACTTCAGAAGAGTGAGAATTGAGTAGCATATTACTGGTGGTTTTTCCCAAGTTAGGTTTCCACATAAATCACTGTGTTATGTGTTAATTTCTTATGTGTTATGCTTGCTTATTGATTTACAGTAACTTGCTGGTTAGAAAAGTTAAAGCTTGGATGAATGAATAGTTGAATGGGCTCACTATACTTAGTGAAAAGTTTGAGTAGGACATTTGGACCTTGAATAATTGATTCACCCCCACCCCCCCTTAAGAGTTATCTCCCCACTTATACCAATGAAATACTATGATAGAGTACGCTCATCCTGGCAATTTAGGGAAGTCGATACTCGGTACCTACAATTTGCATAAAATCTACGAATGTAAAAACACATATATTCTAAGCTAAATAGGTAATGGCGGGGAGTGACACATCATGTAGATCTCGACTAGCAGGTGACTATGACTCCCTCCCTCAACCACATCAAGAACGTCAAACATAAAGAAAATGTATACGTACACCATACACATGCAAGTATGGGGTAAGTAACCATAGAAACTGCATATAATAAATCCATCTATCTAACCATCATGAGATAACTGAAATCACTAACTGAACATACCTATATCATCATCAAAATTATTATAAACACATTAAATAACTAGAAACTCATCACATATAGTCAACTGAGTATCTAATCAAATCCTGTAACCAAGCACCGATAGTCATAAAATATAGTAAAAAAACTAACCTAAAAGAATCCAATAATACAATCAGAAAAGTCAACTAGAGGTAGGTATTACAACTCATTTTAGAAGAACAAACCAATTTTGTTCCTGGTAGATCTATTTTAGATGTCATTACAATCATTCAGGAAACCATACACTTAGATAAAACCAACAAAGAAGCATGTATGTTCATGAAACTAGACATTCAAAATGCTTATGACATGGTAGATTGGTTGTTCCTCTGTAAAATATTAGAATCCTTTAGATTCTCTCATATGTATATCAACTCCAAATATCTCATTGTTGATCAATGGTAATCTAGAAGGTTTTTTTGACATCTCTTGAGGATTAGACAAGGTGATCCTATTTCACCCTTTCCATTTATTATTATGGAAGAGACATTTGGTAGAGCAATAAGTAAAGCATAATCAGATAGGAAAATGCAAGGAGTGATGATAGTAGAAAATATCCTGAATGTCACACATTAGCAATTCACAGATGACACTTGTTGGAAATCTGATTGAAAAGCTCATTGTTGAAGATCAAAGAGGGAGATTGTTGCAAAGAAAGAAGATTGTTGTTTTCAATCATTGTTTTGTCATTGATGTCAAACCTGCTATTTGTAGGAATGACATTTGCTTATAAGATCCAAGTACTATCACTTAGTTAATTAATGAAGAGGATTTGATCAATAAGATGTAACAAGAGCACCTAAGGGAAAGGTTGAGTTATGATGTTGTAATGAAGTGCAAGGATAAGCTAAGACAATGGTTAAATGATGTATTGATAGCATACTCAAAGATATAGAGGTTGGTCACACTTAGAAACATTGGAGGAAGAAGTTGTAACAAGGTGGAATGCAAAGCTTAAACTAAGATCATTAGTGGGTGCCAAGCAAGTTAGTTGAAGCTGAGCAAAATCTTAGTAGGAGTCGAGTAATGGTAAATTCTAGTGTGCGTCGAGTGATCTTTAGGGGCCGAGTGAAGATTAGGTGTCGAACATCAGAAAATCTTAGTTGGTGCTGAGTAATCTTCAAGTGTCGAGCATCAGGAAAAACACAGTTGATGTCAAGTAATGCAATATGTGCCAAGCACCAGTATTTCAATCGTGTTGAGTTGTTGCATTATTTTAAATGATGAAGATTCACTAAATCTGAGCCAACAAAGTGGTTGTCTTGAATTTTGTGAACGAGTTGGAAGATAAGGATGATGAGTTGGTGGCATAAAATTCTATGAAAACCATTTTTGGGTGAATTTTAAAGGATTATTCAAGAAGTTTCTAGAGGAAACAAAATATGAGTTAGATGCAATGAATCCTACCTAATCCATGCAAATTGAAATTAAAGGATGAAAGAATCAAGTAGGAAAAGGACTCCAAGACTTCTATTTAAGGAAGTCATAGACCAAGAAGTTAATGCTACTGATATTGTTGCTGCTAAAGTGCCAAATTGCGAAGTAGATAGTGACATCTAGGAGAAGGAAGAACATAGAGGCTCTACTTCTACGAGTGGTCATGAAGAGATGATTGCATTGGTACATTGAGCATGGAGACTCAAGGAGACTAAGCTTGAAAGGAGGGCAAGCTGTCAGAGTTGCAGTGATGAAAGGCCCGGCAAGGGTATGAGCTGAGAAGTGATATGAGATCTGCAAGATAAGTTGTATGTTGTAGTCAAGTCAAAGTTTATTTCTAATACTCTCTAGCAATTTTATTAGACATGAAAATCCTATGGACTTAGGTTGGCCTAACAGCCATTTGTAAATCCTTTAACAAGGTGGCATTCCAAGTGAATGTTCTAAAGTCCTTTAACCAAGCCCACTTCTAATAGAGTGGTTAAATCCTCTAACAAGATCACATTTGACAGTGTGTTGTAAGCCTTTAACAGGGCAGGCCTTTCACAGGGCATCACTTCAAAAGAGTGAGAATTGAGTAGCATGTTACTGGTAGTTTTTCCCAAATTGGGTGTCCACGTAAATCACTATGTTATGTGTTGATTTCTTATGTGTTATGCTTGCATGTTGATTTATAGTAACTTGCTGGTTAGAAAAGTTAAAGCTTGGATGAATGAATAGTTGAATGGGCTCACTATACTTAGTGAAAAGTTTGAGTAGGACATTTGGACCTTGAATAATTGATTCACCCCTCGACACCCCCCCCCCCCCCCCCCCCCCCTCTTAGTTATTATAAAGCATTTCTAATAGACACTATCCTACTAGGGGTGAGTACACTAATAGAAGCATAGAACTTCAAATGGATCATTCTTAAATATACTGAAGCATCCGGACAAAAAGTAAAGGTAGAAAAATCAGAGATATTCTTCATCAATGCAAAACAAGAGTTTGAGGAAGATATAAGCAGAGAAATGGGATTTAGAAAAGGTGTATTCCCATGTAAGTACCTAGGGATATATTTAGAAAAACACATTAAAAGTACCAAGACCTGGAATAAAATTTTAGAAACAATATATAAGATAATGGAAAATTGGAAAGGGAGATGGTTGACCAAGGCAAGAAGAACCCTGAAAATCAAATCAACTCTCTCAAATATCCCAACATACCAATTGTCATGTCTACCTTTACCCAAAAGTGTGAATAAAAAATTGGAAGGAAAATTTAGTTTTTTTTTTGGAAAGGATTGGAAGAGAAAAAGAAAATGACACTCATTAAGTGGGATAATATATGTAAACCCAAAGAAATGGGAAGGTTGGGAATCAAGAACCTAAACTGGCGGAATGAAACATTAGGTGCAAAATTAGTTTGGAGAATGTACCAAGAAAGAAATAGTAAATGGGCCAAGATCGTGTATCATAAATACTTAAACTACTCTAACCCTTCATTAGTATTTAGAGTTTGTAATCCACCCGAAGGATCTAAGCTATGGAACTCTATGATGAAATGTAGAAACATGTATAACAAAAGTTATGAATAGTCATTTAAGAAAAGTTTCTAGAGAAGAGGGATCCTTTTTAAATTGGGATGCCAATATGAAAAAGAATTGGACAAATTTAACTAATCCACCTTTAATTTTTCCCAAGAAAAACTCTCAAGCTAGAAGGGATTGTAGATGGGTTCTACCTCCAAATTGATGGAAAAAACTAAACTTCAATGGAGCATCAAGAGGAAATCTAGGAGTATTAGGGATAGGTTGTATCATTAGCTTAGAAACAAGAGATTGGTTACCCATGAGAGATAAACCTATTGGGATAGCAACAAATAATATAGCAAAATTAGAAGCACTTTAGGAGGAACTCTTTTAGAGTTTAAAATTAGGAATTAAGAAAATTATCATAGAAGGGGGCTCTCAAATCATTATCAATGCTCTTACAAAAATGGTGACACCGAATTGGATCTCATTAATTTGAAATTAGAGACAATTTTAAATAGCATAGATAAATTTGAAGAAACAAGATTTTTTCATCTTTATTGAGAGAGAAATAAAATAGTAAACCATTTGGCCAACAAGGGTGTAGATGGTGAAGATATTACCATTATGGTATCCAACTCTTAGTTTTTCCCTCTACATTTAGCTTAGATTTCCGCTAGTTTGCTTTAACTTCATTTAACTTTGTGTCCCTCGTATTATTATATGTTGAGTTAAGAATTTAATGTAATATAGTAAGGATGCCCCAATAATTATTTAACTTGCTGTCCTTTCTTCAGTGCCATCATGAATTAGTAATGTTTGTAGTCTCGAGGTGCTTCACATGATCTCCTTCTAGAATCATCATGTCCTCATCGTAGTATGAATGCTTTTATTGGTCTATTTAAGGAACCCTATTCATTCACTAAATCAACATTTAAGCGTGTTGATTTTTTAGTTAACATCATGGAGTTAACCATCACTTTGTTTCATGCGACTGAGGCAAGAACCATGGCTTTCATGGGTTCAATTAAGTCTAAGCATTGGAACAAGATTCTTAATCGTGTTGATGACATGACTAGGGTGGCCATTAGTAGAGCCCTTGGGGAAAGGTTTTTTGATTATAGTTTTTTGTGGCATACCAATAGCGATGTTGTAGGGTCCTCCATAGCTTGGTTGTTTAGGGATGGCATTGGTCAATGGGAAATTCTACGTCTCTGTTATAACATTTTCAACCCCACCTGGTTAGTAGGGATAGAAGAATGCCTTCCTAAGACCCCAATTAAAACAAGGGCATCTGTAATTTGATTCTTTTAAATTCATCTAAAATCTAACTAGGGTATGCCCTTTTTAATTTTGTCCAAAATAGTACCAAGGTCCTTGAAAAGACTGGAGGTTTTCTTCCTTCGTTCTTTCCTATTAGTGCCCGCTTGAATGGAGACTTTGTAATCTTATTTATTCATTTGTATAAATATAGGACTTCAGCCTTTTATCAAGGAAAAAATAAACTAAAATAAATTTAAAATTAAAACAACAATTTAAAATTCAGTTTTTTAAAATTAAAAATATATTTATTTGAGACTTATTAAAATTGTTTAAAATAAATAACAATATTATTAAATTATCATACTGAACAATTAAAAATTATGTCATTCACTAAAATTCAAAATCAAGAAAATTCCACCGTTTTCTGAAATAAAAATACAAAAAGGAAAAACTCGGAGTTTAAATAAGAAGAAATTTTGTTTACCGGGGGCTAAACTGGCCAAATTGGACGAAGTCGTCGGTTATTTCTGCACATGGAAACGAAACCTTGAATAGCTACTTTAGATGATCAAGTCTACCTAATAAAATAAAATAAAAAATACAGTAATATTAGTTTCCAGAGGGAGCGCATATGTAAAATAATTACGACATTGATCTGGTTTTCATGGCGGCCAATGCATTGGCAGGGATGCTCTGATTGGAACGCATTCCAAAATCATTCCGGCAAGGAAATCTCTAATAGCACAAATAATAATTGTAATGGCTCCTGGATGGAATGTCAATGTTGTGAAACAAGCGGAATTATTGAAGCAAGAAGGCAATTCTTATTTTAAGAAGGACCGTTTAGGAGCAGCAATTGAAGCCTATACACAGGTAACTTTCCCCTCTTTAATGTACTAATTTAATTGTTAAATAAGCTAATCTGTGCATCTTTTCTTTTTGGTAGGCGATAACTCTGTGCCCAAATGTGCCCGCTTATTGGACAAACAGAGCACTTTGTCATAGGAAACGCGAGTAAGTATCGCATCCATTTTTTTAATCAATCTTTTACTTTTTCCTTTGTATTGTTTTATTCACTAGCATTGGAGCCTGTAATTTTTGTTTTCAACAACAGTGATTGGGAGAAAGTGGAAGCTGATTGCAGAAAAGCTCTAGAGCTCGACGCTAGTTCTGTTAAGGTCAGAATAAATGTTGCCATTGCGCATATTATTTATTTGAAGATATAACATTGTCAACCCTCCAAAATACGAATCTTTTGTATCTACTGATACTGTTTTCCGCAAACCCTACATCTGCAGCGAACAGTGACATTTACTTACTTTGACAACAGGGAATTCAAAATTTATGAGCCCAATAGAAACCACTATTTCTATCTGTGGCTTGCATTTAAAATCCACTAATTTTAAAATTGTAAAAGCTTGGCACTAATTCGGATGCCTAATTACCCAATACCACACGAAATTTTAGTTTAATTAGGTCTTTGCAATCTCGTTATTGAAAAAACAGATATACCTTGTGTGATTGTATTGAAGTTATTGCTGTGAGATTTTGACGCTATAATCCTAATCTATTGCTCTATTCTGATGACGGATAACAAGGTTTGATCCAAAGTATTAGTATATTAATATTTTTCAATTCAAGTTTTCTCAGGAATATTCATTTGTGAAATAAGCGATTTCTAGGTCACAGCCTAGCGAGAATGTTCTTGTTAGTGAATCATACTTGCGTTTTGTAACAAGGGCACATATCACTTTAGCTCATATGTATCGTTCAATTTTTCCTGCCATGGATTTCCATCTTCTGATGTAGCTTTGAATGCCTCCTTAATCCATTCACTCCAGGAATAATATATATGAAAACATAGGTTACTCCAATATCATCGGGAGGGATCAAACTCAAAAAGGTAATTAGTAATAACATCTTTTAAACTACAGGGTAATAAAATTGCAGTAAGTTGGATAACAGAAGTCAGGATCTCTTTAGATTGTCTATAAAACCAAATTGTCATGAAATAGACTCCCCTTAAATGAATATGACAGCAAACTATTCTTGGAAGTAACTAGCATTGTTCTCAAAAGTTTGACTTACATCTACCTTGCAAATCTAGGATCCCAAAAACCCCTCCTTGTTACACTGAAGAATGCCTCGTCAAAAGGGCTGTTCTAACTAACCTCCATTTCTGGTTATATTGTGTTCTTCAGCTTGGACAATTTACTCTTGCAGTGCTTTGAGATTCATTGCTCTCTTAGGCACATGTCACTGGGTGTTTTCTGTATGGATCACTTCAAATTTGATATGTAGAAGATTTAGGAAATAGATATAACAAATAGAGGTAAACACCCATCATTTCTTACAAAAGTAATGTTGATTGTATCCTCTGAGACAACTAAGAAGATATAACACTATTGCACATAATCTTAAGTGCAGACAATAAATGCAATAATAATATTTTGTATAATTTTCACATAGATACTTAGTCACCAATGCCCTCAGTCTAGGGTCAGAGGTGGATGCCGATGCCTCCAAAGGCGGATCTGCTGGGGAGGTACACATGATGCATAAGTTACATGCAAACTATTAATACTACACATTTGAAATCTTTATAAATGATGATATTATATTGAATAGAAGATAGTTTAATTGTTTCCAATCATCTCCTCTGTTATTAATTTCAAGTGTACTATCAACTGTTTGACAAACCGAATATCATTTCAATGTACGTTTTGAATCTTAGTTCAATCAAATATGTCAGCTCATGTGTCTTCAAACTTTTCTTTCATAGACTGGTTTTCCTAAGCAACACCATGATCACACATAGTTTTAGCTAGAGTGCCATTTAAAAGTAATGGTTTCACTGTAGTGCTGTGGATTTTAAGCATGTTTCATCCATGATGCAGCTCATTAACTTCTTCATGAAGGCTCCTCTTAAGTATGCATTCTTAAAGCTTTGTGGTTGGACATCAAGAGGTTCCTTCCAAGAGGAATGATGTAGATTAAGATGATAGTAGCAGACTGACATTGGCTTTATGTGGGGAGTCGGGGACCTGGCTGTGAATATGACTTAGATTTTTCTTTAAGAGGGACCTATTACTTGGTTGCATTCCATACAAAAGTGTTAACAAGAAAATTTAAAAATCACCCAAGATGAATGATGATTGAACTTGAAATTCCTTATAAAAGTGTTAAATATAGACTACACTGTAATATAGAATGTATATTGATAATATATTCTTGTGTTTGGTCATTCATCTTGGGGATTGATCTTATTTGTCATTTGACTAACAATTGTTATTTTATAATATAAATATCAAATAATATGTATCATGTATATAATATTTAATAGGGAACATCTATTTATAATATATATTTTAACATAGTCAAACAAATCCACATCCCTCCAAATTTTTTTTTCACACATCCATGCACTCGATTCTCGTGTCCGCATCTGTATCAGCACCCGAATAGGCAACTTAGCACACATACATTAAAAGCTGAGTAGTCATTTCATGTTGATAGATATGTATTAAGTAAATGAGAAACAGGTTTCACTTTTCCCTTTTTATTTCATTTTCACGGTCCATTCCCTGGTCTGATATTAGTATCAAAGTGTTTGGGAAAATCCATTCACAGCAAAATAAGTCTTACTAAAACTTATTTGTTGAATTTTTTGATTCTCCATTTCATGGTAGAAAATGTTTTTACTGACAACAAATAAATCAACCGCAAACATTTATTTGCAGCATTTTTTCAATCCTTATATTGTTCTATACTATTTGAAACCCTATTAAATTTGAATTCCTTTTATCCCTCCCATTTTTTCTCTACTTTTTTTCTTTTTTCAAATATTTGAAAACATGCAGAATTAAAGACCGAACAGAGCTAAGAGAGCAATTGAAGAGTAGCAGCACATTTTCTCAGAGATTAAACATTTTGTTGTGATTGCACTGGGTTGCACAACTGCTGTTGACGTTTAGGATTATATTCACAAGGCTGGCGCAATGCTACATGGGGACTTTGGTTTTTTTCTTTTCTTTTCTTACAAAATTACCAAAGGAACAATGAATCGGAATTTTTGAAAGTTTGAAAAAATATGATTGTGTAAGAACTAGTGCACCTGCATGAGGAACGTAGGGTTGGATGAACATGAGATGGAATCATTTTTTCAGAAGTAGGGCATTCCAATTTGATATTTATTATTTATCCATTTGGACTAGGTTTTAGGATGCTGAGCAACTGTTCAAGCCCCATTCAGAAAAGGTAGAGTGAATTCTATCTCATATCTTCTGATAACATGGATAGTTTTCATCATCAGTCTGCTCTGAACAAACCCAAAGCGTTTTGAATAGTCTGTGGTTTTTTGTTGGCTTCAATTCTGAAAAATTGTTGCTTCCCAATAAAGATGTTTTTTTTGGTGGCATCAGAAGCTCCACGTCTCCAATGAATTATAAAATCATCATTGTAAGATTCCGAGGGCTTAATCAAGTCAGAGGCCTCAACATCCTCGCAGTTCTACCCATCAAACAAAAACTGCCTTCTTGTCTTCCTAAAATTTGGAGACCAGGATTTTGGCGAAACCCCATAGTAAGTTGAGCCATCTCATTCCCATTGGGTCCTTGATACTGCTTCCCTAAGAGGATTGACTGGCAACGGAGTATTCCAAGAGCTACATGTATCACTTCCCATGGCCCCAAAACCACTGTTATGTATACTTTTGAAGATCCAACCCAGACCGAGATATAGAGCAGCAAATGTTGCCAACTGATAGTTTTTGAGGCCTGTAGCTGCTGCTGTGCCAATTCACCAGATTTTCTCACTGTACAATTTTGCAGGACTTGTTATCTTTTCTGTTGACAATTGTGTCATGGAAAGGATAAATACATATGCAGAGACAGAAGTTGAATATCAATAAATATCTTCTGCAAATAAATTCATCACTGAGAACAAAAAATACTGGTAAATCTATGTTGAAGAAGGAACAAAATAGTATTTCAAGAAGAAATGGATAATATACGGAGATTGAAGAATTTTTTTGATCGATAGTAGGGTATTGCCAATATTTTATTAATTTTAAACATTTACAATCTTTTTTTTTCCCCCATTCAAAGTGCAAGCACTGGGGGGAAAGAACGGGGAAGAAAACCCCCATTCTAGCTTAGGATGCAAGCATCCTGTTTGTTTATAATTACAATTGTCTCTATTTATGAGAGAGGACTTTGGAAAGAGATGTTGGAAATTTGCTTAGTGCTCCCCTTGAGATTCGTGACAAGGGCTTAACCGCCTCTTGTGTAGTATAAGTTGAGTGGTTGTATTGGGCATTGACAGATCGGTCTTTTGGTGCAACGACAACCCCACTCTAACAAGTGGTATTAGAGCTTGGTCACAAGTTCGAAGACTCAGGCCCTTGGGTAACGCTGAGGGGGAGATTGTTGGAAATTAGTTCCGTGCTCCCCTTGGGATTCATGAGTAGGGCTTAACCTCCTCCTGTGTACTATAAGTTGAGTGGTTGTGTCAAGCATTGACAAATCAGTCTTTTGGTGCAACGGCAACCCCACTCTAACAAGACATACCTTCCCTTACGTATTTATAAATTTTATCTCATTAGTACTTTGTAGGTTTGCCTCTTAATTTCACAAAAGAGGTTTTGGAATGCATACATTCCCTTATACTAGTACAATTCTATGGATAAAACTGGATTACAAAGAATGCCCCTGGTTTGCAAGAACTTTGAGAAGGTACTTCATCTCTTATGGTGGAATCTGCTTTGGTTTTCAGAGTGTTTTACTGCTTCACTCTACTTTGATGCTGATTTTCTTTATCACAGTATTCTTCCATCTGGCTAAGAGCATTGCTAGTTCTAATGCTCTGAGAAAGTGAATAAACAATAATGAAATGTGTTTCTGATAAATTTACGAGAGTAAATTATTTCTTAGCCAATCATTTTTCTTGGTAGTTCTCCTCTTTCCTTTATTAAATTGGCCTGGTTAATTTGATTGACCAGGCATTAGGCCGACTTTAAGAAATTTGATTTACCAGGATGATATAGTTGTGGATGGTAAAACATTAAGTGGGTCATAGTGATGTTAGACTACTATCAATGGTAATGTGCCAAAGAGCAGGTTGGAGGAATGCGGATAGAAAACTTATTGAATAGGCCAGTTGATAATCAAAGACTCAGTATCTGATCTTAGCTGCAATGTTAGGAATGTTCTTATACACTCATAAGGGTCTTTTCACTTAAAAACATGAATGATAATGCTAAATGTATCATTACTATTGAAGTCAACAGTCAGTATTAAATGGTGAAGTAGTCTACTATGCCACAAAAGCCTTGCATTATCAAACAGAATAAGGTACAATCCTACGTAAAGAGAGTAAGAAGGATGGAAATGGCATAAGTACAATTGATCCAGATCTGCAAAATAATAGGAGGCTGAAACACCAAAGACTGAAAGAAAAACCAAAAAAGAACTTAAATAAGAGCATGACAAGGAAAACAGAAGCACAAAAATGAGCAAAGGAGGCTGGAGGAAGGACACCAAGATCCGACACACCTAAGGAAGACTAAAAAAGATGATAAGGGTTGAAGAAAACAACAAGAAACAAAGAAGGTCAACAACAAAACAGAGACAAAAGGAGAAAGAGAGCTGTATCACACCTAAAACACTGGACAAACCGCTCATGCCACCCAGATCTGAAAGGAGGGAAAAACCAGGGAAAAGAGAAAACTGGGGAACAAAAACCAAAATGGCATAGAGAGAAAAGCAGGCTGCTGCCGGGGTGAGGGGGAGATATCGAGGGAGGGAAAGACCAGAGACAATCTACAAATGAAAGATGACACTCAAAGGGTGAAAGAGACTAGCAAACAATGACCTACAGGTTAACAAAGATAACTACAAAATGAAGGAGGAAACTAGTCTTAGGTTATTATGGTCTCTAGGGAAAGTGAAACAAGTATTAATCAAAACATCCTTCATCCTATAGAAAACACATTAAATAATGCAACCGTTGATTGTGGTTATAAAGTGATGCTGGAGCTTTAACAGAATTAACTCCTCCACGAATCAAAGCTTGGATAAGAATGAAAATAAAGGCCCTATTAAAGTTTTCTTAGCAAATGTGATCCAATTTGAGCAGACCAAATTTAAAGAGAAGATAACATTTATACTCCCTGAACTGTGTAATCAAGTCGCTGAAATCTAAGAGAATTTGAGCATTCAAAACTTATTACAAGGAGGATTTTTTATATGCGCTCTTAGTTCTTACCTTATATTGTTGAGGGAATGATCTCTGCAAATGTAATAACACTACCTTTTTTCTGTGTGATCCAATGCAGATTTGAATGTTACATAAATATGTGTAGAAGTGACATGTCTCTATGGTAATTTATAAAATTAATCATTAATCAAACTATATATATATGATGATGATGTTTTGTCTAATTGATGATTAACCAATAATCATAGAAGGATTATCTCTAGGTCAATTCAATCTGACTGCAGTTACAACATTAACAATTAAAGAAGATACCGACAATGTTGTTGTAGAGATATTCATAAAACTAGGTTTTTGAGAGGGAGAGAGGAAACACAAACATAATAACTATACAAACTTATATCAATCATATATTTGCATTACATTCCAAAGCTGTTCATAGATTAATAATAACCAGTTTATAGGGGAGAAGTTATTATAATGGATCCTATTAGAGAAAATGATCCACGCTAGCTAGCACTACAGAGACAAAAGCTCCTAGGCTAATGCTTTAATTGCTATAGTGAAAGCTGTAATTTAGCCATATAACCAGAAACCAAGTGATAGAGAGCACTGTCACAGTTGGTGACTGACAGTAATTTCATCATCTGAATCCTCGGAATGTGGCCCAACTCATATTTTAGTTTTGCCTTTAGCATCATCCTGGGCTGCCATCTTCTTTAGCCTGCTGAACTTAACCAATTTTGGCAGAATAAACTTCATCTGGTCCAGATTTTCCAAGGCCAAGGAAGGGGGTATAATATATCCATAGGATCGAAAGTAAGTATCCAGCCATTCTGATTTTTCTTCTTTGAATGATTCCGAACCATCTCATTAGAAAATTGACGTTCTTTTCCATATCCGACCAACAAGTGTCAAAGGCAAGGGGGTCCCTAATAACCAGGATTGGGCGCCTAATGGTTTTAGCATTTTCCAGACTCCCTATAGGTGTGTCCATATATTCCTCTGGATAAGGGATTTTCTCCCTTTTGTTCACATTGAAGATTGCATTGTTCAAGCTCTTAAGCCAGGTTCTCTCAAATATGATTTGACACAGTCCCAAAATATCACTTGTTTAGCTTAGCACAAAAAAGACAGGCAATTAAGGAACCTACTATGTCACTGTTGGCTCACCAAGTATTAGTATAGTTAAAATGCCTTTCACCTAACACCCTCTCCACTTCCTGCCTAGTTAGGTCATAAAGGTCATTCAGGTTAGGGTTCCAACATTCAAGTTTAGTCTACCTTACAAAGGCCATTGTTCAATGTTTACTTTCATGGAAGAGCACTATGTCTGTATCCATCTTACAGGTTTTAGCTAACACTCTCACAAATTTGCAATGATGGAAGCCAATTAGTAGTATATAGGCAAATATGAACTCTGCTTTACTCTAGATGATAATGCCTTTGGTCATGAGTAAGATAAGCATTTATGGTGGCAACTCATGATTGTAAGATATAGTACCTCGCTTGGGATAGATTACTGGATTGAGATAATAATTCCTATGTTTAAGGTCAAATATGTTCTTGAGATTAGAGAAATTTAAAATGTAAGGTAACATTGGCTAGGGTTTTTTGATTAAAGAACTGGTAAAACTACCATTTGGCAACTGTTTCAAAAAGGGATAATGATAATTCACTATGAGCTATTGACGCTTCATAATTTCTTTGCAATCATTTAGGAAGATTTTGTAATCTTTATATCATTTAACTACATTAGTCTTAAAAACCTCACCTTATGCTTGAAAAGATAGTGAAAATTGGGATATCTAGATGATTAGTGCAAGTGGATGATTATACCTTTGACACGTGCTGATGGATTGATGATAACTGGTGTGAGTGTTAGAGAACGGCAGCAAATAAGATTTGAATAGGGCATTCTCTGTCATGACTATAAACATGCTAAAACATTTCTATGTTATTTTCATGATTTACTTTCCGATTATATTTTATTTTATATCTATTAATTTGTATGGCTGTAATATGATTGAGGGAGGTGTACTATGAGGACCCTTCCTTATAAGGGTAGTCTTTGTATATCTAAATATATGATAATTTGTAAAGATATTGGGCTAATGATTTGGAAATTACACATATTTCTTAGTATTAGATATTGTTGTGGAAAAAAGCTATGGTAAAAAATTTAATAGTGACTAGTTAGACCAAAGATTTCTAGATATATTACTCAAATATGAATGTTTATAAAATCGAGGCTGACTGCTCCCTTGTTAGCCAACTCATCGGCTACAATTTTACCTTCCCTATAAGATAAGATAAGATAAATTTATTAAATGTCCAACAAGAGACCACAAATGGATCTAAGGGACTGAAGAGAGTTCAACAGGGCCGCAACCAGCAAAGGGAGCACCAAACGGTGTCCCTATAGAAATGTTCAAATTCAGTATTTGGAAAAGAGGATATAAGTGTCTGAAATTGCTTGAGAAAGGATTGAAGCATCCAATTGGGAGTTTTCCCAGTTCTTAATGCATAATGACTATTAGAGGGTCACCTTCTATTTCTAAGGATCTTAAGCCTAGGTTCTCACTCAATATTAAACCTTCGGTTAGTGACATAATTTAAGCCTTATTATTTGTAGATTCGGGCAAAGGTTTTACCAGGCAGGCTATAACCTTCCCTTCATTATTGTGAACAATGCAACCAATGCCAAAAACTCCTGGGTTTCCTTAGAAGCTCCATCAAAGTTCAATTTGTATCATCCCTGTTTTGGTGGTTGCCATTTACAATCAGCTTGACCCTCCTTACTCTTGAGTCCCCCTTTCCCAAATTGAGGAGGGATAATCAGACCAAACCAATTCTTACGCATAATCCCATCCATATGAGAAAATATACCTTTCGAGTGATTAATGTTATGGATCTATTGTTGAGGGTTTCCACAATGCTTGCTTCGATTTTGTTACCAAGCATTTGAACTAACATTCCCTTATCTTGGAAGAGGCTACAATTGAGTTCCTTCCATAGTTCCCAAGCAACTATAAAAGGGGTTAAAATCCATATTTTGTGGTATAGGCCTTTATATATCTTAGTTGGCCATTGTTTAAAGAAGTCTATAAAAGAAAAATGATGAGCCGTGGACCAAAGGAGATTTTGACATATATCTAACGAACATTATTTAGCGAAGGGACAATTAAGTAAAATATGCTCCCTTGTTTCTTCTGCATTTATACATAAGATACATTTAGGTGGGCCCTTGTAGCCTTATTTTTTCAACCAATCAGCTGTAAGGATTCTATTTTGCCTAGTAGCCCAAAAAAGGTTCTTGCCTTAGGAGAGCAAAATTTATCCCAACATAGATTGAGAGGATAATCCGATATTTCCCAATTCTGTGAGTTTGAAATCTGGTTGTAAAATTCTTTAACTTTATATATTCTGTCCTTCGACCCTCCTTATGCTAACCTATCCCGTCTTTCTTTAACAACCAATTGTCTTTTTGAAAGTAGTTTTAATAGCTTTGATTTGTGATGTTCTTGAAGCAGAACATTATCCGCATCTTTCCATCTCCATCCAATTGCAGGGTTCGCCTCATCCTTAATAATGTAATCGCAAAGATTTTTACCTCTATATTGGAGTAAAGTGGATTTAATGCTGGGATTTAAGCTTAAGGATTCTAGGGATTGTCTCGAATCCAAGTTTCTTCCTAGAAGAGGGTTGTTTCCTCATTTCCTATATCCCAAGTTAGTTTCTCATTATTAATAGGTATGCATGATTTGATGAAGTTCCAAATCCTTGATCTGTTAGGGTGGCTTTTAGCCCTGAATAAATTAATGGGAACAACATTCCATATACATTTGTTTAGAAGAATAGAAGCCCATTTTCTTTCAAGTGAAAGATTTTCCACACTAGTTTGGCACCTATGGCTAAAGTTTTCCATATCGCGTTTTTAATCCATAGACCTCCTACTCCTAAGGGTTTACATATGTTTTTACATTTAATCAATGTCATTTTTTAATTTTCTGAAGAACCTTGCCAAAAATATTTTCCTTAGTTTTGAAGCTAATTTGTTTTTGGTAGAGTTCAAAAGAGGAAGAATAGACATTTGATAAATAGGGATTGCTGATAAAACAGATTTAATTATGGTTATTCTACCTGTGTTTGATAATCGTTTGCCTTTCCAAATATCTACCTTGTTGGTGTAACGTGGTTAATATATGGTCGCATAACTTATTACTTTTGGTGCCTTCATCTAGAGGGATACCTAAGTATTTGCATGGAAAGTTGCCTATTTTAAAGCCTAAAATTTGACAAATTTTCGCTTCCAATACATAATCTGTATTGAGAAAGAAGATTTGTGGAGGATATGGTCCCATAACTTATTAATTTTGGTGCCTTCATCTAGAGGGATACCTAAGTATTTGCATGAAAGTTGCCTATTTTAGAGCCTAAAATTTGACAAAGTTTTGCTTCCAATACATAATCTGTATTGAGAAAGAAGATTTCTGGCCCCTCCACATTTACTCATCGATAAGAAGTATCCATATACTTGTTGAGAATATACTTAATCTGTGTTGCTTCTGCCCTAGAGCTTTTATCAGGGAGGATAGTATCATCTGCAAATCGTTGATGGGTATTGTTAGGGGAATTATCAGTGATCTTGACCCCTTCTATTTTCTTTTCCGTACTTTCTGTATAGATCTACCTAGTCACCCTGTCTAATACCATTTGTTATGCTAAAAAACCTTCAGGATTCCCATTAACTAAAATTGACATCTTTGGAGTTGAAACACAACTATGGATGAGATTTATTCATTTTTTGGAAAAGCCAAAAGCTATTAGACACTTGCATAGAAATCTCCAATTTACTTTATCATACGCCTTCTGGATGTCAAGTTTTATCATTATTCATGGTTCCTTGTTTGTATATGCTGTATGTATAATTTCTTGGGCTATGATTATTCCTTCTAGGATGGATCTGTTTGGAACAAACCTTGTTTGTTCCTCAAAGATAATTTTGGGGGGTAATACTTTAAGTCTATTTGCTAAAGTCTTAGATAGAATTTTGTAAATTGTATTGCAAAGAGCTATTGGTCTAAAATCACATACGTTAGAATAATTAGACTTCCTAGGTATTAATTTCAAAAAGGTGTTATAAATTTCTGATAATAGCGTTCCTGAGTTCCTAGTTGCTTCTATTGTTTCAAATAAATCCTTTCCTATGATGTTCCAACATTTTTGGAAAAACATGGTATTAAAGCCATCAAGTTTGGGAGCGTTATATGGGTGCATTTGAAAAACTGCCACTCTAAGTTCTTCTAATGTTAATTTACTGTTAATCCATTTGTTGTGTTTTGTTATTAGAGTTGGAATTGATGATAGCATTTCTTTTTGTGCTACTAAATTTGAATGATCATTTATTATATATGTCGACAGGAGCTCACTATTTCCTTGGCAATTTCCTTAGGGCTTTCTAGAAGCTGTCCTTGTCTATTATTAATTTAGTTATTTTGTTAATAGCTCTTCTTTTTTTTTTTGCTATTATGTAAAAATTGTGTTTTCATCTCCCTCTGATAACCATGCTTCCCTATATTTTTGTTTCTAGTAAATTTCTTCTTTTGCTAAGATATCCTCTTGTTTAGCTAGTGGTTCTTTTTCTTTGTGATAATTGTCATTCTTCATATAACCTTAATAACTTCCTCATTGAGATTTGCCATTCTTGTTCTATCTTAAGTTTCTCATTAAATATATTATGAAAATGTTCTCTATTCTAGACTATTAATTTGTTTTTAATGAATTTGAGTTTGGATAAAAAGCAGAACATCTTGAACCCTTCAACTTTGGTTCATTTCACCATAAATCTATTAAATCCAAAAAGTCTCTATGCTGGAACCACATGTTTTCAAATTGGAAGGGTTGTCTGGGAGGGAGAGTGGGTTCAAAAATTTCTAACTTAACAGGGAAATGGTCTGACCCTGAGATTTTTAGGATTTCAGCCCCTAAGGAGAAGTCAAAGCTAGAGAAGGCATCTCCGAACATGAATCTGTCTAGTCTCTCAGTTATTTGATTGAAGTCCTTCCTCTTATTGGTCCAGGTGTAAGTACCGTTATTAGTTTTAATATCTACAAAATTCGTAGCTGTGACCCACTGGAAAAAATCCTCTTGAGCTTGTGAGATACGCTTGTGTCTGCCATATTTTTCACTGTTATCTAATACTGCATTAAAATCTCCTCAAGTATGAAAGCTTCTGAGATATTGGAGGACATAAAATTGCCGATCTGATTCCATACTTATCTATTTGCAGTGATTATTGGGCCATAGATATTAATAATTACAAAGGTAAGATTACTATTTACACTTTTAACTTTTCAAGTTATCCAATTAGAGATGAGTGCTATACTTTCAAAGCTGATTTTCCTAGGGTCCCATAAAATGGCTAGTCCTCCAGACACTCCTAATGATTCTATTCAGACAGATTGCCAGATGCTTAACTTTTTTGTTAATTTATCTACCTCTATTTTGCTAGCTTGGTTTCTTGTATAAGAACCTCTTTAACTTTTCGAGTTATCCAATTAGAGTTGAGTGTTACACTTTCAAAGCTGATTTTCCTAGGGTCCCATAAAATGGCTAGTCCTCCAAACACTCCTAATGATTCTACTCAGACAGATTGCCAGATGCTTAACTTTTTTGTTAATTTATCCACCTCTATCTACCTCTATTTTTTATCATTTCTCCTAACGAATTCCCAATGCATTTTAAAATTTGGCGGTGAAGTAACTCTGCTGGAATTTTTTTAATTACAACCCATGTCAGAATGGTTTGATGATTCATATGAATTAAACTCAAGTTCGGTTTCAATTTAAAGAAATTAATACTATATCCTTCAAAAAAACAGACTGGTCCATAAAGTAGATTATCCCTAATAATTCTGTTATTACAATGCAAGTGAATCATTTTATCAGAGAGAGAGAGGTAATAGTTACTTGTTCGCCTAGCGCTTTGGATCTTTAGTCTGGGACCATTCCAGAGAGCAAAGAGGCCAAGGCTTTTGCAATTATACCAGCATTCTTCAGAATAGTTGTTGCTAACAATGATGTATTGTCCTGACCACCTACTTGATGTTTCCTTGTTGTTGCTAAGTGTTTTGTTACAACTTCACCCTTGTCATTAGCCACCTGCACTGCAGGTGTGATCGATTTGCTTGCTATACTTTTTATGGCTTCTTGATTGTTACTCTATCTCCCCTTTGGATTTTTGAATGTGGGTAGCTCCTTGTATGGGAGGATTTTTAGGTATTTTGCCGAATTACGGGCTTTAACGTTGTGTTCCGATATGTGTCTTTTTGAATTTACAGGGATTGAATTCACACCTATAGCCAAGGGATGTCTAAGGTTAATACTCTTCTGCACCTTGGATACTTTCCTTTTCTGGACTAGCTTCTATCGCTCTTTTTGATCTTTTTTGTAGTTTGTCTCCATGAGATTTTGAGGGGATCATTGATGCCTATTTCCTTATTTGAGCCATGATCTGATCTGGTCGACTGGGAGGATTTGTTGAGATTATTTTGATTTTTCCAGGTCTGCGATATCTTCTTCCCTCTTTCTTCGTGGAGCTTTGAGAGGGCTTCTAGGCTATTTCTGCAAACGATAGATGGTGTTGCGACATAATTTAGCTTGGTGGTTGCTCTTTTGATGGCCACTTCTCAGAGAATGGCACTGCTTCCTGGTTTTCATTGTTATTTCTTCCACATTTTCTGGATATTGGGTTGCACATTTTGTTTTTTGTGGATTGTTTTGAATAGTTTTTTAGATTTGTGAATTTTTCTTTGTGCTCTGCCATAGGTTGCTATGATAATAATTAATAATTAAATATTAAGTGATATTAAATAAAATATTATCCTAGTATCATTTATAATATAATTATACCATATAAATATCATACATCTAAAATACATATATTAATTAAATATTTCATAATATAATTCTGAAATATATATTAATAAAAAATTATATAATAAATACGAAATGCTAATATCCTTAATTCTGCAATCTTTTTTTGAAAAAAAAGGGGTAAACGCTTTGACCTGGAGCTATGAACCAGTGAGGCCACAAACGGGGGACCTCATCCCTAATAGATTCAAACCTTGATGGCAAGGATAACAACTCAACAACATAACTATCACAACATGCCACTATTGGCTTAATTCTGCAATCTCATAATATAAACTGAAATATATTATAATAAATATCATATATTAGTAAAAGTATATATAATAATATATACACCAAAATATCAATACCACACATTGATCACATTCAAATGACTCTAGAATAGAGTCTTACACAGCTTATGAAAAGTTTATCCATATTAATTAATAGAAAACATTATTCATAAATGACTGCACTAAGCGTTGGTGTGATTATAAACTATCTTTGCCCTTTACAACAGTGACTATAACTGATGCCAGACAAGGTACATGCCTTGGATCATAAATCACAGCCGCAGTGAGAAGACATGTCAATGACCAAACAAGGAAGGACACAAAACAGCACTATTATGAGAATCAGGGAGGGACACAATATTTATTTGGTGGATATCTTATCATAGGATGTATAAATGCCTTGCTTGTCTACAAATGGCTCAGGAATTCATGGTTGAATATAGTGGATAAGTGTTGACTAGTAGAAGATATATCAGAAAGTTGCTAAGAGACAGCGTTTCAAGTTTTAGAAGACTAATCAATCATAAACAAAGCAATATCAAAGTATTGAGCAGTGACTACACATGGTACTGAATAAAGAAGAGAAGCGATTAAGTCACTTAGCTTGTGAGGATGGAAAGATACAATAAAGGGATGAATTGATGTCAATAAAAAGAGGTGGTTAAGGGAAGGAAACATCTCTTCACATCCATAATATATAACCTTCCGATATTGGAATTTACATAAGAGAGACAAACCCACATTTTGGATCATACAGCAGAAGAAGCATCAAATACAGAAGAATTTATATATTAAATAGGAAACACAATCTGATCATCATCAGCAAGAAGAGATAGTGATTCAAGTGAGAGGACAAGAAGGGATTAACAGCCGTCAGCAATTTCTGAACTTGGGATCACTGTATCATCTTTGACTGCACCCTATTAAATAAATATGCAATTGATTACATTGAACTGATATACACAAGGGACTGTTTATGCATCATCATATTACTGGTATCTGCTCTACAATAATCACATGTGATCAGGCTCTGCATCGTTTAATTGAAATCTTTTTTTATATGATATTCATAAGTCTGCAAGTGGAATGTGTGACTTAGGTAGAATACTACATGTATTTATAGTGCATCTGATCATTACTTCACAAGACAGGTAAGTCCTGCGGTGGAACTGACCATGCTACATCATGCAAAGGCACTAGATGAGGTATGTGGTGGAATGGGCATGGGCTACATCATACAAAAGCGCTAGATAAGGCCTGCAGTAGAATGGGCATGATCTACATTATACAATGGCACTATTTGTGAAGGATAGTTCATATGGAAGAATTATTGTGAGAATTCATAACCATATAGGCAGATTGTAGTATACTAACAATATAATCAATCTGTATGTATATGTATGTGTGTGCATGTACTTTTTTCTTCTTTGTTGATTGTAGGACCTAAATCAGGGATTATTAGGCTATCTTAAGTGGTAAAGTTATATCTCTAACAATCTTACGATTCCTATTTTAATGCATTTTTTATTTTGGTGAAAAGAATTAGGCCAATCCCAAAAGGGGGACATTAGAGAGTCAACTTGAGAAATTTTCTTAGGTAAACTCAAGTGTTCACTAGGTTGATGAAAAATCTAAAACTGTAGAAGAGAACAAGTTAATGTTCTAAGGATCCTTTCTGCAGATGTAATAACACTGCCATGGTATTGGTGTGTTCCAAATGCAGATTCGAATCTCATATAAATATGAGAGGAGTTCATGAGACGTGTCTATAGTTTAATCATCTTTTATTAAATAATCATATATTAACAAAAATAATAATATGTATAACAATATATATATATGTATGTATGTATGTATTGTACAAAATAATATATATTATTTAACTTGAATAAGTATATATAGGAAATGATGATTTACTAATAACAATAGTGTATCATAGATCAAATCAATCCATATGAAGCTACAACCTTAACACTCCCTCTTAGCTAGGGAGGATTTGTAGAACACATCACACTTTCAAGCGTTTAAGGATATCAACATATATCCATCAACTTAGATGTTATCTTTCAATATCATTTGGAGTATGATTCAACAAGTGTTGATGTGTGGTAGCTTCAGTTGGATAAACCTATATATAATTATCTATGAGATATAGTTATATATATGTGTTTATTATTATATAAGATAAATTAATATAATAATAATATATATATCTAGGGTTATATTTATTATAATATTAATTATTTATTAACAAATAGACATGTCCCTTTAAGGGACATGTCTATTCATGGCTTATGCTTATTAATATGATGAGAGTTGTTTTTGGAACACATATATTAAATGACACTGCTTAGTACATTTGCAGTGATTCTCAAGAAAATCAACATGGTATCAGAGAAGGCGACTCTCAGACCTTTTAATATTGAGACAACTACAATAACCAATCTGAAATCAAAAGAAGAGCGATGGTGTATGTAGACTTTCTCTATAAACATTGAATAAATCAAGCTAGAAGCAAACAACAGAATTGTGACAGAGACAATCAAAGAGTGCTTGCTAAAATATCAATGAAAGAATTATATTTCTTAATCGTGTCCAATCTCTTGGGCTCATAAGAAAGAACAACAACATATGTATCAAGAGATAAGGATGAAGTGTGCAGATGTGAATAGAGAGAAGCATGGCGTACACTTACAACAATGAATTCATCATAAACTTTGGTTCCTATGCAGCAACAAGAATTTAGTTCGATATTTGTCAAGACAATGATTTGCTTTAGAGGTCAAAACCATTCATTCATGCCGAGCATAAGTGAAGTACTTCAAGATCTTTAATTTGGCTCGGGAATGCATACAAATGTGGTGGCATCTTGGTGGATGCGATGTGGCCCAGGAAACTATCCATGTAAAACAAAATGTGACTCTTTGATTAGCAAGTTCAACAAGAAAAGATCTTAGTTAGACCAACCACGTAGAAACCCAATGAATGCCGATATTATTAAAACGTGATGTGATGTGTACCTCAGTTAACACTAGTTTCAAACTCTAATTTATAATGTTAATGCTTTTCATATTGTTTGAATAATGTTTGTTGCTGACGGTACAAAGAGAGATGACTGTGTATATATCAATTACTCCCCTTCTACAGTCTCCTTAATATACAAACAAAGAAGAAAAAATCAATAAACACGAAAGAGGGTGTAAAGTCACAAATCAACCTTAAGGGAAAATCATTACCCAACTGCATGGAAGAAACTTTTGCATCAGGCACAAAACATACAACTCAAGGCAAGTCATCATTATAGTGACTTGACTACAATATTGGTGGTGGATACACACTTAGTTATGTTTAAACGATAATGTGGGCCTAAGTAATCATTAAAGATAAGGAGACATTCGAGATGTCCATCAAATTAAATTTCATTTGACCTATGTAGGGCATCTGTCCCATAAAGGTAAGTGGATGAGTTATGGTAAGTTTCATTCACATTATTATAAGGTATTAAAGGTTATATCTATAAATATAAATGAAATTTGAATATAATTATACATATTAAATTTCTACGAGAATATGTTGTCTATGGGCAAGTCATATATATAGAAGTTAAGTATTGTGTTATCTTAATTTTATTATTGAAAATAAAGAGAGATGTTAGTAATGAGAATGAGTAAGTAATGGAAATGAGTAAAATTACTTATATTTAAATTAATGTTGACATTCTTATTTTTTCTATAAGAGCTATGTGCGTTGATCTTTTCTTCTGAGAATGTTATTGCAGGAAGATGGGGATTGAGATTTAGAGGGAGCTTGTCATTTCATTAGGGGCAACCTTGAATGAGATGAGAGGCAGCAGATACAGGATATGATTAAGTCAACCTTCGGTGATCTTGATTGTATTGATTTAGAGGGAGTAAATCATGATGAGATGGATTCTGTAGTGATCAATAAATTGTCGCATTCAAGAGGAGCGTGGTTCATACATCGTGACCATGTGATTTTAATGGGCCTACTTCTTGTGTACATCACGAGAAAGTAACAATTTCCAAATGATCATCACCTGTATTTGGAGAAGTTGTTGTAAGGCGATAATCTTACAATAACTTATATTATGAGATCAAATAAATTGAGTAAATGGTGAATGTCTTGCATCTCAACAGTCTGCAAGACCATTACTCAGAGTATTTGGTGAATATTATTGATATTTTGGGAGGCCAATACTCTTGATATCAGATGTGATATCAAACTTTATTTTGAGTACTTGGTGAATATTGTATGATATTTTGGGAGACCAATACTGGTTATATTAGATGTGATATCACACCTTAGTTGAGTACTTGATGAATATTGGATGTAGATATTCTGGGAGACCAATACTCTTGATATGAGATGTGATATTAAAACCCTATTGGAGTAATTGGTGAATATCATATGTTGATATTTTGGAACACCAATACTCATGATATCAAAATGTTGAATATCTTCGGATTAAAGATATTCTTATACTGAGGTAATATATGGTCATGTGTTTATCCTCCCTAGCTGAAAAGGAGTGTTGATGTGTGGTAGCTTCAGTTGGATAAACCTATATATAATTATCTATGAGATATAGTTGTATGTGTTTATTATTATTTGAGATAAATTAATATAATAATAATTCATAGAGTTATATATGTGTGTGTGTGTGTGTTTATTATTATTTGAAATAAATTAATATAATAATATATATCTATGGTTATATTTATTATAATATTAATTATTTATTAACAAATAGACGTATTTCTATTAATGGCTTATGCTTATTAATATGAGGAGAGCTGCTTTTGGAACACACATATATTAAATGACAGTGTTTAGTACGTTTGCAATGATTCTCAAGAAATATTCATCATACAAATATCAATCATATGATATTCATCATACTCATTCTTTTGGTATGTGCACTAACATCAAAAAAATCCTTAATGCCTATCAAAAGAATATGTTGTTTGATTTCCAACACTCTGGGAAAACAACTTAATGTAGTCTATCAGATAACAAGAAGTCACAATGTCATTGTCTCTATTATGACAAGTATCATGATCTCTGGCACTCTGGGACAAAAAATGAAGTCTAATCATGATACTTTCGTTATCATGAATACGAGCACTCCAGGACAGCAAATGAATGTAGTTTGTCACGATAACAGGTCAGGCTATTGATAAGATTATCACCTTACAATAGCAATCCTCAGAAAATTCATCAATGAATGATTGTCACCTTTCATGACATGATCCACATATGCAAAATAGTAACCACCATGAGCCAACCAGAGGGTGAAACAAGGGCTTTCATGTCAACTTCTCTCTCACAGAGAAGAATGCATTACAAGGAATTCCACTTAGAACTTCTCCCTCAGAGAGAATATATTATCGCAAGGGATTGCACCTCAAAATTCTCCCTCTGAACAATGATCCTGGGAAAGTCAGGGTCTTTAGTTACTCCCTTAGAGGCTCTCTTCGTCCAAGGATGTTAGTCAAACTCCCTTTGAATCTGATATTGTTTTTCTGATTTTTTGGTGATAAGTCATTACTTCCTCATGATGTACACAAGTTTAGGCCCATCAAAATCATGCAGTCACTCACGTGTATTTCTAGACTCCCTCTGTGTAGCAATTTTTTAAGCTCCTATGTTGCCTTTGAAGAAGTGTCATACTCTCTCTTAATGTACAAGGATACTCATAGTCTCAATCATCAAAGATATTTGCATCAAGAGCCTCACTTTATCATCTTGATCATTAGCATTTTTTTGAAGCTACTGTCATAAGATTGTGTTTGCACAATTTTGGTAGCACATGTAAAGTAGCATGTGTACCAGCCTTCTTTTCCTGCAAGAACATCCTCAGACATAGAAGAAAAGATCAAGGCAAATAACTCTTCTAGTATGTATAGAATTACAAATAGGAGGAGACTATAATGAGTAGATAAATGTAAAAGATTATTTATTAAATATGGAATGAAACCTTGAAATTCATTTAAGTCAATTATTTATAAAGTTGTTTTTATATGGACAGGGTTCACAACTCTAGGACATTGTTCTTGTTAAATGAGCCCAATTGATTTAGCCAAAGTAATTCAACCCTCACAACTCTATTATTGCTACATTCAAGAATAATGTGGCCTTCTCATTGGTGGTCTTGAAGATAGTGATGAATTGGCAAGGAGATGCTCCACACAATAATATCACTATTTTCTTTCACTTTCAAGGACTTATCATAACCGGCCCCAATTTGTTATCATCATAGAGAATATCACATAACTAGGAGTTGGGATGATGTTTAGCAAGAAAACTAATTTTTTGGTCTCCCCTATTAGACTTTCTTGATATTTAGGGGCAGTGAACCAAATTGTTACAAATCTCAATTCCTGATCTGACTTGTCATTTGTGTAATAACGATGATGGATCTGCAATACAAATATAATTCTTTCTTCTAGTATGAAGATGAGAATGCTCTAATCTTTAGATATATCTAGCTTCCATATATTTGTTGTATTTAATGAATCTACAATATAGGAACCTTTGCAATGGTAGATCCAATGATTATCTATCCACTTCAATGCAGTTGCTGATTGGATCTTATAGACTGTCTATATAGATTCTCTTTATTTATATCCTTTTATTAATGGTGTAACATCCACTTTTCCCGGGTCTTAATTAACAACTAACATACTAAAAAAAATACAGTTATTACTTCAATTTCATAGGAAGACAGTTATATCAGTTTTGTTCATATGAATGAGATTAACAATTACAATTACGTAAATAGAAAACTCATAACTAACATCTGAAAAACACCATCAATAATTTACTATGGAAATCAAAATCTACATACTATGGAATTTGAACCAAGAAATCATTGTAGGGATGCTTCTGCAATCACCTAGGTTAGTCCACAAATATCGTTTAGGATAAATTGATGATTACCATCAAATACCACTATATCAAAATCAAATGATGATTGCCTTTAAATACCACTATATCATTTAGGGCATCACATTCCATTGTATCAATTAGGGCATCGATTACCATTGGATCATTTAGGGCGTTAGATACCACTATATCATTTAGGACTTCAATTGCCATTGGATCATTTAGGGTTTCAGATACCACTATATCAATTAGGGCATTAGGTACCACTGTATCATTTGGGCGTCAATACCATTGTACCAATCCCTTCCTTTCGATTGCTTAATTGTGGCAATAATTAGAAAATATGCTCATAATCATTATTCTTATAAATGAAAAACTGAAATAACAATCCTATAGATATATTTTGTATTTAGTTAGAAGATCAATCGATCTAACTAGTAGCCAATTATATTGACGATAAGAATTGCTTTCATTTTTAAGAAATAATTGTAACGATGATACAACTCAATTAATTTTACCTTCTACTTGAATATACATCATAAAAGTAAAAATACCTGTTTCCAACAATTGTTTGAATTGCTCAACTTATCTTTATTTGATGCGCGTCTGACATCTTGTGGAGAGGGAAAGCATTGTTAGGGGCTTAGTCACCCAACTTTGGACCATAACTTATCCCCTACACAATCTCTAACGAGAAAGGCCCTCTCTACCTGGAAAAGACAGGGAACATCTTGTCATCCACTGAGCATCCTGGTATCTAATCACACCACTTGACTTGACAGCAAGAAAATACAATAAAGATGATCATGCATGAGCTATTAAATGATTCCTTCTAAAAATAATAAACATTGTTATATTACATCTAATTCTGTTTTCTTGTTATTGCAGATCTCTTTCTATCACCTCTTCACCCTTTTTCTTGGCTATACAGTTGGGTGAGTCCTAGGTGTTTGAATTCTCAGAACAACTGGTTCTTTTTGTTGATTCTCAACTGTTTCATAATTAATATATATTCCAGCTTATCACAATCTGTGGTTTGAGAAATTATATTCTTTAAAGATTGGAGAATTGATTGTTTAATTCTAATATACTTTGACATAACAATTTATGGATCCATACTATGATTACTTGGCTATCACTTGCCATGAACAAAGCTAAATTAAAAGAAGTTCAATCTGTAAAATCAAACAAGATATCATCATGATAAATATTGTAGCTTACTGCTATGAAATTTGATGTTATTGCATCATTTGTTCAAGAAAGAACAGATTGAAAACATTGGATTCGGGTGTTCCACATAACCTAGATAATTTGAATTGGAATGGTTTTTCACATGACCTGATATAAGTTTGGGTCTGTCCTGAAGTATTTGCAATTCGACTTGGTAGTCAACTCTCCTTCAATTGTTGTGGATGTATCCAAAATGCAGAGATACTTAGTCTTCAGTAATGATCGAATCACATATGACAGAGTTCTAAGGTGCTGCTTATGAATGAAAAGTGCAAATTGAAATAACAATGAATTTGGCACATGAAATATCTGTAAGTCAGGTGTTATGGAGGCAGAGAGAAGACTAGAAACGTAGTAGAAGATAGTCAGGTGTATGAACTATATATCCCTCTCTTCTCACGGCTTCCATATTATAAGAACAAAAGCATGACTTCTTGGCTTTCGTAACTTAAAAATATTTGTCAAATAAGAACACCAATTGCTTAATCGGTTACAATCAAGAAGAAAAATAAAAAAGGATGGAAGAAAAGTTGGAAAGTTATAATTTGATTATCGTTATAGTTTATATTTACATACATTCATGTAAATATATTAATGTGGTGACATTAATTTATTATATTATTATAATATAATGGTGCCATTTCATTTTTATATCTATATGTATGTATATACATACATATTGCAATAATATGGTGAAAGATTATTTTAAATCCTTTGAGGTACATTTTATAATTCAATTAAATTATTTTATGTTTTAAATTATTTATTTAATAGCTCATGCGGTTTCATTGATTGTATCCTGATGTTCAAGTCACTAAATCCTCAACCATGGTGATTCACGATTCATACCCATTTGCTCAGTGATGGTGATGCTCCTATGTCCAATTCTTTTCTGACAATGCTTCCACCCCTTCGACATGCTTCCTGCAAGGAAATTCACTGCGGTTAAATCATATTACCATAACACGTTATTTAATCATAAATAATCATAACGGCTAACCCCCTATTGAATTCCGTGAATTCGTGATAAATAATTATAATGACTAACCATCTTACTATTTCGCAAGATTATAACAAATTTAACTGTCAACTGACTTCATGTGAACCACAACGTTTATAATTTAAATTAGGTCAAAAGTTGGGATGTAACAAATGGCCATTTAATCTGAATATCTACCTTTAATATGATAGGCATTTATAATTGTAAACTTTCATTAGTATTTGATACAGTGCTGACTGAGTCTGCTCCTTTATCTTTCTTTTGTTCTCATTGCCCTTCCAGAATTTTCTTCCAGCACCAATAGCTTTTATTCATTGTTCTTCTCAATTTTTTTACAAAATAATACAACTGACTAAATAATAGGAAAGATTTTAGTTTTATTGCAACTGTTAACTGAACTGTCGTTTCCAGCAGTTGCACCTTTTCACAAACATGTAAGATCATAATCATGTTTAAACAAACACTTTTTAGTCTAGGTGGAATTAATCATCATGATTTATTACTTGAATTCTAAGATGTGTGTTTGTTTGTCAGTAACCACAAAATACCTTCTAAAACTGACACTTGATATACATATCTGATACTTGTCTTTATGCGAACATTTATTCTGTGCAGTCTACGTGCCTAATTAAGTGCTTCCATTAGCATACATAGGCAAGAGAGATACTAGTAGAGGATTCTAGAGTTTGTCTTTACAACTTGGAAATCTGTAACCTTGTTAATAAATCCATATTTGTGTAATCTGTAATGATTGATCGGATGTAAGAGAACATTAAGGTGCAGCAGATTATGTGACCCATACATGTCTCCTACCGCACTTGAAGGTGGCCTACGTGGAGATCACTGTGGCTATCCGAATTGACCAAGGGAGGGGGCAACTCGTTATCCGCAAATATTTAAGACTGCATATGTAGCCCCACACAAGTGAAGTCCACCAGTAAATGCAAATACAGTGTACATATCAAATGGGAGAAATAGGTGAATGATTAATGACTCTATAATGTTTGACAATTTATTGATCAGTTTAAAGTGTTTTGAGCTACCCTTTTCATCTTCTTCAATGACAGTCAAGTATGGGGGCCATAGACTGTCGTGGTGAATCAATCATGAGATGTATCATAATTCTGACATGTTGTGTCTATTGAGGAGTAGCCAAATCCTTTTTGTTGAGCTTCTATTGTTAATCAATCGGTACTGAGATTTGCTATCTAATCTTCATGCAAAATCGTAAGTTTTTCATACTTTGTATATCACATACGTACTAAATAACATTTGGAATTAGATTTGCCCACGATATTATAATTTATTGATGATGTAAGGGGTTCATCAAAACTTGAATTGGAATAAGTCGCACACAATATTGCTCCTGATATTTTTCAATACTTCAGTGTCTTAATTTATCTTCTACTCTGTCCTTGCTTTTGTGAGCCTTGAAAACCTCCCATTGGATTATAACATCTGTTTAGCCTCCTAGAGGCTCCACCACAATTTGGCATAGCTTGGGAAAAATAGGATTGTGAATTTTTGCTTCCTCGATAGCCTGTTCAGATTTCAAACAAATGACCTCTCCCTTGCCTATTTGCTTACTGTCCATTAAAAAAGAAATGAAGGCCTGCAATAAGCGATGAGTTGAATATTCCCTTGAATGTATGTGCCAAATATTTGCAGAACACATCAATTTTGTCATTCCCTTCCTAATTGGCTATTATGCTTGGACTGTTCTCTGCTTGAATTCAAGTGTTGTGCATTGTTTTCATTCCTTCATTCTTATCTTACATTTGCAGCCTGCTCTGATACAATGTTAATGTTTTAAGGATCGTTTCTGGAAATGTAATAACACTGCCAGGGTATTGGTGTTCCAAATGCAAATTTGAATCTCATATAAATATGAGAGGAGACATGTGTCTCTATGGTTTAATCATCATTTAATTAATAATCATATATTAACAAAAATAATAATATGTATAACAATATATATATATATATATATATATATATATTATATACTATAATATATACAATAATATATACTATTTAACATGAATAACAGAATAAGTATATATAGGAAATGATGATTTACCAATAGCAATAACATATCTCATATTGAATCAACATCCGTCTGAAGCTACAACCTTAACACAAGTTACTTAGGCAATACCTTCAGCAGAGGTCTGGAGCTGTGTATCAAGAAAATGAGGTGCCCAAATACACAATTTTAATTTCAAAATGGGCAACTCAAGCAATGGGTTCATAACTATCCCTGCATATAAGGGGAGGGGTGTACCACTATTATTGCATGTAATCCTAGGTGTAGGCATAAACATCATAATAATAATAAAAAGTTATTTACTACCTAGATACATTAGAAGCTTAACAATCATTTAAATGTGATAAGTATGTACTTTGTATCACATTTTCATGTGAATGAGATTTGTGTTTCACTTTTTCATTTCTATTTAATTTCATCAGTCCATTTCCTGGTCCCCTATGAGATCTCCTTTTCTTTTAGCTGAAGGTGTGACCTTAGCACCAAAGGCAGTAATGGTAAGCCTGTTGCTAAACTACCTAAACAAGATTGAAAACCTGGTTAACCACTTCTGGCTCAAAGTATTTATGGAAGAAGAATTAGGTTGCAGGAACAAAACATGGATGAAGCAGAAAAACAAGTGGCTAAGCAAGTGGGGCACCATTTTACATTAGTGTTCTAGCAACAATGGAGAAATAAAATAGTGCGCTACAAAAAAAAATCAGGACTTTTGTGTGGACAGGCATGTTGGACTGAAGAAAGCTTAGTCTTACTATATCAAAGAGTTTAACCTCACTTATCATGCCAAAATTCATATTTAGGAGCAGCTATTTTTATTAAGGAAAAAACAAGTTTGTAGAATATTAATGACAATTGTGTTATCTACTCTTAATTGTTATTTAAGTCTATTTCTTTAAATATATCTGGTCACTTAATGTATCTAGTTAGTGTAGTTTATTTCTATTTCAATTCTCACTTAACAACTGTTTCTTCTAGAAACATTGGCTTTGTATTTTAATCAAGGAGCCTTTGTCTCTTGTGTAATCAGTCGATCATCATTTCATGGTATTTGAGCCCATAGTGCATCCTGACATTGAATTGTAGAAATATTTAACAATTTATTATGAAAATGTGTAGAAACCTTGAAATCTTTAGAAGATTTCCTTTTGATTTTCAAATAAAAATTGAAGGTTTCAAAATGAGGGTTTTGAAATTGCAGATTTCTGAAGATTTTGAAGTTTTTTCTATTGAGCACGAGGGTTTTCTATCTCAAATCTATATTTTTTGGAGGTTTTACTTTTTACATTCTAGGATCTTCACGTTCTCGGATCTTCACGTTTGCTCATTGAGGGAAGACTTTTAAAATTTTCCCACAAAAAGTCATGGATGTAGTGTTTGCTGAACATTTTATATGAAAACATCATGGACGGAGGGTTTTCTGATTTTTGTTTTTCCTAAAAAAAAAATATGGAGGGTGTTGTATGGTTCTCACCCAAAAATTTTGATCCACAAATATATAAAGTTTATAAAAGCTTTCAACCAAAAATCAAAGTTGTCTAAATATAGACGATTAAAAATATTCTAATTAAGACAACTAAAAAAAGAACCTAAGTCACCATTAACTAAGACTTTAAAATAACGAGCTACAAATTGTTTTTCATTGAGATGCTTAATGTCACTTCTATTAGTATTGATCTAAAGTTTGCTAATCTCTGCAACAAGCTTCTGTGACATGATAAGATGGAAGCAACAGTTTGGAAGCAATGCTAATTTGTCCTCTTCTGAACAGGCGGCCTTCACAGCCAAAGCCTTGAACAAGAACAAGGGTAAATCTCGTTCCCAGCAAAATGCACTAGGAAACATAGGAAACATCAACTGCCATCAAAGAAGAACAGTGTTCAGTGTAATTATTGTAACAAGTTTGGTCACATGAAGATAAATTACAAGAAACAGTTGGCAGATGCATTGTGATCAAAGGGAGATTGACTCTGCAATCATGGCCACATGCCCATCCTGTCTCTGATTCAATGGTCTTTCAAAGAGGTGAGGAGTATATAGTTGTGGGTAAAGGAAACATTCAGATTTCACTTTGTGGGAGGGATGTATACTTTCTCCCAGGCATGGAGTTCAATATACTGTCAGTCAGTTAGGTTATACTTCATTCTCCCTGGTTGGTTGTCATCTTTAGCTTGTGCAAGTGCAGTATTGTTAATGTTAACAATAGGTTCCAAACTACAGTTGAACTTGGTCTTAATGATCATAGTCTATGTAAACTCGTTGATACAAATGATTCTCAGGAGTATGCTATGGCAATCAGAAACATTTCCATCAGCAACTGTTGGCATCAACAATATGGGGATTTGAATATTAACTATAACTCTTAGTTGGCTCGAGATAGTCTTTATGTTGGATTACCTGAGATTCAGATACACAATCATGGAGTTTGCAGAAAATGTTATACTGGGAAGCAGCACTGAACTCCGTTTTCTAATGGTGATGCTTTGAGGGCATCTGAGGTCTTATAGTTGGTTTATGTAGATATTTGTGGACCCATGAACACTTCATCTGTTACAAGATACATTCTCCCATTTGTTGACGATTTTGGCAAGAAAATGTGGGTTTATTTTCTTCAATGTAAATTAGAGATGTTCAACATGTTTCAAAAGTTCACGGCCTTAGTAGAAAAAGACTCAGGTTGTTAGATTGTCAATCTTTTCTCTGACAATGGTGGAGAATTCTGTTCATTTGAGCTCTCCAACATTTGTGCATCACATGGATTAAGTGTAAACTTACTAAAACTTACACCACACAACAAAATGATGTTGTTGAATCACACAATCATTAAGGTGGCTTGATCTTTGCTGGAGCATAGAAATGTTCCAAAAACGTTTTGGGCTGAGACTGTTTACACAACAATTTATTTTTTGAATCAGTCTCCCACAAAGGCCTTTATGACTCCAGAGGAAGCTTGGTCTGAATAGAAGCCCAAAATCAGTCATTTGAAGGTTTTTGGCTCTATAACTTATGTTTGGATTCTAAATGCCAAGTGCACCAAACTGGATTCATAGACTTAGAATTGGCTTGATCTTTGCTGGAGCATAGAAATGTTCCAAAAACGTTTTGGGCTGAGACTGTTTACACAACAACTTATTTTTTGAATAAGTCTCCCACAAAGGCCTTTATGACTCCAGAGGAAGCTTGGTCTGAATAGAAGCCCAAAATCAGTCATTTGAAGGTTTTTGGCTCTATAACTTATGTTTGGATTCTAAATGCCAAGTGCACCAAACTGGATTCGTAGACTCAGAATTTGATGTTCACAAAGTACAGTGATACACACAAGGCTTATTGATTGATTGGCGTTGATATTAGTTGCCTCATATTAGTCCATTTTAGCCTTATTTGATTTTGAGCTTTGAGGATCAAACTCCGTAGGCTACAGATTTGGATGTTTGTATTCTATTCAATTCATCTAATTGGAGGGATTTAGTTGACATTGTGCCACCCTCTACAAAATATTCAAGCTCCACATCGAGCAGTTCATGGTGGTTATTCTTCTTGTCGTGGATGTTGGTTCTTCCACTCATTAGCCTAATTGGTGGGCCAAGACCATTAATGATCTTCATGATGATGACCTTGTTAAGGGTAGATCTGTGAGGAATAAGGGAAAGTCAACGTACCACAATAAATTCTGCTCTTATGGCCAATTTTCACAATATTTTTGAGCTCAAACATATATAGAGGCTAAGGGTATATTAGAGTGGGAATAAGCTTATGGCAATTGAATGATAGAGTCATGTAAAACGACACTTGGGTGCTGTCTGATCTTCCACTAGGGAAGAAGCCCATTGGCTGCAAATAGGTCCATAAGGTCAAGAATAAAGCTTATGGCACATTTCATAAATACAAGGCACAATTAGTAGCTAAATGGTTTTCACAAAAGGAGGGCATTTGACTATGAGGAGACCTTTGCTCCCACTGCCAAAATGAGTACCATTCATCTTGTTGCTGCCTTTTCAGCTCAGTTTGAAAAGCAAATCAATGTATCGATTTAAAAAAGGCATGCTGTTGCTGTTGGAGCTGTGTGCATTAGTGTGGAGGAGCAAGCGTTGAGTTGATAAAGACTCTGCATGGAGATCTCATAGCAAACTATTTTTGTGAGAAATTGCAGCCCATGTTAATGCTTGTAGCCATTGCCCATGAGAGCAAAGTAGAATGTTCCAGCAAAGAGAACCAAATAAATTCCAAGTTAGGAGAGATCTTGTTAAAATGTTATGGAGAAGCTTTTTGCAACTAACAAGTGGGCATTGAGGACGTCATGGCTAGTAGTTCATGAACAAGTTTTGGTTCCCTTGGAGTTAAAGCAGGTGCATGTTTTTGGTGTTTGTCTTGATAGGTAAATAGAGGAGACTATGAAACTTCTGAATAAATTTTGTTTGAACAACATTATAGGAGGTTGAAACTATATTCTAAATATTAGTATTCATTATGAACTTAATTAAGCTATTGTAATGTATAAAATAAGGCAATATTGCAGCCTACGGACACAGAGAAGTCACATTCAAAATAAGCATATATATACATATATATACTGTGACTTTGTGGATTGACTTTCATTATGCTATAAGATATTGGTTCTCATCAGATTGTTTTGTTACTGAACATGTTATGTTACTCGACATCATTTTGTAAGGATAATGGTATACTTGGTCATATCTAGAAGCTTTGCAACACTAGGGAGGGTCTCAGTAGCAAGTTCATGTCACAAAGTATTCTAATGAGAAGGGGGCGACCTTCTATGCATTTATGACAAATGATCTAGTTAGTTAATAAATTGACCATTAAGAGAGGGTTTTAGAGTAATATTATATTATTTACCTCATAATGGTCATTTAAGTTGCTTAATGTATCTTCAAATGTATCTAGGCTCTTAATGTATCTAGTCAGTTAGATAGTTTAGTATATTTCTATTTCTGTTTTTAGTTAATAATTGTTTATTTTATAAATATCATCTTTGTAGTTTTTTAATTTAAAAGCCTTTGTCTCATGTATAATTGATTATTTAAACAATCAATTATCATTTCAAATTGGATTGCTGAGGAACATGTCACATAATCTTAGATATGAGACTGGAGGTGCTACACATGCCCAAGGAAGTTTGGGAAGAGATAAGTTTAATTTATTAATGTCCAATAAGAGACGACAAAGGGTCTAAGGGACTGAAAGCATACAACAAGGTGACAACCAACAACAAGAGCACCAAACGGTGTTTAGGGAAAGAAAGCAAGAAAGCAAAAGATCCAGGAAGAGAAGACTAACAACACTCTTAGATGAGAGGTTATACAACATTGAAGGATATAATCTGGGGTGGTAGTAAGCCCCGAGTTGTCTCGAAGAACCGTTGGAGGTGGGGGTGCTGTAACCAAGTGCACTCTCTACGAAGCCTCATAGGTCTAGTTTGTTTGGAAGGGGGAGGATTGAGTGACCACTTATTGTCTCGAGCTAGAGACACAAAAGTAAAAAATGGAGGTGATAAGCAGATTTGAAGTATGCCTTGACAGGAATTGAACCTGCAAAGTTTGATCATGAAGAATGTGGCCTATTGGAGATAAAGTGCAAGACACCACTAATCAATGTAACCGAAGAAAGAGGAAAGGGATAATCTTGGAAAGCCAGTGAAACCTTCCACTAATCTCGTAGTAGATGGGGTAACAGAGAATGAAGCGTGTCTTTGTTTTTGCTTCACCAAAGTGTAAAGGTGGCAAATCTATTTTGCTTTGTCAATTTGATGGTTTGTTTGGATGCAGAGCAGGTGAGGGTCGACTTTGAAAGAACCCAAAGAAAGATGAGGGTAGGAGTCTAGCAACAAGCAAGGTACGAAGGTTGCACGATAATAACATCTTGAATATCTATATAGTGTTCAACATAAAAGGTTGTCCTTGAGCCGAGTCTCCTTGGCAGGTCAGTACATGTCGTGATACTGTACTGTTTGTAAATGTTGTTTGACACGCTTGTTTAGCTCTTGCTAAGAGGGAAGAAGGTGGGCGGGTGCATCTAGAGAGAGCTAGAAAGAGGGGAGATGGTCAATCTCAATCCCCACCGAACCCAACAAAGAAGAAGTCTCGACGTGCCAACAATGGGCCTTGTTAGCTAGATAGGAGCCCACAATTGTCTCATAAGAGCAATAGGCCAAAAGAGAATGCAATAGGTTATGGATGAACTTGAACCCTAGATGTTGCATTCATAGAAACAAACTTCCATTGCACAATAAAAACAATTTCAAACAACAAAACTTTACACATTTTTTCTAGGAAGATCACTAAAACCCTTTGAAAAACAATGATTATTTATAAAAATAAAAAAACTCCTAAAACTCAACATGATTTAGGAAACTTCAATTTTATAAAAAAATTGGTTAAAAATTTCTAGAAATTTATGAAGAATTTCTTAGGACACCTTACTATTTTTCATAAAAAAATGTTGAAAATCTTATGGAAATAAATTCTACACAATGAATCAACAAATTTTGAAAATTAGCTAAAAGTTAACCAATGGGCTCTAATACCATGAAATGAGAATTGATTGATATTTAATATTAATAAATGAGACAAAGGCTTCTAAAATAGAGGATACTAGGCAATCTTTGCATAACAAAAACAATTGAGGATAGAAACACTAAAACTTAATAAAGAAAGAAGACGTAAAAGGAAGTTTCTAAATTCCAAGATGACCATTATATTGAAATATTACAATATTATTGTAATATGTAACTCATGATAGCTATATATGTTTTTGTTAGTTTTCAAAAATTATGTTTGAGTTACTCGTAAATGGGTCTGTTAAGGTTATTCTTACCCTTCCCAAGCTTTCAATTATTTAGGAAAAACCACAAGCTAGGACCTTTAGGAGCAGACTTCATCATTAGAGAGGACAATGTTGACCTCATTGCCCTTGGGGGTAAAAGGCTTTGTGATGGAACCAACAATGGGGTAAAAGGCTTTGGGATGGAACCAACAATGTAGCTGAAGCTGAGGCTGCCTTGTTGGCTATCCGAGCATCCAAAAAACTAAGGGTGACCAAGCTACATGTGGAGGGGACTCACTTATTATCATTAATGTTGTTATCAAAGGCACCATGGAGGCTTGATACCTGTAAAATACATCACCAGCATCAATCAAGAACTGGCCACCCTAAGTAGCCTACATCAAAAGAGTTGGTAACTCTAAAGCAGGTCAAATGTCCAATTAGGCACTAAATCTTAATGTGTCTGAAACAATAATCGAGGACTTCAAAAAGTGCACATTCACAAGATGTTGGAGAACCACATTCCTAGGCATAACCGGGGAAAGAGACATATCCTAAATGATCTTCAATGAGCTTGAAGCTAAATTCACTTAGTGAAGTGTGTCACATGCATGGTTTGAAGTTGACGGGACAGGCATTTATGAGAACATCACTCACCACCTTAAGTTGCAGCCTTCTTCTTCGCCCAATTCGCAATCTCATTTCAAGGTGGCTTGAGTGTTTTTAAGAGTGTTTCAATAGAGGCTTCATTTACCCTTACATGCAACAAACAACATCTGGTCCATGTAGTGGCTGGGAAGTCCAAACTGGACAACATGTTTTAATTTGTGCATCCACGGCTCACAGATGTAGGATTGCTGTTAGGGGACATGTTTTCCTTGTGGACAACCAACATTGAACAAACATTGATGTTTATTCAATGATAATGACTTGGGCCCTCCACTATGTAATGCATAAGCTTGTTCCAGAAAAAGCCCTGCAAGGTCTCGAGGAGATTCTTGCCATTTCGGTCCTTGGATGGGGGCTCATTTTAGGGGAAAAGGAAACAGGGATTGAGAAAATTCTAGGCACCAAGCTCACCACTTTGTGTGGTGGTTTGTGAAGAGTAAGCGATACCAAAGATTCAAACAAACCAGAAATGGTTGGTATGGCCTGAAATTGTTGATAATGGAGCACATAATTGACCAAGACATTGCAGCAATGAAGACTAGGGTTGGTTGGACACAAGAGGACAAAGCAAACCTGAACGAACACATGAAAGCACAGGCAATGGCAAAGTAGGTAAACCAAGAGGATAGCTCTTGGCTAGAGCATAAATTAAATGCATTGTTTTTTGAACGTACTGAGGGCTTTATTCCTCCAGCCCTATGTTGAAGCCTGGCCAACCCTTAAGTGGGTTTTATGTGGATTGTAGATGTTTTTAGTTGTTAGTAAGTTTGAACAATTTTGTTTCAATTGGTACTTTTCCCCCAGTTTCAATGGATTTGAAGATTTGGGGCTTTCTTTTGGCTTTTAAAGACTTGAGGCTTTTTTGTTTAAGAGCTACATAGTCCTTTTGCTAGGTGAAAAGGGCTGAATTGGGGTTGGTTTTTACAGTTTCACAACTTCAATTCTGACGATCTGCAAATGCTGACAAATTTAGTATGGTTATTCTCAGGGAAGTTGTAAATTCTAGCAGATAGCAACATCTATGTTCATCATCCATTCATTCAAATTTGGAAATGGTAACAGAACAGACTATCGCATTTTGGTCTGTCTCCATGGTTACTCGATTAGGGCTGTAAATGATGTTTTCATGTAGAAAAAGAATGGTGGTAGGGTTGGGTGTTTTAAGTTTGCAGTTTAAGATTTATGGATTGCCTCACAGAGGGATGCTGGTAAGTTCAGAATGTTGCCAGTTTGTTGTTTAAGCTTCACCATTTTTGACAAGTTTGCAGAGTAACTCGGAACAAACAGTTCAGATATGACAGTCAACTGTAATGATTTTGTGGTTATCCAGTTTTTGTTTTTTGGTCGATTGGGCTTTAGAAATTATTGTATAAGTTGAATCATGAGCCTCCTGAACTTTGTTATTTGAGGATCTTTAATGTATCATTTCTTACTTTATGAATAAAATGATAACTTATTACTGAGATAAATAAAATTAGGTATCAGTCACCACAAAAGGTTGACCTTGTTAAGATTATAGCTGCAGTCGGATTGATTTAATCTTAACATACAATGTTGATAAAATGTATTATATAAATATACTTTATATATAATATTATAAATATATTATATTATAGATATATTATATTATACACATATACTCTATATAATACAAATGTTATATTGTGATTTATATTGTTAACTAATAATGATTTATCATAGAGACATGTCTCCTACTCTTATATTTATAAGAGATTGGGATTTGCATTTGGAACACACCTATAACAATGGCAGTGTAATTATATTTGTAGAAACCAATCCATGTTACTTAACATGGTATCAGAGCCAGACTGCAAATGAATATAATATATATACTCTGAAAATTTATTATTGTAAGTTAGAGGTCACAATGTCTGTAATATTAGAGAGGACTGTGATAAAATATTAAAATAATTAATAAATACAAGATCTTTCCTATAGTCGAGAGTTCTCATTAACAGTGTGACAAATTGAATAATTTTAGAGCATCATTGAACATGATAGAATGAATATAAGTTTGGCAGGAGATATGTCAAAATAATACAGGTTATCATTGACCAAATATGTGCAGTGTTCTTTTAAAATTGAAATGACACTCCATATATTTTGTTGAAGAGTACAGGCTGTAGCTCCACTGTTCAGAAATGTTATGTCTAGAATTATAACCAAGGAAAGTGGACAAAACATTTGTGAAATGTACTATCTTCGGCATTTAGAGGTGGAAATCATCAAATTCATACTTGAATGCAATAATATATGACTGCAATACATATCTTCTGACATAAGAACATATTCGAATGGTAGCATTTGTGTCTATGAAATATATTTTAGACAAAGTCACTACACTCCAATTTGTCGGCCAGTTCTCGGATTTGTGTTGTAAAAGGGAAAAATACACTCCCTAAGTAAATGTAGAGAACGGAGTTTGAAGTCTGTGTATCTCACCACCACTGGCACCCATGCGATAAATTACGATGATCACAAACAATGTTCTCCCACATCGATAAGAAGCGCACACAGGAAAGGGGAATTAGAGAAGCAATCAACATGGAAGATAAGGACGAGCACAATCAACCATTCTTGATGCAGTCAATAATTACTGGCCAGTTAAATCTACACTCAAATTGTGGGCCAATACAGAGGTGGGTATTGAGGAGTATGTATGAATAGGTCAATTGCCTAGGAACCCTCCACAAGGAACAAGGTTAGACAAAAGTGGTGTTTGATATACGAACAAGGATCGGACACTTGATGGATCATCAGTTAAATATTTACACATGGCATTAAATGGGGGATATCCACATGGATTTGGAGTACCTAATTCAGCCGACCATTACATAGATAGATGAAAGGAGGTATAATCGATACTCACTATAAAATATTGACTAAGCATAATGTGAAGGTATTAGAGGCATCAAGGACCGGTGTTTAAAGGTGGGTATTGAGGTATATTTTCGTGCTAATACTCATTCCATAGGACATTATAATTCAAAGATATAAGGTATGATATGTTATGAATTAATTATTTGTTTATACTATATATATGTATATATTTTTTAATATTATGTGAAGTATATGTAGAAAGATATATATGGATATATATGAACTTATATTAATGCAATAAGAATGATATTATGTTCTTTAGACATGTAAAGTTATAGTAAACCATTATAATTTTTAATGAACAATTATTTTAAAATTACAATATTAAGGTCTAAAAGAATGAAAGATTAGATAAAAGGATATTGATGTGCAGATAAGTATTTTATTTGTTATCGTTATGTATTTTATTTATCTAGTTAGTCTGGTCTATCTCTTATATGTACTATGAAAGTTATTTGATTTGGTCTTTTCCTCCGAGAATGTTATAGTAGATAGAGGATATGATTCAGTCAACCTTGAAAGAGAGGGAGCAGATAGAGGATATGATTCAATTAACCTTCGGTGATCTCAATCATATTGATTCAGAGGGAGTAAACCATGTTGAGATGGAGTCTTTAGTGATCAATAAATTGTAGCGATCAAGATGATTATGCTTCATGAATATACCTCGTGACTGTGATTTTAATGGGCCTGCCCCTTGATATATGATGACGATCTTATGTGATGCATAATATAGGCTTAATCAAAAGATCTAACAAATACCTGTGCATGAACAAAGGAAAATTGAGTTATTGTGAGATGTTAATGAAGCTTTTAAGAATTAATTTGAACCATCTATGAGTCTCCCTTTGATGAGTGAAACTCGACGTATGAGTTGTAGAGTCATTCACATGACACAATCGTACTTAAGTGTTGTGGACAAGTTTGAGAAAATGAAAGGACATGTTCGCTTCTATTGTTAAGCTAAATGAATGTTTGGACCTTCAATGGATAAAAAGAGCAAGTTGAAACTTAGAAAGGAGTTGTCATATTTGATACAAAATTATTCAACAATATAAGAATGAGTGGAAATTTTACATTGTGGGGAGAATAATAGTCAATGTTCCATTCCCACTTGAACCTTATTTAGAGAGGAGATGTTCCATTCTCAAATAATCTAAAAAGACAATTTCTGAATCTTCATGTGTAGATAAGTATTCTTATCTTTTACATTTATCTACTCTTTGTAGTCTCTCTCTTATTTGTAATTCTATACATACTATAAGGGTTATTTGCTTTGATTTTTTTCCTTTGTGTTTGAGGATATTCTTATAGGAAAAGAAGGTTGGTACTTTACTTATGCTGCCTAATATTGTGTAGACTCAATCTAATGATAGTAGCTCCAAAGACCTTGATGATCAAGATGGATAAAATGAGGCTCTTGAAGCAAACATCTTTGATGGTTGAGATTATGAGTTCTTCTACATTAAGAAGGAGTATGACACTTCTAAAGCAAAGCAGGAGCTTAGAAGATTGATACTTAGAGGGAGTCTAGAAATACATGTCTGTGACCATATGATTTTGATGAGCCTACTCCTATGTATAACATGAGGAAGTATTGACTTATCACTAGAAAATCAAAAGATTGATATAAGATTCTGAGTGAGTTTGACAGACATCCTTGGGTGAAGAGAGCTTCTGAGGAAGTAACTAGAGGACTTGACTTTCCAGGATCAATGTTCAGAGGGAGAATTTTGAGGCGCAATCCTTTGTAAATGATATCTTCTCTACAAGGAGAAGCTCTAAGTGAAACTCCTTGTAATGCATGTTAAGTAACTAAGATTGTTTTTGCGAATGTAGAATCATGACCATTGTTATTGATGATCTTCCAAATGCATATTTGAGAACTCATAAATATGAGAGAAGACATGTCTCATGAAGAGACATGTCTCTATATTTGATCATCATAATTTAATAAATAACCATATGTATAACTCATCTTTAAGCATATATGTAATATTAATATATTAACCATATATGTAATATATTATTATATTAATATATAATATATTATATATATAAGATGTTTATCTTAAAGATAATTTACCATCAACAAGGTATCTCATGATAAATTCAAACCGACATAAGCTTCAACCTTAACAACAAAGTCATGTCCTCGTAGAGGCATGACGCTACATGGCCTTTGGGTCATGTCCCTATGTGGACATAACTGATCATCATCGGTGTATAAGAAAATACAATTAGTTTGATTCTCAATCGACAATCATGCGGTGGTAAAACAATTACATTTAGGAACCTGATAACATAATAGTCTCTTCTGATTATAAGAGCCCGATTAGTTAAGTGAAGTCATTTATAAATAAATAGACACACACACACACACAACACACACACACACACACATATATTATTCTTATCAATAAAATAAGACATAAAACAATATTCATATGAATTACGAATACAAATACTCAATGTAATGAGTACATCACTTCGATTGATGCTACACTTCAATAATGCATTCTTCTCTGTGAGAGAAAATTAAGGTGAAAGCCTTTGTACCACCCTTTGACTTGGTTCATGGTGGATACTATTTTGCATATGATATGTAATGAAGGTGACGAGCTTTCATTGACATATATTAACAGAAGGTAATCATTGTAAGATAACAATTTTATAAATGGTAGACCTCATTATCATGACAGACTTCATTGAGTTGTTGTCCCAAATTGTTGAAAGTCATGATAAAAAATGTATCATAACAGACTTCATTAAGTTGTTACAGAAAGATTAAATTTTTGCAATTGTGTGTTATGAAAGGTGATAATCTTTCATATGTGTGAGGTGACTATTGTAAGGTGACAACCTTATCAATAGTTGATCTATCTCCTAAAACTAAAATGTGTTGGAGCAAGTGTTATCATGGTTCTTCAAGCCGGATTTTGCTAGACACCTTGATAACTGACTCATCATGGTTCTTCGGGCTGGATTTTGCCGGACACCTTGATAATTGACTCATCATGGTTCTTTGTGCCAAATTTTGCTAGAGACCTTAACAATTGACTCATCATGGTACTTTGGGCTGGATTTTGCTGGACACCATAAAAATCAATTTGTTATGGTTCTTCGGGCCAAATCTTGCCGGACACCATGACTTGAATCTAACATAGACCTCACTTAAGGTGGTGTTCAAATAATGTATTATAATTGCTTTAATTCTCTCTTTGCTAAAGAGGGAGTGTTGAGAAATTTATCCTCATAGTGAATTGAAGCAAATTCCATATGTAATATATGTTAAATATATGTGTGTGTTGATGGATTTATGTTGATGTCCTTAATATTCCATTCCAGGAATATCATATTGAGATGATATCTCTTCCTATACTTAAGAGCATAATGTGTTCTATATCAATCATCCCTAACTAAGAGGGAGTGTTAAGATTATAGCTACAGTTGGATTGATTTAATCTTAACATACAATGTTGATATAATATATTATATAATTATACTCTACATATAATATTATAAATACATTATATTATATTATACATATATACTATATATAATACATATGTTATATTGTGATTTTTATTGTTAACTAATAATGATTAATCATAGAGACATGTCTCTTTATGAGACATGTCTCCTACTCTTATATTTATAAGAGATTGGGATCTGCATTTGGAACACACCTATAACAATGGTAGTGTAATTACATTTGTAGAAACCGATCCATGTTACTTAAGAGACCTTGCTAAAAAAATGAACAGCAAAGAAAGATTGTGAATTGCTTCATCTTTACTATTAAAAGGTATTATTAGATCAATACTATGAAAGCTTTTGAAGTAGCTAAATGTAAAATTGTATAGGTGATAATTTGGTGCCCTCTTCAAAAGGAATCATGTCAATTAAATAAAAGAACTTTATAGTTAATATTTTAGGCAACAACTTTAATAAATCAAAATATTTTTCTGTAACTACCGTGATTAAATTTGCTAGAATTTATTTCTAATCAACAGACGCGAAAGGGCTGTTAAGTGGATGTACACAATCATGTACCCAGGTCTAAGCAAACAGATGCAGAAAAGAAAATATGTGCATGTATTTGGCGTTGTTTAAAATACTATAAGTGTAACATGTCTATCTTTTAAGCAGCCTAGGGGTCGAGGCATGCGCTTTCACACTAGACAACAACAGTTGTGAAGTGACATTCAAGGAATATAAATATATCATCGAGCACCTTTTATTGTCAAATTATTTGGTAAATGGCTTAATATCATGTCAAAAGAAATAGGTGCCTATCTTTAGCTAGAGTAGCTGACCTATTTTTCAATTCCTCCTTAACGCTTGCAAAGTTAATAGCTCCATGATTTGTTGCAGGCTTTTATGCAGTCCCTTTGCATTTTACCTTTTATAAAGTTTTTATAAGTTGGATGTATTTATAACACACGTGCTTGGACACTTTCAGTTATCATTAATTCTGGTTTGTTTTAATGCTTGACAGGCTTATTACATGTTAGGACTTGCATTGCTTCAATGTAAGAATTATGCAGGGGGAGTTAAGCAACTTCAAAAGGTGAGTATACATAAATGCCTTTTTAATTTGAGTACTTATCCTTTTTTGTCTACTAATTTTAAATGTTCTTAGTTTCTGATGATGCCGCATAGCTTTTCAATTCAATGAATTCTTGCCTAACATGATCTCCACGAAGAAAGGTCACCAGTGTTTAATTTTGACATGAAAGTTTCTTGGGTTCTCAATGAATTAAAAATATTTTTGGAATTTGACAAAAGTAGAAACAACATAGGGTATCTCTCAAAAGAAACATTGAAATTGCCTTTAAGAAATTCTCTGGAGGACAGCACGTTTTTTGAAATGTTGCTGTTAAATTTTTCTAATGTTAAGTACATAAAAAGAGTTCACAAAGAGACTTGAATAACTATAAGTACTTTTGCGAAGACATGTTAGCATTCTGAATAAGGAAAATAAATGTTGGACTGTGGGAAGATTGAATGCTATGCGGTTCATTGAGATGATGACACCTGTGTACCTCCTAAACTATCATTCAGTCTTCTGAAGTTATTATCCAAGGGTGAAATCCTTTTGACTGCATCATTGATTAATGCACTTCTTCATGTGTTGTACCAGTGACCCTATGAGAAACTATATTAGGTTATTGTGCTCACTATCTACTATGTGTAATCAATGCTAGTCTAGGTAGATGCTGCACGCATCTTTGAAAATCCTAATATACTCTTAGAAACATTCAATGTGTAAAGCAGCCTATATATGAGGAACTTCAATCCTGCAGAATAGGTTAAGGGTTGTCCATTGACAACCAGAATTATGATGAGATCCTAGTCAACTAGTATCCTTCATTGTAAGACAGTTCTCTAATGAATAACGCTATTCATTCTAAAACAACTCCTTAGAGAATAAAACAATATACTTTTGGCTCTCATATTTGAAAAAGGTTTAGGATATATAGACTTACAAATTTCGTGATCCATAATTTAAAGATAAAATCATAAAAGAGTTTTGGAAAAATCTTTGAAATCATTTACACTGTCATAATCTTTACAAAACAGCTTGTGATTCATGATAGACATGAATGCCTTCCCTATCAAGCTATAGCCTGGTCCATATGGTCCAAGATCAGTCATGTTGTATAGAGCTGCCTACATTGCCTTTATATTTGGCTCATGGCCCAAGCCACCTACCTCAACAACGAGGGTTTGTTCCTTAGAGTTTTGTGCCCATGGATATGACTTTTAGGCTCTTCCAGCTAGGATCAAACCTATGCCTTATCTCCTTTCTTTATTCAATGATGAGAAGAGGCTTTGTCTATCACGTTTGCGATGAGAAAAGGCTTCATCTCCTTCACTTGAGACGAAGAGGTGCTCCATCTCAATTCTATTTCATACTTAGTGATTTTGCTCTCCTCGGCTCAAAATTTCTCTTTACTTATGACTTCTAAACTTAGCCAATTTTCAAGTTCTACCCAAAGAAGGCCTTTTAAATCTCAAATTGGTACCATACTACCAGATCGAAAAAGATGGTCAAATTTGCTAGCTTTTTGATATGGGTGTTGCCAAGATGGAGTTATACTTTCTATTCCATTGCCCTATCTATTATGAGATTTGTGGGAGATTTCATTGTCCATATAGGGATTTTCGGTCCTTAGCTTCCTTTTTTAGATACCTTGATCAATGGTGCTTGGTGCTCTATCTCTAGGAGGCTACATGTCTTCATGATCACACCTTACATTTTTAGTCTCCCCCAAGACCTAGGCTAGCTCAGCTCATCACTTCGTTCACGTTGGTCACCTCCACTAGAGGTGCTAAGCATTCGTTGGGCCCTTCTACTTCAGTTCATACTAGGTCTACGAGATCTCATAGAGACCATATACCTTGGTGGCAATGCTTCATTCCTTGTGGTTCTTGGAGAAAGCCCCGAACCCCCTTTGCCCCGGTGGTTACCCTTTTGTTTTGGGGTACCTCCCTACAGTTAGGGACTCCTAGCTAGGTGTCCTTGTGGTGGTGTTTTTGTGGTTTTCTCTTTTGTTTCTTGGTTGCGTGTTCTTTCCCTGGGCACCGTTTGGTGCCCCGGTTGCTGGCTTTTTCTTTGTTTTAACTTTCAGTCCTCTAAACCCTTTTGATGGTCTCTAGTTGGATATTAATAATTTACCTTATCTTATCTGCTGAAATACATAAATGCATTATTTTCTTCAGATCAGCGATTTCAGAGATCAAGTTATATACATTCGGACTTGACACACAGTGTGCAATATTATTGTAATTCAGACCCACACTTATTTGATTATCATTTGCAAAGCAAAACTAAATTGAGAATACCCCAAAATAGCCATTACTATACCAGTCTGATAATAGGTTTAATTTACATTCACTGATGTAATGCCCCCTTCTCCACACTAGACCTAATGGCGCCTAGTTGGTCTATCTTTCCATGCGGATAGGCTAACGACATTTGTTTTTAGGATGCCTGCCAATCACAAGAGTTTTTTTGGTTTCAGTAGAGGAGATATTTAAGTGGGAAATTCTAAGGTTAAAGTCACTTTGTTTTATTAAGTTGATTCATAAAGTGCTTTATTATTTAAAGTCACTTTATGACAAAATGACTTAAGTGATTAAAAGACAAAATAGGCTTTTATCCCACATTGCTTAGTTGTTCGCATCTCCCCTCACTTCGAGGTTATAAAATAAAGTAGTTGCATTGAGATTGATATCATGGAATGTTTTGTTATTCAAAATCCTAAAAGGTTTCTGAAATGTGACTGGGCTCTTTCTTAAGGATGAAACTCCTTGAGGCAAAGAGTGAGACTAGACACAAACCGAATAACTCACACTTCATGCTAGAACTGGAGTTCGAAATTGATACATTGGACAATCTGAAGTAAGTTGGAGTTTCAACAGCAGAAATAGGTGACTGAAGATATCATATTGTGCTAGTGACATACTGGTCAACAACAGGCAGACGTGAGCTTAGTTGGCAGGCAGGAGAATGGTCACTTCATATCCGAGAACAAGAGGTGAGACCTTGCATGGGTTTACCTTTTCATTGTTACGGGTTCATGGTATAGTTGGCTTCCTCCTAACATTAATCAACAAAAGGGTTAACGTGGAAGTTGGAAGCAGTTGGCCGGCACCCAAACTAATCCTGCAGTGAACACTCCGCACGAAACTCCTTCATGACAGTCGTGATGGGCATAATATGGTAATAAGAATAGAATGCATGGACTGCTGGTGACTGCAGGGAACTTACAGAGGGGCTAACAGTGACCTCACATGGCAGCTGCAAGGATAATCTCTCCTTCAATCGTCAACATTCTCCAGTTTGGAAATCGGGTCTGTATGCTAACAACATATATCTCTTGGCAATTACGTATGTATCATGTAATTTCCTAGTATGTAGATGTTCTCACTATTTGGAAAATACTATTTGATTACTGCCCACAACTTGTATGTATTGCAAATTTAATACTCTTATGCACCATGGATGTGAGTTCTTAGAAACATTGAATTAGTTTGCTGAGTGACTATCTATTAGTTTGTATACACAACCTTTAATTGGCACTACAGTGATACCATTATTTTACAGCAGTCACGCGTTTGTCAACTTTATGCTAAAATGCTTTGATTAGTGACTCAACTTCTTTTAGTGGATTACAAGGAGGTACATTACAATGGTATTAGAGCCATAAGACCTGCCATCTTGTGGGAAAAATTATCAAGTAACAGGCTGGGTTAAACAGGAAAAATGACAGGCATGAGGAGGAAACTTTATAAATTTAGTCACTTCCAACCTGAGCAGGCAGAATCTTCAGATCAGATTGATATTGAGGATAGTTATTCAATTGATGAGGAGTTAACTTTTGGGACAAGTTAATAGGTTGAACAGATTGAGCAGATTGAACAGGTACATGACACTCAAATGGCTGGCAATGAGAATGAACAAGAATCGGAAGTGAGGGAAACTTTGAGGGCTATTAGAGATGGGCATAACAATATAGCCACTTCACTTTAGCAGCTTACAGGTGCTATGCACCAGTTAGCTCTGCCTCATAGGACAGCCCCGAGTCATCACAGTGGAAGTGGTAGTGTGGCAGAATCCCCCCGAGCTGCTAGGGCCCCCACACAGAACATTGACAGGCCTTTGATGCCCGTTTTTAATGCAGAAAAAGAGGTAGCACCACCCGTAGCCAAACTTACTATCAGATAACGTTATGGCAATGTATGCTAGATGAGATTTATTCCCTGATCCGATTAAGCAAAATTTGTCCTTTGTTCAATACTTAAATAAAAAAAGGGAGACAGACTAACCAGAGTAGGACAGGAGACCTAGAGCATAGAATAGGGACTTGAAGCATGCCATGAACAAACTATCTGATGTAGGAGCATCTTGGGTTTGCTTGCAATCCTGCATGTTTGGAGGAATTTTGGTTAAGTATTGTGAAGCTTCGCAGATATTGGTGTTCAACATACATTGGGAGCTTGGCATGGTTTGAGAACTCGACATTGTCTTTGGTTGCTCGGCATGGTCTGAAACTCGGCATGGTCTTTGGTTGCTTGGCATGGTCTTTTAATAGTATTTTCAGTTCTAGGCTTATCCTTTTTACCCTGACTTTTAGTCTCCTTTAGGTTTTTCTCCTCATTCCCTTTCTTTTTCTCCTTCTCAGTTTTGGGAATCTCAACAATATCTTCAAAATAAATATAAATATAATATTAAATTAATTTATGCATTTTCGCTCTCATTGTAGTGTTTTTAAGTAAAGAACCAATGACAATTTAAACAATTTAATCGTTTAAGTCATTTTATTATTTTATTATACAACTTAAAAAACATTATAAACATTTTTCATTTTTATTCCATAGTTATAGAATCCAACCAAACCAATGATTATCAAAAATATTTTATTTTGATAACTTAAGGACATTAGAAATATTTTATTTTATTTTTATTTATTTTACTCCCAACCCTACCTGCAACGGCGGACATTTGTGGAGATTTGTTGAAACTCGTTGAAACTTGAAAATTTTGGATCACAACCTTGTGGAGTAGATGATAATATCATCATCATACTTGATACTAGATAGATTTCTGATTTTTGTTTACAGCTCTTAAGTTTTTTTTTTTTGTATATCAGCGATTTAGCATCAAACTACATATTTTGAATCTAAAATTTGAATATGAAATGATATTCTCGGTGATTATTAATCTGATAGTTGACGATCATATGCTATATTCAGAAATTAGACATTATGACTATGAGATATGTAATCAGAGTTTTGAACAATTTGACTCTATTATTGTGAGGTTACTGTTAGTATTTACTTTAGTCTTTTAGTTTTACAGTTTTACTATTTTGTATTTAGTTTTAGACTCTTTAAACTAGTAGAAAAACTTGCTGTCTCCAAGTATCCATGTCTCCTACTTTTGAAAAATAACCGCATCGGTACCATTATGAGTACCAGAGACCTCCAAGTCTCCCCGTCTCTCATAACCTTGAGAAAGAATGAGGGCACTCCACTTTGGATAAGGCAACACCATCAAAAGGGAGCAATTGAGAAGAGTTGCAACATTGAGGTCCTTCATAGCCTCTATGAATGACACTATGCCAGATTGGGGGAGAATTCTTATCACATGTACTGCTGAATGGATATTGCTGATTGGAAGTTGCAGAGGGTGCCAAGTCTTCCAATGGATGAGCTCAATAATGTTTTAGCCAGGTTCGTTGAATTTGCAAATAGAGAAGATCAAAGAAGATCCAAGTAAATCATCTTCTAAAGGAAGATTCAATGTAAGCCTATGTGGCATTTAATTTTCTAATTGACTCATAATTAGCTACTTTGTATTTTTTTGGTCCTCAATCTTGTGCCTTTTAATTGTAGCTTATACCTAACTCATTTACCATTGACTCTTTCAAAACATTATAATTTTTCTACTGTTCCACGCGGTGATGCTTTGATGTCATTATATGATTGGGGTGGTAACCCTAATCAGGGGTTGTAAGGAATAAATCTAGGCCATTGATTCTAATTTAATCTTGGCCATTCATTGTAATTGAGCCCCACTATAAGGTCTGCTCCCATTTTTTGTAAGAGAGATTTGTTGCTTATTTACTGCCACTCTACTATTCATTTTTTATGTTTTACATGGTGAATAATTGTGATCTATTTGGGATGTATTACATGGTGATCTATGATGGTCAATTATGATAGAGTTGATTTCAAACTGTTAACTAGAGTTCGCTTTGATTAATTTAGTTGGATAAGAGTAATTGTGAATGCATACTTGCTTGACTCAATCATAGACCAAATTACTAGCCAGTTACTGATCTTTGAATGGGGATAAGTTCAATCCAGACTTGATCTTTGATTTGCATCCATAGACAGGATTAAAGAAATGGTATTGATTTGAAAATCATTTGAACACACCCTAGAAGCATGCACTAGGTGAGTGGACAAGACAACATCTAGTTGACAAGATTACATTTTGTAAGTTCGAAGCTAGGGTATATTTTCATTGCACATGATGAAGCCAAATCAATCAAAGACAAGTTGACAAGTCCTAATAAACAATGCAAGTCCCCTTGTGATACCAGCATATCGCATTATTTTCATCAAGTATCCATCACTTAAAGGAACCTCGAGTCACCTTATGATCTCTTATTCCAATCTGAGCATAAGAATTTTCTTTATTCAGGAGAGTTTGGAATCTGCAATATTGTAGTGGCATAAAACTCCCATCTGTTAGACCTATTTTAAGTTTAGCAATTGTGGCACCCATTTGGGTTAGCCAACTAGTTCATCTCGAAATATTAAGTCTTCAATTCTGCATGTTGTAGTGGCATAAAATTCCCATCTGTTAGACCTATTTTAAGTTTAGCAATTGTGGCACCCATTTGGGTTAGCCAACTAGTTTAGATTCTAACTCTTGAGCAGCATACTTCTTTGGATTTTGGTAGAGCAATATGGTTATTGATCAACTTTTCTTATGTTTGTCATTTGAGAGTGCTATTTGGAATTCAATTGGATATTGCAGTTTCTAAGGTGAAATCCAGTAATCTTTTGATGTGGCTAGGTTTTTCGCCTTAAGTTAGAGGGTTTTCCCAGGATAACTATTGTGTTTTGTGTTTTGAGTTATCTATTCTTTATATTATGCTATCTTGGCTATAAAATCAACATGGTATTAGAGCAGGTTTAAGCAAACCGAGGATCTTATTCATTCAAAGTAAATAAAGCTCTTCTTATTTTTCTTCTCATTTTAATTTTCTAATCATCCAAGATGGCAAACAATCTCAAGATTGAGGACATGCTTGATGGTGTATCAAACTTTACATCTTGGAAATTCAGAGTTATCATTATATTGGAAGAAAATGATCTTCTAGAATATTTGGAGACTAAGGTGCCTGAAGCAACTGATGAGGCTTAGAAAACCCAATGGAAGAAGAATGACACTAAAGCTAGAAAGTTTTTGATAGACTCGATAGGATCATCTTGTGCCAATTCTATCCAAGATGAAAAGTACTAGAATTGTGTTCAAGTCTCTTCAAGATCTGTATGAGATCAACAATAACTCTTGCCTTAAAACAACTACTCCATATTTAAATGGCTGAAGTCGAGTCAGTCATTTCCTACTTCATAAAGATTACTGAGTTAAAAGATCAGTTGTATACTGGTGGAGATATAGTTGAAAATAGGCACCAAGTCATATTGGCAATGAATGGTCTTTTTAAATCTTCGGAGTCTTTCATCTAAGGCATTTCTGCAAGATCTGAAATTCCTAAGTTTGATCGTCTTAGAGCTGATTGCATGAAGAGGTATTTAGGTTGATATGAACAAGAAAAGCAAGAAGCTCTCATAATGAAGAAAATCTTGTTCTTGCTGCTCAAACATCCAGAGGAAAAGAAAGAGAAGGGAGAAAAGAAAATTTCAAGAGGAATAGAGACAAAAGTCTGATTCAGCTCCAAAACCAAAGCAGAAGGATCACTCTCACATTAAATGTTTCTGATGTGACAAGTATGGTCATTTTGCTCAAGATTGTGTCAAAAGAAATAAACATCATGCTGCTGCTGCATATGTGGAGGAGATGCCACCTAAAAAAGTATCCAGTGACAACTTCAAATGATTTCTATTCATCTCAACAGTCTCAAGAAACGTTCCAATCGATAATAACATTGGCTGATTGATAGGGGGTACTGATTCATCTTTCTTATTTGATAGAAAGAGAAACAAATTTACAAGTGATAGTTGGAGATATGCAAGTTATTCAGTAAAAGGTGTTTGAGCCACTTCTCTTGACTTCGATTCTGGTATCCCTCATCATTTGAGTGAGGTTTTGTTTGTTCCAGGAATCAAAAGGAATTTGATTTCAATTTCAGCATTAGAGGACAAAGGGTATCAAGTTGCGTTTCATGAAGGAAAAGTTCTTGCTTGGTCAAAGCACTCTAGTTTTAATTTGCTTGTGTGATTGGTGTTCGTCAAGAGTCTTTACAAACTTTCTCTCATCCATCTCAAGTATTAGTATATGACTCCATTTATTCAAGTGAGCTTTGGCATAGGAGACTTGGTCACTTACACTTCAAAGCTTTTCCATCCATGGAGAAGTTGTTTACTGGTTTACCAAAGCTTAATGGTCAAATTTTAATTATGGCTCTTTATGTTGATGATTTAATTCTTACCTCTCATTGTTAAGGCAACAAAGATTTAACCTATAAGCTTGAGATGAAGGATCTTGGTGTCATGCATTACTCTTAGTTGCCGATTCAGGCATGTGAATCGGATCCATGGATTTTTCCAGTTATGATTCGTCGAGGATTTGTGTGTGTATATCTATCTATCTATCTACACACACACTTAAAATGAAGAGAAATTTACATAGTCCTAAAACTAAATCATTTCATAGTATGAGTCTATGATTCTAGTATGGATCCATGAATCTAGTATACTTGATAATTGATCTATTTTCATGATTATAAAGAAAATCAACACAATAACATTGGATTACTGATTACAAAATGACATTATGATCCTTGAGGGTCCAGGCAGGATCCTTGATTCTGCTTGTGGATCCATCAGGATCTGAATCTGGATCTGGGTTGTGTAGGATGAATCTGGCAACTAAGGCATTACTTTCTAGGACTGAAAGTATGACAAAGATTCAATGAGATTATTCTTAGTCAAGGAAAATACACTTTAGAAATCTTGAAGAGGTTTAGGGTATTGGATTGCAAGTCCATGGCTACTCCCTTGGAGACAAACTTGAAGAAGTTGAGAGTTGCTGCAGCTAGTTCTGATTTGGTAAATTCGACCATGTACAAACAACTGATTAGATCTTCGATTTATCTTAGTTAGTTCATGTGTGAACCAATACATCCATTTAGTTGCAGCCAAGCATATTTTGAGATGCTTGCATGACATAACTGGATTTGGCTTGAGATATGCTTCAGATTTAGATCTGAATTCATAGGGGTATTCTGATTCTGATTGTGCTAGGAGTGTAATTGATATGAAACACACTTCTGGATGTTGTTTTAGTTTGGGGTTTTCCATGATCTCCTACTATAGTAGGAAGCAGACTTATGTGGCTCAAAGCACTGTAGAAGCTGAATATATTGCAGCTTGGGTAGCTGCTTGAAAAGCCTTGTGGCTTTGAAAACTTCTTGCAGGTTTGTTTGGTCAATCATTAGAGCCAGCTGTGATTTCTTGTCATAATCAAAGTTGTGTGAAGCTTTTTGTGAATCCAGATGATAGAACAAAAATATGGTGATCGAATATCATTATATCAGAGATATGGTGCAGAGAAAAGCTATTAACTCCAATATATTAGCAGTGATGAACAAACAACTGACATTCTCACCAAACCTCTCTCTCAGGTAAAATTTGTACATTTTAGAGACAAGCTTGGAGTTGTAGAGAATGTTGTTATTCTTGTTGAGAGGGAGTCTCAACATCAGTGATTATTTCTTATATATGCTAAAATGCATATTTTTCTGAGATGGAGAAATATGAGGTTAAAGCCTTTGAGATATGTTGCTGTTCTAAAGTGCATATTTCTCTGAGATGGAGAAATATGAGGCAAAAGAGTTTGAGAGATGTGCACATGGGAGTAGCCATGGTGGACATCATGTTGAGAGATTCCATGATGATATCACATTGAGTGATTCCCTGACAAAAGTTTGTGTATATGTTCTATTCACACATTGGAGTGGCCATGGTGAATATCATATGAGTGAGTCCATGATGTTATTATGTTGAGAGAATTTGTGATAAATGGGTGTAGCCATTGTGTGTGTTTCGTTGAGAGATTCCATGACATGAGCATTTGATAAGAAATCTTTGCTAAGAGGGGGTGTTGGCACTATGTAGCTGCAATAGTCTTCTCTGTCAGAGACTGCCATCTCATGTAGCAGTCTGCTGGGTCTCCATCTTATGTGCTATGTATGATTTAATTTTGAAGATGTATGTAATATGCAGCTGGTTGTTGTTTTGTTCTATGCCAGGGATTGCTCTTTCTTATGTTTCATTAACTTAAGGCACTGAATAGTCAGTTCACGTGGAGGTATCTGAATGTTTCATATACTCTTACACTGGAGGCAACGATTGAATATACTGGTTTTGATATTAAAGAGTCATTTCTCTTGTATAACAGTAGTCGGGTTACTTGTCACTACAATTACTGCAGGTCGATGAAGAGTCATGTACCATGGCATTAATTGAATTGTAATGCCAAACTCATCATTGCTGTAGATGATAAAGAGTCCACTCTTTCATGAGCTGTTTATATTTTCTTCTATTTGATTGCTTTCGGCATGATGGTGAAAGGTTACTGTTTTTCTTTCACCAGAGATAATAATAGCTTATTGATGATGCTTGCTGTGTAGCAGAATTTTGTTCTTGCTATGTTTTGTTGTCTCAGAGTGATTGAGAACTGTGTGTATTGAGTTGTCATTACTTTGTGCATTAGCAGAGAGAGTTCTTTGTGAGCATTGTAATATCAAACTTCTATTATTATTCAATAAAGTGATATTTTGGTGTGGCTGGGTTTTTCCTTTAAGTTGGAGGTTTTTCCCAGAATAACTATTGTATTTTGTGTTTTGAGTTATCTGTTCTTTATATTATGCCATTTCTGCTATAAAATCAACATTAGACAGCATGCCTTTTATGAATATGTCTGAATGAAAAGTAAAACTACATGTCTTTTAATCTATTTAGTTTTCAACAACTTAATCTTAATCCCTTAATTATATTAAAAGGGGACATTAGAGAATCTGTTTTTTCGAATATTAAATGGAAATTTGTTCTCTATAAATGTGAACAGGCATTGGAGCTTGGGAGAGGGGCGAACCCATCAAGTTATATGGTGGAAGAAATCTGGCAGGAACTTGCAAAAGCAAAATACTTAGAATGGGAGTCTGCTTCATCCATTCGTTTGAAGAAGCAGCAAGAGTTGAGGTAGATTGAAATGGTTTGATTTGGTTCCCCATAACATGTTTTTAGTTAAGTTCAGGCATTTGAAAAATGTGCAAACACAATCTTCTTAGCTAATGAGATCTCTCCCTCTTACAGGCTATGTGCACTGAGGCACCCTGATGATATTTAACTGATATTCTGCATATAGGTGTAATGATTACTGACTTTTACCTTGTATACAGCTTATCTGTGATATAAATTGACTTTGCAATTGCAGGGTAATTTGTGAAAGAGCATTGCAGCAAGAACATGAGAGCACCGTTATATGTAGCAGTCAATCTAATGGGAGCCTGAGAAACAGGAATGATGGTGATTCAGAATCAATTAATTTGGAAGGCGAATTCATTACTCGTCAAGATTCATCAAATTTAGATTTAGCAAAAGTTTACAAGGAACATTGTGAAATCCTTTCTGATGTATTTAACAAAGCAGCAGAGGCAGACATCCCTACCGAGGTAGGAAACAAAAACTATCAACTAATATTGGGAAAAGTCTCTGCCTATATAAGAAACAATTTAAGATATTTGCCAAGCATTAGTACCAATTTTAGATAATTTGTTAATCATTAATGTAGGTACCTGAGTACCTGTGTTGCAAAATTACATTGGACATCTTTCGTGATCCAGTTATCACTTCTAGTGGAGTTACATATGAAAGGGCTGTTATTTTGGAACACATCCAAAAGGTGATACAATTTCTGAAGTAAAATTTTTAAGGATATATTTATCATATTTCAATAGTAATTTAAATTTGCGTGTGAGGCAACTTCCGAGGCTTTCTCAATAAGTCCTGTTTGGGGAAAAATCTTGCAGGTTGGTAATTTTGACCCAATTACAAGGGAGCCTCTCCAAGCTTCTCAGTTGGTACCAAACTTTGCTATTAAAGAAGCTGTTCAAGCTTACTTGGACAATCATGGTTGGGCTTACAAATGACATGAAACTGGACCTCTCAAGAAATGGTATCAAATGTAATAAATTATGTGATCTTGGGCCTACGGTTTCAAGTTCTTCCAATGCTATCGGTGTGTTCAGGCTATAGGCTCACAACTTAATTCAACTTTTATGGTGATGATGAGAGATGTACATAAATGTCCTCCTTTTCCTGAGTTTTATTTGAGGGCTTCCTGCTCAAATAGGAAATTATATGATCTACAGAAACTAACCAATCAATGAAACAATTAGATATTTCCTTCCTCAAGCCACAGCCAAGGGCAGACCATCATCATAAAAAAAAATGTTAAAAGAAATTCATTTTTCTATCCGTGATGTGTGCTAAGGGAGATACATTGTCAACGCTTACATATTATCAGTGTTTTGAGAGTTAAGATTCTTTCTAGAAAGCCATCCTAGGATACTCTCAATGCATGTTAGTTTGTCGAGTGCGGGATGGTTACTATTTTACATCTCATTCTGTGTATAATGCCAAAGTTTTGAGCTGTTAAATTTCTTGATTTTAGATCTCTAAGAATCTGACTATGATGGATCTGTTCTGCAGTTTGCTAAATTGAATTAATGTAAATGCATTTTGGAACATGAGGGGAATCAGCGTTAGAAAGTAGAAAAATATTTTCTTAATATCTTGCAAATGAGCCTTACAAAACCTAATACATTGCTCCAAATATCAGGCAAATTAATCATTTCAGATAAATTGATATAAAACAACAAAATTTTGCAGACTAACCTAAATTGGAGCAGAAAACACTGCAGACACAGTTGAAGACCAAACTCGCTGTAACATGTGTGAGAATATATTAAATGCCCTTTTTCTATTCTCCTCTGTAAATGCTACTGAGAATCAAAGGATAACTGGTCCTTAAGGTTACAAGGCTAAATATGATATGTATGAGCAATGAATATCCATTGTCTAGAAGGATAAGTGAAATTTCAGTTGATGAACTTCTTCAACTTGCACATGTTTGTTAATTTCTAATCTCATACTTTTGAGCCAATCCTCACAGTGTATCACTTTATATTATTAAGCCAATCCTCACAGTGTATCACTTTATATTATTACATCTTATTGAAATTGAGTCCAGCCATGGATTCTTAGACTATCCAAAATGACTCTTGGTATTGTTATGTAGCAATTTTCTTCATAAGGTATGGAATCTTTAATCAGTACTTTTGGAGCTCCAGATATTGGATTGATGGCTTGAACTTTGTCAATATATGTAAATGTTGTTAAACATTTTTATGCTTTCGCAACAAAATTTTATGTATGAAGATAGAATCAACATCAACACATAATATATTTCTCTCTAAAAAGGAGTCCTACATTCTTACATTCATTGTAAAATCAATGTAGGGTTGGCCATGCCTATATACATGGCCACCTACATTGCCTATATATATATATATATATATCTACAATTGACTATGTCAATATTCATTGTGTTTTATTAGATAAATGTTTTTGAATAAGGTTAGCAAATAGAAGATGGTTTTGCAAGGAACATAAAACTTTGACCATCAAGTAAAGGTTGCATTATGAGACTAGAACCAACAAAGCAATGTGCCTCAAAACCAAAAAGACCTTCTAGAAACAATCAACAGAACCATATCAAAGGGATAGTCAAAACAACAATCATGAAGGTTCGAATCCAAATATCAGCAAATAATAGATTTCTTGCTTAAAAAAGCTACTCTCTTTTTGGATAAACATTACGACAAGAGATGTACCACATTATGTACAAGGATCTAGGATGATTTGATATTCATAATGTAAAAATTAAGATCTAGCTTACTATAAGGTATGGAGGAGTTTTTATAAACTTATCATCTATAATCACTTACAAGTCCTTTATGCATGTCTCTAGGATTAGCCATGCCAAATTTCATTGTTTCTTTACTAGATAATCATCTTTGAATAGGGTTTACAGAGAGAAGAGAGGTTTGGAATGATTGTAATGTTTTTTAAACAAGAAAAGGTTGCAACAACATGAGACTCCAAAAAGCAAAGATTTGGGTTTTAAATCCAAAAAGGCAATTTAAGAAACAACAAAACCATCATGAAAGTTTGAATCTAAATGACTCTAGACAACTTTGAAGCCGAGTTAAAAAATGATATATTTGGGCCATCTTGCTTTTTTTGGAAGATCTAGGCTTGATATAAGCACACTTAGCCACAACATCTAGTTCACAACCTCATGTATTCTCTATCGGATCATCAATTGTATATTCCAGTTCCTTTGCCTCATTACATGATTAAGGGACGAAGTGATACACATTTGAATATAATGTATCTTTTTAATAGATAAAAAATGACCAAATGAATTTAACAATACCTCATATGATCTCTACATTCCAGTATTCAAATAGAAGCCCTAAGATCTCAACCCAACAAAGCATCTTAATTCCACTAGGCCATCTTTTTAATTTAACCAAGGAACTAATGATCTAGTAGAATTCCTATGCAATCCTCAAGGGTTTGAAAATACAACTAGACCAAATCTATTTGTCACAACTATCCAATTTTTAATGATTTTAGTTGGCTTTTAAAACTCCAACCTTAGCGGATATCAATATTTAAACGAAAGATTTAGAATCTCTAAATAAGGGCATTCCCTAAGCAAGTAGTACTATTTACAATAACATTAAGAACTCTCTTGATAGTGAATGATTTTTCCAAGGTGTGAAAGGCTTCATTTGGGGGCAAGTTAGAAACATGCAGTGAGGAAACTTGATTCTAATGGCTTAATTATAGAAACTTGAGCCTGTGCAACATTTGTAACAACATGCCTATGGATGTATGCCTCAATGCCTTTGGAGAAAAGGGGTCCTTGAAGTACCAAAACTCTATTGCCAAGGAGAGGCCTTACAAACACAATGTATTTACCCCAAAAACTTCCACATTGCTTCCCCAAGCCAAGCAATTGGAGTATATCCATGCTTCTGAGTATATCCCTTACATGGCTCCTTAACACTTCAATATTGCTCCACTTTTTGTCAAGTTCATTAAAAGAGATGACAATTAGAAGAATTTCCTTGTAATGGTTGACAAAGGAAAACCTAGAATGAATTTGGGTTGCAAAAGAGATTCACAAGGTAGAGAAGAAATCCCCTCTGCAACTCCCATGCATAAATACTACTCGAAGCCTTTATCTCAATAGAAACATTTTTTATTGGTTACAAGGTAGGGATGCTATTGATCATTTAAACAAGCCATGATAAACAGATTTAACAAAAACAATCTTTGACTCATCCTAATATTTGATGTGCACATCCTTATCTTCATCTTTGATTTATTCTCGGCCTTGCCACCACCTAGGGTCTTCTTGTTGAAAATAATTGTCATTGACATTAGAAGTAAATACTAAAATATAGAGCATTAAACCATGCAATATTATCAAAGATTTTGTTGATCAAGGAGATGATTAAATTGCATGTGTGTGTGCGGGTGTGCGCATGTGCCTATGCGTGTGCGTGTGCGTGTGCATGCGTGTGTGTGTGTTTATACTTCACATGGGCCTTCCCATTTCCAATTCCCTTTGTAGAAATTTTTAAATTGTAAAATAATATTTGTAATGCATTTTAAATCACACAAAAATATTTTCAAGATGTGCTAAACCCTCCTAGTCATAAACTAAAAATATACTTAATTATATTTATGCTTTTGGAAGTGTGCAAATTTATTAACATCAACATCTTGAATCATACTTAATGATCCATCATCAAGATGAGAGAGCTCAAGAATCATTAAGTACGATGATTTGAAATGTTGATTTTAATAAACTTGCACACAGTCTTGTCTAAAAGAATAAATATAATATCATGGATTGTGGAAATATGCTATAGTTAATATACTTAATGTTATTCGAGCCAACTTTCCTAGAGAGTCATATCTCTTGGATGGAGTGTTTTGAAAAAGAATAAATAAAGGTTGCTTTGAGAGGGAAAACAAATAAATTATTTGAATATCTTTCAAATTTCATATAAGATACACTACGACATAAACCTGTTGAAAATGTGGGAGATTGTTGGTACTCGAGGATAATTTTGAGATGGCAGGCATGTGTTGATGATAGATTTTGTCATTGATGTCAATGTATATTCTATGGTTTCATGTAGACTTAGATTCTATATGTTGCAGGTTATTGATAAAAATAGTAGGGACAATGATTGACAATCATGAATAAGTGAACATGATTTTGTGTTTCAAGATGAGTATAGATATTATGTCTATGGCTGATTTAGTAAAGTTTGGTTACAAATCAATGGGCAATGCTAGAGGCAATTGCAATATTTTGGCTATAACTCGATGATGAGTTGGGATTAATGTTTGCAAGCATAAAAGATGGTAGAACTAAGAAGACTTTTGTTTTTCTTATCTTCAAATATGTGGATCATTTGGTTCATGTTGGATTGGTCATTGATGTGTAATGTGCGATATAATACACTAGGAACCAACTAGATGATGTAGTGTGTAGATCTTTATTGGCAAGGGTTAATTATGAATTTTAGTGTGTGGATTACTTATGTAATAGTTGTATAATTATTTTAAGGTGTGTGTGCCTTAGTTTGGTCTTATGTATTTATTTGTCCATGGAGGAAGTCCTAACATATTGACCTAATTTCTTATTTCTAAATAGTATAAAGGAAAGTAGTTTTCTTCATTTGTAATGTGTGGAATGATTAGTTTGTATTCGAGCCTTGATGTTGCTTAATCAAAGAAAAGCTAAACTATTTTTGGATGATTTGAAAAGAGGTATAAGTGGAATCTATACTTCAAAGGAAGTATTTTGACAAGTGTGATGTTGCTTAGTCCGTTCATGCATATTGGATTTGTTATCTAGAAAGATCCATTTTTAATCCTTTGGGCAGTGTGGTCGGGAAATGAGCCCTTATGTTCTCTTCAACTCCTAAAAAGGTTGTGAACATTTTAACATAGGTTCAAGGTTCTTTAACATGGATTTTTCCTTTAACAAGGAAAATTATACTAAATGTAGTGCAATTGAATCATAAGAATTTATATATAAGTACAATATATAGGGGGTACCATCCCCACCATGGTTTTCCCCTCTAATCAAGGGTTCTCCTTGAGAACAAAAATCATTGTGTTATGGTGTTGGCTTTCTTGTTATTGTTCATTACTATCTTTTTAGTTGGTGATTAGTTTGATAAGTTTTCAATTAATTGTATTTATCCACAACTAACTCTCCTTCCCCTTGCCCCACTACTTGTGAGGTGTGGAATTTTCTTATTAACAATTGGTATTAGAGCATTAGGTCCTCTTTGAGAAGGAATATTAACAACGTGAGGAGATCAAGGATGGTTTACAAGAAGGAAAGTCCTAAGTTTGATGAAGAGAACTATGATAGCGAATAAGAGAACTCACTTGATGTGTACTGGAATTGATTTTTGGTTGATTACAAAGAAAAAGTCTGTTGTAAAATAAGAGATTGATTTATCTTCATGTACAAATGATGAAAATAAATAATTTTAGTGTAACATGATTGCAAAAGAGACATTAATTAGTGCATTATCAGAAGAAAAATTTATGGAAGTGAAAGAACTGGATTCAACTCATGATATTTTGGAAAAAATGGAGAGACCATATGGAGATCAAGACACTGAGCAAGCAAAGTTGGAGAACTCAAAAGAAAAGTTGGAGAATCAAATAATGCATCAGGATGAATTAGTTAGAACCTATGTTCCAAGAGTTACACTTATTGTTATAGGGGTAAGGAGTATTGGTGGAATCATACCAAAAGATGAAATTGTGTAGAAGACTCTTAGATTCTCAATACCATCCTATGAGAACAAGATTAATGCTATTGAGGAAGTGATTCCTCTCATTCTAGGATTCAACAAAAAGATCAAAAGATATTTTTTTAAATCTAAGATTGAATATGCTTCTAAGGCTATAGTTCATAAAGATAAAAGAATGCTAAAAAAGAATGCGATAACTAGTAGAGCTTGTGGAAATCTTGGAGAATATGCTAAGAATTTGGTAGAAATAGAGGAAGAAGAAAGGAAGATGAATGATCTTGAAACTTTGATCGCTAAGAGAGAACATAGAGGTAAGAGAAAGTTTGAAGGGGAATTACCTACAATATGTTATTTGTTAGGAATAAGGTGTCTCAACCTTGTATAATTTCTATTCTTATTATTTGTTTTGTAAAATGTATTTCTTGCAAATAATGTTGATGTGTCGACATCTTGAATTGTGTGTAAGGAGATCATGACTAAAACGGTTATGACAGATTCCTATGACACGTAAGAGCTATGTTAGGAAGATTCAATGACATGTGAAGACATGTGGCAACTAAGATATTTGAGTACTGTACACTCTACCCCAATAGTGGGGTTAATTTTTTTTTGGGGTTCCTATTTTCTCTAAGAATGGTAAAACCCTAATACGGTTTACCTTTGGGAGTAGCCCTAAAGTGAAGCACATGTTATAAGCGTTTATAGGGTTGTGAAAAGATGTGATGTGAAAAAGGTGTATTGTTGGTACTGCAAGTAGCTACTGGAGTCTTCTGTTGTTGATGTTGAACTTGCATTGCAAGTGTATTGTAACCTTGTGTTGAAGATAATACATTGTGCAGGTTCTGAAGGGGTGGGGTTGTTTTACCAAAAGGTTTTTCCCCACCGGCAAATCCTTGTGTTATGTGTTCCTTTCTCTATCTATTTTTTGTATGCATGTTTGGCTGCAATATTGTTGTTTACATGATATTGAATCTATAAGTGTACAAGATTTTAATAGGATTTGCATCATACTTTCCTTATGAGATTAGTGTAGGAAGTTGTTTCCGCACCTGAGTTTCCTTACAAGTGGTATCAGAGCTTGATCAACTTTTGATCCTAGTTGTTGGGTAGGGTTTTTTGAGCTAATCTCAAGTTGAGCGGGAGTCTTGTGCAGAGCATCCTGAATCTTGTTTGCAGATTGAGATGGCAAGTTCATCATATGGGAGAATGGAGGTGGAGGAATTTAATGGCACTAATTTCGAGTTGTGGAAACTCAAGATGGAAGACATGTTGGAAGATCGTGACCTATGGGAAGCAACTACAAGCGCTACAAGACCAGCAACTATAGCTCAAGCAGATTGGGATATCAAAGATCGTAAAGCTAAGGGTCTCATAAGACTTTGTTTAACCGATGCAATCCTTCTGAATGTTCTAGATGAGAAAACCACATATAGTTTGTGGGAGAGACTTGGGGCCATGTATCAAGCTAAATCTTTGGTGAACAAGTTGTTCCCGAGGAAGAAGTTGTATTCTCTGCGAATGGAGGAAGGTGGATCCTTAACGGATCATTTAAATGCATTTAATCTGCTGGCTGCACAGTTGACATCAACTGGTGTCAAGTTAGAGGAGGAGGATCGTTTGCTACACACTTTTGTGTTCTTTACTGGATTCATGGGACCATCTTGTGATGGCTCTTGGAAGCACATTAGTCACCTTCAAAATGGATGATGTGGTGTCTTCACTGCTATCAGAGGAGATGCGGAGAAAGGCTTCCGTTTCGGAAAAAGAAGCCCTTGCTGTTCATGGGAGATCCACGGAAAGAGGGAAGAAAAATGACAATAAGTCTGACAATAAGGGTAGATCCAAATCCCGTGGGAAGTCAAAGACTTCCAATAAGTCCAAGGCAAAATGTTGGAACTGTGATAAGACTGGGCACTTCCGTAAAGACTGTAAAGAGCCTAAGAAGAAGAAGAAAGCCTCAGATTCTGGTTCTGAAAAATCTTAAAAAGATGGCGATGCATTCATTGTAGCTTTGGCAGCCCATGCATCTGATGATGTGTGGTTGGTTGACTCGGGTGCATCTTTTTACATGATCTCTCATCGAAACTAGTTCTCAAGATATGAAGAGTTCGATGGTGGAAAGGTGTACTTGGGTGATGATTCTCACCTAAAGATAGTTGGACGCGGAAGGGTCACTATCAAATTTCCTGATGGACGAGTAAAGGGAATCAATGGAGTTATGCACATTCCAGTTTTGGCACGAAAACTATTATCTGTAAGTATGCTGAATGATGTAGGTGTGCAAGTTGTTTTTTCTAAAGATGGATGTAAGATGATGAGAGGAGCTATGGTGCTTGCTAAGGGTACTAGGAGAGGTACTTTGTTTCAGCTTGATGCATACATTTCTCAGTGTAATAGTTCTTCTGTTTCGAAGAAGAGAACAACTATCACTTCATCCCCACCATCTGAACGAGCAGTAAAGAAGACTGTGGTTATTGGTTCTGATGGCAATGCAAAAACTTTGGAAGGTAAGCTTCTTGTAGAAAAGATAATGTTGTGGCATATGAGATTTGGCCACATTGGTGAGAAGGGTCTCAGAACCCTGAAAAATAAAAATCTCGTTGAGGGGTTAAATGATTGCAATCTCGAGTTTGACTTCTGTGAACACTGTGTATATGGTAAACAAAATCGTGTTTAGTTTTACTCTAGTTCTCACAAATCTTCTGATGTTTTGGATCTTATTCATTCTGATGTATTTGGTCCTATAAAAGTTCCTTCAATCTCTAAGTTTGTATTTTTTGTATCTTTCATAGATGATTACAGTAGAAGGACATGGATTTATTTCCTTAAAAGTAAGACACAAGTCTTTAGTCGATTCAAGGAATTTAAAGCCCTTGTAGATAATCAGACTAGTAAGAAGATTAAGTGTGTGAGAACTGACAATGGTGGTGAGTTTTTCTCAGCAGAGTTTGAATAGTTCTGTAAAGAACAAGATATCGAGAGGCATAAGACAACTCCTTATACCCTGCAGCAAAATGGAGTTGTAGAGAGAATGAATAGGACACTGATGGAGAAGGCTAGGAGTATGCTTAGTGGAGCTGGTTTAGAACAAAGGTTTTGGGCCGAAGCTGTGGCCACTGCTTGCTATCTGGTTAACAGATCTCCTACATCAGCTCTTGTTGGTAAGACACCCATGGAGGTGTGGTCTGGTAAGAAGCCTTCAGTTAGACATCTTCGTGTTTTTGGTTGTGAAGCTTATGCACATATTCCAAAGGAGAAAAGATCTAAGTTGGAAAACAAAGCTGTTAAATGTATTTTCATCGGGTACAGTGCTAGTGTGAAAGGATACAAGCTTTGGGATCCTGTGACTAGTAAGGTGTTGTATAGTAGAAATATTATTTTTAGAGAGCTAACATCTTCTCCTATTGTGCTACAACCAGATGAAAAAGAAAAGGAAAAAGATGTTGTTCAATTGCCTCCTACCCCTGAGAAGACTGAATAGAGAGACCATGTTGGGTCTAATGATGAGGAGAGCTCTTGCAGCTCTGATAGTTCAGAAGAAGAGGAAGAACAACCTCAACCTCAGCCCTTGAGGAGATCCACGAGAGAAAGAAAGCAACCAGAAAGGTTTGGTTATTCTATGTTAGATTCCAGTTGCGCTTTTGCTTTTTTTACTAACACTGATGAGCCTAGATCTGTGAAAGAGGCTTTGGGCATGGAAGATGCAGGTTCCTGGATTGAGGCTATGGATGATGAGATGGCTTCATTAGAAAAAAAAAAAACATGGGACCTTGTACCTTTGCCTAAAGGGATAAAATTTGTTGGCTGTAAATGGGTGTTCAAGAAGAAATTCTGTGCAGATGGCAGTGTTGAAAGGTACAAAGCTAGATTGGTTGCAAAGGGGTATTCACAGGTAGAAGGAATAGATTATGGTGAAATATTCTCTCTTGTTGCAAAGTTGACATCCATTAGATTTCTGTTATCTCTTGCTACATCATATGATTTAGAGATAGAACAGATGGATGTGTAGACAGCTTTCCTTCATGGTGATTTGGAGGAAGAGATTTATATGTCATAGCCTGAGCACTACATTGTTAAAGGTAAAGAATCCTTAGTTTGCAGATTAAAGAAATCTCTATATGGTTTGAAGCAATCTCCTAGGATGTGGTACCTTAAGTTTGATGCCTTTGTGTTGTCAATTGGATTTGTAAGATCGAAATCAGATCATTGTGTTTATTTCAGAATTGAAAATGATCGCCTTCTTATTGTTGCATTATATGTTGATGATATGTTGCTGTTTGGGAAGGGTAAGGGTATGATTTCTGATTTTAAATCTCAGTTGTCAGCACAGTTTGAGATGAAAGATCTTGGGGCAGCTAGGTACATCTTGGGTATGGAAATCAGTAGAGACAGGTCTAATAGAAAACTTTGGTTAAGTCAGAGTAAGTATGTGAAGTCTATGTTGGACAGGTTCAGCATGGTAGATTGTAGACCACTATGTGTTCCTATTCCTGTGAGAACAAAGTTATCTGTAGATGATTGTCCAAAATCTCCTAGTGAGGTGGAGGACATGAGTAGAGTACCTTATGCTAGTGCAGTTGGTAGTCTTATGTATGCTATGGTCTGTACTAGATCAGACATTGCCCAAGCAGTGGGAGTCCTGAGTCGATTTATGGCTAATCCTGGACGGATACATTGGGATGCAGTTAAGCAAGTATTCAGATATTTGAGGGGTACATCAGATTACTCCATATGTTATCATGGTAACTCTTCTGGATCTCCGCATTCAGTTTGTATTCATGGGTTTGTGGATTTAGATTGGGCAGGTGATATTGACTGCAGGAGATCCACCAGTGCTTATGTGTTCACTATGTTTGGTGGTGCCATCAGTTGGATGAGCAAGCAACAACCTGTGGTTGCTTTGTCCACTACAGAAGCTGAGTACATGGCTGCTACTCATGCTTGTAAGGAAGCCATTTGGCTTAAGAGATTGTGTTCTGATGTTGGTGTTGATGCATAACAGATTACTATTTGGTGTGACAGTCAGAGTGCTATTTGCCTTGCAAAGAATCCAACTTTCCATGCCAAAACGAAGCACATTGATGTGCAGTATCACTTTGTGAGAGATATGGTGGAAGATGGAAAGATAAATTTGGAAAAGGTAGATACTGTGAAGCATGTTGCAGATGCATTAATGAAACCAGTGGGCACTGAGAAGTTTAGATGGTGTTCGGAGTCTATGGGCCTTTCGGCCTATAGTGGTTAGTTCCTGTTATGTTCCTGTTGCTCTTACAAGGTGTTCGACAAGTGGGAGAATGTTAGGAATAAGGTGTCTCAACCTTGTATAATTCCTATTCTTATTATTTGTTTTGTAAAATGTATTTCTTGCAAATAATGTTGATGTGTCGACATCTTGAATTGTGTGTAAGGAGATCATGACTAAAACGGTCATGACAGATTCCTATGACACGTAAGAGCTATGTTAGGAAGATTCAATGACATGTGAAGACATGTGGCAACTAAGATATTTGAGTACTGTAGAATTTTTTTTTTTGGGTTCCTATTTTCTCGAAGAATGGTAAAACCCTAATACGGTTTACCTTTGGGAGTAGCCCTAAAGTGAAGCGCATGTTATAAGCATTTTTAGGGTTGCAAAAAGATGTGATGCAAAAAAGGTGTATTGTTGGTATTGCGAGTAGCTACTGGAGTCTTCTGTTGTTGATGTTGAACTTGCATTGCAAGTGTATTGTAACCTTGTGTTGAAGATAATACATTGTGCAGGTTCTGAAGGGGTGGGGTTATTTTACCGAAAGGTTTTTCCCCACTGGCAAATCCTTGTGTTATGTGTTCCTTTCTCTGTCTATTTTTTGTATGCATGTTTGGCTGCAATATTGTTGTTTACATGATATTGAATTTGTAAGTGTAGAAGATTTTAATAGGATTTGCATCATACTTTCCTTATGAGACTAGTGTAGGAAGCTATTTCCGCACCTAAGTTTCCTTACATTATTCATGTCAAAAGATTGGTTACTTTGCATCTAGATTTCCTACTAGAGTACCTAAGTTCAAGCCTAAGCCTTACAAGTCAAAAATTCCTAAGGAATGTTACTATGCTAGTGAAGATGAACCCGATATTGATTTTGAGGATAGTGATGATTAAGATGAAATAAGATTTGTTGCTATTAAAGATGAAAGTCTTGTTAATGAAGAGAAAGCTTTAGTTTCACATGTTGAAAAGAAATCAGAATTAATTATAGATAGTTGATATTCAAATCACATGACATGTCAAAAAGACACGTTTGTTGAGTTCAAAAATTATGATGGTAGTGTTGCCAGATTTGGTGACAATACCCTTTGGCTGATTAAGGGAAAGAGTTCTATAACTCTTGATGGGAAAACTAACACTGATTATGTTCCTTTTGTTGGTGGTTTGAAAGATAACTTTTTGAGAGTTGGAAAGCTTGTGGATAAGGGTTATCATTTGCAATTCAAAGATGGAAGATGTTCAATAAGAGATTAATTAGGATATGTGATAGCAATTGGTACTAAGAGTATAGGTAATGTCTTTTAATTAAATCCTTTTAAGGCACATTAATTTGTTGCTAAGATAGATTACAGTTGATTATGACATAGAAGGTTTTGTCGTGTAGACTTTGATAACATGGTGAGAATAAATACCTCTAATGCAGTAAGAAAATTTCCTAGAATTATAAAGCCCACTAACATGATGTGAAAAAAGTGTGTGATCGATAAACAAACAAGAACAATATTCACAACAACACATTTTCTGCTAAAGGGAAGTTTGATTTGGTGCATACAAATTTATCTGTTCCCACTAAGACAGGAACATATGAAGTTGAGAGATGATTTATTCTTTTTGTTGATGATTATTGTAGAATGGTGTGAGTTTTTTTTCTGAGAGAAAAATCTAAAGCCTTTGATAAATTCAAGATTTATAAAGCTAAGGTAGAGAATGAGTTTTGATTGAAGATAAGTGTTCAAGGTTTGATAAAGGAGGAGAGTTTACATCTAATAAATTTAATGCATAATATGAGGATAATGGTATTTTTAGACATACTTTATTCTCTAGGTCACCATAATAGAATGTTGTACCAGAGATAAAGAATATGATATTTAATGCATAATATGAGGAGAATGGTATTTTCAGACATACTTTATCCCCTAGGCCATCACAATAGAATGGTGTAGCAGAGATAAAGAATATGATAATTCTTGATATAGAAAGAACCATAATGCTCAAAGTAAAAGTGCCACATGTTCATTGGAGAGAAACAATAGATACTATAATATATACCTTGATTAGAGTTCAAATAAGACATGGAAGATGTAAAAATTATTATGAGCTTTAGTTTGGTCATGTGCCTATAGTTAACTTCTTCAAAAAAATTGGAAGCAAATGTTGCATTAAGAGAGATGATGAGATAGGAAAGTTTGATCCTAGAAGTGATATTTCTTAGTTATTATACTATGAGAAAATCTTACAGATGTTATAGCCTAAGATTGAACATGATTGTTGGGAGAGAAAATGTAAATATTGGTGAAATTACAAGAAACAAGGAAAGATCGATATGTAAAGGTTATTCTCAACAAGAAGGTATTGATTTTGAGGAAACTTTTTCTCCTATGGCTACAATTGAGGTAATCAAATTGTTTTTGGCATACACAGCCAATAACAATTTTAAAGTGTATCATATGGATGCTAGATGGAGAATTGGAAGATGAAGTATACATTCAGAAACTTGATGGATCTCCTTTGAAAGAATAGGGGATATAATGCATGAATTAAAGAAAGTACTTTATGGATTGAAGCAAGCTCCAAGAACTTGGTATGCGAGGTTATACATGTATTTATTACATTTAGGTTTCAAGAAAGGTAGTACAAATAGTAACTTGAGAGATTTGATCCTAAACGTCTTTTGATTATTGAAGTATTTGTTGATGACATTATTTTTGGTGGAAATGATGAAATGTGTAATAATTTTTTTGATAAAATGAAAGGAGATTTTGAGATGTCTATGATAAGAGGATTACATATCTATGATAAGAGGATTACAATATCTAACTCACACTAAACTAGATATAGCAAATGCATTTGGAATTGTTGCTAGATATCAAGAAGAACCTAAGGAATCGCATTTAGTAGATATGATGAGGAATCTTGAATACTTGAAAGGAACACTAGAATATAATCTATGATATGAAAAATCTAATGATTTTACCTTATATTGTTATATTGATAAAAAGTGGGTAGGAATCATTAATGACAGAAAAAACAAAAGTGGAAGAGCATTCTTCCTAGGTGGGGGATTGGTTTCATGGTTAAGAAAGAAGAAAGATTGTATATTTCAATCTACTGCAAAAGCATCGTATGTTGTTGTTGCATATAATTGCATATAGTTGATTTGGATGAAAAATATGTTAAAGGGGTTTATCCTTTAGTGAACATGATATTATGCTTTTTGATAATACAAGTACTATATACTGTTAGTTTAGTTAGCTTTGGATAGCTGTTCGTCCATATGCTATTATTTTGCAAGTAATTGTTTTGCTAACTAATTGATTAGGTTAGAGACAAATATTTGTTAATTAATTGACCACTTTTGGAAACAACTAGAAATCAACTTGGTTAGGGTTGTTAAGTTGTTTTAATCTCGACCGTCGATTGAGAATCAATCTTAGTTGTTGGTTTACCAACGATAGTAGTATAAAAGGGGGTCTAGGGGGCATTTAGAGAACAAGAAAGAAGTTTGGAGAAACATTTGCAGTGCTAGCAAATGAGTTTGTAAGTTTGCAGTGTTAGCAAATAGTCTTGCAATGTTAGCAAAGGCATAGTGTGAGCATAGGAATAGCAGTGGGGAATATCAGTGCGAGAAATTAGGAGGTTATCAAAATTTTACTAGTGAGAGGCAAAGAATTTTGTATCTCTTGATTTGCTGAAGTTTAATATAATTTCTCATCTATAGATCTGGTTTTCCCTTAGGGGTTTTTCTAGGGACAATTTGTCCGAAAATATTGTGCTCATTGTGTTGTGCATTTCTTTCCATATTTTATAAGTGAAGTTGGAGTTGTGTTATTTTTCAATATTAGCTAGGAATTTATTTTTGATAGTTTAATAATCATTTACGATAGGAGATTAATAATCAGTGACTGCAATAGTTAATTTTCACATAAACATGTCAAAGATTCTTGTTTTACATTCAATGACTAAGCACATATCTATAAGTTATATTTTCTGAGAGAGAAAGTTGTAGAGAAGGAAGTCAAATTGAAATATGTAAGAACAAAGGAACAAATTGTAGATATTCTCACTAAACCTTTGTTTAGAATCACCTTTGAGTTTCTCAGAGATATGCTTGGGGTGATAGATTAATTGATGAAAGTATGCATTAGTCTAGTACAAATCAAAGCAACACTTGGACATGATTCTTGGTACTTCTCTTAAGGGGGAGTGGTTGCATTAAGAAGAGCTAAGTTTGAGTGATCTTTTTTATGAGTTTTTGGTTATAAAAATTTGTTGGTACTTGATTGTCCTTTTTGGTTGCATATTGGCTTGATCCAAGTAGCTATTGGGATACAAGGTGTTGTATATATTTCTTAAGGACTTAGATCAGTTTGACAACAAGAAATATCATCTCAGGGAGAGAGATTATTATTTTAGATACCTGACATTAAATGGAACCCTTTTCCATTGATGTCAAAGGGGAGAGATTCATGTGAAAAATCTTCATTAGGGTAGGTATGTCTATGGGAAATTGGAAAGATGTATATGTTGAGGCAATAACAACCACACCTTGTCAATGCTTGATAACACATTCTGCATTCATGTATGCCAAGGCATTTAACATTTAATAAAATTCAACTTCAATTACACCTTTGATTGATGACCATATACTGTTTTGAAACCTCCATTTGCATGGGCTAAAGAATGTTGGCCACAATAGGGGTCTGGCACCAAGTCTACATATCACATCTTCTTGAGAGTTTCATAAGCGTTTTGATAAATCCATTTCAATCATAGCCTAAAATTTGTATATTATAGAAGATATGAGTCTACAATCAATGAAAGTTCATTGATAATAGCTATGTTGTATTTCTGTTAAAAAAATTGAATGCTTCTAAAGAATGACCCGATCCATAGATGTGTAGTTATCAATAAGTATAGTAATAGAACATAGAGTAAACTTGATTTTGAAAATGAACAGTTATGGAATACAACTTTTAGGTTGGCTTTGGTAGCATGATTTTGTTACAAAAGCACTTACATTTTTTTTTTTTTTTTTGCATGTAATGATTTGTTAGTTGTCACAACCACTTCTTTTGGCACCAAATAAATTGGTAATACGTTTCCACTTAAATGGAAAGTAAATAATTTTCACAAATTTTAATCAAAATTATATTTATAGCATATTTTGGCATAACTGATAATTGAAATTTAAAAATAATTAGTTACAAATCTGATTGAAAATTGCTCACCAAGAACTGACGTGGTGAATGACGATATACATGGAAATGGGGGGTCACTAATTCTCAATGGAGAAGTCATAAAAATCTTCTTGATAAAAAACTTAAGGGTCCATTTAGATCATGGATTTGAGCACGAATTGAAATTCAGAATCCTTAGAAATTCCTAATTCACTCTTTGCACCTGCAAAATAAGAATTGAAAATTGAGGAAATGTGGATTCAATATCCCCATTTGACCCCCAAAACAAGAATTTCGTCTCCCCTCAAAATACTTGTTATTTGGAGTTCTTGTTTTAATTCCCAATTTTTGAAAATGAGGATTTCAACTAAAGTAAAATTTAATTGGGTTTGCCATCTAGATGCCCATTCGGGAGCACCTATTTTGCACATATTTTTGAAATTTAATTGAGTTGTAATCAAGAGAGTGACGTATTTCAAGAAATGATACACTTTGCATCTACTTTGGGCACCCTTTGAATGCCATTTTGTAAAAATTAGCAAGTGTTTAAAGAAATTAGAAAGATTATTGTGGAAATTCGTACGAACACAATTTTTTTAAATTAGGGGAAATTTTTTGGCTATTGTTGCACCTGCTCATATGTTTGGATTAAATAAAATAACTAGTACTACACATATCTAATTTTTTTGGTCTTTCTTTTAACTTTTTCTTGAATTTCTATTTTGCTATGAACATCGACATTTTTGACATGTGTGGAGTTGGAAGTATCATGAACATGACCTTGAACAAATTGGAGATATGAACCACCTTTCTCACTGTAATTTTTTTATATATATTTTGAACCAAACAGGCTTGGAATAACAAATTTCAAATATCAAATATTTTTGGGTTTGAACCAAACAGTCCCTAAATAAATTCTACAAACCATAATATGGATTTCAAGTTCCAGAATCCAAAATCAGGGGTTTTAGATTCAAATTCCTAAATCATATTCCAACAACCAAATGAGCCCTAAAGGGAAAATTGACTATGGAAACAAGAATGCTCAACTTGATATCACATCTTTGTACAAAGAGCTGGTGCATGAGCATAGTTTTTGGTACCTTACCTTATAGTATTCCACATATTTTTGTGCACACGTGGCAACAAGAGATGGATTAAAGTAAAACATTTGACAAAGGGGTCATTCAAGGAAGAAGAGATCACTTTCATTCAAGAAAGAAAAGATAACTGCAGTTCTTAGGTCCCATTCAATATCTTTTAATTCTCCTTTTCAAAAATCTATTTTTTGTGTGTTTATCGTTCATCATGAATTAGATGCCAAGTGATGCTACTTGAATGTTTATAACATAATCCTTCTGAATGAAAATTTTAAAGTTATTGGATAATTCTTGAAATGTCAAGTGGATGCCATTGTATGAGTACTTTGTGCTTAGCTTTGTAAGAATAGTGGTAGTAGTGGAAGAGCTTCTATTCAAGTGGCCTGCTTAAGTCAAATCAGGTCTTTATTGTTGAATAGTTTTTATTTCTATTTTGGTACTATGGTTTAAATTCATATTTCATCTTGGACGAACAAGTTATACATACATAGATAATTTTAAAGTTAATGGACATTAATAAATAATCTGTAAATGAAAATATTACTTTGTGATATAATGACTTTCTTTGAGAAGTTCAATGTTTCCTTGCAGTGGTACCTTTTTCTAATAACTCAACATGGTTTGAAGAATGGAATAAGATACTATTTATATCGCTTACAAGGATGTCATTGTAAAGTTTGTTAAGTTGTGTGGAAATGTTTATATAATTGCTTTGTGAGAATGGTTAAAGTAAATATTTTGGGAAGATATTTCCTTATTTTGTGAAGTGCTTCTTGATTGAGGTATTATTTATTATTATTAAAATAAGTAAGGCACTTTCCTTTTGTGATAGGTGATGTATGTTTATTGCACTTTCTTGCAAAGGATTGTTGTTCAATTTAATTTGTCCTTTCTCATAGATAGAAATCAAAATGGTGCTCGAAGTGCTTGAAGTGATGTTCAATTTAACGTGTTTTCTTCCACCTTCAAGTAGAAATATGGTTAAGTTATTGATTGCATATGTATTTAGTTGAACTTACACTAAATTGCTTTCCTACATGTTGGCTGGTCTTGTTTGTCACTACGCTTATTTTTATGCACATGGATCAACTCTTGGAGATGTGAGAATTGAATAGATGTACATTTTTGGAAGACTATCACATAATAGTTTGGCTTTATAAATGAATGCACTTATGCGTACCTTATGCTTGTAGCCATGATAGATATTGTGACAACAATAAACATCCATATGCTTTGTAAAAGTTGTATAGAAGAGAGGGTTTCGTGAAATATTATTTGTTGATACAAATTGTTGTGTTGTCATCACTAATGCAATCATGATAACTTAATAGTGAGTATCTTAAACAAAGACACATTTCCACTATGTTTAAAATTTTGAATGTGACAAAATAGAGATATGTATTGTTAGAATGATTTAGAATAAATGAGAGGGGGTTGAATCAATTATCCTCAGGTCTAGATGTACCAATTCAACTTTTTAACAACTTTAAACAACTTAATCCCACTCGGTCAAAGTAGAAACTCATTAATAAATCATCATACTCATACCAACACTCAACTCTCTATTTTAGTAATAGCCAACTTTCAGAAATGTTTAACAATAAATAACAAACACATCATAATAACATTCACACAAGTATAACACCAAGACTTAATGTGGAAACCCAATTTGGGAAAAACCACCAAGTAACATGCTACCACTTTTTCACTCTTCTAAAGTGAGCTCAGTTAAGAGCCAACCCTGTTAAAGATTACAAAGCACACTATTAGGTGGGTAGAAGCAAGAAGTTGGGTTTCAATTCTACGTCCATTGAGATCATGCTATTTTAGAAACAGGCACCCATTTTTTAAAACGGGGACCCATATTAGACTTGGGTGCTTGATCCAAAATTTAAAAAATAGGCACCCACTTTTAAAAAATTGGTTACCCATTTTTGAATTTTTTTTTTGAATTATTTATAAATGGGTACTCATTTCTAAAAATTCAAAATATTTTTTGGGGGGGATTTTAAATGAGTTTTAAATGCCGATTTTACTCTTTCAAAACGAGTACCCGTTTTTTGAATTTCAAATAACGGGTGCCCATTTCTTACAACATGGGGTGGGGTTTTTTTCTCCTACCTTAGATTTTGTTTGGGATAGGCTTGGTGAGACCAAGCCTATGCCTTGACCTCTCAAGATTTGGCGAAGCCTATGCCTTGACCTCTCAAGATTTGGCTAAGGCATTGAACTGACAAATTCACACCTTGCCATAATTTTTAGAGGGTCTTCCCAATAAAAAAATTTTACAAAACAAAAACCCATTAGAGTTCTCACTATCCTGATTTTAGAAATATAAATTTTATACTAGTATGATTTTATTTTCTATTTTTGCATTATTTTTTAATCAAAGGTGGTGCCTTAATGTAAAATAATGAGGTTCACTAAAACTTTAATAAAATTTTTATTTTATGATTTTATTTAAATTAATTTACATGTCATCAATCTACATACAATTCTTTTGAAGTTAAAAAAATATTTTTTGAAAAAAGTGAAATTTTGATCAAATTATGGTGTCCATACACGAGAGGTTTTAAAATTTACCTTTATAGCCAATTAATAATTAATAATAAAAACTATTCAATAAAAAATTAAGGAAAAATATTATCATCAATCTTAAGTGTATTAGGTAACTTTCTTTAAAAAGTTTTACAAAAATTCATTTAATTGTGTCAAATTATGATGTTTGTACATGAGTGTGGTATGGTCTTGAAACATGAATTTTGAAAAAGTGGGTTTTAAAGATCCATACTAAAAAAAATCTATCATATAGGTACACAAATAATTACATATTGAAAAAGTAGATTCCGAACACTACAATTTTTATTTCTGATTTTTTATATATTCAATCACTATATGCCTCAAATTTTGACATTAATTGACAAGAAATTTTAAAAATAGGAACAACACTTCCACTTTTTGTCCAAAAGCGAGACCCAACTTCTTGTACTTACCCAGGTGTGACCCTATTAAAGGATTTAATCGTTCTATTAGGAGTGGCTTTGTTAGAGGACTTCAGAACATTCCATTAGAATGCCACCTTGATTAAATAATTTACAAATGATTGTTAGTTCAGATTTGATTAAAGGATTTTGACTACCACAATGGTTAGTAAGTAACAACTAGTTTGATATGATAAAATACAACTCACTTTACACATATAGATCACAATTCATGCCATTCCTAGTTTATTAAATAGACTATGTCACATTCTCCATCTATGATTTGCTTGGCAACTCTTCAAGCAATCACTTTTTCAACAATTTCACACTTTTCCTCTGCAACTATATTCTGAACTCTTTTCTCTCCATGAATTCTCTAGTGAACTCAATAGCCCAACTAAAAAAAAAATATTGTGCCTCCTTAAATAGGTAGCTTTGATGTTTTTCAGCTTAAATATAGTTGTCGATCTTAGGGTTTAATCAAATTCATTGAATCTATCCACCATTTACTTTTCTTCTTCTTCCTTAGAAACTTCTCCTTGAATCCACACCTTAGATCACTCAACACACTCCATTCATGCATTAAATACGTCAACTCATTAATCCTTATCTTCAACATGCTTTGAATAATTCAAAAATTCAACCATGTTGACCTCAAATTTTAATTCCTTTATAAATTGTTAAAATGCCGACACTAAGTCATTACTGTGTAACTTATTCTTGGTCATCACCAGGTAGCTCAGTTTCTATAGTTCTATCTCACTAAACTTATAATGTATTGCATGGTCTTCACTATACTCAATTGCTACTCCACGCTCAGCTTAAACTTTAACTTCCTTAATCTTCTACTCGACAATGTTCTGCTACTCGGTCAAGCTTGTGATTAGATAACTCCTTGATTTCTATTGACCATCTTTTCTATACTTAAACTCATCTTTCTTCACCACTTCATACTATGATTAAACAACAAATTATCTTGTCAAGTACCAACTGATCAAGTGCCCATTGTAATTCCATCATACTAACTCCTGTCTACTCAACCATTCCACTAGTTCATCTTTACATCATTCTTTTCAAATCCTCTCCATCAATCAACTGATATGGTACTCGACTCTGTTAGAAAATGTCTTACTAGTAATATTTGACATCAATAAAAATTTAACAATTATACCAATTCATTACTCTCAACTTTTAATTTTTTTTTAATACAAGATCTCAATTTATAAATATCTTAAGTATATTTACAAAAAAATATTTTAAAAAATAAAGAAATAATAGATTATTCATAACATTTTTAATTCTTCACTTTTCATCTTATTAGAAATAAATTTTTTTTATGACTTTGGCTAAATATTCATAGATAACGTTATGTTCATTATTTGTTACATTACAAATAGACTTTTAAATTAGAATAATTTTTCCCAACTTTTTTAGTTCCTTAAATTTTGATTTTTTAAATTAAATTAATTTTATGTTTCTCATTTTCTTAATTGTTGGGGTAGCCCTTGAAGTTTCCTAATAGATTAACAAGAGACACATAGCATCTAGTTCCTGTCAATTGTTTTTTAAAGTGTGTATTAGTGTTGTATGGGTAGATTACTAGTAGATAAGATAAAATTGTTGAGGAACATTATAAGATAGTAATATAAAGTAATCAACTCAAAACAACTAGTTTTAAATAATGACCTTTTAAATTTTTTTGGACTTCAATTTTTTAAATTTTAAATGTATCTTACTTTATAAACTTCAAAACATATGAAAATGAAGGCTATTTTAAAAGTAATAATAATAGATATAAAAGTTATTTAGATTTTTTTTAAAAAATGTAAAAGTTATTTTTTATTTTGTAATTTGAATAATATAGATATGAAGATTATTTTAAATTGAAATACAGACTAATGCAATAAAAATAATTTATTAAACTTTATCAACTTTATAAAATTAAATTCTAATTTAAAAACCATCCGTCAATGTAAGATTGCATCTTATTCTAAACAAATGTTTTTGACACAAATTGATTTTCAAAGACGGATAACTAAACATGGAATAACTAACATCAATCTAACAAGTTTATTGTTTTACTAAATAGAGTTATTGAAATGCTAAAGTTGACAAATGACTAGTTTTCAATACTAATATTACATTCAGATGTATGGAAATACGAGGAGCAAAAAAGAAACTTATATTTTCCATAATGTAACAATCACAACTTTGACAATTGTAGGAAAATAGTTATATTGGTTGACATCATTTTCTAGTGTATTTAACCACAAGAAATATTGTTTCTTGTACTAGTAACTAAAATATTTGTGCAGAAGTCGGTAGATTTTTCCACCTCATAATAGCAAACATTAAAAAATAGACACTTAGTCAATGATGTTAACGAAATCTAAGGCTATTATTGTACTTGTATAAACTATTTAAACTATTCAACCATCTCCGAATTAAATGTCTACTCATTGGTGTTGGGGTCTCCTACTGTATAACCAAAAAAATCAACTCATATAGCTTCAAAAATAGGAAAAAAACTTTGGCACCATGAGTGTTCATAGTATAGAACCAATCAAATAATAGAAAAACACATTTTACAAAATAGATATAAAATGTCTAAAAAACATATAACTTTAACAAATAGACATCTTCAATAAAATACTACAAACTGATTGGTTCAAACAAAATAAAGGATAGCATGCAATGGATGCTATAGTATCCTGCCTGTGGTAGAAACTAACAAGACTATTCGATATGTAATATTCTATAAAAAGTGTGAGTTATAAGTTACAATGGGAGAAGTATAAATTTTAAACTGCAATAAATTTGGTTAAGATTGACAATATTAAATGACTTTTTTTAACATGTCCAATTTTATTTCTATTTTCAAAATCTATATTGTCTTTCTTAAAATTTGAACTCACTTGTTATATTTGAGAAACATAACTAATGATGAACAACTATAAAAACTAGTACTTCTTTGCAAAATACAACATATTAAATACAATAAAATCATAAATTTATGTGTCACTATCGACGCATCTCTTGCACCCCTAAAAGGTACAAATGCACTAGTTATATTGAAGTGAAAACTAGAATAAATATCTACACATGTCATCATATAGAAGTGTGATTTAAAAAAAATAAAATTTAAGGGGTATGGAAGTGAAAATAGAACCAAGATTTTTGTTTGCACAATATTTGATTCTTTAACAAGTGCCACATAGTGGCTTGTATTTGCCGATAGTTTTGAATTATATTGTAGAGAATAAATTATTGTAATTGATAAGGTTGTGCTAGATAATATAAGATTTATTATAATGTATATTTAATTCTATTTTAGAATGTTAAATTAGATTATTATATTATATATAAATCATATTATTATATGATTTATATTTTAAAAATTGTAATAGTTACTTTATAACATGTATATATGAAAGTATAGTTAATTAAATATTCTAGAATATATAATTCTAATATATTATAATATTGTTCAAAATATAAAAATAATATATAATAATTAAAATTATGAGTGCCAATAATAAAATTTGTCGATATATATAAATTATCAATAAATTTATTTATGTATTATATAATTTTATTGAATATATTTATAGTTTCATATTAAAAACATATTAGTATTAACAAGTTATATAAAATTGTTTGCAAAAATTTAACCTCAAAAAATGCAATATGATAGAGCTTCTAGAAAAGGTTTCCTATAACATATAATCAATTGAGTCAATAGTATTAAAAATAAATAAATTGTATCACATCAAAATTTAAAGAATAAATTTAATACTTTTGAAATATTAAATTTATTAAAAATTATTAATTATAATTGGTACAAATGTATATAATTATTGTAGTCAATACAATAGTCTATTGCGTAAGGACCATAACCAATATATAAGCATTATATGATAAAGTAATTAGGATATATGCGGGTCATGTCACTTTGGAGGCACTTTAGGAAATATGTGGAGCAAGTAAAACCCAAAAGAACCTGCGAAAACCGTAAGATGTAAAATATCCTTCACGAGTTGAATAGAAGAGTCTATAGGCAGAGGAGTTTGGTGTGCAGTGACAAGATATTTCATCATAACTTGATTGCGTTTTATTGGTCGGACTTTAAAAGAGTCATGACTGCGAGCACTTAAAAGGTGTAGACCTCAAGATAAGGCTCGACGATGAAAATTAATTGCCTTCAAAGCCACGGCAGGGGTCGGAAGAGAGCGAGTCATCATCATCGACTTGTACTCGACTCATCAGCGCATCAGAATGTTATTATGCGATCGTCTGAAGAGCTTCAAATTCTTTGTTTGTGCTCGGTGAATCGTCCGGAAAGCGTGAAATAGTTAATCTCATGTCGCAAACCCAAATTCTACGGGGTAGGCATTAGAGCGATGGCTCATTCCCATTTCTGAACTTCCGAAAGAGCTTAACATTTTCGAGATCCGGCATTAATGGCTGTTGTAGCTTTGGTCGCATTGCTGTGTCTGCTTCTGCTTTGCTATGCGAATGGGATCATTGCATTTACAGATGGAGAAAATGGTAAATTTTGTTTCCCTGCGTGTTTCATATCTCGTTCACTTTATCTTTAAAATCTACTGTGCAGTTTTCTCGTGAAGCTTTGTAGACTGTACTTCTCCTAAAGCTTTACGCGATTTTCTCCTAAGTCTTTACACAATTTTGGCCTGAAGCTTTACAGAGTAATCTCCTAAATTTTTGGACAATTTTCTCCTGAAGCTTTATAGAATCTCCTCCTAAAGTTTCTAGAATCTCCTCCTAAAGCTTTACACAATTTTCTTCTAAAGCTTTACACAGTTTTCTCCTAAGCTTTACAGCATCCCTGATTTGGAATAGAAAAAACCTAGCGCTTCTAAAAGTTTGGAGATTTACGTGAAAATTGTTTGTTTTCGTCTCAGTTGCTGCTCTGAGGGCACTTAAGTCGGAATGGCAAAATACACCCCCGGATTGGAACGGTCCAGATCCTTGCGGCTCTAATTGGGATGGGGTAATCTGCACCGACTCTAAAGTTAGCTCATTGTAAGTCTTGCACTTCTCCTGTTAATCTTTATCATAGAATTTTGCCTGAAACTATAAGGCAATTTAGGTCGCTCCCTTTTGTAAAGTTTAATGCGTTTATTTGAATGGCGTGGGAGGAAATATATGCAATTTAGGTTGCTCACTTATGCAAAGTTTAATGCGTTTTAATAATGGCGTAGGAGCCTCTCAACTATGGATCTTAAAGGAACCCTGGCTAGCGATATCGGTTCCTTAAGTGACCTCCGATCACTGTAAGCTATGAGCTCAAATGCAGAACTGTTCTTATACAGCATTAAGCTTGACTCTGTGATTATATTACCTTTCGTTCTTTGATGCAGGGACTTATCCTACAACAAAGAGTTGACTGGACCGATTCCAAATTCCATCGGGCAATTGCTTCACTTGGACACCTTGTAATCTTTTATCGATTAATTGAAATTGTCCTTTAGGCTAAATGAATTTATCTTTTTCACTTCAATTTAAGAGCCTTCTCTGTTCAGGATCATGATCGGGTGTGGTTTTACGGGAGCTATCCCACAAGAGCTGGGGAATTTGCTCAACTTGACGTTTCTGTAAGATAAATATTTTAACCGACACATTTAGCACGAAAGTACCTACAGATACAAAAGTTTTTATGAAAGGCCAGTAAGGTCACCTGACACCTTAAGGCGTCCGTATTGTCTTGTCAGAGCGTTGAACTCGAATAAATTGAGCGGGGAAATACCGGCGTCAATTGGCAATCTTAATCAACTTTACTGGTTAGACATCGCAGACAATCAGATTGAGGGATCGCTACCCGTTTCAACAGCTACTTCTCCCGGCTTAGACAAACTCACGGCAGCCAAACATTTGTATGTTCAATCGACCTTAGTTAGCTCTGCTTTTTGTCCTTGTTTTAATACTGACCATTACTTTTCTCTCTTTTTAACGCAGTCACTTCAACAAAAATCAATTAGTCGGACAAATACCGCCAGAGATTTTCAACGAGGACATGAAGCTGATTCACGTGTAAGTTTCAGTAAAACATCGAGGAGCGGATTCCTCCAGAGTTCTAAAATGGTTGCTAATTTCAACAAATTATCTTGTGCAGACTGTTTGACAGTAATCGTTTGACAGGCACGATCCCTGAGACTGTTGGTATGGTCTCGACTTTAGAGGTTTTGTATGTCCCTCATTGCCCTTGAATCCCTTAGCATTGTTGAGAGCTCGTTCTGTCACTTGTAAGCTAGCTGTATGTTTACAGAGTACGGTACCCGTGATGTATCTAATCCTTGTTGACCTGACTCGTCTGCGAAAAATGACGTTAAAACATTGTTTTTTGGTTAAACAGGAGGCTCGATCGAAACTCTTTGGAAGGTTCTGTTCCACTGCTGACAAATCTGACAAAAATCAATGAATTGTAAGATGTCAACTTGTTATTTTTCAATCTACAAAGCATAGAAGGCATTATAGGAGCACCTATACTGTTTTGACCAAAACTTAGAAACGTTTTGACATGCTACTAGGCATCTCTCCAACAATCGACTGGAAGGTCTTCTTCCAAACTTATTTCCTATGAGGCACAGCTTAAATTATTTGTAAGATCACCTTCCACTTTACAGCCTTTGTTCAATAGTTTCAGATGACAATGCACATTATTTTGCATTTCGTTCATACCAAGATATGATAAATAATAATAAATATCCTATTTTTATTGGTTATACTACTCAAAAACGATGTTTTAAAATATGATCGTTGTTATTATTTATTATTATTTAATAATGCTGCAGAGACCTGAGTAACAATTCATTTACAAATTCAGCAGCTCCGGATTGGCTGCCGAAATTAGAATCGTTGACTACGCTGTAAGATATTTAAGCGAGCTTGGCCCGAGATTTTACGTGCTTTTTACTGTGAGAATGCAGTTATTTATTTGAAATAATTTCTTTACAGAGTGGTGGAGAACGGGAGATTGGAAGGACAAGTTCCGCCTGAGCTTTTTAGCTTGCCTCAACTTCAGACAGTGTAGGTATTACGAAATATGTGCGCACTGCCGAGTTACCAGTTCTCGTTGCCTCAATAACTGAAAATTTGACTATTTTTCTTTTGTATAGAGCAGAAAACTTCGACACAACTCTTTCAACAATACCCTGAAGATGGATAGTGAGATAGGCCCGCAGCTTCTTTATGTAGATTTTGAGTACAATAATATTCAAAACGTCGCCGTGGGAGAAAATTACAATAGAGTTCTGTTGTAAGTTTGTAGCTGTAAATTATGAAGTAATGGGGATGTGCGTGGACCTAGATCTGCATTGCTTTTTTGTATTGACAACAATGATATTGCAGGCTGTTGGGGAACCCAGCTTGTGAGGATGGTAGTTTGTTATCCAACAATAAAATATGCAAGCCCGCGCCAACAGATGCTTCATACAAGACTTCTTTATCCAAGTGTGGCACAAAATCATGCCACGGCCATGATCAGAAACTCAACCCTGCCACTTGTGCATGCCAGGTGCCATTAACGGGTGAACTGATTTTCAGGTCGCCATCGTTCTCAGATTTATCAAATGCATCAAGGTTTCAGCAGCTAGAAGCTTCGATTTGGCGCAATCTCAGTCTTCCTGCAGGTTATGTCTTCATTTGCTGCCTTCGTTTTGACGAAAACAATTATCTCAACATGCAATTGCAAATTTTTCCACCGGACGGAAAACATTTTAAGCGAAAAGACATTCAGCGGATTGGTTTTGCCCTGAGCAAGCAAACATACAAACCCCCTCATGAATTTGGGCCCTTTTTCTTTATAGCCGATACATACATTTTTCCTGGTAAATAGGAATATATTACGGTCTATTTTGAAGAACATGCATTGAGAACTGCGGTTTTATTCTTTTAACACTGTTATCGACTGCAGGGGAGGGAAATCTGAACAGCTTAAGTTTGGGCACAATTGTAGGCATAGCAGTTGCGAGTGCATTCGTGGTCTTATTAATTTTTGGTGTGAGCATTTATGCTTTGAAGCAAAAGAGGAGAGCTGAAAAGGCACTTGAGTTCAGCAAACCGTTTGGTAATTCCTCATGTTTACCCAAACATAACCAATGTCATGCAGCACATTTTGAAATGTTTAAGAATATTAGTAACGTTTTTCACTTTTCCTGATCTGATTCAAATAGCTTCGTGGGGAGCAAGCGGTGGGGAAAGCGGAGCCCCGAAATTGAAAGGCGCCAGATGGTTTTCATTTCAAGAGCTTAAAACGGCGAGCAATAATTTTGCAGAGGCTAATGTGATTGGCTCAGGAGGCTATGGAAAGGTATTATTAATCTGATATCGCTTGTAAATATGAAATGATAGTTGATTGTATTACGGCTAACAAGACCTTAATATAGTCGATGGCATTACGGATAACAAGACCTTAATATAGTCTATGGAATAGTGAACCCCAAGGTCAGAACTGTGTTCTCTCTTATGGTGTAGACTACAGAAGTGAAACATGAGCAGCGAAGTTTGATTAGCAACGCAAGGTCGCTCCTTGTGTTGCTAATTTTAATAAGGAACAGAGGAGTGACAAAAATTAGAAACTACTCTGTTTTGTTAGTCTCACCTTCTCCAAAACAAATTGTAGGTTTAGAGTTGAACCTCAACATCCTGATAGACTTGGTCTTAATATTGTAAGTGCAGAACAATTATGACAAAGTGCTCTGATAGGCATGGTCTTAATATCCCCCACTGGCTTTAAATTGAGCATGGTAATACAATAAGGTATGTCTATGGTAGATTAATATTCATGAGATTGGTGTTCAGGTGTACAAAGGAATCTTGACTGCTCTAGGTGGAAGTGAAATAGTGGCCATCAAAAGAGCACAACAGGGTTCTATGCAAGGTGGTACCGAATTCAAGAATGAGATTGAGTTACTTTCTCGGGTTCATCACAAGAACTTGGTGGGACTGATTGGTTTCTGCTTTGAGCAAGGAGAGCAGATGCTTGTTTACGAGTACATGTCTAATGGCACGCTCAGAGACAGTCTGTCAGGTAATTGAGTTGGAACAATTTAATTCCAGTGCTTTCACTAATCTATCCGTATTCTCTCAATTAAACTTGCATTATGTGAAACCGCTGCAGGGAGAACTGGTATTTATATAGATTGGAGGAGGAGGGTTCGCATTGCCCTAGGTTCAGCTAAGGGCTTAAGTTATCTCCACGAACATGCGAATCCGCCAATCATACACAGAGACGTGAAATCAACCAACATCTTGTTGGACGGAAACCTGACCGCCAAGGTAGCAGACTTTGGACTGTCCAAATTAGTTGCGGATGGAGGCGTCGATGGAGGGGGCAAAGGTCATGTCTCCACCCAAGTGAAAGGAACACTTGTGAGTAATCCTATACAAGACACACTTTTATCATCTCATCTCTCTTGGACGAATTTCTCACTGTTGCATCTTCCAATTCTTGAGCTTTGGGTACTCAAGTCTCGAGAATGCATTTGTGTGGGGTTTTCTTATTCCATTATGTGAACAATTTTTATGAACATCAAGATCATATTATGTGATCCATCTTTCGTCAGGTATTCTGATAATGGATCACAGATTACGATCTGAAACATTGATATTCTAAAAATTTATTTAGACAATCAGATTCAGAAACCACCTAGCATCTATCACAATGCATTTGCATGTAAAAGCCCATGTCATAATTTGTAAGGGCTTATGAGAATTTGCATGTTGTACTTCATTTTCAGGGGTATCTGGATCCAGAGTACTATATGACACAGCAATTGAGTGAGAAGAGCGACGTGTACAGTTTCGGTGTCGTCCTAATGGAAATCTTGACGGCACGGCAGCCGATCGAGCGAGGAAAATACATAGTCCGTGAAGTGAAAGGCGCGTTAGAGACGGAAGGAATGAATGGTGTCAAGGAGCTTCTGGATCCCCTGCTTATCCAGCTTAGAGACTTGGAATCCGATTCTTACGCCAGCCTTCCAGGGCTTGAAAGTTTTGTGAATGTTGCAGTGCGATGCGTGGAGGAAGCGGCCGCGGACAGGCCCAGCATGAGTGAAGTGGTGAAGGAACTGGAAGCCATTGTAGCCAGCGATAAGGTTGGGTATGGCCACGACAATTCATCGTCATCAGTAGCAAGTGATGCTCATCCTTATGCAGCCCTACTTAAGAAGGGAGGGGCCAGCAGGGGCAGAGGGGGAGGCGAAGGTTCCTTCGATTACAGTGGTGGATTCAGTGTGCCTTCCACCGTGGAGCCCAAATGAGTTGTAATCATTCGTTTTGTAATCATTCCTTGTTTGATATATATTTTTACCGGTGTGCTGACAAACGTTGATTTCCCAAAACCAACAAGGATGCCCTGTTATATGGAACGTATCACAGGAGAGAGCGAGTAAAATTGTAATATGTAACATTACCTATGTTTTAGTCATCAAGCAGCTTTAAGAATTTTATTTCTTAAATTGGCATTTATTTATTTGTTTTATCTGTTTATTAGTTCTTGCCTACGGTAGGATATTAATGGTTTCCTTTAATCCAAAGTTTTTTGAATGAACCAATGAAATTTGAGATTTTTTTGCCATTGTTTGTATAGACCAATGTTTAGTGTTCAAAAGTTAGTTAAAAGTGATTAAAATATTTCAAATAATAGGCTTTATCTACACTCCTATTGGCTGTCACACTAAAAAATCAGATTAAATTTTTTTAATTAAACTAAAACAAAATGACAAATGAACTATTGTTGTTAAATGAAGATTAATATGAATATATTGAGCATGTGTCTAACGTGTACAATGCATTTTTAATCGTACACTGGCTTCAATAAGTGAAGATTAAAATGAATATATCAAACATGTGTCTAACGTGTACAATGCATTTTTAATCGTAAACTGGCTTCAATAAATTATACTAAATACTCCAGTTCATCCATTTATTGATAATTAAAAACTTGATTTCTGCTTTGTTCATTGTTCACATGTATTTGTCTATAGTGCATCCACAGATCGATACTATTTCGGATTTTCGGATTTTTGTTCTCGTTTTGGAGGTTTAAAAAAAGCCTTTTCTCTCTTTTTGCAGGTTTGAAAAAGCTTTGATGCATTTGTTTCAGTTGCATCCATAGATTATGTTCGTAATTCCTGATTTTATTTGTCATATAACTTTGAATACTTTTTTTGTAGACTTGAAATCGACATTGAACGGTCAACAACTTTTAGCAATTATACTCTTCCTTGTTCCTGCAAAAGATTGACTCTAGACAATTGAGTCGAGTAGAACTTGTAGACTCGAAAGTAGGCAAAGTTTGATAATATGCCCATGGAAAACTTGAAAACCCAAACACATGAAAATGGGCTATTTTGAAAGAAAAAGCACATATAATCTCTGCTTACAAGAACTGGTAACTTTGTAGATACGTGTCCTTAGAATAAAACAACAATTTTGGGTCTTTAGCATTTGATTGGAAATTTCCAAAGTTTCTTTACACAATAACCTTATCTACCCATATTTCCTTTAGAGACCCATATTGATGTGTGTAAATTTGTGCTTTTTTATGAATAATATACATGAGTTTTGTTGATTTTTGGTCCTCTGGCTAATCTGCTGTGGATTTTTAAACAATGCTGCAAATGCTCCAAGAATACTTTTGTTGATTACTACTGCTTGGGCCCCCTAACTCTTCGAATGTCAGCCACCTAGCCAAATCTCTAGCACTACCATTTCCACTCATGAGAAATTTAGGTTCTCTCTTGCTCTCTCGATGTAGGGCAAGAATAAGAATAAACATTTGGTGTCCTTCTCGCTTCAATTTCACTTCCATTTTGCTCACTCAAACGCTAAACAAAAAAATTATAGGCAGACTATCCAAAAGGGCCATCCTTAGACATCACACACTAATGGAAAAATTAACCTTGGAAAAATAAGTCAACTTTGACTATTTAACACTTTTATCTTAGGAATAAAGTCTTAGTGTGTAATGTTTAAGCTATTCTATCCAAAAGAGCTCTTAAAACTCTATATCATAAATTTTTAAAAGAAATTTGACCTATTTAGGAGGAGAATCTATATCTTTTCATCTAGAACTTCTCCTAATATTTCTTTTAGCATTGGAAGCATCAATGACTGCTTCATCCCTACCCTCTACATTAGACGATTTCTTATCTTCTTGAGTCGAGTGGACACACTAACGCATTGGTCTCTTCCTCTTTCCTTTTTTTTGCCATTACCCTCAATTTTTTGAGGGCTCATATTTTCATTTTCCTTATTTGAAGTTGACAAATCCAAAATTAAATTTCCATCCTTACTAATCACTCCAACACTAGACTACTTCATTCGTACTCTCATTCTTGAGGGTTTCCCAATAGACTCAACCCCGGTTGCTACGTCTGAATTGCTTTCACAATTGTTAGCACAAATTAGACTTGTAGTATGTGCAGTCCAAACCCTAGATTTTTTTTCTCCAGGTATTCAAACATATTTTTGCACCCTACCATGTGCTCAGTTAACCCTGCATAGCCTAAAACAAACTATACAAGTTAACTGCTTCTATTTTCTACTTGATCTAATTATAATGCACCAAAAATAAAATGCATTTTTCAGAAATGCAATAAAACATTTGTCTTCCATTACCTTCTGCCTTAGATTTTACATCTCAATTCAAAAAAATGACTATAAGGACAAAAATCATTGAAATCTAAATCCTGTCTGTTGTACAAGTTTTTCTTTTCCTTTATTCTTTTTCTATTCCACTAGTCTATTGCATGAGAAAGACTTCATGCATGTCAAACACATGTCCAGAGTCTTTTCCTCTTCTCAAACACATGTCTAACTTTGCTTATTTAGTTAAAATAATGTTAGATTAACATTATTTTTTAATAGTATGTGAGTAATTTTTTTTTAATAATTTTATAATTTATTATTATTATAGTAGTATCCAAATTTACAATGAAAATCTCCAATTTTCATCTCAAATTCCAATTTTTCCATAGCTCAAATGTTTACATAGTAGTAACATTTTTTTCTAGAATACATGGCCGCAAATCAATTTGGGACTCAAAAGTATAGAGAAACCTCTAAATAGATCAAAAGTAGCACAAAAGGGGGAAAAATGCACAGATGATAGTGTGACATGAATTGTTGTAAAAAAAAACTATGCTAGTTAATGTTTCCCAAACCATAAAAATAAACCCAAAATTCCAACTACATTCACACAAAAAGGGCAAAAAAGGAAGTTTAGTAATGAGTGTTAGTTGTTTGGTTCAAGTCTTTGTGAATTTTTTTTTCTAAGCATATGAAAAAATGCCTTCATTCCTACTAATGCTTCTAACAAATGTTAAATGCATTTGTGGACCCAGAACCAATCGTTATAGTTTAGAGACCGAAACAATCCATAATTTCCTTTCTATGTTTGTGATGATTCACAATCCAAAAATTTAGTTTTTATAAATATCAACTAAAATATAATTAATGCACGGTTGTTAGAAGATGTTGAATAACATAGGTCATATTTAAATATAATTTACCTCAAGAGCAACTTTTATTTTTTACATTTAGCTCATAAATTTTTGCTTTGTATACTTTGTATGAAGCCTTTAGCCTAGGTGTTCCCTCACCAAACAAGCCTAGGAAATTACAAGCAAGCGAATGTATAAATTATACTTTCTAATTAGAACCTTCTCATTAAAACCATGCCCTGCCTTTTTACAAAAGCAAAAATTAGCATAATCAGTATTGAGAGCAAAATAGTTGGGTGAGTGCACCAAGATGGTGTACAAAAAGGGGGGTATAAGTGGACACCTTTTTTTATGAAATTAGGTAAATTTGAACTCATGTAATATCTCCCTCTAATTATAAAATTCAATAGTAAATAGTCCACATTTCTCTTTGAAACAATTGAATAATTAATAAATTAGAATGACTAAATGATTATAGGTAGATCAATAATATAGTGGTCAAATTGCTAACTATATAGTTAAAATAATATTATCAACCAAGTAGAAATAAATAACATATCATTATTAATCTACATAAAATTAATCAAATATAATTGTTTAAATTAGATATATTGGTCATCATATTTAAAGGGACACAATCTTTTTTGAGATGGTAGGCCCGCCCTATTTAAAGGAGTCGGGTGAATAGAGTAGAGACATACACCAAATAGTACATAACAAGATACATGAAAAAGTTTGCCCCAAGGAATCTCCAATTGCATCCATGAATGAAAAATGAGAAAATTAAATACAAAGTAAAATGAGCGAGAACTAGTATATAAGGCATCTTCCACATTAAGGATGTCATACGTGGATTTCATCTTATTTTTACACCTTAACTCTAAAAAGGGTGGGATATAAAATCATAAAGATGAAACCTTAAATTATAGGAAGTCAAATATAGCAGGTATGTAATGTAAAGGTAAGTGTTTATTTAACTAGAAAAGTAGTTCTTATTTGTTGAAGATATTTATTATATGAATTTTCTTTTATATTCATATATTTATAATAATAAGCATATTTATGGGTGAGAATTTATTTAAATTTTGATTCTAATAATGTTGGAAAATTAATTTTCAATTCAAGAATATAATTAAATATTTGATACTATGAAAGGAATTAATATATTATAAGATATTATTAGTTTGATTTTAAGGACTAACAAATATTCTAAAAAGGAAAGGGTATAATGTTATGTATTGGTATCAAAGATAGGTACATTCTCGTTTGGCTAATACAATGAAGTAAATGGAAAACTATTAATGTCAGTATTAGAGATAGGTATTACTACTCGTTTAACTAACACAATAGAGATAGATGTAAGTGTTGGTACCAGAGATGGGTGCAATACCCTTTTGCCAAAACGCTACCTAATGGATACAACCTCTATAATGTTGGTATGCGAGAATTATCTCCATCTAACCAACATGCTTGAGGAAGTGTACTGGAAGGAATATTCTAATGGTGTCAGCATATGCATATGTGAACCTTAAAGGGTGCACTCTAGAAAAGATGGTTGAATAACTAAGGGTTAGAAAACTTAATCTAGAGATGTCTTTAAGGTTGGGTTAGGATAGAGGGTAGAATAGTAGAATATATATTTTATTATTGTATAAATTTGAACATTGGTTTTGCAAGTATTATTGTCCTATCTATTGGGGACATTACGACTTGGAGGAGACATTTCAGGTTAATCCACTCAAAATGACAATATATGTAAAATATATAAATTGTAGTGCTTTGAATCTACTTTCTAAATTACTAGAGTTTGTACAAAATGGATAAGATTAGGTGGGTCAAATCTTGCGCACATGAAAAATAGTTCCTAATTTTTTTAGAAAACATAACATAGTTATTTTTATGTGCATCACAAAAGACATATTTATATTTAGTATTTTGCATAACCCTTTTATAAGATGATAGTTAAGAGTCATATCTAGAATTTATGAATTTTTTTGTAATATTTTGATGAGTATTTTATTTTTTTATGAATTATTGAATTGACTACATCCTGAAATTTTGGTACCTATTCGTGTGCATGCACCAAAACAATAAAAAATGGAAACTTAAAAAAAAAAAAGTGTATAGAATCAAGTGTAGAACAATAATATATAATTTATTTTGAATTTTTTAAAGTATATCAAAAGTTATTAAAAAATGGTAGACATATGTCTGTGAGGAATGTCAAGGCATTAGTAAAAGTAAATAAAGTTTGCATTGTAAATATTGTCCAAAAATAGAAAAATTTATATGTTTAGAAAGCTAAGAAGATGTGTAATATTATGGTAGTAATTTTAGAGATACCCACTTCACCATTAGCAAACCTAATGAAGACAAAAATGAGAATTCATCTTAGAAGATGAAAATACATCTAAAGGAAAACCAAGTGGAGGGAAATAGTCTCCCAAGCCTTTGGGCCATTTTCCTATACTATCACCAAGTAGGATTCAAATAACCCAATTGGGTTATGAAAATGAAAAAATGCATTCAAAACTTGATCGAGTTTTGAAGAACTAAAAGTAGGCTTTACTCTGAAGGCCATAACTTTCACATTAGAGTCTGACTGACTCCATTCAAAATGTGTTGGAAATATATTGAAGAGATCTATAACATCATGTAGATAAATCAATCCTATGTCATCAAAATTTTATTTTTCATCAATTTGAATTAAATATAATCTAAAACAGGTAGTCATTATTTTCCAAATGCATAATCAATAGGTAAACACAAATGCTAACATATTTTTAATTCTCTCCCTCTCAAATACACATAAACACACTCAAAAAAATAACTAAATAAATCCTAAGATATCTCTCTTACTAACTCCAAACCTCTTGCATTCTTTTAACTAACTCCTAACCTCTCTCTGTGTCTAACTTGTTACCCTTAAGCGTTGTCTCTCTTTGAGTAATCCCTAATCCCTCTCTCTCTCATCACCCCCCCTCTCTCTCTATGCTATCCCATTCTCTCCATATATATATATATATCTCTCTCTCTCTCTCATCATATCCCCCCCTCTCTCTCCCTCTCTCCCTCTCTCTCCCCCACTCTCTCCCTCTCCCTCCCCCCCCTCTCTCTCTCCCTATCCCCTATTCTCTCTCTCCATCATTTCATCTCTCTCTTACTCTCTCTTATCCTATCCCCTCTCCCTCTCCCTCTTCCTATCCCCTACTCTCTCTCTCTCTCTCTCTCTCTCTCTCTCTATGTGAAGATCCCATTTCAAGGATCAGAGGCCAGGGAGAGAGAAAGGGCGTTAGGGATTACGGGTCAAATAGAGAGAGAGAGAGAGTAAGGGATATGAAGAGAGAGAGAGTGGATATGATAAGAGAGAGTGAGAGAGGGATGGATAGAGATATAGGGGATAGGTTGGAGAGAGAGAGAGAGAGAGAGAGAGAGAGAGAGAGAGAGAGAGGTTAGGAGTTGGTGTGAGAATGAGAGAGGTTAAGAATTAGTAAGAGAGAGATTAAGAGTTAGTGAGTGAATGAGTTTGTATGTCAGAAATAGATAGAGGGAGTGAGATAGATGGTAAAATGATAAAAACTATGATAATACTCTTACCTTCCTATTTGCTCCATGTTTGGAGAATAATGACTGCTTATTTTAGACCATGATTGATTATAATGGATGGAAAATAAAATATTTATTTCCTAATATTATTTTAGTTGCATTATGTTTTATATCTCTTCAATAGATTTCCAACGCATTTCGAACAGAGTCAATTAGAGTCCAGATGTAAAAGTTATGGCTTTTGGAGTGGAGCTTATTTTTATTTCTTCAAAAACCAATTGGGTTTTGAATAACCCGATTGGGTTTTTCATAACTCGATCAGGTTTTGAATAGATTTTTCATCCTAGAAACCTGATCAGGTTTTGTTTTTTAATGTATTTTTGCTAAGCTTGGTAACCAAGCCTAGCTGCTTTTGAAATTTCATAAAACTCAATCAGGTTATTCACATTTTTAGTTTTTTTTGTGGTGTCCACTAAATTGTACATCATCTTGGTGCACCCACCCAGTTCATTAGATCCATTTTAGCCAATTTTACGCTTGACGAATTATGTTGTGAAACTATGATCAACTAAAACAAACAATGTGTGAGTATTAATTCATTTGTTGTTGGAACAATTGATTAAAATGGAAGGCCAAGAAACAAAGACCAAAGAAATATTGAAACAACGTGGTGTAATTTGTCAGCGAAAGTTCTCAATATTTATTAAATTATTACAATTACCACTAGAACCTTACAATTCAAACTATTAGAACATGTTGAACTTCCTATTATTTTAAAATTACTTACTTCCATCCTCTTAACTAGTATATTTTTATTGTATTTAAAAAAATTATCATGTTGGATGAGCCATTAGCACCTATTTACAAATTGTAAAGCACTTTATTGGACTTGACTAGTTTTTTCATTGTACATCTCCATGTGACATGCCTTTTATTACTATTATTCTATGATTATTAATAATTATTATTATTGCCATACTTAGCATATCATCTTTGACCCTGTGCCCGTATTCCTTTTTGACTTATGGACACCACTTGCTTATATCTAATTAACCATTTTTTTATCCACACAAGTATGTCTCCTATGATGTGTTTAGATTAAAGTCCCCATTAAGTATAGTGTAAAAATTAATATTTAAGTTTACTAAAATTCAAATTTTAAGAGAATGGTTCCACATACATAAATATTAAGAAAGACATACTCAATATTAAGTAAAAAATATTATTAGATTGAAGATAACTATTGTTAATATTAAAAGCATACTTAAAGACAATATTTATTTCTAATAATTTACACTACATAATTTTTTTGAAGCTTTAATTAAAATTATCAAATGAGTAAAAATAGATGGACTATAATTGAAAGGAAAATATTATTTATATGATGGTGGAAAATAAAAATTAGATATAGACATTAGAATTTGCATTTAATTTGTAAATTTGCAATTGGTAAATGTAATTGGAAGTATGAATGCAATGAATGCATTAATATGTAAGAATTTTATTTATCCAAATATGTCTATAATATTGCTCTTGCATTTTCGGCAATTTGTTACAAGGGCATATTGTGTTCAACAAGATTTTTTATTTATTCATTTCCTATAAGCAAATAGACAACAATAAAACTCAAAGCTATAGAAGTTCTTCATGTTTAACCACCAATATTCTCCTACATGTACGCAATATTTACAACTATTACTTTTTATCTCATAAAATTTCACATTAATCTATGTTTCAATATACTACTAGTGATGCTGCCAAAATCATATTGTTGTGTAGTCCCTCACAATGACAATTCCCAGAGAAAAAGCATAAAGGCCACCCCTTTGTTTTATTTGAACCAACTCTACAAAATTTTGACCTCAAATTGTAGTCAACGAAAACCTATGTAACTAATATGCTACAAATACTTATGTATCTTGAATTATTCATCTTCAACAATACATATACAATATATATTGTTCAACAGTACATAAACAATATATATTGTTAATGTTTTTTTGAATAAATATACTATCTATATGCTAGTTTGAACATGTTACTTCTAATGCCAAATGAAAATTAGTTAATGTTACTATATTATGCTTTAAACAATTACCAATTTTCAAGTTTACTGTACCACATGCTTGGTTTTATTGAATACATGCACTATCTATGTTACTTTCACCATACATACTATTAATGTCTTGCACAACCATAGTTAATTCATGCAATGTTTTTGATTATATTCAAAATGTTATTTCTACCATTGCACTTACACCATTCCAATGCATATTTTGTTTACATGCTCTTTTAATACAACATATGCAAAATTCTCCATGCCATACCATGTATAAAGCTCAACTTTTTAGTGAATACTAAATTGTAAACTAGTTCCTTAGTCTGCTTCAGGTATAACTACTAGATAAGCTTAACTAAAAGAAGACCCAAGTACTTTTTCATAATTGTTATTCTTCATATATGAAACAAACAATGAACATTTTTTTCCTATTGCAATTACTGTAGGTTTCCCTTAAATTTTAGTCCAATCAACAATAATGATTCCTATTGCTCTAAGTGATTGAAAGTGTATACATAATTAACTTATTTGTATTAGTTTCTTAAATGATCTTTTTGTTTGACATTGTAGATAGTACTCTTTCACTTTTAGTTACCCTAGTCATTGCGATATGTTTTCAAGAGTAAGCCTAATTCTAGGGGTGTGGATTTAATGCCCACCCATAGTTTGTTTTTCCATTATATTTACCAAACTCTTTTATGCCTATTTCATGCATGTGTTAGTTTCAAGGATATTGGGTTTATAATTATGACATTATTTCATGACTTGGTTTACATGTATATCAATGAAGAATTATTTAGTTGATTATATTTCACATGTTGATTGATGATTATGATTACTAGTGCATTAATGATGCTTTAATGGTTCTTAATTAGTAAATGTAGTTGCTTTCATGGTGATATCAAATGATGAGTATTTTATATTCACAATGATGAGTTTCCATGTTTGAATATGTGATGATTTGTACTTAGAACTTATTATAGTACTTATCACATACTTACATGTGTATGATGCTCATGTTTGTTTTACTTTTTTGTCTGACATGTCTAATGTGGTTAAGGGAGGGGTCATAGTTACCTGCTAGTTGGGATCTACATGATGTACCACTCCATACCATTTTTTGTTTAGCTTAGATATAAATGTATATGTACATGCTCATCTTCTATGTAGACTGCAGGTACTAGGCATCAAATTCCCTAAATTGCCACGATGAGTGTGCCCTATTACAATAACTCAATGGTAAGAATGGGGAGATAATATTTAGGTCTAATCCCAGCCATAGCCTAATTAATTGTCCTAAGAAGGAGGACATGTATTTGAATTTCCACCCCTTTTAAATCCATGAGTTTATCTTTACATGTGTTGTTTGATTTTGAGTTTTAGTATATTTTGGTAATGTTGTTTTTATGTTGATTTGGCTATGTGACTTATTTGGTAAATGATTTAATTATAATATTTGCATTAATAACATTGATAATTACTAAATATTATTTGATTAAAAATAAAATATTTGTAAGAATTTGGCTTAGACCAGAATTCACCCAAGACCAAGGAACTCAAACAAAAGCACAACAATAGACCAAAGAGAGAGTATGATCAGAATGATGATATATTCATTCAATATGCCATATTAGAGTACACTAGGAGTGCCTATATATAAAATCTTTAGGAGAGCTTCTAGAATGCATAGAAGTCAACATCATGATAAGTCATACAACCAGGGACATGTCCACTAGATATGGGTTATCCTCCATTAAGCATGGAAGTAAGTGCGATGATGAGAGGATAAGCCTACAATGGTGTAGCACACAAATTAGTGGTGTAGATAGCATGTGCTAAATTAGGAGTGCAAATAACTGTGTTGTCTACATGAAAACTCAGTGAATGATGCAAAATCTAGTGTTGTAGACATCATGTGCTAACTGACTACAAAAGGGCAACACTTAGGAGTATGTAGCGTCATTCACTAAGTTACCTAAATAAACAAAGTTAAGTATGTAGCAACCCTGTCTGACTACAAAAGGACCTGCTAATATCATGTGAACCATCTGTAGAACACTTGGTTCTCTTGAAGACTTCTCTCTTTGTAACTACCTCTCTAGATGCATATCCACTGAATCTATTGAACATTTACCATGGGAAAAGTTGATTTGATGTAGACCTTTGACCATTATGTTTGTGCAAATTTGCTGAAGATAGCGGAAGTCAAGATGACCAAACCACTGATGCCATAATTGCATTGTTGAATTTGATTGAGATAACAAGGCCTTTGAAGGAGACTTGGGCGCAAAATGGGAGAAAGAGTACAACCTTTTATTATGATTCACTTTCCCCACTGCAAACAATGAGTCATCTTTAAGACTATGCACCTTTACTAAGTCAGGAAGGAACTCAACTCTATGTCCATCTCTGAAGTGAGTGATTTGGTAGATTGATAAGAGATTTGAACTTAGGTTTGGAACATAGAGAACATATTGAAACTCTCCATTTTCCATTTCCACATTTCCTTTTCCTTCAACTTCCATTTTAGTATTATCTCCCATGAAGATGTGTGGTACTTTGGACTGCTTCAATGAAGAAAAATCCTCCTTTGACGAACCCATATGATATGAGGCAACTAAGTCAAGGATCCATTCCTTAGAAGAATTTTAATTTTCCATGAGTGCTTGCCCTTTGCCCTTAGAATTTGAAGAAGAACTTTTCTCCTTGTAAGCATTAGGCAATGGAACATTATTGCTTTTCATGATGTTGGTCAACTCATCAATCTTCTTAAGATAACCCTCATGTTCTTCATGACCCATTTTCTTGCAATAGGCACACTTCTTCTTCTCCTTATTGCCGTCCCCCTTCTTATTTGAATTCGAGGAAGATTTGCCTTGTTGATTGGATGATGGTGTTGTCTTTTTTGTATCCTTTGATTTGTTCTTCCATTTTTTTTCTTACTCTTTCCTTGATTTGAAGACTGTCCAACTAAATTTTGAGAACTCTCATTGTTGGCCACCAATGCTTTAGACTTAGGTGATTTGAGAATCCCCATTGATATCAACTTATTTTCTTCAATATCCAATAGATCAACATATTCATCAAAAGTGACTTTCTTATAGGCAGACCCTAAGGTAGTCTTTGAGGTGTTAAAAGAAGAAACACATGTGGAATACTCTGATGGCAGCTTGTCATGTATGAGATAGATCAATCTGTCATCTTTGATAGAACTCCCACAATCTGTAAGCTTTGTCCTTAGTTCATTCACCTTAATGATGAAATCCTATATATAATCAAATGACTTAGGATCTAAGGAGACAAGCTCATCTTCAATTTTGAAAATATCCTCTTTAGACACTTTACCATATAGGTTTTCGAGGGTATCCCAAGCTTCCTTGGGTGTAGAACACTTCTTAATTTGATACATGATCTTATCATCAACCCCCAAACATATATCACCTAGGGCTTTCCTATCCATTGCCACCCAAGCTGAAATATCACTTGCTGATACTTTATCACCTGCTAGTTTAGGAAGAGTACCATCTACATATTGTGAAACTCCATTATGCATTAAATGATACCACATTTTGATGGACCATGTAGCATAGTTATGTGGAGTTAATTTTGGAAACATAAAATTTTCCATAATGTAGAAAAATGAAAGAAAAGTGTAGAAAAGAGAGAACACAACACCAAGAACACCCCCCCCCCTTTTCACTAAATCAAGAAACCCTCCAAAAATAGATGCTTTTGGCACTTTATCAGTAGTGCGATTACAATGGCCATTTGCCAATTTTGGCCTTTGTGGACTTTTGATTTTTCTTTTTACAACCTCTTAATGGATTACAAGTCTGGAACTTTACAATGTGCTACAATTTTGAAGCAATACAAAGCAAAGAATGGCCCTATTTTTGAAAGTGACACTTTTGTCCACACAACCCTACAATTTGACTATAGATCTGGAAAGTAGATGAAAAATAATGCACTTTCAAAAAAATAAAACCTATTTTTGACTCTAGATGTGCCCGTATGGAGCATTTGAAGTTGCAAAATGCAGGATTATGTAGGTACAGTCACCAAAAAATGCAAATTCTGACAAATCCTTGCACCAAAACCAAAAATGAGCAATACCACTAATTTTTTTAGAAAATTCTATCCAATTTCAAAAAAAATACACTTGATTTGGAGTTTGGATGACTAAGATATGGCCTCCCAAAGTCGAACTGCAAAATTCAAAAATCAATCTGGAGAGGGGTTGCATCAGCAAAAGATGAGGTTAAATTTGATGGTCATATGATTGTTGTAGCAGTTCAAATTGGCCCTAGAATGATGGTTAGCATACCTGGGCCCTCTAATGATGTCAGCATGATGTGATGATGACATCAACATTGTACAACCTATACAGATGGGTGACATGGCACAAATTTATACGTTGACTAGGGCTACACATTGGTGGATGACGTGGACTTGTCAAGTGGGCAAGGTTGCTAATTGGATACGTACTACTGATTCGGCATCCTGCATGGCACTAGGGCAGTTTGTAATGACAATTGGTTGACTTAATATCTGTCGCATGGCAAGTGTTTATTTATCGTCATGTCCACTTGGTGCATCGTCACATGGCCACAAGGAGAGATGTTGCAGTGGCCGTAGTAAACTTTGTGATTGCTGAAAGATTCAATGTGCGCACTGGAATATCCACTATCATCGGGAGGGTTTCGTGCGGGACCAAAAAATGCAAAAGGACGACAGATTCTGTATTGCACAGGAGTTTGTTCGCCAGAGTCTGTACGTCGGAGACAGTACTACACAGGATGCCATGTAATGTTTGGCATTGCCAGAGCTTAGCAGAAAATAGGTGGGGGTTTAAATTAATTACCACATTTTTTGGGAGATAGACCCTTGTAGTGTTTAAAATGTAATGTGAGCAGAAGTTTAAACAAAATAACAAGCTTGCTTACCAGTTTGTGTTAAGCTTGCTAGTGTGTGGAAGATTGATTGTTGGGGGTTATGAGGTGATTGCTTCCGGTATAAGGAATTTTGATGCCCACCGAAAATAATACAGAATATTCCCTATGAAATAATAACAAAATAATCTATAGAGCCAGGGTGTGACTGCCCGGGTCTACAAATTTTTTTCTTTGACAGCCTGATTGGGCGTAGAAATTTTTTGAAAATGAAATCCAAAAAATAAATTGTAGAGATAAAATTAAATTTAGATCTGAAAATAAATAATTAGATCAATTAAATGACCATACCCAAACTGCAAATTGGGGCCTCCGGGTTCCAATTTGCAAAAAAAAATTGCCTCACGATCAACTTTTTCCCAACGTAGGCAAATTTATAGTTGATCTTAACCGAATCGATGTTCTGGATGCAACGGTGAGGTTAGATTTGGCTCTAGATGCTCCCAATTTCTGTAGATTCTCCAGATCCAGGTCAAGGTGTTGAAGCATGAAAGGTCTCGAACAATTATGTGTAGAGAATCTTCCCGAGTTCTGATACCATGTAAGAATTTGGCTTAAGCCAGAATTCACCCAAGACCAAGGAACTCAAACACAAGCACAATAGTAGACCAAAGAGAGAGTATAATTAGAATGATGACATATTCATTCAATATGCCATATTAGAGTACACTAGGAGTGCTTATATATAAAGGCCTCAAGAGAGATTCTAGAATGCATAGAAGTCAATATCATGATAAGTCATACAACTAGGCACATGTCCACCAGATATGGGTTATCCTCCATTAAGCATGGAAGTAAGTGTGATGATGAGAGGATAAGCCTACAATGGTGTAGCACACAAATTAGTGGTGTAGACAGCATGTGCTAAATTTGGAGTGCAAATAACTGTGTTGTCTACATGACAACTCAGTGAATGATGCAAACTCTAGTGTTGTAGACACCATGTGCTAAATTATAGTTGTGTACTTCTGTGTTGTCAACATGACAACTCAAAAAGGTGCACAAACTCCTAAGTGTCTCACCTAAATAAATAATAAAATAATGCATTAACCTAAGTAAACTTAAGTAAGTGTAAATAGTAAATACTTATTTACACCAACAATATTAAAATATGCGAATATTTATTAATTATAATTTAATTAAATATATGCTTTGATTTAAAAGACTTAATTTGGAAGTCTAATTTAGAAAATTGGTTAAAGAGAAATTAGAATATGGTGATAATTAATTAATTAGAGATTAATTAAATATGCTTAAATTTGTACTTCAGTTTAAAAGATTTAATAGTATTTTATTATAATTATTTAATTAATAATAATTAAATTAGAGTTGCATTTAAATAATGAGCTTTAATTATTATTATTAATTTAAATAATAGACTACGCTTCAAATAGTGCTTGTACTAACTAATAAAGGGGATGAAAAGAAAATATAAAAGAATATCTTAATTAAAAAGTTCTTTTAAAATGTGCATGAAAGGATTATATAATAAAATTTTATTTTAAGGAGACGCCTCTACATGTTTGAAAATTGGAAACCCTAGGTAGAGTTAAACTCTTTATTAAGAGATTCAAGTTCATTTCTACACACACAGGTTTTGGGAAGCAAAATTTGAAATTGGATCAAAAGAATTGTTGAAAGTTTTAGAGGGTTTGGATTTGCATGCATTCATAGATTGTCTCAGATTTTAGCTATGGTTTTGAGGTAGGGTTTGAAAATCCATTATAAAATTTTATAGAAAGATCTGTCTACTTCGTGTCTTCCTAGGTGCTTGCATAATGTTTATTGATTTATTGTATTATTTTGGATAAAGAATTGTGTTTAAATTTTTAAAAAGGAAAAAATTATTAATTAAGAAAACTTGACTACGAAAAATCTGTAGAAAATTATTATGACTGTATTATTTTAAATCCCTCTCCTATATAGGGAAATTCAATTATAGAAAATTGGATGAAAACAATAAATTGAATAGCTAGAGTTTCAACTTTGAATTTGTCATTAGGACCTTATGATTATCATGAATTTTCAAAAAAATAAAATAATACATATACTCTTATACCTAACATAAATATTCTCTTATATCTAAAATAATTTACTTACAAAATTTATTCATAAAAGCAAAAGATTAATTGAGAGGAAATCATGATGTAGCTAAATTGATGCATGCATGTGAAAACAAATATACTAAAGATAGAAAACTAAGTATATTATGATTGCATGATTTGAGAGATCAAAAGAATGTGAAATAGTGATTGCATGTTTTTTTTAATCTTATAAAAATATAATTCAAATTTCAAATTTATTTTAATATTAAAAAAAACTCTTTTCAATAATAATAATTATTTTTAAAAAGAAAAGTAGATGAAGCTACTATATATATATATATATCAAAGGCTCCATGAGGAAAGAACTAGGAAGAAAATCCCACTTCTTGGTCCCATTACAAAAAAGATATATACAATTAGAATATTGTGTACAAAGTTAAAGGATAGATTGGACTTCCCCAAATTTCATACTAACTGAACAAATAATATAAGAAATTGATGAAATCAAATCCTAGCTTGCTCCTCAAATATGATGGCCGACAGCATGGGATGTAGATAAAGTACCTTATCCATGTCATGGTCCACAATCAAAATATCATCACAACCCAAGTTAGAAAGACAATCAACAATTGAATTACCTTCCTTATATATATGAGAAATTGTGCATGAATCAAAGGAGTCAATAAGACTCCAAATTTTCTTATAAATATAGGCCAAGTTTATGTTAACAATTTTTCTATTAATATAGGCATGAATAGAAATCATGGAATCCCCTTCAACATGGATACAAGTGCATCCCAAAGAACTGGCAATCACTAATTCCTATAATAATGTAGAAGTATCAACCACATTATTTGTACCTTGTAGGATGGGAGATGAATATAAGGAAATAGGAACTCCAAGATGATTTCCCAAGCAAACCCTAATGCCTGACTTACCTAGGTTCTTGCATGAGGCTCTAGCAAATTTACCTTAATAAATCCATGTTCTAGCAGGGACCATTTAACCTTTGTCTTATCGAGTCCTCTTGATGCCCTATTAAAAGTAAGGAAAGTTGGGAGAGAAATATATTTCCACTCCTTGATTGTAGCATCATCTCAATTAGAGAATAGAATGTGTGAGGAATTATTCTTAATATTGGCTGGAACCAATTTTGATATAGACATTTCAATAGTAATCTTCACAACATCCACTATGGAAGGGGATTGCCTAAAGATACACTTGTTTCTCTCCCACCATAATGACCAAATGGTTAGAGATGGATAACATATCCAAATAGATGCAAGGAGATACATAGTATACAATGTAGGCCAAGATCCAAATAAATTCCAAAGGGTATTAAGGAGTGGCATGACAAAATTCAACTTATTAAGAACAACTTTCCAACATTCTTGTGCAAACTCACATTGTAGAAACACATGATCTGCATCTTCAAGATCTTGTTGGAAGAGGAGACATCTAAACCTCTAAGAAATGCTTAGTTTTTCTAGCCTATCACTAGTGAGTGCTCTCTTTCAAAGGGCTAGCCAAGAGAAACATCTAGCTCTACGTAATGTGCAATCATTCCAACAAAATGAGAATGCCCTACTTTTGATTTCTAGAATCCAATACTCTACTAAGAGCCATGTACCCAACCTTAACTGAATAATTACCATCAAATGCAAGGGCCTAAAAAATTAAATCCTCATTGTCTTGATAGAATACCTACCTCTCTTTTAAAATATCCTTGAAAAGGTTGGCATAAAAATAAAAAATAAGAAGAATACTAGGCTCCTTCCAAGTGACCTGATGTGACACTGGATCCACATGATCTATATAATGACACACCTTATCCCCCCAAGATGATTTAAAAACATGGATAGAATTATAAAATTCAGGTATACTTACTAGAGGGGGGAGCCATTCCACAAATCTTCCCAAAAGCATGCCCTTTGCCCATTGTTAATTTCCTAGGATATGCAATCACCAACATTTTGTCTAGAGGCAACCATAAAATTCCATATATCAGAGCCTTTGGGTAGAGAAGTAGCAGACATGATACGATTGTGATCCATAGAGCCTAGGTATTTTGATTTCATAATCCTACACCATATGTTATTTGATTTTTTCATAATCTGCCAGACCAACTTTCCTCCATACAATTTGTTTCTAAGAGAAAGATCATGAAGACCCACCCCACTACAATGTTTATCTAAAGCCATCTCATAGAGATAAATTAAAGTAATTTTCCTCTGCCCTAACATATTGTTGCTCCATAGGAAATTGATAATGATCTGCCTAATTTGTTTAATCTCTGCTACTGGAGCATGAAGAATAGAAATGAAATAGTTTGGTATAGCTGAAATAACAGATCTAACGAAGAGAATTCTACTTGACAAAGAAAACCACCTAACTTTCCAAGCAGAAATTCTATTTTTTATCCTATCCACAATGATCTTCCAATACATAGTTTTTTTATACCTACAAACAAGGGAATTCCCAAGTAGACTGGAGGAAGAAGATCTTGCTGAAACCCCAAAATTTGAACTATATTAGAAGAAATAATTGCATTTGTAAAGAAGATGTATAGTTTAAACTTAGGGGCATTGATTTGTCCTGATATTGAAGTATACTACTTTTTTCATAATTGTAGCTTCTTGCACTATTGCATGGCCAAATAGGAGGGTATCATCTGTAAAGAGGGAGTGAATGACTAAAAATGTAGATCTTCAAATTTGTATCCCCCTCCACTGATTTAGAGCATGTTTGGAAGAGATCAATCTGCTGAATACTTTACCCATATTAATAATAAAAAGTGACGGTGAGATTGGATCTCCTTGCCTCACCCCTTGGGACAAAGAGAAGAAACTTGAAGGAACCCCATTTATATTATTGAGAATGAAGCCCTTAATAAACATGCCTTGATCCATTTTCATTATTTAGGAGAAAAGCCAAATTTTAGAAGCACTTTAATGAGGAAGTTCCAGTTAACTTTATCATAAGCCTTCATCATGTCCAATTTGACTACAGAGGATGGTATTTACCAAATGAAGAACCTCATTAGTGACTAAGGTACCTTCCATTGTCTCTATCCCTGACACAAATCCTCCTTGCTTTGAAGAAATGATTTTGGGAAAAAGCTTTTGGAGCCTTAGATAGATTTCTTTGGTGAAGAATTTGTAAACCATATTGCACAAAGAGATTGGTCTAAAATATGCAAATTTCTAAGGGGATGAAGACTTGGGAATGAAAGCAATATTGGTGGTGTTAAAATTCTTGATCATAAAACCATGCTTCCTAGATCCCTGCTGTTGGAAATATAAGGAGTAATTGAGAGGAGAGGGGTGAATCAATTACTACAAAAATAAATCCTAGATCTCTTAGATGTCAGTACAAAAATGCAAACTGAAAATTGAATATGGTGAAGCTCGATAAACACACAAACACATGTGGTAACTTGGTAAGTACTTGGTAAATGCTTAGCATATAAATTTGTAGATGTTGTCAATGATTACCATTACTTTATCTTGGTTGCAAACACATAAAATAAAATAGCGTGAATACATTTGACACCAAGATTTAATATGGAAACCCAATTTGGAAAAAATCACCAATTGCAAGTAGTTACTATTTTCACTCTTTTGAAGTGAGCCCTATTAGGAGCTAAATCTGTTAAAGGTTACAAAACACAGTGTTAGGCTTGATCCTATTAGAGGATTTAATCACCCTATTAGGAGTGGCCTTGTTAGAGGTATTGAGACAATTCAATAGAACTGCCACCTTGTTAGAGGATTTGAAAATAGCTGTTAGGCTAACTCTATTAGGTGATTTAGATCAATTCTATAATGGTTAGAGAGTAATAATGAGATGACCTGATTTGAATGCAATTAAATTGTTGATCACAGATCTTTGTTATGGCTTGTACTTGATCCTTCCTAATCGAATATAGCTTTTTTGCTTCACAAGGATATTTTGCTTATCCTTCAAATTTGCTTCCTCTTCTCACCATTAAATCTTCAATAACATCTTCATACATTACATCCACCTTGTACTTTAAAATCACAAACTTGACCTTATACTTATATCTTCCAATTTATCAAGTTAGCTTAAATACAACTTAGAATAATTAATATTCATCACCTCAGTCAGCTAGAATATATAGATAAATCAATTAAACTTAATATGCCAAAATAAGAAAATCCTTCGTTAGCTAACCCAGCTCAGTAGAAACTAACTCAGAAATAATTTCCTTTGTTAACCAATAGAATTTCGGTTAACACTGCAAACTCACAAAAATCCTTTGGCAACTGAGTGAGCTAAGTTTGCATTGGTTCCATCCAACTTTTCTTCATTAACCAAGTTAGCTTGGTTAACACTTAACTTCTGCATACTTTTCTTTGATGCCCAAGTGAACTCAGTAGACACTGCCTTCTAAATTAGGCAATCATAGGAACACTTGGTAGACATAGAAGATTGTCTTTATTGCCTGAGTGAGCTAGACATACATTGACTGATAATGATATGACATTTGTGTAACATCAACAATTGTATCCAACACCTCCATGGCTGCAAGTAACTCAAAACTAATAAAATCCCAACATTTTTGAAAGAAAATAGCAATGTATCCATATGGTCCTAGGGCTTTTTCCATAGGCATATTGAAAACTACCTCCTTAATTTCTACTAATGTGAATGGTTTCACTAATTCTACATTATCTTGAGGGGTGACCAATTGAGGAATGATTGATAGTAAATCTTCGTCCAGCTAAGGAGATGGTTGAGGGCCTTGAGGTGGGTCTAAAAGATTTTTGAAAAATTTAACACCCTCTTCTTGAATGTCTCTAGCCCCCTTCAAGAGTAAGCTGGACTTAGAATGCTCAATTTGAAATATAGCATTAATTTTTCCTGCTTTTCTTTTATTGACATATGGAAGAACTTTTTGTTTTTATCACAATCCTTAAGCCATATTTCTCTTGACTTTTGTCTCCAAAATTCCTCCTCTCTCCCACAAAGCTCTTCCCATTAAGCTTGCAACACCTTTTGTTTAATAAAATGATCCAAGTCCAAACCATACTAAATAATATGACAGTGAATCTGCTCTAACTCTTTAGCCACCTTATCCTTTTGTGTGAAGATGTTATTGAACACATGCGTGTTCCAACTCTTGATATTTATTTTAATATGTTGAAGTTTTTTATAGAATTGAAACATTTTAGACCCTTCCACAAATGGTGCACTAATCCACTACTGCTTGAGTAATGGCAAGAAGTGTGGATGTCTTAACCACATGTTCTGGAATTTGAAAGAGGATGTGGACTTCGGGACTAAGAGACCAACAAAAATATTCAGCAAAACCAGATAATGATCAAACCTAGTAAACGTAACACTTCTAAAGATACATCAAGCTAAAACAACTTCCAACTTTAGGACAACAAAAATATGTCTAACCTTTCGGCAATTTGTAGGAAACCCTTTCTCCTATTAGTCCAAGTGAACATCCCATTACCTAGAACAATATCAATCAAATCATTGCCCTTAATGAAGTTGCAAAAATCATCCATGACCCTAGTGGGTGGAGATATGCCACCCTAATTTTCATAATGGGACACAATGGCATTAAAATCCCCATCCAAAACAAAATTTGTATCTTCATGATACTGCATAAGCTAAGAGAATAATAACCAAAGTTTGCACTTATCCTATGTTAGGGTAGGACCATATACATAAATCACCATAAAAGATATTTCAAAATGCTTAAAATTGAGAAGTTGCTAATTAGCTTCTCATTGAATAAGGCAACCTGGAATTACTAGGATTCCAAAGCACTGTAATACCTCCCAAAGCACCCAGATCTTGGAAATGAATAGATTTCCATATTGAGCACTTAACAACTATTTTTTAATGACTATTTGTTATTTTTGAAAATTCAAATTTTGGATTTATTATTTAAACTAAAAAATAAAAAATTTGGAATTATTTATTAATTCCAAAAATTAAAAAAATATTAATTTAAAAAACTATTATTATTTATTAATTTCAAAAATTAAATTAATACTACTCATTTAGTTTAAAGTGGATGTTGGTATTAAATAATCTTTAACTTTAGTTAAACTATTAACTGCATATAGATGATTTTATATTTATTAATGCAAGTGGGAAATTAATAAATATATAATTGTGATTTAGTTATATTTTAAGAGAAATTATAGTGGAGTTAATTATATAATCTTCTAGTTATGAATATTTAATATCATGAGAGGAATTGTAAATAACTTAATTATAATTATAATTTCAAGTTTGAGTTATCTCTAGTTGTATTATGAATTAGAGGAAAAATAAATATTAATATTGGACATAAATATAAGTCAAATTAATTTTTAAAAAATGAAATTGATATTAATATTTAATCTAATAATATACACTTATGTTATTAATTAAATCAATCATGATTTAAGAATATTTAAATTAATAACATGATAATATTGCATGATATTTTATATGCACAAAGATATTTGACATTCAAATACTTGTGATATTGCTATCAGGATTTAACTATGTGATTTTTGAGTCAAACTCATTGACCCATGTTTCATGAGTAGTGATTCAACATGAATCCATCTCTCATGAGAATAAATGGAACACTTAGCACTCATTGGATCTAGGTGATGCTCATAGGGGTGAAGCATCGAGACTTCCTAGGAGGTCACCCATCCCACTACTACTCCAGCCTGAGTGCGCTTAACTATAGAGTTTCCTCCATGGTTAAACCTAAAGCTTGCAACCCTATTTACAAAACCTTTAGGTGGTTTCCACCATGGTTAAACCCAAAGCTTGCAACCCCATTTGGAAAACCTTCAGGTGAAGGTTTTGCAAATGGGGTTGCAAGCTTTGGGTTTAACTATGGAGGAAACTTTGTAGTTAAGTGTGCTCAGGCTGGAGTAGTATTGGGATGGGTGACCTCCCGGGAAGTCCCAGTGCTTCACCCCTATGAGCATCACCTAGATCCAATGAGTGCTAAGTGTTCCATTTATTCTCATGAGAGATGGATTCATGTTGAATCACTACTCATGAAACATGGGTCAATGAGTTTGACTCAAAAATCACACAATTAAATCCTAATAGCAATATCACAATTTCACTTGCTGTGAAAATTATCTCCTACTTATCAATTCAAACACTTATTGATTTAAATAATTATATTATCATAAAAATTTATATTAACATGTATATTCTTACTTTATTTCTAAACACATCCTTATGACCCAAACTAAACAAGAGAAATTGATGGAATCAAATCACGTGGTTGAAAACTATGTACTTTCTAATATTCTATTTATAGTCTTGTGATGTTTATTTTCGTGATGGTTTTTCTGTGTGGGTTGTTTAGTTGGCCAAGTTAGGATGTGAACTAGAGGCATTTTCAAGATTTCTTTTATGATCCTTTGACTGGATATCATGATGTACTTTATGATTTAATTTGAGATTTCTTTTTATGAGCATTTATGAGAACTTGGGTTCTAAGAACCAATGTTATTTTTGGGTTGCCTATTAAGGAACCAAATTTGATCAATATTACTTTTGTGGTATGGTACATAATTGTGGTTTGTGAGTTTTGAGAAGGTAGTCTAGGTGTATGTCTATGAGAGTAGCTTGCAATGGGGCTGGAGTCCAAAGTGGCTACCAGGGTAACTCATTGTAAGTTGTGTAATAAGTGATAACATAGTAATTAAAATACCTTCCTCTCCCATGCCTTCAGATAAATTAAAAGGATAAGTTAGAGATTTTTTCCTTGTCCATGCCTTGAGTGCTTGTATAGACTAAGGATGAGAGTGAGATGATACCTTGAGGGGTCTGGTATTGAATAGAGTCACTAGGGGGCCGAAGTCCTAAGAGACTACCAAGGTAACCTTAGAATTGACTCATGTGATGACACTCCATAGTATGTAGCATGAGTCTCCTTCATAGTTTTAAAAATATTTTCCTCTAGTGGTGTACTTGTTAGATATTAATTTCAATGGTGTATTTATTGTGAGTTGTTACTCATTGATTGGATATCATTTATTGTTGGCAGTTCACTTTTATTAATGAATGATCAGTTAATCTGATGTTTTTATTGTTGGAGTTAGTGATTGGTGGTTTAATTTTATTGATGGAAGTTGTTATTTGTTGTTTATTGTGCTTGTGACACTTGACATTGATTTGGAGTTGATTGTATCTTTTTTTATTTTGATATTTGATTTGTACTTGGTATCTGTTGTTGATGTTGTTATGCGATGTTGGTATTAGAATGAGGGTCCTTTCAATTTTGATTATCTCTTCTTCTTGCATAGTTTATATTTCTGTTGAGGTAGTTTTGGCTATTAGGATTCCTTTCCTAGGATTATTTTATGATTTGATTATCTGTGTGTGGATCATACATTATCTCTCTTGCACGATGGGAGTGGGAACCTAATTAGGTGACCACACAGTCGCGAGGTAGTATCTTCTTACCATTTGGGTCCCCCTTACATTGCTATATGTTGGATGCTCATTGATACAATAGTACCATTATCATTCTTATTCTTATCTTGGAGACTTCTACTCATTTGATGTATATATGTATCATGTGTTTTGAGAGCCTACATGATATTGTATTGTATATTGATGTACTTGTATCTATTTTCACATACCCTATGACATGTGCAGTGGATGTTATTCATTAGGTGTACTTTCATATTATTAGTTGTACTTATGCATTTACTTATGAGATGATGTATTTTTTTATTTCATGATCATGACATTGTATTTGAGACTTAAAGTAATTATTATGAACTTCTTAAATGTGACTCAATGTGAAGGAATCCTTGAGGAATGGAACTATATTTGTAATTTTCTTATATGTACTTGATGTGTATGTATATATTGCTTCCACATTATTCTTACTTTGATGTTGTTTAAACTTATTATTAAAAAAATAGTCTAGTAAACATTGTAACATGTTAGGTTTATTTGTCTTGGGTTCTCGAGCAGGGCATTACAGTTTCATTTAAGGAGACTTACATTCCCAATATGTATTTTATATAGGCCTCAAAATAAAGCAATAGCGCATATGTACAACCCATCTCCCATGTACAAATCATTATTTGCAAAAGGATGACATTCAGATAAGGAATATAATTTCTTCATTTCTTGTAGCTTGTGCAAACTCCCTAACCACAACAATCATCTTGCTAGTCTATGTGCTTCAAATAGTATTTAAATCACTCAAATACTGAATTCCATAGAGATTTTTATGCAATTTTAACAATTCTCATTCCTATTGACATGCTTTATGTATCTACAGATTTAGTGCTTTAACCTATGAATGTCAGCCAACAACCAATACCAAAAAAACAAAAAAAAGAAGAAAAATTAGAATACTACTTTTTCCTTTTTAAATATTTGTATTCCAAAAAAGAAAATAATATTAAAAGGTATTATTATTAGAAACTTGATCACAATATAGATGTTTCATATTGTTTTCACACACACACACACACACACACATTTATATATATTACAAAATTCAAAGTGATTTATTTTTTAAAGTAAAAATAAAATGGGAATAAAATAGATGAATTTGTTTTAAATTTTGATGGTTAAATTATAATAGAAATAAAGTGGATCAATTGATACATTGTAAAAAGGTTTGTCAATTACTACAAAGAGGTTTGGCTATTTGGGAAAACTTGTGTTGTGGTTTTCTTGATAGTTTTATAATATGAGACAAGTTTTCTAACATAAAAGTACAGGGTAAGTCCACAAATAAAAGTCTATCAACTAATTATTATTATTTTGTGGACTTACTAGCAAAATAATAAGTCTATGTAAACAACTAAGCCGATATACTTTATGTGGAAACTTTGTGTTGAGATCATATTGAAAAACATCATTGTTGTGACTAGATTGAAAGAGGGAGATTGTTGAAGAAGATTGTATGTTTCAATCATCGTATTGTCACTGATGTCAAACCTACTATTTGCTGGTAAGACAACTACTTATTAGATTTAAGTACTATCACTTATTTGATTGATGAAGAGGATTTGATCAAAAGATGTAATAATAGCACCTAGAGGAAAGGTTAAGTTATGATTATGTAAAGGAGTACAAGAATCAATTAAGACAGTGATAACATGATGTATTGATAATCTACTTAAGGTTACAAAGGTTGGTTATGCTAAGAAAGTTTAAAAGAACAAGTTACACAGTTTGTCTACTAAGTTTGACCAAGTGGATAGTAGGTGCCAAGAAAAGTCAGTTCAAGCCGAGCAAAAAATTAGTTGGAGCCACATAAAATTTCATTCTAGTGTATGCCAAGCAGAACAATGGATGTTGAATAAAGTTTAGTTGATGTTGAGCACTAGTAAACTTTAGTTCATGTCGAGTAATTTCATAGAGGATGCTGAGCAATGCACTGAGCAATGCAGTATGTGTTGCACATTAGAAGCTTGATAATGTTGAGCTACTACATTATTTGAAAGATCATGAATTTGATGAATTTGAGCCACCAAGTTTGTTTTCTTGGATTATGTGAACCAGGTGGAAGATAAGGTTGATGACTTGGTAGCACAGAATTCAAGGTAAACTATTTTTAGAAAAATTCAAAGATGATTCAAGGAGAAGTTTCTAGAAGAGACATGGAATGTGGGATAAATTCATTGTATCCTACCTAATCCATCCTAATCCTAAATTGGATAATGGGGAATGAGCAAAAAAAGATCTTAATTTTCTATTTATAGGAATGGTTATTCATGAAGCAAGGTTGTCATGTGCGAGAACTTAAGGAAGACAAGAAGTCAATAGTTTTGCTTCATCAAGTGACCTAAGAGAAGAGATTGTGTTGGCATGTTAAGAAAGAAGGCTTAAGGGTATGAATGCTTGAAGGGTGAACAAGCTATTAGAGCTGCAATGTATGAAGGTCAAGCAAAATGGAAGGCTAAATAGAGATCTATGATTTGCAAATAAATTTGTAAGTTGTTATCATATCAATCCTTATTGTTACTCTCTAACAATTGTATAGTCTAGGGTAAATCTTTTGGATTAAGGTTCACTTAATAGTCATTTGTAAATCTCTTAATTGGGTGAAATTTCAAGTGAATGGTCTAAAGTCCTCTAACAAGGTTCACTTCTAACAGGGTGATTGAAATATTTTAGTAGGGTCACATTTAACAGTGTGTATTGTAACTTTTACTAGGTTGGCCTTTCAGAGGGTATCACTTCAGAAGAGTGAAAAGAGTAGCATGTTACTGGTGGTTTTTCCCAAATTGGGTTTCAACATAAATAATTTTGTCAAGTGTGTTGATGAATCTGTTATGTTTCATGTTTACATTTCTATAAGTTGATTTGACAATAACCTACAAGTTTTAAGTGATTGCATAATCTTATGGATACATGCACGATGAATAATGTTTTATGGGTTCATTAAACTGTGAAAAGTTTTATTTATACACATGGACCTTGGATAACTCATTCACCCCACCTCTCAATTATTCTAAATTATTCCAACAATTAGTATTAGAGCCATCTACTCAAGAGAACTAGTTTGAAGGTACTAGAAGCACAAAGATCAAGATGTCTAAAAGAGAAGCACCCAAGCTTAATAGAGATAAATTTCTTGCATGGAAATTTTTGATGAATCTAAACCTTGGAGGATGTGGAGATCATGCACAATCTACCATTACTATTGAGCATGTTGATACTGCTAGTGCCCCTACTACTGAGGATATGAAAAAGAAGAAAGAACACAACCATGCAATGCTAAAGATTGCCTCTGCCCTAAGTTATGCCAAATTAAATGGTATCAAAGGTCTTAATAGTGCAAAGAAAATGTGGGATATCCTAACCACTATCTATGAAAGAGATGCAAATGTTCTAAGAGATAAAGTTGAAAGTCTTAGAGGTAAGTATGATGATATGAGAATGGAAGAAGGTGAAAATGCTGCTGAACATGTTGAAAGGATAAAAGAAGTTGTTAATGCAATAAGAGGAGCTACTGGTAATATAGATGATGATACTATACTAAGAAAAGTTTTAAGGACATTATTGCTTGTATATGCTATTAGAGTTTCTATAATTCAAGAAATGAGTTGTATACTAGGGAATAAACTATCACTTAAATGTCTAGTAGGTAGACTCACTACTTTTGAGCTATCTAACTTTGATAATTACAAACCTGAAAAGATTGAATCTACTTTCAAAGCTAAGGTATCATTGAAGGAACTCGATGAAAAGAAAAAGAAGAAAAAGAAGAAGTATGTGTCCAGTGACAGTGATACAGATGAAGAGGATGTTGAACAACTTGAAGCACTACTAGCAAGAAGATTCCACAAAGGTAAAGGTAAGTTTAAAGGTAAGTTACATATCATTTATTTCAATTGCAATGAGATTGGTCATATTGCTACTAGATGTCTAGAGAAGAATAACTACAGAGGTGGTGACAAATACAAAAGTAGAAGAGATAAAGATAGCAAGGATTACAAAGACAAAAGAAATAAGTCTTGCTACATTGCTAAAGAGGAAACAAAAAATGAATCTGATGAACATGATGATGAAGTGGTGTATGTTGCAATGAAAGATGAATCTAATGAAGATGTGACAACTACACTTGTGATTTTGTGTGAACAAGAATGATAGATAGATCATTGACAATGGGTGTTCACATTACATGAATGGAGAAAAAATTAAGTTCATTACTCTAAATTGTTATGATGGAAATAGTGTAAGATTTGGTAATGATGCACCATGTTTGATAAAAGGAAAAGGTTCTATCAAACTCACATATAAGATTTTATGTGACAATGCTTACTATATTGAAGGAATTAACTATAATTTGTTGAGCGTGTCACAACTAAACAATTTGGGATGTAAGGCTAAGTTTGAAAACAATATTGCTAAGATATATGATACTAATGGGAAACTGATTGGGAAGGGTGATCAAACTAGAAGTAATCTATTCTATCTTGATATAGAGGATGCTTCTTGTCTTGTTGTAAAATTTGATGATGCATGGCTATGACACAAGAGGTTATGTCATGTTAATTTTGATAACTTGGTTAGTATCAGTAACATGAGAAAAGTTAGAGGTTTTCCTAAGTTGAAGAAGCCTGACAATGTAATGTGCAAACAATTGTGGTTAGACAAAATGACAAAGTCAAGTTTTAAGAGCAAAGCTTATACCTCTAAAGGTATACTAGAGATTTTTAATACTGACTTGTGTGGACCAATTGATGTGCAAAGCTACAAAGGAGATAAGTACATTATGCTAGTTTTTGATGACTATTCTAGAATGATGATAGTTATGTTTCTAAAACAAAAATCTAATGCTTTCCAAATGTTTAAGTGGTACTTAGCAAGAGTTGAGAAGGAAATAGGTAAAAATCTAAAGTGTTTGAGATCTAATAGGGAAGGAGAATTCAGATCAAATGAGTTTGAGATGTTTTGTAATGACAAAGGAATCAAAAGATAGACATCTGCCTCTAGAACCCCTCCACAAAATGAAATTGCTAAAAGAAGGAATATGTCCATAATGGACTATGCTAGAACACTAATGATGGAGAATAATTTTTCTTTAAAATAATGGAGAGAAGCTATAAGTACAATTGTCTATACCTTGAATCATGTACAAGTTGAAAAAGGTACTCATTCAACACCAATTGAACTATGGTATGGATACTCACTTAATGTGAAATATTTTAAAGTATTTGGAAGAAAATGTTACATTCTTAAGGATTTTAGGAATGGTAAAATTGATGCAAAAAGTGAAGATCATATATTCTTAGGCTATTCCACAAGAAGAAAAGCTTATAAGTGTTTGAATACTAACACTAACAAAGTTGTGGAAAGTACAAATGTGAATTTTGATGAATATATAGAAGTGTATGAGGCTGAACTTATGAAAGAACTAGAACAATACACATCATTTGTATACTTTTATGAAGGTATGCCTACTAAATAACATGCTACAAATCAAGCTACAAACCAACAACAAGTTTTAGTGACTGCCAATTCACACACTATGAATATCAAGTTGCATTCAAAAACTGAGCTACATTTAGATGCTGAGTTACAAAATGAAGTTGATGCACATTTTGATTCTAATATTAGTGTACATGAAAGAGATGTTGAGTTACCTAAAAAAGATACACATAGTGATTTAGTAGCTGAATGAAAAAATAAATAAACAAGAGTTGAGCCAAGATTGTCTAAATATGTCAAAAGACATCATCCGATTGCTCAAATCATTGGAGATAAAGATGTTAGACCAATGACAAGAAACAAATTGAGAAATGATACATGTTTGTTGAGCATGAAGGAACCCAAATTAGTAAGAGATACATTGGAAGATGTAGACTGGAGTAAGGCCATGGAAGAAGAGATTGAACAAATAAAGAAAAACAAAACATGGACTCTAGTTCCTAGACCAAAAGACAAAAATGTGATTGACGCCAAGTGGGTATTTAGGAACAAGCTAGATTAAAATGGTGAAGTCATAAGGGACAAAGCAAGATTATTCTGAAAAGGATATGCATAAGAAGAAGGAATTGACTATGGAGCAACATTTTCTCATGTTGCTAGATTGGAAGGAGTAAGAAATCTACTTGCTTATTCTGCATACAAAGGTTTCAAAGTCTATCAAATGGATGTTAAATCTGCATTTTCGAATGAAATATTAGAAGAAAAAGTTTACATAGAATAGCCAAAAGGTTTTTTTGATGTTAAAAATAAGAACATGGTATGTAGATTACACAAAGCTCTATATGGTTTGAAACAAGCACCAAGAGCATGGTTTGAGATACTTCATAATTATCTTGTGAAGATTGGATTTGAAAGAATTGATGATAACAATAATCTGTACATGAAGATAGAGAAAGGAAAAGGTATTTTTTTATTTGAAATTTTATTGATGATATCATATTTGGAGGTCAAGATGCTTTATGTAAGGATATTACAAATCAAATGAGGCAAGAATTTGAAATGTCTATGTTTGGAGAGATCAAGTTCTTTGTGGGTTTGCAAGTATATCAAATGAAATATGGTATATACATCACTTAGTCAAAGTATGTCAAGGGGATATTGAAAACTTTTGAATTGGAGGATTCTAAGCCAGTAAGTATAGCTATGGTGACATGACACGAGTTGTCAAAGAATGATGATTTAGTTGAGGTGAATCAAACATTGTACAAGTCTATGATTGGAAAATTGCAATATGTAATACATAATAGACCTAACATTGCATTATTTGTAGGGATAGTTGCAAGATTCTCTGCTAATCCTAGGGAGAATCATTTGATGGCTGTAACGAGAATTATGAGATATCTAAAAGGAACATAAGAGTTTGGTCTATACTACAAGAAAAATGAGACATTTGAATTAAGAGCTTATACTGATGCTGATTGGGCTGGTAACATTGATGAAAGAAAGAGCACCAATGGAGGACCATTTTTCTTAGGCAAGCGATTGATTACATGGACTAGCAAGAAACAAAATTGTACCTCACAATCTACTGCTCAAGCTGAATATGTTGTTGCTGATATAAATTGTAGAAACATTGTATGGATCAAACAACCATTCAAAGGTATGAAGGAAGAGATCATAGAACTACTGATACTTTATTGTGATAATACAAGTTCTATCAATATATCAAAGAATCTAGTGATGCACACAAAGACTAAACACATTGCAATCAAGTATCATTACTTGAGAGAATTAGTTCAAGATAAAGAAGTAAAAATGGAATATGTTAACACAAAAGAGAAAATAGCTGACATCTTCAAAAAAGCATTACCTAAGAATGCTCATAAATATCTAAGAGCTAAACTAGGGGTGATACCCCTATCAAAGGCTATCTAAGTAACAAGAGGAGTGTCCTGCATCAAACAAATTGATTTTCATATGTTACAAATTGATGCAAAGAATCTTACTTCAGGAGTTGCCTAAAGTAATCAAAGAGCTAAAACTTAAAATTAGTCACAAGCAAGGTAATAGAGGGAGAAATTGAAAATCTCATATTTTTCATGTTAAAGATGACAAGTCTTTGGCATTGTTGTCAAAGAGAAAGAGTTTTACTAATCAAGAAAGATAATAGCATGGAGAGATTTACTGATCATAGTAGGAGATATTTGTTGAGAGAGCCAATTACTAATTAGGAGAACAAAGAAAAGGAAATCCTAACATCTACCTAGTAAGAGGGAGATATAGTAAAAAGGAGATACAAGAGAAGAAATTTAGAGGGAGTAAGGAGATACAAGAAGAAACTCAGAGGGAGTTATAAGAAGAGTTTTGTAACCTATTCAAAAGATGGAAGTTGCTGATAGAGGGAGAGATTTCAATACAAGGAATTATTTTCTTTTTGGTATTTTGTTGGTCTTACTATTTTAATCTAATTAGTTTGGTCGAATGACTTTGGTTTGTCATTTTGTTGATCAGTATGGTTTGCCATCAATGCCAAAGAGGGAGATTTTTGAGATCACATTGAAAAAGATCATTGTTGAGGGAGCTTGTTGTAACTAGATTGAAAGAGGGAGATTGTTGAAGAAGATTGTATGTTTCAATCATTATTTTTTCACTGATGACAGACCTGCTATTTTTTAGTAAGACAACTACTTATAAGATTTAAGTACTATCACTTATTTTATTGATGAAGAGGATTTGATCAAAAGATGTAACAATAGCACCTAGAGGAAAGGTTAGGTTATGATTATGTAAAGGAGTACAAGAATCAATCAAGACAATGATAACATGATGTATTAATAATCTACTTAAGGTTACAAAGGCTGGTTATGCTAAGAAAGTTTAGAAGAACAAGTTACACAAAGTTTGTCTACCAAGCTTGATCGAGTGGATAGTAGGTGTCGAGCAAAGTCAGTACAAGTCAAGCAGAAAATTAGTTGGAGCCAAGTAAAAGTCCATTCTAGTGTATGCCAAGCAAAAAAGTGGATGTTGAGTAAAGTTTAGTTGATGCCAAGCACCGATAAACTTTAGTTCATGTCAAGTAATTTCATAGAGGATGCTGAGCAACACAGTATGTGTTGTGCATCAGAAGCTTGATAATGCTAAGTTGCTACATTATTTGAAAGGTCATGAATTCGATGAATTTGACTGACAAGTTTATTTTTTTGGATTATGTGAACCAAGTGGAAGATAAGGTTAATGAGCCGGTGGCACAGAATTCAAGGTAAACCATTTTTAGGTGAATTCAAAGAGGATTCAAGGAGAAGTTTCTAGAAGAGATATGGAATGTGCATTGTATCCTACCTAATCCATGCTAACCCTAAATTGGATGATGGAGAATTAGCGGCAAAAGATCTTAATTTTCTATATATAGGAATGGCTAGTCATGAAGCAAGGTTTTCATATATGAGAACCTAAGGAAGACAAGGAGTCAAGGGTTTTGCTTCATCAAGTGACCTAAGAGAAGAGATTGCATTGGCATGTTAAGTAAGAAGGCTTAAGGGTATGAATACTTGAAGGGTGAATAAGCTATCAGAGCTGTAATGTACGAAGGCCAAGTAGAATGGAGGACTGAACATAGATCTATCTCTGAAAATCAAGTTGTAAGTTGTTATTAGATCAAGTCTTATTGTTACTCTCTAACAATTGTATCAGTCTAGGGTAAATCTTTTGGATTAAGGTTCACCTAATAGTCATTTGTAAATTCGTTAACCAGGTGACATTCGAAGTGAATGGTCTAAGGTCCTCTATGAAGGCTCACTTCTAATAGGTTGATTGCAATCCTTTAATAGGGTCACATTTAACAATGTGTATTGTAAATTTTAACAGGGTTGGCCTTTCAGAGGGCATCACTTCAGAGGAGTGGAAAGAGTAGCATGTTACTGGTGGTTTTTCCCAAATTGGGTTTCCATGTAAATCATTGTGTCAAGTGTGTTGATGAATATGTTATGTTTCATGTTTACATTTCTACAAGTTGATTTGACAGTAACCTATAAGTTTTAAGTGATTTCATAATCTTATGAATGCATGCATGATGAATAATGTTTTATGGGTTCATTAAGCTGTGATAAGTTTTATTTATACATCTAGACCTTGGATAATTGATTCACCCCCCTTAGTTATTCTAAAGTATTCCAACACTTTGTTCCAAAAAAATAACGTAAAAAAAATGATCTTCCTCGAAAGTTTTATTTCTCACTATACACTTAATTATTTTCTCTTATATTTTCAACATTTTTTAATATATTATTGTATAGTTTTAGAAATAGAAATTTATTTAGTTTTTTAAAAAATAATTATTTAAGTTAATTTTTTCCTTTTATCTTTATATGTACTATTTTTCATTTATTTTCTTATTAAATTTTCATAATAGTTCTTTTATGTGGATTTTTTTTTAGATAATCATTTTATTCATATATAATAAACTAGAAATTGCACCTTGATGTATAATGAGTATGATGAAGATATGTTGAAGTCGAACATAAAACATGGAATTAGTTGAAAAAAGTGTATTGCTATTAACCCAAGAGAAAATTATTTTATTTTTCTAAAACGTTAAGTGTTAGTGACGTGATAATTACAATAATTAAGCTGATAGGTTTCACTCCTCGAGAGATATTGGCTGATTCATTTGGATTTTTTGATGGTCTTATGCTAGGAAAAATGGACATCAGGAAAGGTTCAAAACATAATACATACTCTTCCATCTATACAAATGTCAGATAATCATCATAAAACAATAGACTTGTCAGTTAACCGTCAGATAGGAAACTATTGCTTGCTCCACATGCAGGTCTTCCAATAGATTTATATTGATGGTGATCATTTCCATCTCCTTCCTTGAGTAAACCAAAAAATAATTGCTTATATGAAGCTCCAACACCTTAGTCTAGTGAATCTTCAACACTCTAAAATGCCTATTATACTTGGTACTCCCAATTAAATAAAGCTTCTTAGAACAAAATCAAATAGAGAAAAATCAAATTCAGCTACAATCAACATCACAAGATTGAAAAGAATAAAAAAAAATCAACATTAAAAGATGAACCATTACGGATAAAGATAGATGTATAAAAATTTCTTGAATTGAAAGTGTTTCATAGAGTTTGAATTTCTCTAGAGAACAATCATCCATATCTACTTAGGCCTCCGCTGCATCTGTGTAGTTAGCAACAATGAACACCATTGAATCAATTAATGTAAAACATAAGTAACAGACTAAATTTTCCTTACAAGACATTGTGAAGGAATTTTGTGTTTAAATAACACCCTATAAATTATCCATAGGAATGAAATGGATAATTGGGAATAGTGATACATTACGCATTACATTATTTGTGATGATCATTCAACTGAGAATCTCCTATGACCAATCTGGGTCATTGACTATAAAAATTTGCTCGCTTAAAATGAAAGTGAACTACACATTTTATTGTACTAATTTGACATGTGTCAAAGCTACACATGTTATTGATTCGTACATGTTATGAAATGCTCCCAATTTTTAAATTTTAAATAGTAATAAGTTTGGATTAATTTTTTTTCTCATATGTGTCTTATAGATATGAGATGAGCTATCCTTATCATTTTTATTATTATAGAATATGTTTTATTTTTTTCATCACTAAGCTTAAAAGTAGTAATGAATCAAAACATACACCTTGTTGAAAAATCATCAAATAAGCTGAATCAAGATTCGATCATCTTCTTTGTTGTTGGAATATAAAGCCAATGATTTTCTTTCTTTAATTTTGTAAATGATAATTGTCTTTGTTTTGTATTTTTTTCTAACAAGGAACAATTTTTCTTTATCCTTTGAATATTTTTCCTATTATAACTTTATGGTATAGTAAGTTGGATTACTAAGTGTTTTAGGATATTATCTTTTCAATAGAAATTTTTTTGTGGTCATGTGTTATCATTTAGAAAAATGAACAAAGTATATATAATATATGAGGTAAGGCATATGCAATTGAACTTATGTTTACCAGAGACACAAAGGAAAATAATATAATGATTAATGATATAAGAAAACACATATATATCTTTTATAGTGTTCAAATAAAATTTGTATGTATTACCACATTTTCCTAGAGGATCGTTTGGACATTCTCCAAGGTTGCGTGGGATGAATGGAGAAAGGAGGGGGCATGAATTTCAAATGCCAGCTCTGAATGGTGTTAAGGAAGTGAAAACTCTGAACCAACAATGCCATAGAAGATGTGTTTAGGAGCATAGAAGGGGACGATTTTCTACATAGAGAAAGAAGGTATATAAAAAGAGTGAGAAGGTAAAAGATGCAATAGATTAAAAATAATAATAGTATGAGGTGATGATAGTGTTAAAGGGATATGAGTGTAGTTCTATAAAAGGAAAAAAAGTGTTTGGTAGGTAGAATAAATAGAGGGTTGCTCCCATTGTAGAAAATAAAAGATATTTAAATATTAATGTTGGTGAGGACATTATATTTGAATGTAGAATTTTTTCTTTTTATGTAGTAAATTAATATCTTATTTTTAAATATATATACATTCATAGAAGTTGTTTTAGTAAATTAAATTTGCATTGTTGGAATTACAATAGGAAAGGTAAACTTCTGAGATGGGGGGGGGGGGGGGGGTGAATCAGTAGTTTAAACGTGGACACATAAAACTTTCACAACACATCCATCTCATACATTCAATGAGTAAACTAAAATAACAGGTAAAGCATATACATCTAAATCAAGTATACACATAAGTAGTCATACACATATGACACTAGATATGATTACCCAAAAACCATCCAATGAGAAGGTAAAGTTGGGGTGAGGATGACACCCACAAATCTTCACTACTATAGTAATAAAGTGCATCCAATGAAGGTTACAATATTTTGACCTTGAAATATGATCTACCCTATGAAAATTTTGCCTTGTTAAAGGCTTAGAAAGATTTTTAGGTCTCACCTTATTAGAGGATTTCAACACCTTGTTAGAAGTGTGCCTTGTTAAAGGACTTTAACTCACAATTAAGTAAGTACCCTATTAAAGGATTTCATATAGACTGTTAGGACTACTTTGTTAAGAGATTCTGACTGAAATCACATGTTAGAATGTCTTAGGATTGATCTTGCAATTAGCACTTGCTTGCTTGATAACAAATCACTTCTAAACATTGTCTTCTTGATTAGATGTCTCTTTGTTGTATCCTTTTCTCTATCCTTTGTTCTACTCTAACTGATTATGTAATGTACTTTCACTTCATAACTTCTAAGCCACCATGAATGCTCTATTTGCAGATGCAAACTTCTCTCTTCACTCCTTTGAGCAACATAATCGCTCATAGAGAGTTTAGGGTTTTGTTCTCCTTAAGAAGACTCAGTGACTTAGGATTAGGTATGAATCTATAGCTGAGATTCATATATTTTTCCACTTAATCCTTCCCATTTTCTAATTGGCTGCATGTAATTAGATAAGGAATCCAACTTGAGATTCATCCTTATCTCCAAAATATCAAAATTTAATCTTAAGTCAGCTCAAAAATGATTTACATAGTTGTTTGTGCCTTTATAAACAAATATGTCAAAACTGTGTCACTCGACATCTGAACTCTCTGATGCTCGCCATACACTAATCTTTCTTTTGTGACTTGGCACCTGTATTGTTTGGTATCTACTATTTACTTAGCTCTTATGTCACTCAGCATATACTATCTGCTTGGTACTTGAGTGACTCGGCAGATGAGTGGCTCGGCACTCACTATGACTCGACATGGTCTAAATATACATGTTGTGCTTGGAATGTACTACTAGTTTGACATGAACTAAGTAAATAACTTAAGTGTGTTGACACTCATTTGTCAAAACCAATATGAGATCACAATCTCCCCCTTTGACATGAGTGCCAAAAACACTTGAATATACATTAATATCCTTGATCTCATGAGCATAACATATCTTGATTCAACTTATTTACAAAACTTCAAAATTTCAAAATTTTGTAATCACTTAGATACCTCAACATTTGATAACTTCCCTTGAATTGATATGTCTGTTCTATATCAAAAATGTTGTGCTCCTACTAAGTAAATGTGTCTCTACTAATACACTTTGACTTCATGCATTGTTTTGCTAATATTCTTTCATCTTATACTTCCTTGTATCTCCCCAAATTTCTTCTCTTATTCTCCCTCTATTAGTTATTCTCCCCCTTGCTCTTATTCTTATTCTCCCCCTTTTTGACACTTATGTCAAATGGGACATACACTAATTGTATGTCTATCCAAAAAATATTTATGGACATGCAATATCATCTTAAGAGTTGCATCCCAATTCTCACATGCTACATCCAATGACTTGAGTTGGATTGCGAGCTTGGCAGCAAGGTGAACTAGACCATCTAAGGTAGAAATATTTGGGTCTTTCTTCAGTAAGGTTTCAGCATAGCCTAGCTCCTTGTGCAAAATTTCCATATGGGGGGTGATGATTGCTTGGATACTAGTTAGTTTGGCCCTTATTTAGCCTCATCTGCTATTAATATAGCTAACAAATTTTGCGTCTAAAGAAATGTCTTAAAATGCTTCTCACTCTGAATTGGATTTATTGGTAGCTTTGCACCTAATGCAAAAATATGGCTCTCTAGACTTAGAATGTGATTTTCAATCTCTTGGGTGAAGAGTGAAAAATTGCACAATTTAGTGCACAATGAGAATATGTTCTCACGTACCTTCTTCACATCCTCAACCTTAGTTGGAAATGAAAATTGTGTTAGTGCTATGTCACCTGATATTTTCTCATTAACTTTGTTTTGGAACTTCTTTATTGACCATTCAAGTAATTTGGCATTTGTATCCAGGTCTTCCTTACTGACCTTTTCCACTATATCTGTCAATTGTTCCATTTGTGGCTTGGTCTCATCCAGAGTTGGAAAATTGAATGCATCTAAAAAGATATCCTTGATATCTTGTAGGGCCTACTTTTTTCTATGCTCCTTTCTAAGAATTTCTTGATGCTTTTTCCTTTCTAGGGCCTACTTAAGAAAAATTATCTCTTCATCTAGGCTCACATCTATATATTGGATTACTTCTTCTACCTTTGATGTACTCAAGCTTGGCACTAAGATCTATAATGGAGTAGCATCTGTGCCTGAATTTTGAAGAGTGTGACTTGATGAAGTGCCAGATATTGGTAAAGTTACCAAGAATTGGATTGCAGTTTTCTCCTTCAGTTGTGGTGTCATCTCACTCTCTTCAGGCTTACCCTATTTTGCTGCAATGACTAGATTTGCACCTTGTCCTTGTGCTATAGGTGCAGATAAGTCTATCCGACCTATTTATACAATAGCAACTTCTTCTAGTGCACTTTTCTCTACAGTATCAATCTTAGCAATTGTATCAACCTTGTTAGATGTATCTTTTGGAATTTGGACCAAAGGTTGTAGATTAGTGACTAGAGGGACAATAGAAGGTGGTTCTTGTGGATTCATCTTTTCCCTTGCAACATCAGTCATTGCCTTTTGTAACTCATCCACATTGACTAAAATAGGATTACTACAAAGCTTGGCCTACAGTGTAGACTAATCTAAGATCTTCTTCAAATCATCTTTAGTAAGGGGATTGATGTTCTAAGATGATAGATCAGAAACATCCTTGACAGTTACTATCTTAGTAGTCTTATTTGTGACATGCAGAGGATTGACACTCGACAATTGTGTTTCTTGCACACTTTGTGCTTCTTGTTGCTCTGGCTCAGCTATTGCCTTGTCATCTTCTTGCTTTTATATTCCTCCTCCAATAGTGTCAGCTTTTTTATCATCTTCTTCATCATCCTTTACTTCAATGAGTTATTCTTCTCCCTCCTTTACTATTGTTAACCTGTAAGTAAGTTTCCACATCTGAGTGGTCTTCTTGACAACATTCTCAATATTGTTTTGCAAAATACTGAAGGTTTTATATTTAGGTACAAACCTAACTGCATACTTGTTCACAACCTTATTAATTTGTGCCTTAGTCAGTTTAGGCATCACTTGGGCTAGATATGTTTCTCTAATTTGTTTCTCCAAGTTTAGGCAATAGTGCCATTTCTACTTAACTCTGTCATATATACTCTTTGGCATTGAGTTGGCAAGTTCTAGTGGGGTTGTCTTCAATTTTTCCATCATGGTATATATGGCCTCCTCCACTTGATTTTTCTCCACTTTACCCAAATTATCAAAATCAACATGACCAAATCCTGATAGGTCTACAGAATTTCTAATATTTTCACATAAATTGTCAAGATCTGAAAAAGGATTATAACTCGCCACCTTAAATTGGTTGTTGTCATCTGACTCTATTTTCTCCTCATGAGAATCTGCTTGTGCCACATACTTCCTTCTTGATCTCTTCTACTCTTGACCTCCTTGTTTTATTTGTTTTATCAATTCCTTGGCCTTTTTTATAATTCCATGTGTGCTAGCTCTTGTGGTAGGTGTAGTGGGCTTCGACTGACTTGACTTAGCTACCTTCTTAGCTTTAGTCACTGATTGAGTCTTAGCCTTCCTCTTCTTTGACTTGGTAGGAGTCGGTGTTTCCTTGGCTTCTTCTCCCTTGGAGCCTTTAGTCTCCTCCTCTTCTTGGTCTTCTCCCATACCCTGAGTCAATGCAAGTGGTACTTAGGCTTCTTCTTCCTCTTCATCCTCCTCTTCTTCTTCTTCTTCTTCTTCTTCTTTGTCAACACTCTCTCCAAATTTATCTTATAGGTTCTTCACTATCTTCTCCTTTTTCTTCATGGAAAAGGTAGTCTTCAATTCCATGGTAATTTTGGATTTTACCATCTCATAGTTTCAAAATACCTTTACAACTTTATCTACCTCATCTGCTAGTAATGTTGTTACAACTATTGAGGCTTCATCCACATTGTAAGAATCTACCTTAGGGTAGAATTTACCCAAGACCAAGTAACTCAAAACACAAGCACAAATTAGACTAGAGTATGATCAAAATAACTATATAGTATTCAATATAATGTACAAGTACACTAGGAGTGCTTGGATATAAAGGCCTCCGAGATGCATCTAGAATGCCTTAGAATCAACATCATGATAAGTCCTACAACCAAGCACATGTCCACTAGATAAGGGTTATCCTCCATTAAGCACAGAAGTAAGTGTGATGATGAGAGGAATAGCCTACAATGGTGTGACATGCAAATCAATTTTGCAGACAACATGCACTAAATTAGGAGTGAGAATAACTATGTTGTCTACATGACAACTTAGTGAATGATGCAAACTCCTATTTTGTAGACACCATGTGAATAATTAGAGTTGCGTACTTCTATGTTGTCTACATGATAACTCAAGAAGGTGCACAAACTTCTAAGTGTCTCATAAAAATAAATAATAAAATAATGCACTAACCTAAGTAAACTTAAGTAAAGTGTAAATAGTAAATACCTATTTACACCAACACCACACCCCCAGCCCCCCCCCTAAAATGTAACTTAGGGGAATGCACTTAATCTCACTAATGCATGATGGGTCCTAGCTACAAGGCCATGTTAGGTACCCATGTACAAAAGAAATGCTAGAATGATGCAATGCAATCTCTCATAAAGTGGAGAAAGAGGGAAAACCTCATGGGAAAAACCCTCCTCCAAAAAGAGAGATGAGTACAATAGAGAAGATGAGAGAGAAGAAGATCTTAGAAGAGGAAAAAATCCCTCTCAGAAGAAGAAGAAGAGAGAAGTCAAGGGACTCCCCTTTCTGCAACATCTCACACCCCTAGGAGATGTCGCAAATGAATATACTTGACCTTGGTGAAGGGTTTGGTGGAGATATCTGTGACCTACTCTATTGTAGGATAGTACTATAGTGCAATGATCTGCTCATGTATAAGCTCTTTGATATAGTGCATATGAATCTCAACGTGCTTAGTCTACTGATGCTAAACTGAATGTTTAGAGATTTCAATGGCACTCTGATTGTCACAATGAATAACTATAGGCTTAGGTAGATCAAATCCAAACTCCTCTAGGATGTGCTATAACCAAAGAGCCTTTGTAGCTACATTGATAGCTCCTTGATACTTAGCCTGTGTGGAAGAAAGAGCAACATTGTTTTGCTTCTTACTTTACCAACAAATAGGTCCGAAACCAAGGTGAAATATGTACCCTGAAGTGGACTTGCAAGAATCTAAGTCCCTTGCATAGTCTGAGTTTGTGTATCCAACCAATTGAAGCCCTATAGCTACTGCATAATGTATCCCATGTGTATGTGTACCCTTGATGTAGTGTAAAATGTGCTTGGCAGCCTTCTAATGAAGCTCATGTGGTTCTTGCATAAAGCATGAAACCATACCAACTATAAAAGCAATATTAGGGTGTGTATGTGTCAAGTAGATAAGGCTCCCAACTAACTTTCTATATAAAGTAGCATCAACAAGTGGAGTTGTGCACTTAGCCTCTAGCTTGAAACCTGATAGGAAGGGAGTAGGAGCAGGTTTGTAGTCACTCATGTGAAACCAAGAAAGAAAATCAAGAGCATACTTGGGTTGTGAAAGTGTAATCCCTATTGAAGATTGTGTGATCTCAATGCCAAGGAAGTAATGTAGCAAACCTAAGTTTGTCATTGAAAATCTATTTTGTAGAGAGGCCTTGACACTGGCAATGATGGATGAAGTGCTCCCGATAATGATCAAGTCATCGACATAAAGCACTAATATCAAGTGGGAGTCATCCTTCTGAAGAACGTATACATTCAAATCAAAGTGACATCTGGTGAAACCTACTAATAGGAGGAAGAAATCCATTTTAGCATACCAAGCTCGAGGAGCCTACTTAAGACCATAAATAGAATTCTTCAATCTACAAACCATAGTAGAATTCTATATGAAACCCTATGGCTGCTCCATATAAATTTCCTCATGAAGATCACCATTCAAAAAAGAACTCTTAATATCCATCTAGTGTACAACCCAACCTTGAGCTGCAACAGTTGCTAGTTTTAGGTGAATGGAGTTCATCTTGGCAACTGGTGCAAAAGTCTCAGTATAGTCAATAGTTGGAACTTGTGAGAAACCTTTGGCAACTAGTTTAGCCTTATGTTTATCCACACTTCCATCTGCTACAAATTTGGTTTGATAGATCCACTTACATTGAACCACTTTTCTTCTCTTAGGAAGGGGAACTAAGTCCCATGTGTTATTTTTCATCAATGAATTATATTCTTCCTCCATAACCCTATCCCATTCTAGAATCCCTGATGCTTCCTTAAAAGACTGTGGATCTAAGCAGTTGATATGTATGCATGTAGAAATGACTTGTGCTATGACCTAGTCCTCTGAGTTGTCTAAAGGATTTCTCACCAATGATCTTCCTGCATCAAGGGTTTTCTGTGCCCAACAAGGTTTAGTGGAAGAAGAAGGAGGAATATCCTCAACTATTTGTTGACCCTACGGAGGTGGTGTCCTATGAGTGAAAGTTGGAGGAATCTCATCTTCTGAGTCACTTTCATCACTATGATCACTATCCATGAAGGAGGAAGAAGGAGGAGTTGAAGAAGCCAAACTTGGACATGTCTCTTCAAAATGAAAATTCTCATAAAAAAATTCACAAGTCTCTGGATCCATTAGTTTGTATGCCTTGAGATGATTAGGATATCCAACAAATATGCATGGTTTTCTTTGTGGTTTTAATGCGTTTTGCTTTTGTGGAGGTATCCTTGCCCATGCTGGAAAACCAAAATTTTTGAAGTGCTTGACACTTGGTTTCCTGCCACACCATGCCTCAAAAGGTGTTATTCCATCTAAGGCCTTATGCAAACTTCTGTTTTGGATGTAGTTGGCACAACACATGGCTTTAGCCCAAAATACTTGATCTAGAGACTTGTGTTGAAGCATGCAAGTGGTCATTTCCTTAAGGGTTCTATTCTTTCTTTCAGCTACACCATTCTGTTGTGGCATGTATGCAACTAAATTTTGATGATCTATTCCCTCATGTGTGAAAAAGTCTATAGGCCTAGAGTTGACATATTCTCTGCCATTATCTGTCCTTAGAATTTTGATGGCTTTCCCTAATTTTTTCTCAACTTGAGCTTTGAAGGTGATAAAGTTGTCAAAGGCTTCACTCTTATGACCAAGAAAAAAGGCCCAAGTGTACCTTGAAAAGTCATCAATAAATGTGAGAGCATAGCTGGCCTTACCAAAGGATGGTACTGGAAAAGGGTGAGCTACATCACTATGAACCAATTCTAGAATAGAAGTTGCCTTCCAAGATGTCCCCTTGTCATATTTCTCTTCAGGATGTTTACCCACTTCGCAACTTAGACATACACCCTCTAAAAAATTGACTTGAGGTAGACCAATGACCATTTCCTTGCTATTGAGTTGTTGAAGGTAGTGATAATTAAGGTGTCCAAATCTTTCATGCCATAGTTTACTTTGTGTTTAAATGAGTCAACAAGGCAAGAGAAGTGGACTTAGGCACAAAATGTGAGAAAGAATAAAGTCTTGTCTCATGGTTTTCCTTTCCAACTGCCACCATTGAATCATCTTCGAGATTTTTCACCACAACTATGTTAGGGAGGAACTCTACTTTGTTGCCACATCCATAGGGAGTGATTTGATAGATGGAGAGAAGGTTGGTGCTAAGGTTAGGAACATGAATTACATCCTTGAAGATGCCATTTTTCAACTCAAAATTTCCTTTACCTTCTAATTCAACTTGAGTATCATTGCCCACATAGATGTAAGGTACATTTGATGGTTTCAAAGAGGAAAATTGCTCCCTTGAAGCACCCATATGATGTATTGCTCCTAAATCAAGAACCCATTCCTCAGAATTATTTGTACTTGCAACTAAAGCTTGTCCCTTGCCCTTTGAAGTGGATGATGATCCCTTATCCTTGTATGCATTTGGAATATCAATTTTGTGTTTCCTCATTATGTTGACCAATTCATCAATCTATTTATCCTTGCACTCATGTTCATCATGACCATTCCTCTTACAATAGGAACAAGTTTTCTTCTCCTTTTTGTTGGAATTGTTCGCCTTTTGATTATTCTTGGAAGAAGACTTTCCTTGTTGTGAAGAAGAATGTTGAGTGGAAGAAGATTAATTTGAGGAGTATTGTTGTTTTGAGGAGGATTGTTGCATGTCATCTTGTGGCTTAGCCTTCCATTTCTTCGACTTCTTGTTTGAGTTTTTACCACTTGAATTACCTTCACTTGCTACCAAGGCTTTGGTCTTGGAGGACTTGAGAATTCCCATACCCACTAGATTGTCATGTTCTAAGATCAACATTTCTGAGAATTTCTCAAATGAAGGCTTAACATAGGCACTACCCATTGTTAATTTGTGTGTATTAAAGCTAGAAACAAAAGGAGCATATTTAGGTGGAAGATGAACCATGATGTGTTTGATCATCTTTTTGTCCTTGATGTGTTCACCACAATCTTTCAGTTGTGCCCTATACATTTCTACTTGGGTAAGATAGTTCTTAATGGTGTCAAAATTTCTAGGATCCAACTTGAGAAGTTTATCCTTTATGGTGTAAGCCATGTCTTCATCTACTGTCCCATACAAAGCTTCAAGTTTAGCCCAAACCTCTATTGGATCTGTAAGCTTCCTAATATGAAATTTGATAGGATCGGAGATGTTTTTCAACAAGGTTCCTAGGGTCTTTTCTTGTTTGGATTCCTACTCTTCTTTCCAAGCTTCATTAGCATCAGCAGGAGGTCTTTTTGTTGCACCAGTGACATAACGCAATAAACCTTTCTCTACCAATGGCTCTTTAATGTTTTATTTCCAAGTAACACATTTATGTGGAGTTAACTTTGAAAAAGAACCCATAATGCAAGAAAATAAGATCAAGGAGACATAATACATAGTACACACCCCCACTTTTCACTTAATCAAAAAATCCCCCCCCCCCCCAAATGAATGATTTTGGAACTTTATATATAGTGCATTTACAATGGGCCACTTGCCAAAAATGGACAAAGTGAGCTATCTAATTTTGTTGATTACAAAATCTATATAGAGTACAAATTTGAACTTTTACAATGTAGCTCAAAGTCACATTGTGAAGCAATACAATGCAAGACAAGACCTATCTCTGAAAGTGGTATTTCTGTCCAAATAAGACTACAATCTAACTGCAAACTAGATGAAAAAATATACACTTTCAAAAAAATGGAACTTGAAATGGAGTCTAGATGAGCCTGTACGATGTGTTTGAAGTTGCAAAAAGTAGGATTAGATAGGTATAGTCACCAAAAAATTCTTATACTAGAAAATCCGTGCACCAAAACTAGAAAATAGTTGCACCATTGAAAAATTCAAGAAATTTTACCCAAAATCAAAAAACATTGCACCTGATTTGAAGTCTGGATGACTTATTTATGGCCGTTCGAAATCGGGCTGCCAATTCAAAAATGCATCTAAAGAGGGGTTTGGAGAGGAAAACACGAGCTTAAATTTGACTGTCAAATGACCATCATAGTAGTTCAAAAATTCCCTATTATGACTGTCAAATGGTCATCAAATTTAGCATATGAATTTGTTGACATCAACGTTTGTCCAAGCCTATGATGACGTCACCCTGTATAGTTGCTAATGTGACATGTACGGACTGTACAAAAAATCTCGCATGGATAGTTGACGTGTCATGATGTGGGTGTCTATGTAGGAAGCTAATGTGTAGGATAGTGGTATTGAGTGTACAGTAGTAGGTAGCTCGGTGCTAACATGTCGAATTGGGCATTGTTCCCGTTGTATATGCTATATTAGTATGTTAGAAACACTAAATTAAGAAATCAAAAGCATTTACAAACTAAAATACCATAACATAAATGAGAGACTAAAGAGGAAACCTCAATTGGAAATATGAGCCAAATGAATGGACTCTCCCAATAGGATTTAGCTCTTTGCTTGGTAGATGAGTCTAAGGATTGGGATGTATGCTCAAGCTTCAAACTAGCTTCAATGGAGATTTTTGAGATTTTTGGTGTAGATGTATGAGATTGGTATAAAAATTGGTCTTAAAATGGCATTATAACTTTAGCTCAAAAGTTGTGATGATATGGCTTGGGAGGGGATTCAATTTATAGGCTAAGGGCTTGAGAGATGGAGGGTTAAGATGCAAGGAGAGATGAAAGCTTAAGGAGGGCTAGGATGCACTCAAAGGGGAGCACATGGATTGTGCTTGTTTAGCACCAACCAGGGAGTGACACATGTCACAAGGTGAGTGGATGGAAGAAAGGGGAAGGATGAGTCAACAAAGGAGGCTCAAGGAATAATATCTTCATAAAGACCCTTAATTATGGCTTGTAAGAGCAATGAATGAGCTTGTAAGAGTCTTTATGGCCTTTGTAAGAGCATTCATGGCTAAGTGGTTGGGATATTTTGGAGGGAGTTGAGATTGTTGACTTTTCTTGGCTTAGGAAAGTCTTAAGCTTACTTAGGGAATGTGACAAGGTTGGGGGGGGGGGGATTAGGCTTGGGTTTAGGATTAGATTAGGGATGTTAGAGATTTGCAAGTGGATGGCATTCATGAGGGTGGGTGAGTTAGTAGCTAAGCTTGGTTAGTATGGGTGGATGGGGTGGATTAGGCTAAAAAAAGGGTTTAGGGAATAGGTTAGGGGTTATTAGATTTGAGGGTTTTATTTATCAAATAGATTTATTTAATAAATGGGGATTTTGGAATTAGATAGAAGAATAGGATTAATAGATAAATAATAGGTTATTTGATTTATCAATTAGGACTATAGATGATTAATTAAATTAATCAGCTAGGTGATGGCAAAGGATTAATTAAATAGGAATTTAATTAATGATGCCTTTAGGGATAACTAAATAGGATTACCAAAGCGGTGTAATCAAATTTAGGTGTTTACACCCGTGGCTCAATGCTGTTGGTCTCTGCGATGCCACATGTACAGACATTGCTTGGATGCATGTACAATGATTTAGGGTATTTAATAGTCATGTGTTAGGGTTTAATCACGTGCAGACTGCCTATTGTGTAAACGCTAGATTTTTAGAGGAGCTCGTTAAAAGACATTACATAAATGTTTAATAAAGCCACCAGTGTCAAAGGTTTAATCTCACATTCTATGGGTATGAAACCTTGAAGTATTTTTAAAGAAAACCCATCAATTCTATAAACAAAAGAGCATAGGTGTATGTGGACTAACCAAATTTGTGCCATGGAAGTTGGTCGGCCATCGAGAGATTCCAAAATTCAATTTGAAAGGCCCACTAGGAATTTAAAATGCTCAACCAGTGTGTGTGTGAAGCCAAAAATAGATAGATGTCCACTATAAATTAAATATACTATAGAATATGGAATATTCCCTATAGAATATTCATAGGTATAGGACCCAGGGCATGATTGCTCGATACCTGAACCTAAAAAATTTTCTCTGTACTTTGTCTACATGCTTGATTGGGTAGAAAAACAATTGAAAAAATTCTTAAACATGTAGGAAAAATACAAAATTAATTAGATTTGAAAATCAATTAATCAGATCGAAAAAAGATCATACTCAACTTTGCAAATTGGGCCTTCAGGTTTCGATTTGCAAAAAAAATTTGCCTCTAGGCTGACTATGGCCTAAAATAGGAAAATTTATAGTCTATCTTCACCGAATCATGGCTTTGAATGCAATGGCGAGGTCTGCTTCAACTCTAGACACTTCCAATTGCTACGGATGCTCTAGATCTAAATTGAGTCCCTTTGAGAGATGAAGCAACGAGGTCTCCAATGGCTATGTGACGAGTATCTCCCTTAGCTCTGATACCATGTAAGAATCTACCTTAGGGAAGAATTTATCCAAGATCAAGGAACTCAAAACACAAGCACAAATTAGACCAGAGTATGATAAGAATAACTGTATAGCATGCAATACAATGTACAAGTACACTAGAAGTGCCTGAATATAAAGGCCTCTAAGGTGCACCTAGAATGCCTTAGAACCAACATCAATATAAGTCCTACAATTAGGCACTTGTCCACTAGATATAAGTTATCCTCCATTAAGCATGGAAGTAAGTGTGATGATGAGAGGATAAGCCTACAATGGTGTGACACGCAAATCAATGTTGTAGACAACATGTGCTAAATTAGGAGTGTGAATAACTATGTTGTCTACATGACAACTTAGTGAATGATGCAAACTCTTGTGTTGTAGACACCATGTGCATAATTAGAGTTGCATACTTCTATGTTGTCTACATGATAACTCAAGAAGGTGCACAAATTCCTAACTGTGTCATAAAAATAAATAATAAAATAATGCACTAACCTAAGTAAACTTAAGTAAAGTATAAATAGTAAATACCTATTTACACCAACACACATTTATTTCATAACCTAAGGGTCTCAACCATCTCACCCTTGGTGTAGTAGCTTGTACAAATGTATAATCAACATCCACAAGAAAACATACATCGTCATAGTGTTTCTCAACTAAGGATACTAGTATTCTCAATCTTTTCTTCATTAACTTCTTGAAGTATTTAAAATAACTTGTCATCAAAGATTCAAAATTCTCTCCTAATTGCTCAATGTACTCACCAATTTGTATTGTTAGTGATCTATTGGTTTTCCATTGTACCATACCAAATGAGGTAAATGTGTTTTGCACATAAAAGAATATACAAATCAATATGGAACCAAATTTGTATTGTGCACTTTTTGTCTTTCTAATTGCTCCAAGGTTCTCCATCAATTGTTGTAATTGTAACTCTGCTAGATCATATGTGTGATATTTCTTTACAATTTTGTATCCCACATCCACAACTATATAGGGTATATTGTTCAATCTACTAGATTGATAAAACTTGTTTGAAATCACCCTTACAACAAAGCTAATCAGAGGATTAGTAATTGTATCAATTGAAATGCCTCTTTTGTTCTAGATAGCTCTAGTATTCTTCTCAATCACTTCCTTAGAATCACTTCTTAGTGTCTTAGGCTGATCTAGGGTTGGGTAACCAATAATCCTATAGATTATTCTCTTAGTTATTTTGATAGATCAATTGTCTAGCCATAATGAACCATCATGAATTCAACTAAGCACTATCCTTATCCACTCTATCTTGAATACATTCAAAAATTCTAGGGCTCATGTTAATCCCTTTCTCTCAACAATTTTGAATTCTTCTTTCAAAACACCATTATGACAGAGTTTGTGTTAAGCTTCCCTTATCTCCATATCACCAATGCTTCCTATCTTATAGTTATAGCATTTTCTTGTATCTTGTACCATTATCACATTCAATGGAATCATTGACAATGCACAAAAGGGTCTTTCTTGTATGCAATATTAGGAATAGCTTTGAAAATGGGTTGCTTTACTTCATTACTTACTAACTAAACATTCAAAACCTCCTTCCCTTCAACATTCTTCAAACTAGATGCCATAATGTAAAACTAGGGTTTTCAAAATCTAAATTGTGTAGCTCGGCTTTTGATAAATACCTTATGTGATCTGATGAAATGGTGAAGAATCTCTGCTCAAATCTTCCACAACCATTTGGAATGGATTTCTAGATTTCCTTCTACTCTGCTTTCTCTTTCTCAAATTTGAAATGATGACAAATGACTTAAAATTGATCAAATACCCTTTGAAAACCTTGTAATAAATGTTGAGTGCTTACATAGCTGTAAGCTTAGCATCAACTAATTTTAGGCTCACTCATCATCCATTGACATTCAATCACTCAACAACCACTATGAGCTCAGCATCAACTAGCCAATTTGTAAGCTCGACATCTTCTAGCATTTCACTTGACACACATGAAAATATTTCATGCTTGGCAACAACATGAAGAAATTAAAGATTTATCTTAAATTTATAACAAAATTTTGCATCTTTATTCATGCTAATGTAATCATTTCAGTGCTAAGTCATTTTGGAACTAATGTATGATATAACTTTTTGATGCAAAAAAAAAAAAAAATGTGAAAGATTTGCATGTTGGTTTTTCTTGTCCCTATTGAGGTGGAAGCTTGTGGTGAAGATGAAGATGGTGGTATATCATTATTTTGGCATCAAAGTGTGGGACACACTTTTCTATCTACCAAGGGAGTCTGATGCAGGAGCATCTTGCATGGGAAAATTAAATTATTAGAAAAAAAAAAAAAAGAAAGAAAAAAAAAAAAGGAAAAAAAAAAAAAAAAAAAAAAATTGTGGAGGAGAGAGAAAGTGACGAAAATTAGAGGAGAAATAATAAAAAAATAAAAAGGAGAAAAGAAAGGAAAAGAGGAATTCCTATTTTCAAGATGCATAGGTGGCGTAAATAGAAAATAATAAAAATAGTTGTTATTCCATTAATCGAGGTGTGTAGGTGGCATCTTAGAAGTTTGTGGAAAGTTCCTTAAATCATGCATTTAATATTTGTTGGGTGCTTAGTTGTACTTGGGTGAGAATTTAATATTTATTTAAAGGTAGTTGTATTTACCTTTTATCCCACATTGGTTGTGTTTGTAATGTCTTGGGTTAGAAGTGCCTATTTAAGAAAGGCCTATTATCATTTGTAATCAAGTTCAAGAAGTTCAAGGAATGGAAGCTCTTCTAATGAAAGTTGGAGAAATAGAAGCTTTTCAAGTGTAAGCTCTTGTAGTGAATTTTCAAGTATTAATGGATGCTTTATGAAGCATTTTTTTTGTCATCTCTCTATCTCCATCTTGTTGCATTTTTGGTTGTGAGTTGGTACGGGTGGTGTGGCCCATCATCAGTGGTATCAAAGCAGGAGTTCCTGAGCGTGCGGACAGATCGCCGAACGTGAGGCAGTTTGCACCAGGACCTTGAGTTGGTTGAAGTTTGTTAAGAAGTTCTTGATTGTGTAGACAGATCGCCGACTATGAGGCAGTTTGCATGAGGTTCTTGTTTTGGACAAGATTTTTCTTCTGAAGACTTGATTATGGAGAAGAGAAAGAAGAAGATGACTTTTTTGATTGGATGGATTCTGAGGATTCCTCGACTTGAGAAATTTAGAGCAAGAAATCAACAATCATTGCTAGTTGATTTGCAGAAGCAAGTGAATGAATTAGAAGCTGAGTTGCGGAAACAAAGAGCATGTCACCAAAAAAGGGATGTTGATAATTCCTTGGATGTGGAAAAGAAAGATGATCCAGTGGAAGAGCAAGCAGATGAAGAGGAAATTATTTGCGAACCTAAAGTTGAAGAAGATGAAAGAGAAGAGGAAGAGCATAAAGATGACAAGATTTATGAACCTGAAATAGATCAAGATGATGTGAAGATTGCAGCAATGGAGGAAAATTATAGTGCCTTTGTTGGAGATCAAGCAAGTGGAGTAGTTACATGCATTGTTGACAACATGAAAGAGGCAAGCAAAGATGAGGATGTCAAACAGCTAAATTCTTACGAATCATGGGATGTTTTTTTTGAGGTGAGTTTAAAAGATATTGATGATGTTTTGCATGAGGATCTTGTTAGTGATGTGTGGTATGCAAAGGAAGATTGGTATGGTATTGCTAGGTTGATTACAGGTGTGATTAATTCAACAAGATTGGATGAGGATGAGAGTCATACTTGGATAGAGTTCATTGCAAAGGAGCATTTTAAGCAGCAAACAATTGTTCCAGCCAGGTGTTGGAAAAGAAGAAAGAAGAAAATATATCAACATCGGATACTTGTTCTAGCTATGTGTTGGAGGAAGAGAAAAAAAAAATGTCAACAGTGGCTACTTTATTTTGTGAATCCATACTCACAAAATTTTTCCTACCATGGGAGTCGGATGCAGGAGCATCATGCATCAGCAAAAAAAAAAAAAAATGTGAAAGATTTGCATGTTGGTTTTTCTTGTCCCTATTGAGGTGGAAGCTTGTGGTGAAGATGAAGATGGTGGTATATCATTCTTTTGGCATCAAAGTGTGGGACACACTTTTCTATCTACCAAGGGAGTCTGATGCAGGAGCATCTTGCATGGGAAAATTAAATTATTAGAAAAAAAAAAAAAAGAAAGAAAAAAAAAAAAAGGAAAAAAAAAAAAAAAAAAAAATTGTGGAGGAGAGAGAAAGTGACGAAAATTAGAGGAGAAATAATAAAAAAATAAAAAGGAGAAAAGAAAGGAAAAGAGGAATTCCTATTTTCAAGATGCATAGGTGGCGTAAATAGAAAATAATAAAAATAGTTGTTATTCCATTAATCGAGGTGTGTAGGTGGCATCTTAGAAGTTTGTGGAAAGTTCCTTAAATCATGCATTTAATATTTGTTGGGTGCTTAGTTGTATTTGGGTGGGAATTTAATATTTATTTAAAGGTAGTTGTATTTACCTTTTATCCCACATTGGTTGTGTTTGTAATGTCTTGGGTTAGAAGTGCCTATTTAAGAAAGGCCTATTATCATTTGTAATCAAGTTCAAGAAGTTCAAGGAATGGAAGCTCTTCTAATGAAAGTTGGAGAAATAGAAGCTTTTCAAGTGTAAGCTCTTGTAGTGAATTTTCAAGTATTAATGGATGCTTTATGAAGCATTTTTTTTGTCATCTCTCTATCTCCATCTTGTTGCATTTTTGGTTGTGAGTTGGTACAGGTGGTGTGGCCCGTCATCACTTTTAAATATCTATCCCACATACCTCTTGATTGCCTAGTTTGATGAGGTGTGATCACTTGATCCATTGGGTGAAGTGATCCCTTCTCCATTTGATGTACTACAATCATACTTTCTCTTCCATGTCTTGTTCATCTCATCTCTAATGTGTTCAACATCTACCTTGCATTTTCCTTTATCGAATTCACAGCTTGGTGCTTTGACCTAGTTGGACAATACCTATTGATGTGACCAGTTTTCAAATAGTTGAAATATGTAGTTTGTCTCAACCACATTTGGTAGTTCCCTCTGAAATGTGTCCTAATAAAATTCTCAAGAATATGTCCATATTCTTGACAATAATGACAGCTATATCTTGTGTTATAATCCTAGTTGTAAGAGTTGCCATTGTTCCTTATCTTTGCTTGCCTGTTTGATGACCACATAGTTTTAGATCTGCATTTAATAGCTCTATTTTTACACTTTTGACAATTGTAGTAATATCCTTCAAATTTTTGTGTTTGCATGGTCATGATTCTACATTCATGTGCCTAATGACCTTGCTTGTTGCACTTATGGTAGTGAACCATTTTCTTAGGCTTGACATTCTGATTTATAGTCTTGCTTCTACACACATTAGTAGTATGTCCTTTCTTACCAAAATTATGACAAGTAGGTTTGGAGTTCTTACCTTTGTTGTTCCTTTCTTCTACACTTTTGGATGATTCTCCTACTTCAATGCTTGTCCATCCTAGTCCAAATGTATCATTATTTGATCTAGGGGATCTCAATAGTTGCTCAAAGTATTTGATGGCTTCATTTGGCTTGTTTAATTTTTTAGCAAATTTCTTTTCTCTCTTTAGGTCACTCTACAATTGTTCATTCTACAAATTCAATGTAGTTATCTCAATGTCTTTGACATTTAATTCATAGTTGGCATTCATCATTTGACTTAGAGTATCCAATTGCATGTTGGAAATCTTGGTTAGTTCTAATGATTTCTCTTCCAGTCTATTAGCTAGAGTTATTTTGTCTTCTTCAATCATGGCTTTGTCTTCTATGGATTTCTTCCTTTTTTTAGTCACCTCACATGGCAATATAGCTTGTGATTCTTTCTCTAACTTGAGATTTCTGATTTCCTCAGCTTGGACTCTATTCTATTCCATTAAATCTACAATTGCTACATCAAATTCATTGGAGTTTCCATATAAAATTAGCTTAGTAGTGTCTATCTCTTTGTATTGTGTGTCATTCTTTACAATAGAAATTTCCTTCCTTCTCTTCAAATATTTCTTTAATTCTTCTCTTGCTTCATTCAATTGATGTAGGATAAATTGTATTTCAATTCTTTGATTTTCAATAGTCTTTGCCAAATTGTAGACTTCCATTTCAAGATCTTTCCTCAAAGATGCAAAGCTTCTCTTTTAGAGAAAAAATCTTTGATACCAATTATTGAAATTAAAATAGGAAAGGTAAACTTTGGGGGGGCGGGGGGGGTGTATGAATCAGTAGTTTAAATTTGGACCCATAAAACTTTCACTACACATCCATCTCATACATTCAATGAGTAAATTGAAATAGCATGTAAAGCATATACATCTAAATCATGTAAACACATAAGCCATCATACACATATGACATTAGATATGATTACCCAGAAACCCTCCGATGAGAAGGTAACACTGGGTTGGGGATGACACCCACAAATCTTCAGTACTACAGTAATAAAGTGTATCCAATGAAGGTTACAATATTTTGACCATGAAACATAATCTACCCTATGAAAGGTCTACCTTGTCAAAGGCTTACAAAGACTATTAGGTCTCACCTTGTTAGAGGATTTTACCACCCTGTTAGAAGTGTGCCTTGTTAAAGGACTTTAATTCACAATTAAGTAAGCACCCTATTAAAGGATATCATAAAACCTATTAAGACTACTCTGTTAAGAGATTTTGATTGAAATCACCTATTAGAATGTCTCAACATTGATCTTGGGGTTAGCACTTACTTGGTTGATAACAGTTCACCTCTAAACAATGTCTTCTTGATCCTTCTCAACCAAATGTATCTTTGCTATATCCTTTTCTCTATCCTTTATTATGCTCTAACTGATTCTACAATGTACTTTCACTTCATAAATTCTAAGCCACCATGAATGTTATGTTTTTGCATGCAAACTTCTCTCTTCACTCCTTTGACCAACATACTCACTCATAAAGAGTTTAGGGTTTCGTCCTCCTTAAGAAGACTCAATGACTTAGGGTTAGGTATGAATCTATGGCCGAGATTCATCCATTTTGCCACTTAATCCTTCTCATTTTTTGATTGGCTTCATGTAATTGCATAAGGAATCCAACTTGAGATTCGTCCTTATCTCCATAATATCAAAATTAAATCTTAAGTCAGCACAAAAATGGTTTACATAGTTGTTTGTGCCTTTACAAAAAAAAATGTCAAAATCGTGTCACTTGGCATCTAAAGTCTTTGATGCTCGACATACACTAATCTTTCTGTTGTGACTCAACACCTATATTGCTTGACATCCACTATTTACTCAGCTCCTATGTCACTCGACATATACTATCTACTCGACACTTGAGTGACTCGGCATATTGGTGGCTCAACACTCACTATGACTTGGCATGGTCTAAATATACATGCTGTGCTTGACATGTACTACTAATTCAGCATGAACTAAGTAAGTAACTTAAGTATGTTGACACTCACCTGTCAAAACCAATCTGAGATCAACATATATAAGTATTAGAGACATTTTTTAAAACATAGAATGATCTATTTTTAAAAATGTCTAAATTTGGTATGTAGTTATTGTAATAATTGAAGATCATAAATGTGTATCTTATTTATATTAAGTTTATTTTTTACTGTTAGAGAAGAAATCTATTGTAGTTCTTATATTATTGAACATTTTTACAATACCACATAAATTTCCACATACTTCTTTACCATCCTTAAAACATAAAGAAGAACAATATAGTTAAAATAGATGATATGGATAGACAATAATTCATTAACTTACACATTCATCAATATATAAAAAATAATTTCATTCTAAATCATTTTTATGAATAGTATGTCAATTTATATTAAAAAACTAATAACATAACTAATAATTTGATTTGACATTCCAAGAGATATTGACCAAGCATAAACTAGTACAACAATTATTATGTAAGAATAATCTTTTCACGAAAGACATATTTGTTGACCACGTATTTGTCTTATGTGCCTCTCATGTAGCCTTGAGCAAAGTTAATAGAGAAGACCCAATCTAGTCAAAGATGTCCTATAGTTAGACCAGCAAGGGGTGGGGAGGATGAATATCATGACCAAACTTTCTACATCATCAACACAATAGCATCATTTAAATTATATATAAAACTATCGACATAACTCTTGCACCCTTCAAAGGTGCAAGTGCTAGTTTACAAAAAAGAAGAGTTATTTTTAGTATCTTTATTATTTAACAACAAATATCATATTTTAAAATGAACAATACCCAATAGATTACAAGATTAGAGTCATATTTGTAAGAAGCAAGAACTTGTAAAAATTATACAATTAGATGACATGAAAAAAAATCTCTCCCCCATTAACTCCTGCCTGTATCTCTATAATTTTTTAAATTATTAAAAGAAAAATAATATTTTATTAAATTTTAACATTGTTTACTTTCCCATTTCATATATAACTTAAATAAAAACATTTATTTTTTTAAAAATATAATCTATATTAAATTTAATTATTTATATGTAATAATGTAACAGTTATTAAAATAAATAAAAGAAAAACATTACATAGCTTTAAACATTTACTATATTATTTTTGCATTATTATTTTTATTTGGTAATATTGATATTTTATTAATTAACTAAGTAGATTTACATAGAAAGGGCCACATAGAACCAAGGGCTCATCAAACCCTTACCCTAACACCTTCACCCCTCTTTACAAACTTCTTTATTAAATAGAGTTTCATAAAAACATCTACCCCATGATATAGGAGGACCTTACATACAAAAATATATAATATTTCAGACTTTACTAAACACAAAAACCTATCACCTTCTACCAAACCCCTTGTTTCACCTTAAAACAACTTCTTTATTGCTACGGATTTTGGAGAGAAAATTTTGCATTTCCAACACCATCCTTAATTATTTTCGTAGCATTTGGGATCCTTCCTTCGCTTGTTACTTTCCTTACTCGCACCCATCACAAAAAACTTCTCTGATCAGAGGCCTATCATCATTGTCACCTCATTCTTCATTTCCTCTACCATTTACACCGCTATGTTTCTACATCCATTACTTTCTTAACCAACTACTCCACACACCAAAATTTTCCATTGCTCATCTTGGAAACGTATTAACTAGTTACCCACAATGCAAAAAGGAAAAATTCAGCTATTTCTCAATCCCCCATCACACCCTCAGAAGAAAAACCACCTTCACCATCATAAGTGTGATGACATCAAGGATGAGACATTAAATCCTTTGACCCTCCTTCCCACCCTCTCTTGAAATAAACAAGTTTCCTCCACTAGTTTGAGCCATTCTGCCATTATTTTTTCCTTGTAACCTTCCTTATTTACATTATTTAGCCATTAGAGGAAACCAAATTTTCCAATTTCCTCCCCCTTAGCTTCATCCTCAAAACATTCACTATATTTGAAACCATGCCATGTCCAAGCCCACTCTAGCAAATAATCCACACCCACTATCAAGTCTTTTGGGAAAAACAATGTCGTTACCCACTTGACCTCCTCTTCCATGAAGGCCAACTCCAAAACCCACACCATAACCATCGCAACTATATCCACATTAATCTTCCAATGATGGGTTGAATTTTGAAATAGTTCCCCTATAGTTCTCTTCACTTCCTCAATCACTTTTGGCATTGGGCAAAGAAGCAACACGTAGAGGTGATGGTTTTGGATAGGGCCATAAAGCACTTTCTACTGTCAAGCAATCTAAAATGTAAAGGTAGTCTCCATGTTTTTACTCTCTATCACTATTCTTGCCTAAGCTATCAGAAAATTTATGTACATTTATATTAAAAACCTTTACCAATGCCTTTTTTTTAATAACAAACCTGCCCACCAACTTTCTTAGATTGCACACTTTTTTCTAGCACCTCAATTAGTCATGCCATCACTAATCCATCCTTTCAAGTTAAAATGTCACTTTTAATAAAGAGACAAATCCTTTATAGATTTCCTTTAACTCCTCATCATCTCAAAAGTCTGACACTCCACCTCATAGTCACTCTCTATTTATTTCATAGTTGCAAACATTTCTTTCAATGATTCTAGAAGGACATTTTGTCATTATTTTGAAAGAGAAATCAATTAAAACTCTTCCTAGTGGATATTCCATTCAAAACATCCTTTTCCTAACTGTAAAGAATTCTCTGCCCATTTTGAAAGTTTATCATCTTCTCCATTTGACTCCCAAAACACATGACATATTTTAAAATACTATAGAGATTATAGTTCCTTATTTAAATCTATCAAAAAATTCTCTAGATGCCATGTAGAGATGTGATTTCTTCTAATCACCTCAACCACTACCATCATATCCCCTTCCAAGTTCACTTTTAGAACTCTCAATCTCTTTGCACATTGAATTTCTAATAAGGCTTCTTGCAACTCAGCTTCATTATTAGTCCTATGTAGTAATCAATCTTACCCAAATGCCAAAGTTTCCCCATCCCAATCCCTTAATAAAAACCAACCCCTAACTTCCCATGATTTCCCAACACAACCCCCATAAAAGTTAGCCTTGATCTATCCACTCTTTGGTGCTTTCCATACCAAATTTAATCTTTGTGCCTCTTTTGATTTATTCTTCCTTAAAACTCTATCTTGTCCAATTTTGATCCCTGGTAATTCCTTTTTAATGGCTCTATCATGTTCTAGTAGTTTTTTGGGAAAGATTGTGTAAGTTTTTTTGTCATTGACATTTTAGATCATACTACATGATCCATCATCAGGATGCATGAGAGTCAAGGAACACCTAAATATGGATTGCAAACCTAGGTTGAGAGATAAAAAAGAAAGGATGAGGTGATGGAAGGGGCATGCAAAATTAGGCTGACATGACTAACAATAAAAAGAATCAATAATACAAGTATCAAATCATAAAAAGAATTAGAAAGTAAGAGACAAAAAAAGAGAGGAGTCACTCAAATAATAAATAAATAAAAAGAAAATAATATAAAAATAAATACAATGTGAATATATAAAGGTTATAGAAACCTTAAAACTAAATAAAAGCAAGAAAAGATTGAAAATCAAACAAGGAAGAAAAAATGAAAACAAGGGGTAATTGAACAAAAAAAAGGAAAAGAAGATCAAGAGAGGGAAAGAATTAAAAATTAAACTAAGGGAAAAAATATCAAACAAGGGAACAATAACAATAAAATTAAAATTAAAAAGGAAAAAAACCTAAAAAATATATAAATTATGAGTGTGTGTGTGTATGAATAAATAAGTATGTACATATATAGGTCTATGCATGTATGCATAAATACGCACATATATAATAACCATATGTGTATAAGTAATATATACGTACACCGCACCCACATATACACACACACACACACACACACAGATATATATATATATATATATATATATATCTGTGTGTGTTGTATGTATGTATGTATGTATATACTAATATTCTGTCCATGCCGAGTACCTAAAATTATATGGAGGTGGTGCATGCATGCAAAGGGCTGGTGCATAAAGCCTTTCTTTCTTAGCTAAAGAGGGATATATATATATATATATATATATATATATATATATATATATATATAGTATAGACTATCCGTACTGATGCAAGGATCCCTTTCTCTCCATCAATCACTTGAGATGAATCCTGCTACCCATGTTATAGATGTGGGGTCCCTATTGACGAATAAAATCAGCCTTCCTCTACATGCAAAGAGATGTTAGCTACTCCAATTTCAGCCAAGTGATTCCACAAGAGGCCCCTATATTTAAAGGTGTTAGAATTTATAATCTTTCCTTGGTTGTATTTATTAAATGGGATAAACCAAGGTATCCCTTAAGTTGTTTGTCCTCTAGTCCACATGTGAGGGACAAGTCTACTTTGTAATTCCTTTATTAAGGAAAATAGTTATTCCTCCTTAAGAGGATTATGAAACTTGTTATGCACACACTTATGAATGTGGCAATCATTCACATGGGAGTTACAAATAACTCCTCCTCTCATCTCTTTATAAGAGATGCTTCTCTCTCATTCTTAACACACAATCACTATGTAGTTCTTGTAATGAGCCAGTGTCTCCATTTTCTCTCTTCTCCCTCCTTCTTTCATTCTTTAGGCATTTGCCTCATTCATATTATTTACAAGGGGTTTTCTTTGCTTTCCCCTTTCAAATTTTTGTCTCCTCTTGTTGATTCATTGGTGGTTGTTCATTCTTTCACTCTCTCTTTGGATCTGAGTTTATGGTAACTATTTTCACAAACTCTCTTGGATTAATTGATAATTCTTTTATTTTAGTTCATTTCGATGTTATTGTTTCTAACAAAAGGGCACTATATAGGAATCAAATAGTATTCATTAGTATTCACAAGAATATATGCCTATAAATGCATGCCTATAAAGATTAATCAAAAGAATATACATGCAAGATATAAATCTATACATATATTTAAGGAGACATGAAATTACAAGGAAAAAAAAAAAACAAAAAGAAACACCAACAACAACCATAAACACACCCACAAACATAAATGTATATAAAATCCTATTCATAAAAATGTATGCCTATATATGCAAGCCTCTAAAAAAGATGAAGAAATGAAAAATAAATTAAAGAATATGGATAAATATCTAAATCTATACATAGACACACAGATATATATATTTGTGTGTGTGTACGTACGTATGTATGCATATATTAACATTTTGTCCATGTTGAATACCTAAAATTATATGGGGGTGGTGCATGCATGCAGAGGGCTAGTGCATAAAGCCTTTCTTTCTTAGCTAAAGAGGGATATATATATGGTACAGACTATCCGTATCGATGCAAGGATCCCTTTCTCTCCATTTAGTCACTTGAGATGAATCTTGCTACCCATGTTATAGATGTGGGGTCCCTATTGACGAATCAAGTCAGCCTTCCTTTGCATGCAAAGAGATGTTAGCCACTCCAATTTCAGCCAAGTGATTCCACAAGAGGCCCCTATATTTAAAGGGCAATGTATAGGAATCATATAGTATTCATTAGTATTCACAAGAATATATGCCTATAAATGCATGCCTATAAAGATTAATCAAAATAATATACATGCAAGATATAAATCTATACATATATTTAAGGAGACATGAAATTACAAGCAAAAAAGAAAAACAAAAAGAAACACCAACAACAACCATAAACACACCCACAAACATAAATGTATATAAAAGCCTATTCATAAAAATGTATGCCTATATATGCAAGCCTCTAAAAAAGATGAAGAAATAAAAAATAAATTAAAGAACATGGATAAATATCTAAATCTATACATTTATTAAAGGAGACACATGAAAATACAAGTAAAAAGGAACAAAAAGCAATGACAACAACAAACATAAACGCAACGAAGAAAATTATATATATATATATATATATATATATTTGCCTCTTCCTCAAATTTTGGGGTCAAACCTAGTTTGACCAGTTGCCACATGGCAGCATTTGATTGGCATGTTTGTCCACCAAGTGCCATGTGGGAACTTGGCACTTGCCCGCTTTGCTTATCTCCCGAGTAACTCCATATTGTGGGTAAGCACCAGCCTTCAGATCTCACCACGTGGCAAAATCTGACGGCTCCATCTTGGGCTCTTGCTGATCTCTGCATCATCACCCAGTCATTGCTACCTCTTCCTTCAATTTTTTGGTCAAACCTAGTTTGACCAACTACTATGTGGCCGCATATGATTGGCTTGTTTGTCCACCAAGTACCACACCACCTTTGGGTGGGTCTGTTGCCACATGGCAACTTGGCACTTGCCCGCTTTGCTTATCTCCTGAGTAACTCCATATTGCGTGTAAGTGCCAACCTTCAGATCTCACCACGTGGAAAAATTTGACAGGTCCATCTTGGGCTCTCGCTGATATCCACATCATCACCCAATCATTGCTACCTCAACAAATTGACAAAATTGCAACATTAGCTCCAGCCCGGGCCCATTGCCATGTGGCGCTTCCCTACATTATCTAACCTCCTTGCAAATTTCGAAGCAAATGCGTCGATCACTAGATCTTCCACATCTTGAGTTCCTTGTTCTTGTCCATGTCCAAGGCACAAGTAAATAAACAAAAAGATACACACACACACACACACATACATGAAGGAGCACAAAATGCCAAAAAAAAAGGATGACCTAAATGCAAACAAGAATATAAATATTAAAATAAGAAAATAAAGAGAAGAGGAAGGAACACTAGAAAGGGACCAAGAGCCAGAGAAATAAAAGAAGAGGCACAAGGAGAGAGAGAGAGAGAGAGAGAGAGAGAGAGAGAGAGAGAGAGAGAGAGAGAGAGAGAGAGAGAGAGAGGCCAAACAATAAGAGAATGAAGAATGAAGGGAAAGACAAATGTGAGAGGTTGGTGGGGGGGGGAGACATCAAAAGAGCCTCAACACAGATGAAGGAAAAGGAGGTTGGGAAAGACAAACCAGTGAAAGGAGACCGAGAAACAAAAACACCAAAGAAAGAGAATAGGAGAGGAATGAACGATAACAAAGCTAGGGGGAATGAATGTGGTGTGGAGGAGGTGTGAGGGAAGATAACAAAGGTTTCCAAGAAGTGCTCAAGGGATACATGCTTGTGTGTGTATATACATACATACATACATATACATATACATATATATGTATATGTGTATATATACATATATATATGTATATATACATACATATATATATACTTATATATGTATATATATGTATATATATATAATTTTTCTATATAATATTTTATGCCTTATTTTATATAGAGATTTATATTTTTTCACATTCACTTATATCTATATATATATATATATATATATATATATATATATATATATATATATATATATGTATGTATGTATGCATGTATGTATGTATATATGTATGTTTAGGTTTATATTTATTTTTAGTTAATTATATATATATATATATAGGTGGGTGGGGTGTATGTATATATTACTTACACACATTTGAGTTATTATATATGTATTTATTTATACATACATGCATAAACCTATATATGTATACTTATTTGTTAATACACACACTCATAGTTTATATATTTATATATTTTTTAGTTTATTTTCTTTTGAATTTCCTATTTATTGTTATTGTTCCCTTTTTTGATGTTTTTTCCCCTTAGTTTAGTTTCTAATTCTTTCCCTCTCTCTTGATCTCCTTTTCCTTTTTTTTTGTTCAATTCCCCCATGTTTTCCTTTTTTCTTCCTTGTTTGATTTTTGGTCTTTTCTCTCTTTTACTCAGTTTTAAGGTTTCTATAACCTTTATATATTCACATTTGTATTTATTTTTATTTATTTATTATTTTATTGACTCCTCTCTTTCTTTTGTCTCCTAGTTTCTAATTCTTTTTATGATTTTATTTTTTGGCATGTATTATTTATTATTTTTATTGTTAGTTGTGTCAGCTTGATTTTGTGTGGCCCTTCCATCACCTCATCCTTTCTTTTTTATCTCCCAACCTAGGTCTATAATCCATATTTTAGTTTTCCTTGACTTTCATGCATCCTGATGATGGATCATGTAGTATGATCTGAAACTTTGATGATAAAAAAACTTACACAATCTTTCCCAGAATACTAATAGAACATTATACATGGATTGTGGAAATATGATATCTTAGCTCTATCATCTTTAGTGAAAACACATTTTCTTTGTTCCCTTTTAAAAATAAAAAGTACTTACAACTTCTTCTATTGAATGGTCAATCCTTCTTAAAAGTTTTTCCATAGTTTCTGAGATCTCTTGAAAAATCCTTCAATTTCTCTCCTTCCACACCTCCCAAATTAGAAGAGATGGACTTACCATCCACACATTTTCAATTATGTTTCTTTTTCTTAGCTGTGGCCATGATGAGAAGAAATCCACAAGAGAATTCTTCAAGGCCCTTTTTAGTCTTACTTAACTTACACATGTCTCTACACTCCACTGCTACTTCACAATGTAAAAGAAAATGATCCACTAATTCTTCCTCCCCAAGACACATCACACATCACGAGAGTCCCTCAAAACCTAATCTTTTCCTCCTCTCACTAGTCAAAATACATCCTTCAACTTATAACTATGTAAATGTCCCTTCTTTTGAAAAAATATCCTTATGTCAACATAAGTCCCCAACTTCAAACCCAACTTCCACCGTTTGTGATAATAAGTCATAACCTAACTTTGCAAGATACTCCCCTAATGTTGAGGCACACCATCTAATCTTGTCATTTCTTTCTATGAAGAAGACTTTTCTCTTTGAAAACACACCTTGTAAATATTGTTTTTGTTGAGTGGATAGACCTTCCACTCTCCAACCCTTCCAAACCCAATTTTTTCCCAACAAACCTTTTGACTCTTTAAGATAATCTCTAGCCTTACATCCCCATAAAGCACACATTCTTTGTTTAAGCTCCCTATGCTAACACTCCTCATTAAAAACCTTATATCCATTCCAATAATTCTCCCAAAAAATTTCTTGATGTCCATCACCAACCCTCCATGAAGTATGATTAGTGATAACATGTCTACAAGAGATAATGAAGTTCCAAATAGCTAATCCCTTTAAAGGGTTTTGAACTACCAAGATCATTGCCCCATCATTAGAATCTAGATATTTGGACCTTAAGATTTTGGTCCATAATTGCTCCAAATCTATAAAAAATTGCCACACTAATTTTGCTCCTAAAATCATATTCATTAAATTCTAGTCTCTCGAACCTACGCCTCTAAAGTTGTTAGGCCAAAAAATCTTATCCCAACTCAGTACTGGGATTTTATTATTTTCCCCTATCCCACTCCAAAAAAACCTTCGCATTTTTTTTTCCACACTACTAATCACCTTCTTTGGAATATTAAGACACATCATTGAGACAATGGGAACAACAAAAAGAACTAATTTTAACATCAAAACTCTCCCTAACAAGGATGTCACCTTCCTTTCCATTCCCCCATCTTCTTAAAGCACTTCTCAACTAAAATCTACTAAACCTCCCATTTATTTCTTCCTTGAAACAAAAGGATCCCTAGATATCTACTTGAAAGTGAACCTTATTTTATTTTTAAAATTTTGCATAATGACAACATTTTACTATTAGGGGTGTTAAAGAAGAAGATCTATGATTTTTGCTAGTTAACATTTGTAAATGTTCAGGATCTTTGATAGATATTCTAATTGCTCTTGTTATTTTAATCTTAATAGATAATATCATAATATCTATTATATTGATTTCAGAATGAATGCTTGATATACTAAGCAATGAATGAGATCAAATTGCATGAAATTTAATATTGTCTAATATAATGATCAGATTAAGAGGATTTAGTTGTTATAATAATCAAAAGTAATAAACTAGAATAATGTTGACCTCCTGATGAAGACTGGAATATTGTCAATTGTAATTGATATTCAGTCTATTGACAAAATCAATACAAGTAAGAGGAGGAAAGAGTACATGCCCATGTAAGGCCATGATGCTACATATGACCACTTAGGGTCATGTCCCTATGTGGGCATGTATTTAAGAAAGTTTGAATCATACTTAATCGATCATTTAGAATCAATCAACATTTGAATATAATATTGTACTTTATATATGCATACACACACACACACTTGTGTGTGTGTGTGATTGTATAACATATATATCTAAATTTGATATAACAAATATTAATGACTTTTAACATATAAATAATCATGTGTGTGTGTGTGTGTGTGTGTGAACATATATGTATGTATACAGACAATCATATATTGAAACACTTCTCCTAAAGCTATATATTTCAAACTCCCTCTTAGCAAGGGAGAAGTGAAATATCAATTAGATCTCATGGACTTTTAACAAGATATCAATATTAAAGATATCCATACAAACAACATATTATCTGACTCTTAACACTCTAAAATAGTGACTTGTCAAATTAAAATAATCACAGTGTTATGAACACTATTATAACTTGTATTATGATCTCTAGCATTCTGGATCAACAAATAGAGTGATCATACTACGTTCATTACCACTGACTTCTGACGTATCCAAAACCATAACATAAACAATCATGATAAAAGCCCTATTATTTGTAAGATCATCACCTTACAACAATTTATAGAAGTTGATGAAATCCAACTTTAGTGCACTAAGATCACCTACATGCAAATAACTTGTCAAAGGGAAACCAATGAAGGAAGAGGTGGAGCCTGGAAAAACTCTAAACAGACTGAGAGAGAAGATATTGCAACAATGGAAAATGTATTGCTATACAATATGCTATTGAAAAAGAGTTATAAAATACAATGCGAGAGCCCGAATATAAAGGCCTCTAGGAAGCTTCTAAGCTAGAAGATGCTAGGAGATAAGTGTGACAACTAAGAATATGTCCACAAAAGGTGGAATTTCCTCGATCAAGGTGAGAGGATAAGTATGACTTAGGTAGGAACAAAATCCCATGTTGTCAACAACTCATCAAAAACTCCTAGATGACAACTAAAGTCTAAATGCATTTATCTAAGTAAACTTAAGTAAATATAATAAATAATTAATAAATTAATTATTTACTGTAACACCCCCCCTTAAGTGCAACTTAGGTAAATGCCTTAATCTCACAAAAGCTAAGATGAAATGAAGAATGGGTCCCAGTAACAAGGCCATGTTAGGTACCCATGAACAAGGAAATCTCTATAAATAGGAGACAAAGGAGAAAACCTAGTGGGAAAAACTCTCTCTAAAAAGAGATAACTAAAAATCTAGTGAAGGACTAAAGAAGCCTGCAACTAGAGAAATTTCCCAGAACATAGGAACAAAAAGTGATCAACAAGAGCATCACTGAAGCATGAAGAAGCCACAACTCTATCATCAGAAAGAAACTGCTGATCTGAAGAACTTCCATGGAAGAAGAAGACACGAACCAAACATGTCTATATGGTAGATGATCCATCTTACCAAAATGCATAGGTAGCCGACCACTGCAATCACCTAGTATATAGGATTAGGTACTAAATACATAGCTCACTCTAATGAACCATTAAACCAAGGAAGCATTAGAACAATAGAATAACCCCCCCTTAATGCAGATGGGGTGAGATGACATGCAATTGAAAAGGTGGGCCAAAATCTCATGTAGAAAGAACCAAGAATGATGAGAGAGTTGAAGAGGTACAAACACCTATATAGGCATGATCACCGACACTGCATGGGGTAAAAAAGGAAGAGGGCACAAAAGTGGAAAACAATTATTCCCCCCATGGTGCTTTACAAAATAGTGCAAGTAAAACTATCTCAAAACAATGTTCCTGAACCTGAAATGCAAGAGTGAAACTTTATCTCAATGTGTTTGCATAAAGATTCTTACAAATGATAGCTATAATGAGCAAAAAAGAAAACAAGTTGATACAAAAGATAGTACATCCCAAAACAAAAGATCCTATGCCATTAAAATGATCCTTGGACCTGGAGCACCCAAGATATCCACCATAGAGCAAAAATGCCAAAAGAATGATAGAAAGAGCATCGAAAAAATCTAAAGGAAATGACAACATTTCTAAAAAGTAGACAGAACCAACTTTTGAAAAATATAACATTTTCAAAAAATAGAGATGGGACGCAAAAGAAATGTTTGCCAGAGTCAAAAATAGAACTTTGGGCTTTGACTACAAAAAAATACCTACACCAATGTCTCCATCTTAGAACCAAGGTTTTGGCACTTCTTTTAGATCGAAAAAATACCTCTGTATGCTCAAGATATGGCCAAAAAATTGTGAGTGGGTCAAAAAGGGACCTAGAGTGCTTACAGGGGTGCTAATGTATGATGACATCATGCTGACATCAAAAAATGACTAGCCTAAATTTGATAGCTAGACAACCATTGTAGCAAGAAAAATGCCATGCAGGGCAATGTGGCAGTGACATGGCAAATTGCTGACATGTTCGGTTGATGTGGCAAGGGCCATGTGGTAGATGCCAACGTGGCACCCATACCACATGGTAGCTAGAGATTGGACCATGTGTGCTGCAAAGTCCACATGGGCAGGTGAGAAGGTAGACATTGTAGAAGTAGAGTGGAGTGGAGAAAACAGATGACAGAGCCGCGAAGGTGGCTGGAATAGGTTGCACCACCAGGCCTCAGTGGATAGTAGGAAGCTACTAGTGGTGACCAACCCATGGTGAAGTTGTTGTGGCATGATTGGCTATGGCTGCTCATGGGCTGCATGCTGGCAGTGTGCCCAATTTTTTTTGAATCACGTGTCTGTACAGTTCGTATGACACCTATAACAAATTTTTCTTGCCTCCTGAAGCTCTTATCACAAAAAGTAGAAAAAATTATATGAATTTTGATTGTAACAAGCCTTCTAAACTCAATGATAGTGTCTATTTAGGCCCAAAGTGCTCTGACAATTCGCTCTTCCCCTCCAATTGAAGAAAAATGCACAAACAAACTGGGGTTTGTGTCTCTAATTTGCAGCTTCAAAAATCCTTCAGCTAAGAAGCATCAGGGAGGATTTGATACCATGTAGAAGTTGATGAAATCCAACTTCAATGTGCTAAGATCACTTGCATGCAAATAACCTATCGAAGGGAAACCAAAGAAGGAAGAGGTGGAGCATGGAAAAAAACTAAACGGACTGAGAGAGAAGATATTGCAACAATGGAAAATGTATAGCTATCCAATATGATATTGAAAAAAAGTTATGAAATACAATGTGAGAGCCCAAATATAAAGGCCTCAAGGAAGCTTCTAGAAGAAGCTAGAAGATGCTAGGAGATAAGTGTGACAACTAAGCATACATCCACAAAAGGTGGAATGTCCTCGATCAAGGTGAGAGGATAAGTACGACTTAGGTAGGAACAAACTCTTGTATTGTCAACAACTCATCAACAACTCCTAGATGGAAACTAAAGTCTAAATGCATTTATCTAAGTAAACTTAAGTAAATAGAATAAATAATTAATAAATTAATTATTTACTCTAACACAATTGCCTTCTGATTATATATGTCTATGAAAGATTGTCATCTTTCATTAAATATATAATGCAACTATTCAATTAGAAGCATAAACACATAAAAAAAAATTGAAACTCGAGTTCAATATTTAAAATTACAATTTGATCATACCAAATTTTCCTCTAAAATATTCCTATTTAACCTTGGCAAGTGGTTTGGTAAGAACATCCATTATTTTCTCATTTGTACTAATGTAATCTAGTTTGATAACATCTTGATCTACCCTATCCCTAATATAATGATAAGGTATCTCAATATTTTTTGATTGATTGTGGAAAATTGGATTTGCTAAAAGCTTGATACAACTTTAATTATCACAGTGAATGATAATTAGCTTTAAAGGTTTTTGACCTAACTAGCGACTTTAGCAACCATACTACTTCTCTGGCTCCCATGGAGGAGGCTATATATTCTTCTTCAATGGAGCTTAACACAATTGAAGATTTTTTTCTATTGAAGCAAGAAATCATAGTAGATCCAAGACTAAAACAACATCCTATAGTATTCTTAAATTCAGTAGAGCTGCCTGCCCAATTAGAATCTAAATATCCATGAAGATTGATTTTAACTTGTTCATATTTGAGTCCCATAACATTTGAACCTCTTAGATATCGTAAGATATTCTTAGCTTCCATTAGATGTATATTCTTTTTCTCACACATGAATTGAATTAATGTATTAGTTTCATAACATCTATCAAGATGATTTTTCACCAAGTACATTAGTGACTCGATGATATGCCTATAGTAAGTAGGATCAGTAGGTTTAGATTCAAATCCATCATTCTTTAGATTATGTAAGTTAGCTTCCATAGGAGTAGTAATTGGTTTAGAATCCATCATTCCAAACTTAGTCAACATATCAATAGTTTATTTTTCTTGATTTAAGAAAATGTAGCTCTTCTTTTGCTAGACTTCCAAACCTAGGAAGTAATGAAGAAGTCATAGGTCTTTCATATCAGATTCTATTGTTAGTTCCTATTTATATTTAGCTATAAGATGTTTTTCACCTACTATTAGCAAGTCATCAACATAGAATACAAGAATTATCATATGATCTCCATTTATTTTGAAGTATATGTTAGGATCAACTTCATTCTTGGAATACCCTAATTTTGTGAGAGAGCTGTCTATTCTTTCATACCATGCCTTGGGTGCTTGTTTAAGGCAATATAGTGCTTTCTTTAATTTAAACACATCAAAATCTTTTTCATGAGTGATGAATCCTTCTAGTCGCTCAATATATACTTCTTTAATTTCACCATTTAAGAATGATGTTTTGACATCCATTTGATGTATCTTCCACCCTTTGGATATTGCAATTGATATGATAGTCCTAATAGATGTGTACCATGCAACTGGACAAAGTGTTTCTTCATAATCAATTCCTTACTTTTGCGAGAATTAGCAAGCTACAAATCTGGCTTTGTATTTTTCAATGCTTTTGTCAAGTACATGATTGATTTTGCATAGTGAATTAGAAGAGACAATTAATTTATTGTTCATTCTAGGTATGACATCCCACACATAATTTATTATTATTGATTAATATTCTTCAATCTTTGTGATGCAGAGCCACACCTTGGAAAACTCAGGAGGAATCAGTCACTCAACTGAGTTGCTTCAAGGGGCGTCTACAACCTTCAGGATCACACACGATGTATTATAACCACCCATTGTGATTTGAACCAACTGTTCTTATCATTATTATTATTATGAAAATACAACCAGAGATACCTTAGACTCAACTCATAAGATTCCTATAACCATCCACTAGATTCAATAAACAAAACTTTGAAAATAAATCCCCCCAAAAATTTCTTCTTGCTGCCTCTAGATAGACCTGCACTTAGACATGAATAACTTTCGAACCAAAAAAGATTTACTCAATCCAACCATTGAGATTTGGTGTAACTAGGTTACAAACAACATATAATTTTTTTAGAGAAATCCAACGGTTCAAACCCAAGATATTGACCACGCATCAAAGTACATTTTTCTGCAAAACATTGCTTCTTGCTGTCTCTAGATAGACCCGTGAACAGACATGTATAACTTTTGAACTAAACAATATTTTCTCAATCCAACCATTGATATTTTGTGTAACTAGGTTTCAAACAACATATAAAAATTTGAGAGAAATCCAACGGTTCATTTGGGAGATATCACCAATGCACTGAGACTAATTTTTTTGCAAACATACCAAATTCGACCCAAAACTAAAACTTTTTAATCTTCTGCAAACTATCAACTTGTTTCCAGTGAGAAGATAAGAAAAATCCGTTCAAAAATCAGACCATCGAAAACTTGCACAAAGAAAAAATGAAAAAAACATTCCATATCTCTCCAAATTCGATTCGTGTCTTACATAGCCGACTGACTCACCCTTAAAACTGACTTTCTTTTTCCTATTAAAGGATGTGAAACGTTTTCTTCTTATTTTAGAAAAGAACAATGTCTTCTATCCAAAAAAAGGATAAGAATCTGAAATGTTTTTTCTACCAATATTAGACAGTCATTTTCTAAGTTAGGAATATTCCAAA